>CM060733.1:57618715-58818715 GCA_030704615.1 Takakia lepidozioides
CGTTTGGCGGCGGACTGGGGGTGCGACGGAGCGCGTGCTGTCGTCGGCGGGGGGGGGGTGGTTGTGTGGTCCGTTTGGGGGAAGCCGCGTCGTGCACGAGGCCCACCGGTCAGCTTGGGGTCGTGTGCGCTATAAAGTCCCAATTATTGGAAAATGAGAGGCGTAACCAAAAACCCCAAAAAAAAAAACCAAATAGAAACTAAAATGAGAGGCGTAACCAAATAACCCAAAAAAAAAAAACCAAATAGAAACTTTTCACCGGGTGGTGTAGCTCAATTGGATAGTGCAAAGTGTGTCACCCTGGTGTCTCGGGTTCAAATCCTGCTACTCTGTCCTGTGGGCATGGTTTGTTTTGTGAGGGGTCGGTCCGGGGTGACTTTCTTGTGTGCCAAATGGCTTTATATAGATTAATTTTCCCCCCTCCTCAAGGGCTTGAATAGTGAGCAGTCGCTCCCTGGTTTCCTTGGAAAATAAAAACAAGCACATTTTCTCTTGCTTTGCTTTGGCAAAACATAAGAGGGAAGTTAAATTAGGGAGCATGACTAAGCACAACACACCAATCGGAGCCTTGACACAGTGTAAGGTACTTTTGACCACATTTTCTCCGTTGACTTCAACACGATGCAAAGTCTCTCTCTACAAGAGAGCCAATAAAAAATAGAAATTTTATGTATCAAGATACTAAAATTCAATTTGAAAATAGTTATCTCTTACCTCCATAAATTGCAGGGCCTTACTAGTGCATGTCACGCCTTGAAGAAGAGATAGGCTACATTTATAGGTCTATGTGGATTTGAACCCATAACGTATGTGTGCGCTGGAATCTGTGCCCTCTGGAGTTGTTCCTGAGAGGCGCTGCTCGTGCTTGCCTGGAATTAGAAGACGAGGAACGTATCTCGGCAAACCAAGGTGAAGACGATGATCGTTATGCAACCCACACCATAGTTTCTGCCCGAGTCTGCCCCCAGGAAGTCGATTAGGCGGAGAAGCAAAGGAGATGGCCGCCGATTTCACCTTCCCTTACTTCTACTATTATCCCCCTTACTTCACGTAAATCTCTGTCTCTTTACAGTGCACAACGTTTTTTGGTGTCATTCAATCCCATGTTTTGGATGCTGGATTTCTCCGTAGACACCTCGTAGTTCAGATACAGCCAAATGCATAGGATAGTTAGGTTTTAAGCTATGAATTGGTATGAGTTAGATGAAGCCATCTCATTGCAACAGGGGAAGTTGAGGAGGCAATGTTTGGGGTTATTGATACGGTTTCATCTATTTTCCTCAACTGGTTATTGGTGTGTACACTACGAACAGATTGCCAAACCCTGACTTGGGGGTTTTCAGGACTTTCCTAGGGTAACTTGCCATCAGACAGCCTCAAATGGCTCAAATGCTTACTGCTTTCTTGCAACTGCAGACTGCAGCCAGTTAGGGATACCAGGGAGAAGCAAATTGAGCTATGGAAGGAGCTTATTCTGAAGTACTGTAAACACAACAAAATATTTTGCATCGACTTGGAAGACGAGTTCCCACTCTTCGTCAATGCAACCATCGATCGTAAGTACATTCTTAAACTGGGGATATCCAATTTGAAGCTTTGGGTGCTCTTTGGGTCTCCATTGGATGTTTGAAATTGTAAAGGCCAATCACTGAACGCTGTTGCAACTTAAATTTCCTTTGGGGTGATGGGCATCATTCTAGTTAAAAGGGGTTTCAATTCTGGCATTTGAGCAGAAACTGAAATGCTTCTGTGGTTGGTATAATCTATTCTGAATGGAGCTGGTACTTGATATTGAAGATAAAGCTTGTTGTGAACTGAGGAGTGTCAACCATTGTTGCTATGAGCAGGAAAGCTGAGCTATGAAGCACGAGAGCTTTTTCTCGGCACTCTGGTTTCTGAAGGTACACTCTCTCTCTTCTGTGCCATTGTCTCCCTCTAGCATGATTTTGATGCCGGCCTTTACATTGACACTCAAGCAGTTTCTTGTTGGCTGGGCGTGATGAGAGGTCAAGATCAGGATGAACTATGCCCTCAAGGTTGAATCATAGGCACAGTTGGCAGGGAACAGTCAACTAGTACATCTCTCTCTCTCTCTTCTGCCATCCAGGGTGACAGCATTTCATTTCAGTGATAAATGCGGGGCTATGAAAATAACATCAATAACCCTGCAAACAGGCTGTGAAGTTTGCATGCAGACAAGTGCCTCTGAGCACATTTATGGCAGTTGAGGGAGATAAGTATATACCTGCAGCTGAGTTGTGGGGATAAGCTAAACACTGGTGGGTGCAAACCCCACAAAAGGCTCCGGGAGGGTCAGTTTCCCGCAGGGTCGATGGCCGTAAGGCTCAAATGAAAGAAATGTTTGAGTCCTCCCAATTACCAGAATCTGACCCTTTCTACTATTAAGTGCTTGAAATGGGTCAAGGGCCACAAGGCTACGGCAAACAACTTCTTATGAGTACGATCTCTCTCTCTCTCTCATAGCCTTGTGGCCATTTGGTCGGAACAGGACAGAGAGAGAGAGAGAGAGAGGATGTACTCATGAGACATTGTTTGCCGTAGCCTTGTGACCATAGACCCTGCGTCCAGTTTGGACAGGAGGGAACAGAGACTACCTTTGTGAGGGGCCACTCCAGTAGTGGGACTTCCTTGGTAATTTCTAGGGTATGGAATGTCAGTTCAAGAGTGCCTTAGTGTTCGTATTACTCCCCAACCCCCTCATCACAAATCACAAATTTACAGTTCTGTTGCTTCGTCTCTTTTGTGCCGAACTTCAACATCTTGCTGTGACTAAATGCAGGCAGGGCTGAATGGTTGGATAAAGGGCATCGGAAATGCCTCATCTTATGGCGCAGAATACAAGATTGGGCTGAGTTGTTACTCCGCTTTGTAAGTACTGTCATGCTTGTTCTTTGGCATGGCTTTTTTTGGAAAGAGTGGTCATCATATTACATTGTTTTTGGGTTGCGGGCACAAGAGCCAGAAAGAGTGGGTGTGAGTCAGAGGTAACAAAGGCAAGTGTTATGGGTTGGGAAGTTGTCTAAAGAGAGTGACATGGCAGGTTCAAGAGAATGGGATGGAGGATAGTGTGATGACGCTTGATGAAATCTGCTCCGGCGATGACACACGTGGATCAGGTAATTTGTGCTTAGGACATGCTCCCAGGCAAAGGAAGGCTAGCAAAGTTGTCCATCTGTCTGTCTGCCCATTCTTTCCCTCTCTTCCGCTCTCTCACACACAGTTCTGCCCAAACTGGGCAAGGGGTCTATGTCAAGGCTATGGCAAACAACCTCTTATGAGTACTCTCTCTCTCTCTCTCTCTGTCTCCCTGTCCTCTAGGAAGCCTATTGACATTGGGTGGACTTGAAACGGGAGTACATTAATGTCTCTGTGACTAAATGCCGGCCTTGTGACCTCGTGTCCTTGTTTGTTTCGACCTGAAGCGCTTTGCTTCAGGTAAGGTAGTGCATTGGATTTAGTTGGAAAGCTTGGGGCCTTTCCCTCTTTAGAATATGCCTACTCGGGCCATTCCCTGCAACTCCCTGGAGTGTGATCTCTGAATGGTAACAAGCGGACTCCTACCGCTTGGGGGCAGCCCCTCCGCCCAAATTGGGCAGTCGTATGCTCTGTCTAGCATACTCGGCACTTGGGCTCGGGTTGGTTCCTGTGCTTAAACTTATGGCCTGCGAAAACAATCAAAAATTTAGCTCCTATCAACATCAACGCTCCTCAGGGTGATCCCTGGGAATTGGTTACTTATGCCAAATCTAGGGCTTCATGTGTAGTTTTTGGGGTGAATCCCAGGATGGACGATGTGTCCTTTAAAACTACATGCTCTAGCTTAGGCTTGGATTTCATGGCTAATGGTACCATCTCGAGACTTGATAACAGGGGTACGTTGAAGGTTGCAATGACCAAAAGTGCTTCTAATAGAGTCCCGCATCAATTCAATCTCAAAGAAGTTCGTCCCTTGACTGGCTGGAGAGCGGTCTTAGACATTGGTGATTCAATGGGGCGCTCTAGGAAGACAACCAAGGGCAACAACTTCAACTTGAGAGTTTCTAATCGGTTTGATGCTCTGGATGAGGTTGAATCCAAACAGCCAGAAGGACAAGATGCTTCTAAGTGTACAGAACCTGAACGTCCTGAATCTGAAGGATTTGGTACTCTGAATGGTTTACCAATCCTCAAGGTTTACACAAGACGAACAAATTCTATACATGGGGTAATTGTCCCCAAGCCGTCAGATGGACAATCTGTCCCTAAGTGTGCAGAGCCTGAACGTCGTGTAACTGAAGGATTGGATACTCTAAATGGTTTACCAATCCTCAAAGTCTACACAAGACGAGCAAAATCTATACATGGGGTAATTGTCCCCAAGCAGTCTGACGGACAATCTGCCCCTATGTGTGTGGAGCCTGTGCGTCGTGTAACTGAAAGATTTGGTACCCTGAATGGTTTACCAATTCTCAAAGTTTACACAAGACGAGCAAAATCTACACATGGGGTAACTGTCCCCCCTTTGCAGAACGGTTGGCCGTCCAGGAGCAATCACAAGCTACCTAGACGACAAACAATTCACACGCAAAGGGCTGGCTTGCGGCTGGCCACTTTCAACTTCTCAGGGTTGACCAACCAAAGGAAACAACTTGAAGTGGGACAAGTTCTTCGGACTAATGATATTCATATCTGTGCTGGGCAAGAAACATGGGAAACGTTGGATAAACTGGTTGGAGATGTCATTGGTTATAAACGGGCAGGTAAGATGTGTACTCTCAAGGCAGCCTCTGCCAAACGCGGTCAAAAAGGGGTCGGATTCTTTGTCCGTGATTTCTTGTTTGACAATTGTGAGCAGACGGTTAATTAACTGTCTAGAAGAGCTTCAGCTTTTGACCTTGAATAACAGGACAAGAGGTGACCAAGTGCATGTTGGAGGTGTCAAGGCTATAGCCCTTGCACGACACTTTGAGAACAGAACGGGACGGGTAGCTCAGTGGTAGAGCACCCCACCGGAATGGGGGAGGTCCTAGGTTCAATCCCTAGCCCGACCACACGCCAGTGGTTTTCCAACATGGTATCAGAGCCAAGGTTGGGGCGGTGGTCAGAATGGGTGGGCATTAGCTATAAGGGCTATGCCTTGAGGGGGAGTGTTGGAGTGTCAAGGTTATAGCCCTTGCACGGCACTTTGAGAATAGAACGGGACGGGTAGCTCAGTGGTAGAGCACCCCACCGGAATGGGGGAGGTCCTAGGTTCAATCCCTAGCCCGACCACACGCCAGTGGTTTTCCAACAGTGCAGTGGACTCGTGAGAAACCCCAAACTGGGGAACGTTCCATTGTGGACTAAATCATAATGGACAAAATTTTGTTCCCCCAGTGTGCCAATCTGTTGATCGACAGAACTGATATTGGTACCTCTGACCACTTCCTGGTTTGGACTGAGATCAAAAGGTGTTTTCCCACCACCAAGAGATCTGTGAAACGTTCGATTCGGAAGTGGCGCATAGAAAAATTCCACAATGAGGAGGTCAAGGCTGAGTACGTCCAGGCCTTGCAAGAGTCTCTCCCTCATTTTGTCCAATTGCTCCAAGAACTTCAGTCACGCTCTGTTAACGCAAGAAATGAAGTCGAAAGAGCAGTGGACTCTTGGGAGAGTTTCGTTTCCTCCGTGGCTGACAAGATCATTGGGAGGAAACTAATTGTCTGCGGTAGAGCAGTTAATTGGTGGACTAATGAGATTAAACTCAAGATAGCTGAGAGACGAGCCCTCTATAAAGAGTGCTGCAATTTGGAAACCAACAGAGAATTGTGGGCGAGGTACTACCAGCTCCGTAAAGATATCAATCAGCTTGTTAGGTCTCAGAAGAAATTATACTGGGACAAGTTATACAGTGAAATAAACTCAAACCACCATGGTGGTAATGACAAGAAATTCTGGTTGGCCCTTCAACGTTTGTACAAACCGAAAAATGGTCAGCAAGTACAAGCGCTGAAGACTACTAAAGGTGCAGTGGTGACTTCATCGGTTGACATTGTCAAAACCTTTGAAACTCACTACAGTATCCTTGGCAGAACTTCTAGGTCTAACAGTGAGGGGTCTTGTGCTGAATGGAGGGACAGTTGGAAAAACTGTTCCTATGATTTAAAACAGCCCTGATGAACTGGAGTATATTTCAATGGCGTATAATGCTCCCATTAGTTCTTCTGAGATTGTGGAAGCAATTGAACATTTAAATGGATATAAAGCTGGTGGACCTGATGGTATTGTCAACGAGCTTATCAAGCATGGTGGCGATCCCATGATAGAGGCCCTAGTTCTCCTCTTTAACCTTATCTGGAAGACTGAATTGATCCCCTTTCGCTGGCGACAGGTTGTCATTGTCAATCTATACAAGAAGGGTGACAGAGAAGAACCGGGGAACTACCGTGGCATCACGCTCCTCAATGCTGTTGGCAAGACATTCTGCAGAGTTATAAGTACTCGTCTCGAGGTTGATCTGTAGTCTAGAGGTTGTTTCCACGAAGGCCAAGCTGGCTTTCGGCGAAACAGGGGCTGTGTGGATCATATCTTCACTCTAAGCCAGATTATCCAGGGAAGGAAAAAAGAAGGGAAACCCACTTATGTCTTTTTCCTGGATGTCAAAAAGGCTTATGACACAGTGTGGAGGGATGGCCTATGGTTCTGCCTCTGGTCTTGTGGGATCAAGGGAAAGATGTGGAGAGTTGTCCACAACTTGTATGCTCACACCAAAAGCTGTGTCACTGTTAATGGACAGAAGTCCAACTTCTTTGACATAGACCAAGGTGTAGCTCAAGGATGTACTCTCTCCCCTCTGCTCTTCAATGTTTTCATCAATCAACTCCTCGAGGATGTGGAAAGTGAGGGATTTGGGTTAAGGGTGGGTGATACCACCATACCAGCCCTTATGTTTGCGGATGACTTCGCAGGCATAGGGGAGACTCCAACCAATCTCCAGGAGTTGATTGATTGCGCGAAGAGATACTTTGATCTTTGGGGGCTAGAGGCTAATGTCAGCAAATGTGCAGTGGTAGCATTCAACGACAGAGGAGAGGGAGGAAGTGATCTTAAGTGGCAGTGGGGTAGCCAAGAGATCCCGGTCCTCCCTTCCTACACTTACGTGGGCGTTGAGTTCTCCTCTAATTGTAATTGGGATGCACATATCCGGAAAGTTGTTCAAACTGGCAAGGGCAAAGCTCTGGGGCTCACTAAATTTTTCCACTGCAGAGGGGTCAACTCTGAGGTTAAGAAAACCATGCTTTGTCGCGTTATTAGACCTGCCTTGGAGTACGGATCTGCTATATGGGTTGATAACTCCAACCAGGCTAAGTCTCTAGAATCCATTCAAGTGGGGGTGCTTAAGGAGTGTATGTCAGCATGCTCCAAAACAGCCAATGTGGCTGTTCGGGGTGAGTTTGGCATTCCGTCCTTAAGCTCCCGACGAGATGAATTCAAGGTCAGATGGTGGGGTCAGCTGCAACATATGCCCAACACCAGATATCCTAAATTAATCGACTCTATATCTTGGAAACAGGACCGCCCTGTCAAACAGGCTAAGTCCTTGCAGAAGAGAGTAGAAGAGATCCTCCAGGACCTGGACCTGGATCCGCAAGTCTTGACCCTGCTGGATAAATCTGACTTAGAGGCTGTAGTGTCCTCAGCCATGTCTGTTGCCATGAGATTGTCTGATGAAAATGAAGTTACGCAGAAAACTTCCCTGAACTTGTTTCCAGTCTGTGACATGGGGGAGGACATCTTGGATGACCTCAAGGGTCTACCCACTCTCGGCACTAGACTGAAATTTAAACTCAGGGCAGGAAGCCTACCTTTGAACAGCAAACAGAAGCAGAGAGGAAAGGGAGAGTGCAATTGCCCGTTGTGTGGGCAATCTGAAGACAGTATTCATTTTCTGATACACTGTCCGGGGTTCTCTCACCAAAGAGACGCTCTCTTCAAATCTATCAAGGGAATTGTGCCTGTACCCCTGTTTACCAACTTTGAAAGTCTCGAGGCTGAGCCAAAAACCCAGGCCCTCCTGAGGCCTAGTTTTTGGGCAAATCACACACAGCAGATTGATGCTTGTGTGAAGGGATTTCTAGAGGATATCTGGAAAACCCGGATTAATTCCTTATATGGAGGTAAGTCTTACTACCAACGTCAGCCCCTGACAGAGGTAGGTTCTGTCCCTTTTGTTCCCGCTCAAACTGGGCGCGGGGTCAATGGCCACAAGGCTACGGCAAACAACGTCTTATGAGTACAATCTCTCTCTCACCCACACACACCTATGGCTTGTGTGAGGGCTTTCTAGTGGATATCTGGAAAGCCAGAACTAATTGTTAATACCAAGGTAAGTTACACTACTGGAGTGAACCCCTCACAAAGGTAGTTCCTATGCCCTATGTTTCCGTCCAAAGTGGGCACAGGGTCTATGGCCAAAAGGCTACGGCCAAAAAAGTCTTATGAGTTCATTTTCTCACACATACACACATTTGGGTTCCTGTGGATGGTATACAGTTTCTCTCTTTCTTTTTCTAGTCTCTCGTTTATCTGTTCACTCCAAGGTCTACGGCCAGCAGGCTACAACAATCAATGTCTAGTGGGTAGATCTCCTATCCTATGGGCCCTCTATGTCCCCGATGGCCACAATTACAATTTGCTTATATCTGTTTATCAGCTGTACCTAAAGGCCATGGAAATTTTCGGTTTAGTCGTATATACGCTGGTGGTTGAAACCCCACAACTCCCTCTAGGAGGGTTAGAAACCTTTTGAGACTATGCTAATATGATTACGCCTTGGCCAAAGTTCCAAGGGGAATAGTGCGAGTAAATGCTGTGTCATCCATTTTCCACCATTGGAGTGGTAAATGCAGTCACTTCCACAGTTGTCTGAGGTAAGGTGGAGGCTTCATAACTGGTCCTGGAATCAACATCATTTCTAGAACGATGTCCATTCCAGCGTGGTTCAATGGCTTTGTGTCATTCATAGACTAAACATCTGTGGCCTTTTTGGATGCAGAACTAGCGGGTATTGACCGAGTAGTGCTAGTACGAGTTGTCAAGATTTTGGAGCAACGGGGAAAGGCTGCCATCTTCAAAGGAACATCAACTGATGATGAAGGCATCAAGTTTTCTGCATAGGTAGTCCTTAGAAAGTTGTCTCAATCTGTCAGAAAGATCTTGTACCTCTAGGAGTTTGCCGTTGTGGCTCATGACCAATCTCGTGGAATGATTCTCGTTTGAGGTTGAAACTTGGCTGAATAGATTTATACAGAATGCAGGGGAGGAAGAGACCAATAAGCTAGACAAGTGTCTTTCCATGCTCTAGTTTTTGAAAGTGCAATGATAGGTTTCTGGAAATGAATGTGGTGAGCTTGATGCTGATCATGCAGTGGCATTGGATTGTTTGTAGACTAGCAATCTTTGCTGACAGGCAATGGCAGCTTGTGATAGAAAAATAACCCACTGTTGCACCACTTCAATTCATGATGCACTGAAACCATATCCACACATTTTCTTTGCTAACATATCCTGATATCTTAGTTCCATATAGGACCAACTTTGATGAGAAGAATAGATGGCAAATCCTTGCTCTTACCAACCATACCATAACTATGATGCTGTAGTCAGGGCCATCATCAGTCAAAATATTCAAACGATTATCTTTGGATCAATATAGCCAAGGTGTGCATCAAGGCCGCTGAATTCTCGTCGTCCTCCTCATAAATCAACAATCCATGTCATCTGGGGAATTCCTGCAAGATCAGGCCACACAATATCATTTCAGACACACAGAAGAAGCCAGCCACAGCCAGCATAACGAGAGTTACTTGTCCAGGATCAGGCTCTATAATGTGGTCCAATGTTTGAGGCCATTGACATAAATGGGGCTGCAAGCTGTCAACACTGGCAACTCCGTCAATCTACCCGTCCATCCCGATATGTACAGTCCACCATCTTGCCCAATATGGCAACTAGCGCTCACCTCAGGTGGCCTGTCCACTCTGGTATTTCCGACAAGGAGTCACCATTCATAACTCAGTTGTTCATTATGACCTATCCTGCCACATGCAATACAGGTCATGGCCATCAACCATAACCATTACCATTACCATTATTTGACAATACATGGCTCTTCCATTTAAATTATTCACCCTAAGTGGTATTCACACAATTCCAATTCTGCATGGGAAAATATAGTCAGGGCAGTAAGACCTGATTTGCACTATCTGGCTATAAACGCTCGATTAAAAAGAAAAATACAGTAGTGAGGTTGGAGATGTGGGGCAGAGAGAAAGAAACAACTGTTGAGGGCCCATGAGACGACAGGAACAACCATCAATCAACACCTGGAAGCCGAAATGCCTTAAGCAAGCCTTATGCAAGAGAGATTGTACTCATAAGACGTTGTTTGCCGTAGCCTTGTGGCCATTGACCCCGCGCCCAGTTTGAGCGGGAACAAAAGGGACAGAACCTACCTCTGTCAGGGGCTGACGTTGGTAGTAAGACTTACCTCCATATAAAGAATTAATCCGGGTTTTCCAGATATCCTCTAGAAATCCCTTCACACAAGCATCAATCTGCTGTGTGTGATTTGCCCAAAAACTAGGCCTCAGGAGGGCCTGGGCTTTTGGCTCAGCCTCGAGACTTTCAAAGTTGGTAAACAGGGGTACAGGCACAATTCCCTTAATAGATTTGAAGAGAGCGTCTCTTTGGTGAGAGAACCCCGGACAGTGTATCAGAAAATGAATACTGTCTTCAGATTGCCCACACAACGGGCAATTGCACTCTCCCTTGCCTCTCTGCTTATGCAAGAGAGAGAGAGAATGTACTCATAAGATCGTTGTTTGCCGTAGCCTTGTGGCCATTGACCCTGCGGAGAGAGAGAGAGAGAGAGAGAGAGAGAGAGAGAGTCTCCTGCACCCAGTAGTGGGGTTGCCACCAACCAGGTTAGGAAATGCAACTAAATCCGTTCCAAGTGCTTGTGCAGATTGCCACCTACCTTGCAATTCAGTGTCGACTGAAGTGCTACCAATGATACGATTTCACAGAACAGTAGCTTCTGGGACTGCTATTTTAGCCCGATGGCTATAATAGATGGCTTAAATAGGCCACGATCAAACCAGTGATACATCTGAAGAAGATTTACATGCATTGCAGAAATGAGAAAAAGAGAGAAACAAGAGTTTCACGTCTGAGAGCATGTACTCGTAAGAAGCTGTTTGAAGTCTGAGAGGAAGTCCTCATAAGACGTTGCTTGCCGTAGCCTTGTGGTCATTGATCCTGCGCCCAGTTTGGGCAGAACACAAAGGGACAGACACTACCTTTGTCAGGGGCTGACACCGGTAGTATGACTTACCCTGGAACAGACAATTGATCCGAGTTTTCCAGATCTCGTCTAGAAATCCCTTTAAACAAGCATCGATCTGCTGTGTGTGATTTGCCCAATAACTAGGCCCCAAAAGGGCCTGGGCTTTTGGCTCAGCCTCGAGATTTTCAAAGTTGGTAAACAAAGGTACAGGACCAAATCCCTTGATGGATTCGAAGAGGGCATCTCTCTGGTGAGGACAATGAATCAGAAAGTGGATATTGTCATCAGGTTGCCCATACAACAAGTATTTGCAATGCGTCTATCCTCTCTGCATCTGTTTGCTTCCCGACCTGAGTTTAAATTTCAGTCTAGTTCCAAGAGTGGGTAAACCCTTGAAGTCATCCATGATGGCCTCACCCATATCACAGACTGGAAACAAGTTCAGGGAAGTTTCTGCCTAACTTCATTTTCATCAGACAATTTCCTGGCAACAGACATGGCTTTGGACACTACAGCCTCTAAGTCAGATTTATCCAGCAGGGTCAAGACTTGCGGACTTAGATTCAGATCAGTGTTGTTTTTTTCATATTTCCAAAATCGCTGGCGGGGCCACCTGTGAATTTCACCCAGTGCCCATGTGGCGAGAATATCGAGGTGACAAAGTTAGAAAAGTGGCTATATTCCAGGTGTCACATAATCATTGGTCCACGTCGGCAAGTTTAGGCTCCTAAGATTTATCTCCTGTTGCTTTTTGGCAAAAAATTCATTTGTACAAGTAGCTGACCAAGTTTCCAGGTCGAAATCTGGCGATTTTTCGCCAGAAAGAAAAACACTGATTCAGATCCTTGAAAATCTCTTCTACCCTCTTCCGCCAGGACTTCGCCTGTTTGACAGGGCAATCCTAACGTCTGAGAGCATGTACTCATAAGACGTTGTTTGCCGTAGCCTTGTGGCCATTGACCCTGAGAGCATTGACCCCGTGCCCAGTTTGAGTGGAACACAAAGGGACGGAAGAGATTGTACTCATAAGACGTTGTTTGCCGTAGCAAACAACAAAGGGACGGAAGAGAGAGAGAGAGAGAGAGAGAGACAATGTACTCATAAGACGTTGTTTGCCATAGCCTTGTGGCCGTTGACCCCGCGCCAGTTTGAGCGGAACAGAGAGAGAATGTACTCATAAGACGTTGTTTGCCGTAGCCTTGTGGCCATTGACCCCGCGCCCAGTTTGAGCGGAAACCAAAGGGACAGAACCTACCTCTGTCAGGGGCTGACATTGGTAGTAAGACTTACCTTTATACAAAGAATTGATTCGGGTTTTCCAGATATCAAATCCCTTCACACAAGCATCAATCTGCTGTGTGTGATTTGCCCAAAAACTAGGCCTCAGAAGGGCCTGGGCTTTTGGCTCAGCCTCGAGACTTTCAAAGTTGGTAAACAGAGGTACAGGCACAATTCTCTTGATAGATTGGAGGAGAGCTTCTCTCTGGTGAGAGTACCCCGGACAGTGAATCAGAAAATGAATATTGTCTTCGGGTTGCCCACACAACGGGCAATTGCACTCTCCCTTTCCTCTCTTCTGTTTACTGTTCAAAGGTAGGCTTCCTGCCCTGAGTTTAAATTTCAGTCTGGTGCCGAGAGTGGGTAGACCCTTGAGGTCATCCATGATATCCTCCCCCATGTCACAGACTGGAAACAGGTTCAGGGAAGTTTTCTGCCTAACTTCATTTGCATGAGACAATTTACTGGTAACAGACATGGCTTTGGACACTACAGTCTCTAAGTCAGATTTATCCAGCAAGGTCAAGACTTGCGGGTCCAGATTCAGATCCTTGAGAATCTCTTCTACTCTCCTGCCAGGACTTGGCCTGTTTGACAGGGCGGTCCTGTTTCCAAGATATACAGTCGATTAACTTAGGGTATCTCGTGTTGGACATGTGTTGCAACTGACCCCACCATCTGACCTTGAATTCATCTCGTTGGGAGCTTAAGGAAGGGATGCCAAACTCACCCCGAACAGCCACATTGGCTGTTTTGGAGCATGCTGACATGCACTCCTTAAGCACCCCCACTTGAATGGATTCTAGAGACTTAGCCTGGTTGGAGTTATCAACCCATATAGCAGATCCGTACTCCAAGGCAGGTCTAATAACGCGGCAAAGCAAGGTTTTCTTGACCTCAGAGTTAATCCCTCTGCAGTCTAAAAATTTAGTGAGACTCAGCGCTTTGCCCTTGCCAGTTTGAACAACTTTCTGGATATGTGCATCCCAGTTACAGTTGGAGGAAAACTCAACGCCCAGGTGAGTTATAAGTACTCGTCTCAAGGTTGATCTGGAATCTAGAGGTTGTTTTCACGAAGGCCAAGCTGGCTTTCGGCGAAACAGGGGCTGTGTGGACCATATCTTCACTCTAAGCCAGATTATCCAGGGAAGGAAAAAAGAAGGGAAACCCACTTATGTTTTTTTCTTGGATGTCAAAAAGGCTTATGACACAGTGTGGAGAGATGGTCTATGGCTCCGCCTCTGGTCTTGCGGAAACAAGGGGAAAATGTGGAGAGTTGTCCATAACTTGTATGCTCACACCAAAAGCTGTGTCACTGTTAATGGACAGAAGTCTAACTTTTTTGACATAGACCAAGGTGTAGCTCAAGGATGTACCCTCTCCCCTCTGCTCTTCAATGTTTTCATTAATCAACTCCTCGAGGATGTGGAACGTGTGGGATTAGGGTTAAGGGTGGGTGATGCCACCATTCCAGCCCTTATGTTTGCGGATGACTTCGCAGGCATAGGGGAGACTCCTTCCAACCTCCAGGAATTGATTGATTGCGCGAAGAGGAGGGAGGAAGTGATCTTAAGTGGCAGTGGGGTAGCCAAGAGATTCCAGTCCTCTCTTCCTACACATTGCAAAATATCTTGCCAACAGCATTGAGGAGCGTGATGCCATGATAGTTCCCTGGGTCTTCTCTGTCACCCTTCTTATATAGATTGACAATGACCCCCTGTCGCCAGCGAAAGGGGATCATTTCAGTCTTCCAGATAAGGTTAAAGAGGAGATCTAGGGCCTCTATCATGGGATCGCCACCGTGCTTGATAAGCTCGTTGACTATGCCATCAGGACCACCTGCTTTATATCCATTTAGATGTTCAATTGCTTCCACAATCTCAGAAGAACTAATGGGAGCGTTGTAGGCTTTTGAAATATACTCCAGTTCATCAGGGCTGTTTTGAATCATAGGAACAGTTTTACCAACTGTGTCCTTCCATTCATCAGAGGACCCCTCACTGTTAGACCTTGAAGTTCTGCCAAGGATACTGTAGTGGGTTTCAAAGGTTTTGACAATGTCAACCGATGAAGTTACCACTGCACCCTTAGTAGTCTTCAGCGCTTGAACTTGCTGACAGCTTTTCGGCTTGTACAAGCATTGAAGGGCCAACCAGAATCTCTTGTCATTACCACCATGGTGGTTTGAGTTTATTTCACTGTATAACTTGTCCCAGTATAATTTCTTCTGAGCCCTTACAAGCAGATTGATATCTTTACGGATCTGGTAGTACCTCGCCCACAATTCTTTGTTGGTTTTCAAATTGCAGCACTCTTTATAAAGGACTCGTCTCTCAGCTATCTCGAGTTTAATCTCATTGGTCCACCAATTAACAGCTCTACCGCAGACAATTAGTTTCCTCCCAACGAGGGAACAGAGAGAGAGAGGGAGAGAGAGGGTGGAGAGTTGATACGGGACTGCCATGACTTTCTCACTCCCAACGACATATCATTTTTTCAAAATTTGTTTCTACTCCTGGCAGGCTTGACTAGTACTACATTTCATGGGGAGCAGGTTACTAAAAACTTTTACAGTAGTATCTGTGCAAAAGAGAGGGACTATGCTCATAAGGATGACCTGCGGTTCCTTGCAGCTAGACAGGAAACAACCCCTCCCAGTTGAGGAAATCTCAGCATGAAATTAGATGGCTCTTGCACATCCACACTATCCTTGCAAAAGCTAATTGTAACACCGAAAAGCAGGAGGAGGAAATAGTACCTCTTCTGTGAAATTGCATTGGCCAGTGCTAAACATTGTCCCTTAGTCAAAGCCACTGCACCAAATTGTGTGAACTGAGTTCCCCAAACGAAAAACATATCTGGGAAGAGTGCACACTTGGTATGCCTCGAATGTCTTGTCACAGTGGATTAAATCAAGATCCATGTCCCCGGGCTCCAGGCTAAAGTTGGACAGAGGACAACCATAGAAGGTTTCACCAGTTAAGGCCCTCAAACAAGAAAGCCCTTTGAATAAACGTGGACTTGTCGAACTTCTCCATGTTCATTTGAGTTCATGCAGGAGTATGACATGCAGCTGAACCATCTCATTGAGCGACATTTAATTGAAGAAATTGGAAGATGGTAAACCCCCTACAGCCTCGCCTTGTGTCTCCATCTCCTCAATGAGTTGGAAAGTTCTGTAAGCCTAGTCTGCCGCGCACCACTCAAAAGCGTAGTATATGTTATGAAATTAGGGCTAACACCATCAGAAAGGGCATCCTTTCCCTTTATCTCCTCAAACAATTTGTAGGCCTCAGCCACCCGGTCAGCCTTGCAAAGTCCATGAAGCAGTGTGTTATAGGTAACAACATCCACACATCCCTTTCCACTCATTTCCTCGAAAAGTTTCGAGGCTTCGTCCATTCTTCCACCCTTACATAGCTCATCCAGGAGCGTGTTATATGTGACTGCGTCGGGTTCACAGCCTGAGTCCTGCATCTCTAGCAGAAGGTGCCCAACCTCCTCAACCCTGCCTGCCTTGCGAAGTCCATCAATAAGAGTGTTGTACACTGCAACATCTGGAGTGCAACCTGCACGTTTCATGTCTCTGAGAAGTGTGAAGGCATTATCAACACGCCCTACTTTGGAAAAACCATCAATTATTGCATTGTAGGTGAAGACGTCCGGGGCATACCCTCCCTCTGCACACACGCAATGCAGTGAGTAACTTGACAGTGGACAACAACACATTGAGGGACCACAAATCTCTTACAATACATGAGCTTCCTTCAGCATTTTAGATCCACCATTGGTTCAACCATCAAAATAATCCAAAGTTACCCACCAATCTGGTCTTTCACTGAAGGCGAAAGTGCAAGAAAATGCAGGGAACACGTCGATCATTTACCATCCATCTCCCGTCAGTTCATAAAGGTTGGTATGATCCTACTAAGCAACAAGATGGGATCTGGATCTGAGGAGACCAACCTTCCATCTCTTCAAAAACCTCCCACGCTTCATCAAGTTTCTCTGCCTTACAAAGGGCATTGATGAGGATATTGTATATACACTCATCAACAGGACAGCGCCTAATTGACATTTCCTTGAAAACCTTGCGTGCCTCATTTGCCCTACCTGCACCACTCAACGCCTGAATCAGGCAGCTGTACGTGATTACGTCTGGTGTAAGCCCTTTATCTATCATTTCTCTAAATAATTTCCATGCAGCATCAACTCTGCCTGACTTCCCAAGGCCATGGATGAGGGTGTTGTATGTCACAATGGATGTGACAAGACCCCTGTCTTCCATTTCTTTGAAAAATTCGAGGGCTTTGCCCACCCTGCCAGCCTTGCCCAATCCATCAATCATTGAATTGAAGGTGATCACGTTGGGATGACAACCCCTCTTTTTCATTTTGAGAAAGATGGAGCATGCCTCATCCATGGCGCCAGCTTTGCACAGAGCATCAATCAGAGTAGTAAATGTAACAACGTCCGGTTCACAGCTTTGGCTTTGCATTTCTTCGAACATCTTACTCACAAACACCACTTTCCTGGTCTTTTTGAATGAATTCATAAGGATGTTGAAGGTGAAGGTGTCTGGGTGGCACCCGGTCTGCCACATGACCTGATAGACAGCATATGCCTTATGATGATACCCAGCTTTAACAAAGGCACAGATGAGGGCATTGTATGCAAACACTTCAGGCAAGCACCCCAATTGCTTCATGCGATTCAAAGCCTCTACAGCTTTTTCCAACAATCCTGCACTGCCATAGCTTCTGGCCAAGCTGATGTATATTTCCGGTATTGGCCTGCAGCCTTCCTTTCCCATATCATCCAGTATCTGCTCGATGTCTGCAAACCTTTTGGTGCTGCCTAAAACCCCCACCATTGCATTGTACGTTTGAAAGTTATGGGTGAATCCATATTGCTGCCCGACCCAGTTGAAAAAACCCAATGCCACATCCGCGTCTCGCTGTCTCTTCAACACATGACATACAAACTTCGGAATGAGATTTAAACCCAGCTGCCTCAATGCTACTTCTTTGTCGGTTCCCCATAGCCCTCTTCGAAGTATTCGGCATACAGCCTCCATCTCCATATCTGTGATCCGGGCATGATGGGTTTCTGTTCCAATTCCCTTTCTGCCAACTTGAAGAACCTCCCGCGCATCCTTATCAACCTTGTCTCTCCCATCCTTAACAGTATGTACGGAACTGCTAGCCTGAAGCCTGTACACCAAGCAATCGAACCCAGGAGAGCCGCACCTGTGGTGTAAACCTAAAGACCGATGCCTTTTGAGCAATTTCACCAAGGAAGAGCAAGCTTTGAAATGCATAGCCAATAAGCTCTGCGGCTTCAACTCAGGGCATGAGGAAATCACAGCCCCCGCTCATTGACACATTGTTGCTGACCGAATCACATTACATGCAACAGTCTCTCTCACACGCGAACATCCTCTCTTTCTCTCTCTCCCTCCCTCCCTCCCTCCATGTCAGGTCTGAAACATCTGGGTTTTTGGTCAAAGATACTTTTTGTTAAGGAACATCAACCAAAACTCTCTGGTGCATGACAAATCCTAACACGTTCCCCACGAACTAGAGTGGTTCCGCTCAGGGCGAAAATATTTGACACTATGAAATCTAACGTGACAAAAAATAGTTGTTTGGAGGATTGTAGATTGGTGTATTCGAAGTCACAGATATTTTGGTCTGGCACCTGATGTTTTATGCGGTAAAAGAGTAGGTGGGTATCCCATGTATGATGAAACCCTGGGGAGCTTTACTTACAAACTGACATCTCATCTAGGTCTTCAGAGCAGGATATGTGTTGAGAGATACTGCGAGGCCAGCAGGTTCGGAATTCAACATTTCAAGTGCGCAAACAAGAGAGATGGTCTTGCAGACAACAATCTCTAAGTAGGATGGATTACTTGATGCTCGGCAAAGACATTGTATTATGAAGCAACTCTTATGACGTACTACAATGCGTCACCAAGTGCCGTCCAGCCGTGCTTGCACCAACTCCTCCACGCACAGATCTCGGAGTTGGTCTGCAAACAACTCATTGCAGGACCAAACTTGGTATGGTGCCATGCCTCGTTATGCGCTTAATTGATCTTGAGGGGGACGATGGCAGCTATGGTGGATTCAGGATTTGAAATATGGAAGGAGCTGTCAGTGAACAAAGTGGTGGTCGACTCATGGCCGCTATGCGAAGTCCTACTCGTGAATGATTCGCTCTATCCCGGATGGTTGGTTCTATCCCTCGCATCCCCGAAGCCCGCGAGATTTCTGATTTGTCAGCTGAAGAGCAGGTATGTCTTCTAAGATTACCCAGGGACGCATTCCAACGTATACATGTTGTCGGATGGTTTCTAGGGAATAAAAGTGGGTTTTACTCGATTTTTTTCTCCCGAGCTGGATCATACCTACAGACAAGTTTCCAACTTCACTGCAGCACCCAGCAGCATCTTATTGATTCAGGAGTTTGACGAGGACGAAAGAGACATTTTCCATAGCTGGGCCGTTATTGGCTATGCAAGACCTACGGGAGTTACATACTGGGACTGTCACCCAAGTGGGAGGGGCCATATCCGCAAGCCTGCTTGACATTTGTGCGACGGTGAAGCAGCACACTAATGACTAATGTCCCATTGGAGATTGATGCTCCAATCTCTGCAATAGCTAACATTCTTCCTCTTTTGACATCATGAGTTTCAGGTCATGCTGTGTCAGGAGATAAGCCTGGCCTCACGAATCCTTGAGAAAGTCTTCACTCCGAACAAGCTCAATGTCGGAGCTCTGGGCAATGTGGTATGTCGCATAACACTTTGAAAACAGATTATAATTAGCTCTAGCAGGATGATGATGGGAATGGGTGAATTTGGATCTTATCAGATTGTATCAGCAGTGGTGTTGAAAAGTGTCCCCCGCAGTCATAACTACGTACCTGGCATTTCAGCCTTCAAGAACAGATTTCTTATGTAGGGAGCATTTTTCAACCCACTCATGTTAGTTAGTTCATGTCTCTCTTCTCTCTCTGCGTTTTTATATCTGCTGTTTTCTATGATATGAATGTATGTCTTGACTGAGTCTTCCCGTCTTGAGTCTAGACACAAACGGAGTCTGCAACTTCCTTTGGGAATAGATAAGTCAGTGGGGAGCTATAATAGCTGGTCATTGCCAAACAGGATATGGTTCATTGTCTCACTGTGGGATTGACTCTCTAAGTTATGAGACAGTATTCTTTCTGGTTTCCTTCCTTTTTCCTAGTTGTTTAATTTCCTTGAGTTTTTGTCCTTGTGCTTTTGTTTTCATCTTGAATGCACTTTTTTACCTTGGATGTGACTACCTTTCAATCTTTGCTAGCAATGATTCAATTTCTTCCAGGACCAGTAGGTTGTATGAGACGCCCTGACCTTCACTGTTCTTGTTCTTGGATTGTTCTAGGTGGCCCAGGTGCATATACATGTGGTTCCAAGGTTCAAGTCAAACAAGGCATGGCCAGGCCCAGTCTGGGGGGCTCATCCTGCTCGCCCATTTCCAGATCTTGAGCTCCAGGAATGCATACAGAAAATCAAGGCTGTGATAGGAGAGCTTAGCTAGCTCTCCTCCAGAGCATCTGACTGTCTCTTACTGTGACCACCCCTCCAAACACCACCCTGCCCCTGAAACACACATCTGCTTGAACACATGAGCTGGATGGATGTTCAAATGCGCAAAGGCTTCTGATACTTGCTCAAGAAGTTTGCTAAGCTTGATGAACAAAGTGCGCCGTGTAGCATGTCGAAGACTGAAAGCAATATGTGATCTTCTTTGCAGGTTGTGTGTCGAGTTAGTGCTAAGAAGAACTCAATATACATTTTTGTCCTTTCAATTTTCCAGTTTTAGACCATCAACAGCAACACCATCTCATCGTTCAACTTCCTCTTCCTTAGCCTCCAATTCCTTTGAGAAGATCCATGGCAAAAATTATGGGATTCTGGGTTTCCAGCATGTATCTGGAATCAACTCGCCCTAGGGTCACAAGGACTACCAAGATGTTATAGTAGCTATCACGATCCTCCTGCATTCTCCTCCGTGTTCACGAAAAAGTAAGATATTAAACATGAACAAATCCATGGTGCAGGTCGAGCTGTGCTTTGCGCCAGCTCCTTAAAAACAATCGTAGCTCTCCATAAGGAAAGTGACCAGCCAGAAACGTTCATTTGCAGCCGATGTCTGAGGATAAAGTAGGCACCGTGTACCCTTCGACGATGACACTCGTGTTGTTGTTTGTGGGTGGGTTTTACCTCAAGGTGAGTGGGGACTGAAGATTGTAAGACAATCGCAATCTACTGAGAGAGCATTAACGGTTAAGACTGGGAGAGGAAGAGATGACTTCTACTTGGATCTTGCAGCTTCTAACAGCGCACTTGGTTTAATCCATCGCACCACATACTGTCTTATCCATCAAATGGCAGATATTTCAACACTCATCAGAGTGCGCAGGCGTTTCATCGCACGTCACTCCAAAATGATCACAACAGCTCAGATCCTGAAGGGTTATAGCAGGATGGTGGATTATCACTCTTCTTTGATGACCCAGATCTCTTCAGAATCATACAACGGGGAATCTTCCACATTTTCTTCTTTACCGTCACTAGCCAGACGCAACACAGATGGAAGGTGTGTAGCCTTGCAACTGCCGCGTGATGTAACGAGGCGGATATTCTCGCAGCTCGATTGTTGTGACCTCATGAATTGCTCCCTTGTTTGCAGGTTTGTTATCTCTCCTTCGTACTCCAAGCAAGCCACTTCTTCCAGAGTAGACCATGAAGCATTTGCGCGCTTCCCAGCCGCTCATTTCTGTAATCTCTGCAAGCCGTTTTGATTGAAGAAATCCCCATGTGTATGCATAGTTTTGGACTACTTTTGGTGGCCTTAAGTGCAACTTCAAAGGTCCCGTATCGGACCTTGTAGTTCCAATTGAGGCCACTGAAATCGCTAACTGCTCAGGAATTTTTCCATGCATATGCATGGGTATATTACAGAGTGCAGGGATGAGGCACTATTAAGGTAGTCCTCACATCAAGTTGGTGCACTTCGTTCCGGATGCACGGAGGAACAATACAAGAGGTCTTTCGTTAAAAAGCAAGAGAGCAACAAATGAACTGAATTGAAATGTAGATGAATTGGACTGGGAATGTTGAGCAAGAGCTGAAACTGAAGAATGGCCTATTGCTGCAAAGGGCAGTGATAGTTTCCCGGTGATTTGCTATGGCATTCAGGTAGTCCATTGTTTGCATCTCTTTGGTGGCTATCCCTCAGCATTGTGGTTCTGGTTGGTGTCAGGCAGTAGGTGTCTGCCAAGGTTAGTATGTCGGCACCTGAGTCACTTTAATCATGGGGAATTGCCCCTAAGTATGCCCACTGAAGTATTTGCCACTTTTCACCCACATTGCAGCTTCAAACCCTTTCAATTGATTCTCAAGTACATTCTCCCCTCCTGATACCAACTCTCTTGGAGAGGGCCATGGTATTTAAGCCATCAGGGTGTGAAACTCAGCCTGACATTGCCATATGGCTTCACAAACTGGTTACAGCAAAGTCCATTCCAAAGGTGCATCAGCTAAAGCATGATGTTGATTCCAGCACTACTACTGGAATCCTCTTAAGGGCCTTGATCGATTGAGTGGGAAAAGGGAAGAATTGTGTCCTCTTGCTAGCAACTATTTGCACAGGTAGTCGCACCAGAGGAGTGAATAGGAAGAATGCAGTGTTGAGAGGGTTGTGATTTTTGTCTAATAAATCTGGCTGTAAGACGGAGGCTGAATTAGGGAACAGCTCTATCCATGGTAGTTCAGCATTATCTGAGTAAACCATACCATGCAGCTCAATGTGCTCCTTGGTCTGAATGCAGAAGATGGGGGCCAAATAGTTTCACCTATTTGGATTGTATCATGATGGGTCTACTCTACAGAAATGGAGAAGGTTTTGATTTGAAAGATTGTGCTGTCTATGAAGTCAGTGTCTTTGGATTATGAGACTAGCTTGTGTAGGTCATTGCACTTTCATGATTTTTGAGATATAGAAGCCCCTACAATGTGAACTTTGGCGAGATCATACATCATGGCTGAATGCTAGTCAAGAGTTTACTAATAGGATGCTGTGGCGATGGTGTGAAGGCAATGGCTATATGAGTCGGGAGAGCTGAGGGAGGGCTGGCAGGAAGAGTTTTTGGAAGAAAAATCAGTGCGTGGTCTCCTCGTGAACCGTGAAATCAGACATTGTCGCCCCCATTACGCTGCTTACCTGGCTGGCAGTCCAGACTAATGAATGGATGGCATGTTTTTCATGCATATCGGACAGACATTGTTTGTAATGGAGTGTGAAATGAGTCCGAAGACATTGAGGCATGACCTACTCATGGACTCTGACATATCCAATTTCATGTTCATTGAGGTGTGTGCGAGACTGTTGTATAAACTCATTCAACTTTGGAGACCCAGCCTTGTGGCTGTAGAAGTGGGGCCTGGTTGAGCTGAGCAGGAAAGCTGGGGAGAGGGGGAAATCGATCACCATTGCTGAAGTCTCAAAAGGATGGACCAAATTTACACTTGATACCTGCAATGAGATTTTTCTTTGATGTAGAGAATGTACGCATAAGATGTTGTTTGCTGTCGCCTTGTGGCCATATACCCCACGCCCAGTTTGTGTGGAACAAAAGGGAACAGAGGCTACCTTTGTGAGGGGCTCACTCTGGTAGTATGACTGACCTTGATAGAATGTACTCATAAGACGCTGTTTGCCGCAGCCTTGTTGCCAGTGACCACGCCCCCAGTTTGAGCGGAACACCAACTGACCTTGATAGAGACAATTATTTGGGTTTTCCAGATATCCTCTAGAAAGCCCTTCACACAAGCATCAACTTGCTGTGTGTGACCTGCCCAGCAATTAGACCCAACATGGCCAGGGCTTTAGGCTCAGGCTCAAGATTTTGAAAGTTGGTGAACAGAGGTGCAGGGACAATGCTCTTGATGATCCTGAAGAAAATGGATATTGTCTTCAGGCTGCCTGCACATCGAGCAACTACAATTTCCTCTTCCTCTCTGCATTTGTTGATTGTTCGAAGGTAGGCCTCCCACCCCGACTTTAAATTTCAGTCTTGTGCTGACGGTAGGTAGGCCCTTTAGATCATCCTTAAGGTCCTCACCCATGTCACAGACTGGAAACAAGTTCAGGGAAGTTTTCTGCCTAACTTCATTTGATGTAGACAGCATTTGGTCTGCAGAAGCGAGCATGAAATACTAATGTTGTTGTCGAAGCATTGTGCTCTGCATCTGGACTTCAGGCCTCCCAGACTGCACATCAGATGCAAATATATATTGTACCAGGCCGGGTAGTGACCATTAGCATTAAAATATCAAAAGGGTTCAAAAGGGAATTCGATACTCAATAGCCAGGTTGAAGTAGGCTCATCAACCAGAGGTTCCATTCAGCAATAAACAAATTACTCAATTTTCCTCCTTATGTGAGTTTCTTTTGTTTCAAGGGTTGGTGTAAAGCACCACTATCGGTCAAAAAGGGGCCTGGGGCAGGATGATGACACCATATGTAGGAACCAGCTTTGGCTTGGAAGTTCTCCTAGCTCCCCAAGACCTGGACTCCAAATTTCAGCATTAATGGTTCAGATTTTATTTTTGGCTTGGCATTTACGCTGATATGTGCATTTACATGTGGGTGTGATGCCTCAAAACGAGCCTGAAGCATATACTCCCTTCCTCTCAAGAAACAAGTTTTCACAACAAGGGGGCGAGCGGAAAGAACAGGCAATGCGCGAGAGGAGGATCAAGCAGGCGGATCTGACACACATGAGCTCTCATCCAAAGCTTGTACACCGAAATCACATATACACTAACACCCGAGTACACCGCCCTGACCTTGTGTCAGGGCGCCATCTTTATACAAAAGCCCTAGCATTAGTTGCTCGTAGCGTGGCGAGGCGTCACAAGCCAAAACCCACGGCGCCGCTTTGTAACCCTAGATCTGGTGAAGGGCCAGGATGTGGCCACCAGCCAAAACTAACCCTAACCTAGATATAATTGTAACGGTTTAACGGCATTATACGCCAAAAAATTATACTATGGATGTGTATCGCCATTTTGGATGAAATGGGTCATTTCTAGGCTAAGCAAATATGGGGCATTACATCTCTGAAGCCTACCCCCCACAAAAAATCCTGAGTTCCGCGAAGGGAAAATAAATAATAAGGAAATATCACCCTCCACTGTTGGGTGAAAAACCTACCAAGGGAAAACCTAGCACTTGCAAATTGGGCCGAGGACAAAACCCTTGGCTAGGAAAACCGTGCAGGGAGTATAGATGGTGATATATACCATGAGACTAAAATATTTCTAAGGCCTAGAGAGGTCAAGTCCTAGGACCCCAAGAATCACCATCCGCAAGCTAATACTAAGCCGCTGAAGAGAAGAGGATCAAGCTGAAGTAGATCGGCAAAGAAGATCAAGACATCACCCCACCGTACGCCCCTCCACATTACCACATGTAAGATCAAAAACTAGCTCGGAATGCACCAAGTCCGTCAAGGAAACAGGTTCATCCCGCACTTCAGTATTGGAGCCTTATGGAAGAAAGAGAGCACGTCGCCCAGGTAAAATCTGATAGATCAAGTATGGGCCTTCGATCTTGAGCTTAGATTTGCATGCATGTTTGTCATGCTGTAATCGAACGCACACGGTCTGTCCCACCTGAAACAGGTTAGAATACTTGACACGCTTGTTAAAATTACGGGCCTGGGTTAGCTGAGCCTTACCAATGTTTGTTTTGGCATCATGGATAGACACTGCATGCCGAGCATGAAGATCCTCAACAAAGGTATCAAGATCAATCGGATCAGCAACAGTAGAGATAAGAGGGGTAGAATGCAAAAGAGAAACACACTTGCGACCATACAACAACTCAAAATGAGTCTTCTTGGTGCTAGCATGCACGGCGGGAAGAAATGTATCCCACTCCCTGGTAAATGCGCCATTCTTCTCCAACATTCGGCAAAGAGTTTGGTTGAAGCGTTCCATAAGGCCATTGGTCTGGGGATGGTATGGGGCTGTGGTGGAGTGCTTAATACCGAAATTGAAGCAAACCGCCGTGAGGAGCTGGTTACAAAACTCATTGCCCTGATCTGTTAGTATCTCCCGATGACACTCATGCCGCATAAGGATCTCATTGAAGAAGAACTGAGCTACAGCATCACTAGCCTTGGAACGCAAAGGCCGGACTTCTACCCACTTAGTCAAGTAGTCGGTAGCAACACAAAGGTAGTTTTGACCCTTTGATGTGAGTGCGAGGGGTCCTACTAAGTCAATGCCAACACTAGCAAAAGCAAGGTGGCAGGCAAAGGCTACAGCTCATACAAGATCCGGGCCCTAGGGAGAGCAATGTTAGCACGACAACCTTC
This sequence comes from Takakia lepidozioides, assembly GCA_030704615.1. NCBI lineage: Eukaryota > Viridiplantae > Streptophyta > Takakiopsida > Takakiales > Takakiaceae > Takakia > Takakia lepidozioides. The sequence goes on from CM060733.1 coordinate 57,644,760, forward strand.
ACACTTAGAGATGAACTCTGTGACGTCTCGGTGAATTCCCAGCCAATAGTATACCTCTTGGATGCGGGCCACAATTTTCTTGATACCAAGGTGACATGCATACAAAGAACAATGGAAACGCTCCAATAAAGCATTCAGCTGGCTTCGTGGTGGCACCTCCAAATAGCATGGCACTCCTCCTCTAATGAGCTCCTTGAAAAGCTTAACACCCATAAAATGGTGAGTAGACACATGATACATAATTTGTTTACGTAAGGACTCGGAAAGGCCAGCAGGCGAACGCCCTGATTGGCATTGCTGGAATAGCGCAGCATATAGTTGATCATCTATGACTGCACTGCACATAAAGGTAAATAATGGGCTTTAGAGAAGGTGGTCTGGAGTGCCCGCACCTATGATTTCCAGCCAGGGATACCTTCACCTCATTTGTTACTACTCATGGACAACCAAATCATGCCTTGAGGCTCAAGCCAATAGTCACACCGGAGTGCAGCAGCTGAAATACAACATACTCGGAGGCCTAGGAAAGAGAAGAACTGAATCACAACAAGGAACTTCCACCAAACCATCTGAATTCTCTCTAAGCGATAAATCCACCACACATACTAACACACAAAAAAAAAATCAACCAAGATCATCAAGAAGGCTAGACCAGCCCCAAGCAGCCAATATGCCATTGGAATCCAAGGCCAAGAGGTGTTGATCTGCACAAGAAGGTTGAGAAGAGGGGCAGGATCAGGAGGAGGGGCTGCATTAGCAGCAACAAGGTCATCCAAGGTTAACATAGGCCTGCTGACAGGAGGATCTACCCGTGTGAGCGGATCAGCATTTGTGTTTTCTTTGCTCTTCTTGTAGACTATATCCATGTCAAATTCCTGTAGGTACATAGTCCATCTAGCAAATCTGCCATGAAGTTCCTTTGGCTTAACAAGATCCTTAAGTGGAAGATAATCAATCTCTACCACAAACCGGCTGCCATGTAAATATTGCCTGAAATGCTTGACACCAAATACCAGGGCTAGACCCTCCTCATCAGATATGGAATAATTCCTTTCATGACGATCTAGACGACGAGATGCATAAGCTATTACATGCTCCTTGCCTTCTACAACTTGACATAAGATTGCAGAGATGACAACATCTGATGCATCAGTCTGAAGCAAGAAAGGTAATTCAAAGTTGGGAAACATCAGGATGGGAGCTGAACACAAAGCCTTGCGAAGGGTGTCAAAGGCAGCCTGCTGGGAGAAGGTCCATTCAAACCTAACATCTTGCACAACACCTTGGTCAGAGGATGAGCAAGCTTGGTAAAGTTCTTTATGAAGCGCCTATAATAAGAAGCCAGACCAAGGAATGATTTGATACAATGTTTATCCCTGGGAATAGGAAAGCCCCAAACTAACTCAAGCTTAGCAGGATCAGGAAACAAACCATCTTTGGACAGGATATGACCAAAAGTGCAGCTCAGACATGAACAGCTCACACTTCTTGGGTTTTACCTTGTCAAGTCTTGCAGTGCGCAATTTGCTGAAAACATGTTGTAGATCAGTCAAGTGAGCATCAAAACTGGCTAAGTATACATTGATATCATCGACATAAATCAAAGCACACTCCCAGCGAAGATTGCCCAAGACAATGTCCATGAGGCGTTGAAAAGTAGAGGTGGCATTGCACAAACCAAAAGGCATGGTCTCATATTGGTATTTGCCCATGCGACACACAAATGAGGTCTTTTCCTTGGCTGCTTCAGTAAGAGGAACTTGCCAAAAACCAAATGCAAGATCAAGAGAGGAGAAAATTGTAGCACCATGCAATTGATCCAAGGTCTCATTAATCATGGGTAGTGGGTATGCATATTTTTTGGTGATGTCATTCAGTTTCCTGAAAGTCAACACATAAGCGGGTGGTGCCATCTTTCTTACCTAACCAGGACAACTAGATTGGCCCAAGGAGAAACTGAAGGCTTAATCACACTAGCATCAAGCATTTTCTGGACTTCTTCTTCTTGGACTATAACACGTTCCTTGACACTCTCCCGGTATGCAAATTGTTTAATAAGAGGTCTTTCAGTGACAATGTCATGTTGAAGGATAGGAGTGTGCCCCAAATCAGTGGATCCCAAACTGAAAACATCTAGATTATTTGCAATAAGCATTTCCACTTTCATCGTTTGACCTGAAGAGAGAGTGGTGCCCAACTTGATTTCAGATAATACTTTGGTGAGGGCTGTCTTACCTTCTAGGCTGAAATCAGGGACAGGTGGTGGTGCAACTGCAGCAACAGCATCCAAGGGGCCATGTTGGATGCCAATGGCCTCAAGTCCTAAGCCAGCTTGTACCTCTTGTATTTTAGCAATGGGTAGAGCAATGATGCGAGCCAGAACTTGCCCATTCTTAATAATCACAGGGAAGCGCTCGGGATTAGCAATCAGAATCTTGATTTCTTGCCTATATCCTCTATCTAGAACACTAGTGGCCACCAGACAATGCTTAAGGGCAGTCAGTCTCCTCCATCCTTCAACTTCTAGGAAATGAGTTGTTGGACATAAGAAGACCAGACCAGTCTTGACCACCTTTTGGGTCATGGCAGGGATGGTGATATTGAGAGGCACGAATTAGAGTAGAATTCTTTGGAATAGCTATGGGCATCCCTATCCTATCCCCAGCACCAGGAACATGCCACTGATATAAGAGTTGAAAATTAGGCTGGAACTTGTAGAAATCATTCCAATTGAGGTTGGAGTGAGAGTTCTGTTATACCTCATTTATCAGGGCCTGGACTCTGGACAAATTGGCTGTAGCAAACCCAGCTTTGATGTTCACTGCTTTCAAGGGAACCACTACTTCATGCCCTTCTCCATTGTTAAAGCGAAGGGAGTAGTCTGCTAAGCTGGGGTGGCACCAGCTCCAGTCATCTAGTCAAGGCCTAGCAGAAATTGATCTCCAATGGTAACTATGCAGGTTACCACAACCTCCTTTTTATGAATTCTGATGGGAACAGTGACTAATCCTAAGGGCTCATACCTGGATCCATCTACAATTAGCACCTCAATACCTGTGGCAGGGCAGAGTTTAAGACCAAGAACTCTTACAACACTTAAAGGTATAGCAGATATAGTGCATCCAGTATCAACCACACAGGGAAAGCTGAGCTCGTGGATATGGCACTGGGCCATGAGGGGACTGATCTGCTAGCCAGCAGTCTGTCTACTGAGAGGACAATGCAAAGCTTTAGAGTTAGTAGATAAAACAGCTTGAATTGGAACATGAGAAGTAGGGTTGGTAGATGATGGACCTCTTGCCCCCTTCCCAAGAGGTCTCTCTAGTTTAAAGGAGGGGAAGAGCCACTAGCTGTCTTCTTGTTCTTGATCAACTCTGGTAGCCCAGAATGTCTGCACAATGCTTCGTCCAGTGTTCAAAAGATCCACAAATGTAACAGGCAGCAAAATTACCCTCATAGGCTTGTCCAGTCTGGGTTTGACCTCTATTGTTACCACCTGTTTGTCCTTGGCCATGTCGAGGCTGCCACCTCTGTTGATGAGCCGGCATGGCAGCAAACTGAGTGGCCACAGACTCACTAAGACTTCCCACAGTATTAGCCAATCCCTGAAGAGTAAAGTCATCAGCTTTGCATAGCATAGCAGGAGGAACATAGGAGGAGGATGTTGCAAACATGCCAAGCTCTGAGCCCATTGGAGCTTGAAACTTGGCATGATGTTGCATTGATTTGCTGTCAGCCAAGTCAGCCATTTTTAAGATTAATTTCTGCTAACATAGTCTTGTCATTGACAAAATGACGTCGTTGAGCCCAATTCTGAATAGTGGAAGACAACCCAAGGATAAAATACCTCTTAACCATGCGATCCCTCTCTGCGAGGTCTATAATATTTTCAACAACAGCAAATTTGAGATCCATGTAATATTTCCACAAGGACTCCCCAGGTTGGTAAGTCCTGGCAGAAAGCTTGGTAAAACAATCCAGATGCCTCTCAGGAGGTTTGAACTATGTCTTTGCCCATTCCACCAGAGTTGCCCAATTGAGGCTGAGATCATCCATGACAGCTGCATGCAGGAAGTCACGAGCTGGTCCCTTCATGCTCATCCTACAGATCGTCATCTTGAAATTCTTAGGCACTCCATTGACACTAGCAATGACCTCAAACATCTGAAGATATCTATCAAAGTCTTCTCCCATGGTATATTCTGGGTAAGGTTGAGTAGTCAGCTGAGGGATCAAATGACAAGGAAAGCTATGGTTGATGTGACTAGGGAGGACAGACCCATGAGCAGGGCAACAGGTTCCATGGGAGTAGCACTACTATGCACATATCCAATAGCTGCAGAATTATAACTCATATTATTATTGCTGGCTGATCCTACAGCAGTTGAAATGGGCAGATGTGACATCACCGTGCCCATGGGGAGAGCAGGTGTTGCCAAGGTAAGTCAACTTCAAGTGGGTTTGTGGCATTCCACTCATGGGAAGAGTGGATGCCACTCCCACCGGTTGTATTGATACTGATCCTATACCGCTAGGAGAGATATTGCTAACATGCATGCCTATGGACAGGCTAGAGACAAGGTGTGGTAGCACCCCAGCCTGTGGAGCAGGGAGAGCCCCCACTGATTGACCTGTGATGGCAGGAGTCGGAGCAGCAGATACACTAGAGGGCCCTTGCATCTTGATACCCCCACCTCGAACAACACCATACACATTCAACACAGGAAAATTGCCTACATGCATACCCGAATTTGCATGCAACAAATTCCCTCCCCCGAGAGTGGGACTAGGGAAATTTACAACAGGCAACACACTAGGACTCAAATTAGCAACCTGGGCCGGCATACTGCTCGCAATAGCCCGATTGTCCGAGACCAACCCGATTCTGCCCTGCCCATGACCAGATCGCCTCATGGGCTCACTACCTTGAACCTCCATGGCTCCACTAATCTGAGTAGGAAAAATTGCGGGGTCCACCCCCGATTCCATGGGCAAAACAACAGAGCCCTCCTTATTTATCCTCACGATACCATCATCATGCAACAGTTCTAAGTCCTCCTCAAAATTACCAGAGTCCAAGGAAACTTCATCAATCAAGGCATTACCTGTCCTGGAGGTTGTCTGATTCCCCACTTACATCAGGTATGCCCTTGCCAGGCGGCCCGAGTGGCTCTCGTGAACTAGTCATGAACTTCTATCTACCAGATCGCAACCAAGAACTTGCAGATGTGTTTGGCATGCAAAAACAAAGACAATCGTGGAAAAGAAAGAACCTCTAAGCCGTTGGGATGAGCAGCCGCGGCCTTGGCTTGGCACCCGTGAAGCTTCGGGAGTCCAGACAGAGCAAGAAAGAAGCTTGAGCGGGTCGTGAGAACTGGAACCATAAACTGCCAACGCCAGCCACTCCCACACTCTCTCGTCCTTAATCCAGAAGCCCACCCGTGTCGTGTCGTTCTCCTCCCACGTCCGGGACAGCACTGAGGAATTGGGAAAGCTATCCAGGTGATCTGCAACGCGAGGGCAAAGTACACGCTGCTCTTCAAAGCAGGTGCCTGGCAAAATCACGATGTCGGACGACTGCACATGCAAACTATTTCCCACGAGACCATCCACCAGTCCACTGTCGTGGGTTTGTAACGACATACCCGGGAGTGAAATCGAAGAGCTCGTAACAACAAGGCTCCAGAGCCTTCGAGCAACAATGAAAGCCAAGAGCCTGTTGTCTATTCGGTCGTCTGCCACAGGCCCGACTCACGGCGGACGGATAATGGTAAGTGGAGCCCGAGCGCTTCCCAGGCCACCTGCCGATGATGAAGAAGACGAGCCTTGAATACTTCTGTCCGCAAGCGCAGGGAATTTCTAACAGCCACGACGGCTCGGGTCTGGCACAACGTACTCTCTCTCCCAAAATTAGAACTAGACCCAGGTCGCACAAAAATCGCCTCGTGATGACTGTTCATCCTTTCAAACAGATGCTTCAAACTTTTCAAACCACTGCACATCCTCCGGAAGCAACTCTCCTAGAGACTCATCATAATCCTGAGAGCGCTCAACATCCCTCTCAAACTCTCTCTCTCGTTCTCTCAGACACTCGTAATAAGGACCTGGATCATAGAAATTATCAAAATGATAGTACTATGGATCACAACTATCTAGAGAGCTGGGCGACCTCTCATCTCCAGGCTTCGGCCTCATTCACATTAACATCATATCTAGGGCTAGATGAATTCAAATGCACGACAAGACCAGGACCATCTACACTGGCACGAGGTTCCCTGTGTTTCAACACATAACAGGGAAGAGGATCTTAGAGGTGCTCCGTGCTGGGTTTAGGCAGGGGTGACACTGGCGAGGCAACAATGCCAAGCAGTGCACGTCGAGAGGGGTTAGTGGCAGCAAGATCAATCGCCTCCTCTCGCGCATTGCCTGCTCTTTCCGCTTGCCCCCTTGTTGTGAAAACTTGTTTTTTGAGAGGAAGGGAGTATATGCTTCAGGCTCGTTTTGTGGTGAAGAGAAGCCGGGTAGCGTCTAGGTGTTTTAGCATCCACTACCCGCTCCGACAGCATTGTTAGGTTGTTGAGGGATCTGCACGCTAATTTTTTGATCGTTGCTCTCTAAACAGTCTTGTCTGATGGCGGCCAACCACCTTGCGATGTTTTCTCTTGTTGTTTCGTATTTGCTTTCTCACCCTGCTCATTGTGCTGTGTTGCAGGATGATGGCCTCAGTGCGTAGTACAAGCTGTGTAGCACGCAGAGAGAGAGAAAACCTGTCGGTGCAAGTTGATTTGGTTTTTGAGATTGAGACTAGGCGGATCTAACACACAAGAGCTCATCCAAAGCTTGTACACCGAAATCACATATACACTAACACCCGAGTACACCGCCCTGACCTTGTGTCAAAGCGCCGTCTTTATACAAAAGCCCTAGCTTTAGTTGCTCGCCGCGTGGCGAGGCGTCACAAGCCAAAACCCACGGCGCCACTCTGTAACCCTAGATCTGATGAAGGGCCAGGATGGCCACCAGCCAAAACTAACCCTAACCAAAAAATTATACTATGGATGTGTATCGCAGTTTTGGATGAAACAGGTCATTTCTAGGCTAAGCAAATATGGGGCATTACATGGGTCTGAGCCTGTGGTTCTTTTTTCATTAGCATCATACCTCATAAATGACAGGGCTATTTTCTCCCCTTCAAGTATGGGCCTGAACTGTGAATTGTTGCTCCAAGCATTATCAAGAATGTCGCAAAATGATGAGATATTATGATGCTCAGGTGACCAAGGAGTTTTACTCTACCTTGAAAACTCACCGTATCTGTTGTTCCACAGCTTGATGTTTTGCTTAGTTGTGTTGATTTTCTTCTTTCTATTCAAGGTGGCTCATACCATGGAAATGTACAATTTTTTAAAACAGACTGTTCAACATATAGCCCCAAAGAAATGTCTTCTCCATACCTTTCTAAAGAGCTCTTGCACACTTGTTATAACTCAATATTTAAAAGTCATAAGCCTTTGGATTTGTAATTAGTTCCATGAGATTATTTTCATGCCAAAAAGCTGCAGACTTCAGCCTCTTTCATACAGACCAACAGGATCTCATGTTCAGTTTAGAGGTGTCATGTGTCATGAGACAGATTTGGACGTTTCTGGGCAGCCATAACAACATTAGCTACTGAGGTGTGCCAGGTCAACACAAGAAACACATCTATGTGCAGAGAAGTTCATGCAACAATTTGAACATAGGAGGTTTTCCGGTTTCAATGCTACATCCACACTTCACAATCAACACACCTGCTTTTCAGCACCATTACAGCTCATGTACAAATGGCTGCCAACTTTTCACTTAGGCGAAGGGTGAATGTATGAAACCACAACAGAGTTTTCTGCAATAGGAAAGACATTTGTTCTTCCTACCACGATAATAAGTTAGATGGGTTTACAAAAGGGCCTCTGTCCCCTTTCTGAAAACAACCATAAAAATAATAGAATTGAAAAAATTGGGAGGCCCCATTGGTGTGGGCATGAAGGCTTACCGGAATTAAGTTGGACGAAAGATCTCCCCTCTTATCGAGTTAGCCCACGTGTAGGGTTCACCTTCCAAATTCCTAGCATAAATTTCACATAACTCAATGCCTGCCACACTCATTGCAAAGTGGAGGGAGGGTGGATAACCCATATTGATGATCTTCTGCTCACTGATTTTCCGCGAGGCATACTCACAATTAACAGAGTATAACGCTGATGCTTCCTCCCAGATACGTGAGACAGGCTTGCGCTCCCACCTTTGGGAAACCGGATTCTTTGATTCCAAGAGAAACTGCAATCCAAAGCAGTACATCTACTGTGAACACCCTGATAACGCTAATGACAGCAACAAACCCAGCAATCTCTCTCCCTTTGCACTGCAGACTGAGTGCGGGGTTTGAAAGAAAGAACAATTGCATGACTACCCCTGTGACACAGGAAATTCCAAAAGAAACTGCAACCCAACCCAATCTACTGTGAACCAACCCTCATAAAAACCAACAAGAAACAAACCCAGAAATCTCTTTCTCTGCTCAGTCTGCACCCATTTCATCAACGTTTCTGTTGGTTTAAAGGCAAGCATGTTCTTGTGACTGCACTCCCATAACAGGGGCAGTGTGAACCCAGCTCAGGAAGGTTCACTATTGGCGTTCTGAGTTCCTAATAGTATAACATGCTGTTAGGATCTTGGGCTTTTCTGACCCATTCTGCGTAGTCTTCATCTTGTTCCACAGCAATATGAGTACATTCTATGGGTACTCCTTTGAATAAGCCTCTGTGAAAGCATCAAATGACAGTCTTTCACACGATTAAGAGAGGCTGGAAACAATGACAAAAACTGTGGGCTTCCATCTGCCTCCTGAAGTGTATGCACATCTATGTAGCAAGCCTTCTGCTCTTAACTATCCTTCCACTCTGATCCCAAGATCTGTACCATCCAAAACTGGATGCAGGGTCTATGGCAACAAGATCCATCAGGATACTTTTAACAGTTATATCTCACATGGATCAAAGGGAGGCTCTATGATTGGTGTGAGATTTCAGTCATGTAGCAGCTCAAATTCTGTTCTCCCCCATATTTAGCCCCTTTCCTGTCCCTACCAAGCTGGGCAGGGGGACTATGGTGACAAGGCTGCAGCAAGCACAACCTAATGTAAGAACATCTCATACGCATCAAACAATGAAAAACAATCTGAGGGCTGACAGGAAGCTCTACAGCTGCTCTACACAAATTGCAGAGAAAATCTAGATCTGTATGCTGGTGTATGTAGGTGATCTCTTGCAGATGCTGTGCATTTATATACAACAGACCTGACACAGTGCACACTTATTCAATACCCATCTTTGTTTTCCTAGTGTGTGCTGGTCCTTACCTTCCTGTACTTGGCTATGATGTTGTCTGGTGCCTCCTTTGAACCGGAGTTGTATGCTGCTTGTATCTCTGGGTTCCATTGCATAAGATGGTTTTCCCATGTCGGCTTGTACTGAGTATAGTTTCCAAACTTGAAATGTGGATCCATCACCATGGAATCTGAAGATAACCAAGAAACTGCATTAGAGAGGATGGACCAAGAGCTTTTAGAACAAACTAGAAGTCCTATCTGGTTCTGACTATGCTTTTGATTGAAAGATATGAAAATTATTAGCTGAAGAGAATAAGACATTCTGGAAGATTAACTCTCTATCTGGACAATTGTGGCCCTCTGATTATTATAGAGTTTCTTTCCGCGGACGGTATAAAGTACCATTTCATTTCATTTCATTTCTCACCTACACTTGGCTAATGACATCTCTTCTCTCCCTTGAGCAATAGTTGCTTTCGGCTGCTTGCGGAGTTTTTCCCTTCTCTTGTCCAATAAGCTCTTTGGGCTTTCCGCAGACGTTATAGATTCTTTTCATTTTTATTTCTCCACTTCAGTTCTTATTTGGTCTTACTTTCTTTTGTACTGCTGTATCACATGAGGACCTCTGGACAGACCTAGAGGAGGATAACCGAGGCTGTCGGAGCCAATGCTGCCCAAATCATAAATCTGGCCAAGAATTGATTTGGAGTGATAATAAATCCTCCTATCCCTTCTTTCTTGATTGGATTTGTCCTTGTTGCTCCTCTCCTTCTTCATGTGGTGTGGCCACTTCTGTGGCTTTAAGTGGGCTGGAAGCTGCACCTGAGGATTCAGACAACAAGTGCTAAAGTAGATTCCCAAAACTGGTTTTGGTCTAGATCCTAGTTACAGAGCCCATACAACCTACTGAAACCATCAGGCGAATAGGACCAGGACTTTCCTAATGAGAATCCCACATCATGATAGGGCTTGAGTAGGATTCCATCAGTTCCTTTCTAACACTGGAGAAACAAAAGTATAACTTTCAACATACATTTTGACCTCCAGTTCACCATGGTAAACTCAGTCTGAAACTGTCAACTCAGTCTCAAAGCATGAAGTTGAATTCAACATTACTACCTTACAGATTGTACTCATAAGACGTTGTTTGCCGTAGCCTTGTGGCCATTGACCCCGCGCCCAGTTTGAGCGGGAACAAAAGGGACAGAACCTACCTCTGTCAGGGGCTGACGTTGGTAGTAAGACTTACCTTCATATATAGAATTAATCCGGGTTTTCCAGATATCCTCTAGAAATCCCTTCACACAAGCATCAATCTGCTGTGTGTGATTTGCCCAAAAACTAGGCCTCAGGAGGGCCTGGGCTTTTGGCTCAGCCTCGAGACTTTCAAAGTTGGTAAACAGGGGTACAGGCACAATTCATAGATTTGAAGAGAGCGTCTCTTTGGTGAGAGCTTCTGTTTGCTGTTCAAAGGTAGGCTTCCTGCCCTGAGTTTAAATTACTACCTTACAGAAATGAAATGAAATGGTGCTTTATAACGTCCGCGGAAAGCTCGTAGAGCTTATGGGACAAAATGGAAGAAAACATGAGACAGGAACAAATCCAGAAACCACAATTAATGTTCTAGCGATTGTCTAAGGGTGAAGGCCTCGTGTAGGTAGGCTGCCAAGCATTTTTGATCCTCATAGTGAAAGACATCAGTGAGAGTTTGGGTTCCACTGAATAAACAGTGGAATCTCCCACGGATCTCGTAGTATAGAGGGCAGTAGAAGAAGAAGTGTTCTTCAGTTTCAATTTCCTTGCTGCGCCCTATGCAAGCTGGACATAGGCGGTCCTCCCGTTGCAGGTTTTCCCATCTGCCAGTCTCTATCCGTAGGTTGTGGGAACCCACCCTGAACCGCCCCAATGCCCTCAAGAGGGAAGGAGATAAGGGTGCTGAAAGGTAATTACAGAGAAAGAGAGAGATGTCGTCATTTATGTTTACTCCCAGCAGCCTTGCAAACATGGACAACTTGCCCCAGAAATTCAGGGGAAAGGAGGGGATGGGACAGCTGAAATTGGTTCTGACTTTCAAAAAAATGTCAAGTTGGGCATGAAGCCAAGCAGAATTCAGTCCAGAAAGTAGACCCAAGGAAGAAGGAAATGAAATGAAATGGTACTTTATAACATCCACAGGAAGCTCAAAGAGCCTATAGGACGAGGAAAGAAAGAAACAAGAAAGAGGGTGGGGCCCTCCACAAGAGAGAGGTTCTACAGACTCAAGGAAGGGGAAGAAAGAGAGTATCCACATAAGCATTACTACAAGAGGGGACAGGGGACATACACACATCCATGCATACATATGTCGATGCGTGAAACAGACCTCTTCCCCTGTTTTGCCGGCATCCAGTGCCCTTTTATATAAATCATTGAGCTCCTCCATTGTTTCTGATAGATAGCTCTTTCGTTCGGCGTCCGTGACAGTGAGAAATTCATCCAAGTGGGCCAACAAATAGTCAGCAGCCATCGGCATTGGCGGCATGCTGTTACAGCCCCCAACCCCGCAACAATCACTTTGACCGAATTTAAAGATCCCATTGTGAGAAAGGGACACAAGAAGTTTTTACAGTCACAGGAGGCCAAGAGGGTCCCATGGGCCAGTCATCCAGAAATGAAATGATACTTAATAATGTCAATAGCTTAAAGGACAAAGGAAGCAGGGGACAGGAAAGAATAAAATGAAATGAAATGGTACTTTACAACGTCTGCAAAAAGCTCAAAGAGCTTATGGGACAAAAGGAAACAAGAAACAAGACAATGAATACCAGCAAAGCCCTGAGTAGCAAAGCCCAACCACAGTAAGCAAGTAACTCAGAGTATATGTTGACCAAACACAATTACACACCTGATGCTCAAATATGACATTGAATCCCATACTGGAGGAAAACTCCCCTCTTCTCACACTAGGACCCAGTCAGTCTTGACTGACTGAATCCTGTTAAGAATCAAACAATGCAGAAATAGGAAGAAGGAAACTGAATTGAGGTAGCAAATTGTGAAATGGAGCTCCTGTGTTTTTGTGTTTGCTATCTTAGTCTGCTCACCTTCCTTTGAATCGAGCTTTCAGGAATCTGCGAAAAACGGCAATCTCTAGCTCATGGGCTGGCAAATTTGAAGGTACCACCTGCCCTGAGTTACCAACCCCACCTCTTGACCTCTTCCATGCAGGTTTTTCTTCAAAATATTTTAGCACCTGCATGAAATGAGAGTTAGTTAGTACTTTGTGCAGGTTGATGAACTTGAATGTTGCCATTTACTTTGTGCACCATCAGAAATTGTTCGAGACTGCCGTGGTTCAAGAAAGTAAATTACTGAATGTTCGATCAATTTATCAAAACTAAGTGATGGAAGTCCAGCTCATCTCTGAACCTTCACACTACAGATCTAAGCTGCAATAGTTGCTTGCCTGTTTGTTGCGACACACCCAGTAGCGGTCACCATCCAGGTCACCATTAGCAATCTCATCAACCACTGGACGGTCTCCCTGGGTCGAGAAAAAAATGGTATATTTGCTGTCCTCCACAAACGGATCAAGGCGTTCATCCCATACAGCCTCAAATGGGCGGATATCCCCCCAGTGCTTGCCCGGGTTCCTGTACACTAGAACCTTCCCATATACTTTCCCGTCACCCCTGCCAAGTGAAACCAGTCAATAGGAGTGCAAACCCTGTTTCTTTTTCCTTGTTTGGTGGGAGCAAGGAGGGGCAAATATAGCAGAGAAGACCTTCTGAACCAAAGATCTCTCTCTACATTTTCCCCTTGCAATTTATACTCTGGGACTAACTTGCAAGTGAAAAAAGTAAAAATGCAAGTAAAAACAGTCTCATGCTTCACCACATTATGCCCAAAGCAATACACAGGTGACTTAGCAGAGGAACTTATTCATTTGGATCAGAACATAAACGCTTATGAGGCACTCCATCTCTAGGCATTGATGTAGGCTCATTTCTTTCACCCACGGTGTGCAATCACAGTTTCTCTGCTTGTTACATAATCTTCTCCCAAAAGCTTTTTTGAGCTCTTTGCGAGTGTATAGAATTCCAGTATGTCTTTCTCCTTCTCAATGTTGTTGTAGGAGTTTCGTTTGGAATGATATCTTGGCTTACTAAGCACTTTGAGCATCCAAAGGCAGTACCATATTGTTCTTTTCTTGATGCTGTCCAAATTGAGTGCAGTGTTTATGGCCAAAAGTCCAGGCAAGCAAAGTCCAATAAGTGAGTCTCTCTCCCCCACTGTGGACATAATAATCTCTCTTCTCCTTTCTTATCCAAGAAGAGAAAACATATTACCAGACAGGGTATAGTAAGCTTACATTGAAATCGCAACTTGATTAGGCTTCAAAAGCCCAGATGGATCAGCTGTGGCCATGAGGTAATAGGTGTCAGGAATGGGGACACAACCTTTCCTTAGATCCAACAATTTTTCCTCTGCGATCCTCTTTAAATTCTTCTGCATCTGGGGATGATTCATTGGTATACCCGCCACGAGCATTCGATACGTTTGGTCACGATATGTTTGGTCTTCAAAGTTATTCTTCACTTCTGAACGATCCCCATGCACATGTTCCCGGATAGTTGTTAGGTCTTTGACAATGCAGAGATCAAACTAGAGTTAATGTGGTGGTTTCTAAAAACACGTTTGTCGATGACTCCATATCCATCGTCAGGTATTCCCCATTTAAAAACAGCTTTTACTTAGAAGAGTGTTGCACTGGTGTTATTCTGGAGGCAGAACCTTCTATCACTGGATGGGACCATGCTGGACCCTTGAGAGAATTGACAGCTCTTACCCAAGAGGACTAATTGAACAGTGTACAAGACATTCATTAGACACTTGACCTGGGGTGGGTTCGCCAACACTGAAGTGGGGTTGATTGACTTGTCCCACAATTGGTAACACATGCGTCCATGACTTCAAAAATTCTATGCACATCAGAGAATCTACCGACCTTCATAAGCAGCCTTCCGGGTGGTGATAATGTTCTGGATATCTTCTCTTCTCTTGTGGACATGATCAAGAAAGAAGGAGCCTGGGACGCCGCATATGGTGAGTAGGGCTATCAAATCTTTTGAAAGATTCGCGTCTTTCGGCTTCCGGCTGCCATACTCAACATCATGTTACACAAGACACCAACATCAACATCTCAAGCATATCAGACTAGGAAGAACAGATCTTTCCATCAAGTTTAGCTCTATGCACCACACCCACACATCTGATTCATACATCCTAGCTTGCATGAAGAAACAGGCATGATCATTGGAAGTAGGAATGAACAGGTGCATCCAGTTAACAGTAAACTGGCACATGCAAATAGCAGCATAGTATTGACATACTTCGTGCAAAGGAGCTCCAGAGAATTTACAGTCGGAAACCCATCAAGCTTGGAATCTGAATCGACCTTTAGCATGGACTTTCGATAGAGGATAGTTGCCGATGGCAGCTGAAATCCACACAAACAAGTTAAGTGGTAACCCTCGCACATCTAAAATCATCATAGCATTCTGTAGCCATGGAGTTCTCTCCAAGTTTCTTAATGATCCGTTTGTACTTTCCCTCCCCTTCCTGAGAAGGCTCAATGATTTTTAGACGTATTGTGCCTAAGATTTGACCTTCATCTATGTCAAAAGCAAGTAGACACCTCACAGTATCGCCTTTTGTAACACAGGCAAGCATAAGTTTTCGTTGCATGCAGTTCTACCCTCACCACCAAGCACTCAAACCAGGAAGTTTAAGGTTGAGTGATATCTGAAATATCAGAAAAAGGATGCACAGAACCAACTTATAGCCAGACATCATTGTCACCATAGACATTTCAGCAGATTTCCTGTCACTGTGTACACCCTCTTAGAGTAGCAATGTGGGCAACACTCTTAACTCCCTGCAGGCAAAAGTTGATCACCAGTCCCCAAAAGGTGTTTGAGACAGAATGTCACAACTAAACAGAGGCATGAGGACTCATGTGTTGGTTGAGAGGAACCTTGTGATTTACAGCAAGAGTTCCCTTGATGGCCTTGCCCCCATAAAAAAGCCGCACCTGTAGCAGTGTTGGATAATCCTGGACAGCAAAAGGACCATTTCACAAAGGAGCATTGTGTGAGCACTCTGAATTGTCAGAACTTCGATTTGGTTTGAAAATTTGGAAACAAACCCATGTTAGTATAAATCATAAAAATGATCTACAGCGAATGGTATGCCGGGGTACATCATGGCTGATAGTTACAGGGTAAAGATCAAGAACTAGATGACAGATTGTGCATCAGCTCCACACTCTTGGAGTCAACAGGATGGTGCTTTATTTCAGGAGTTCGAAAAGAACAGTCGATAATGGTGAATAGAGTCAGCCTGAACTCATCTACCCCGTTAAATAGCTTAAAGTTTACATACAATGTTGCTACAAGATTTCTTCTTCCAGTTCCTAACGTACCTCTTCCCCAGCAGTGTCATTTGTCATCTGGCCTTTGAAGACAGAAGCAGGGCATTTGCGTGCCAAACATGGCGAGATTTGGCCAGTGCCATCGGTATGGGACATTTTATTCCCTGACTCGTCCAAGGTCTGTCAGGACAACGCCGGTCCCAATCCAAGGGAAAAGACAAGTATAGCTCCAATTAGACAGAGAGCAAGCCGAATATCACCACACCACAGAATGGAGAGATCGTGAATAACAGTATCATACACATCACACACAAGCTGATTTCAATTCACCCCCAACACAAAGACGGTAACTCTTTGATATGAAGATACAGAGCATACCAAAATAGTTTTGAAATGAACTGCCTTACTGTGCAGAGAATATCGTCGATCATCTTAATGTTGACCTGTGACAAGTCGATGTCTACGGACATAGACTTTGATAGCGCAAGTTGCAACCTGGATATGCAAACAGTTGATAGACACCAACAAACACAAAAGCACACCATCAGAAGGGGCACTCACTGAGACTCAGCAGTTACTAGTTGCTTTTATGGATATCGCTACATGAAAGGCTCTCTGGATATGCACTGGCTCTCAAACATGATATATCATCCTCATACCTTCATAATCTGCCACATTTGGAAGACATGCAGGATAGGCAACTCAGGTTGGCACTCGCGTCATGCTTACAAATGAAGCAAAGAGAGCTCGTGCAACAAGAACTTGAGTTACAGGGGTTTTTGTGAAGTTGCAAGTAGACCATGGGCAAAATGGACAGAACCCGCTACGATTAGTGGAAGGTTGCTTATGCATGCTATTATTGTGGCACTACTGGATGCAATTGCAACCTAAAAGCCTGTTGTCTTTGGGCTGTCCTGCCCCTTCAATTTTCAGTTTCCTGGCTTGTAGTTCCAAACTGCCCTTCTGATGATATCAAGTCTTGCAATGTCCATTTGCCTGCTGGGTTTCAACATTGCAGGCCTGGGACTCTCTGATCTTCCCACGGACATTACAAAGTTTCTTCCTTTTGTTTGTCTGTCTTCTGATCAACACTACTCTTTCCCCCCCTTCTCTGCCTCTGACCAAGTGGAGAAATGAAATGAAATGAAATGGTGCTTTATAACGTCCGCAGAAAGCTCATAGAGCTTATGGGACAAAATGGAAGAAAACATGAGAGGAAACAAAACCAGAGCCAAGAATAAAAACTATTGCTCGAGCGATTGTCTAAGGGAGAAATGAAATGAAATGGTGCTTTATATGGTGTCTAAGGGGGAGAAAGAGTCTATCAGCCACACAGCTACAAAAAGAAATGCATCATAGATGTGCTGTGATGAAAAGAAAAGCATCATCTAAGATACCAAGATACAGGGTGATATATATTGTGATGCCGACTCTGACCGTCACAAGCACTTCATCTGGACTCAGATGGCAAATCCCACTTACCTGAGAGAAAATTTGGGCACAGTTGTAACCATGTGAATGTGCATGATGTGACATCGAGCAGCATGTATTCTTAGGAAATATTTGAAAGTAGAATCTTCAATGTCAACATCCGCCAAAGACTCGGTACAGATGAAGTAGCACTTGACTGATCTCTCCTTGTCAGAATCTGTCCCATAAAAACCAAATACCATGCCTAAACACAGGGCCCTCACAAATAAAGGCCTTTGCCAGGGACTGGGAATGACCCAAGTATCTTCTCTAGATTTTGAAGAAAGTTCAGAGCACAAGAAACAATGTTCTGTCTCGACCTCATGAGTGGTACGAATCGGACAAATCCTATCCTCTGCAGAGTATCTTATTTAATTTCAATACACTTTAAAATGAGGAAAGTGGGCCATGGGAAAATTGACAACTTCAAGAAAACAAGACAAGAACAACGCGACCAGAAAGAGAAATGAAATGAAATGAAACGCAACATTATAATGTCTGCTGGAAGCTCAAAGTACTCAAAGAGAAAAAGTAAGGAAGACAAGAACAAAAAAAGAAAAAGTTATTGCATCCACAGAGGGATACAAGCAGAAAGAGAAACACTTTTAGAGGAGGCCCCACAGGCCCATTGGAGGATGAGAAGAAGAAACTTCAGAATGCCCACAGGCGAGAAATGAAATGAAATGACATGAAGTGTCTTTCTTTGCCCCTGACCCTGCTGTCTCTTGGCTTGCCAGGATCGTTTAAGTTTTCTGTCTACAAAGATTGATCTGGGGTGTTTCCCCTTTCCACACCAAAGAATATGAGAAAGAGAGAAGTTTAATCCCGAGTGTTTCCCCTGTTCATGAGAGAAAAGAAGTACAGAAAAGTTGAGTACCATCTGCTCCCTTCTTCCATCTGTTTTCTTCCTTGCCAGTGTCCTTGAATGCTGCTCAAGCACAACCATAACAAAGTCCCCAGAATAAGGGAGATGGCTTAGGTTCAAGTTCCAAGCCTCATAAGGTGTCTGTTTTGCTTTACATTCTTTCCTACTTGTCTTCACTACAGAATTTCTTGCAAGACTTCTTGCCCTTTGCCAACTGCCACCAGAAAAATGCAATGGTCTGTCCACCTCACTTTTGAAGCTGAGAGACTGCTGGGTTCATTACATGTGCAAGGAAGAGTAAAACTGCCAAAATTTAAATGGAGTAGGCAGGTGTTTACTCCAAAGCCTATATCGACGAAGGCCAACAAGGATGCCACCCTCAACATACTGCTCAATGGAAGATGGCCATTTGGAAAAATACACAGGCATGACTCTGTCTTCCCCGAATGTGCGATGCAGCAGGGTGCTTGGCATTGGCGCTGAAATCTGCAATCATCCATGAAACTCACTGATTTTGAAAATGTTGTCAAAACAACAACAAATAATCATTCCAATTATTCACCATTTATCTTTATTCCTTTGAAAGGAAGAGAAATGAAATGAAATGAAATGATACATTATCCTATCCTTCGAAAGGAAATGAAATGGAATGAAATGGAATGAAATGGAATGAAATGGAATGAAATGGAATGAAATGGAATGAAATGGAATGAAATGGAATGAAATGGAATGAAATGGAATGAAATGGAATGAAATGGAATGAAATGGAATGAAATGGAATGAAATGGAATGAAATGGAATGAAATGGAATGAAATGGAATGAAATGGAATGAAATGGAATGAAATGGAATGAAATGGAATGAAATGGTACTTCACCTGGAACTCACAGGTACCATCACTTTGTACATGACACTCGAAAGACAATGGCTTGTCATTCTTCACCCAAGCTTTCTACAAGACAAACACCACATGTCAATCCATCTTTCTATCTCTATCAATGAGTTACGTCCGCAACACTACCAATTCGCAGTTAAGCTGTCAGGTAGAAGAGACGACTTAAGCCCTTGAAGTGGTAGATGGCCATAGATTGCAAAGCAAATCTGACTTACCAATTCCCAGGACTGAAGTCCTGAAGTGCAAAGTATGGCGAAAAGGATGCAAAAAATGGGAAGATTTTACCCCTACGCAAATTCTCAAAGCCTGTAAGTAAGCATGTATTATAGCTAGTAGGACTAGACAAAGAGCAGACATGCCAAAATAAGTGGAAGTCCATAACCGTTCACATTTTCTCTTAATCTATAACACTCTTGATGAATACTCTACTCTCTCATATCCACTGCCGCTCTTTGGTGAATACACAGACTATGCTTTACCTGTTTACACTCATCGTTACATGAACAATATGCCAGTACTACAACCTTAAAAGGCATCTCCTTGATACCACAATTGACCCTCTCTAAGCTGCTTGCCATTGGCTGTGTGCAAGCATCATGCAATCTCAGGCTAAGTTTTATAGCCTGGTGGGTTGACACGAGACCAGCATTCATATCCTGTAGGAATCATGCTCTAAGGGATTCATCATGGGCAACACAGAAAATAAGCGGATCAGTCAGAAGGAATCAACATACAAGGCAAAGACAAAGACATACAGTTTATCTTCCCCCTCTCTCCTCTCTCCAACATACAAGAAAAAGGAATCAAGTAAAAACTCTTGGCAGGAGAGTACATTCACTGCAGTGTAGTTGGAGGGCAGATGTCTGCGCATTGCATCTTCTTGGGCAACATATTGTGCAACGTCTTCCAAAGGCATCCTTCTAACGTTGTTGATCTGCTCCAAGGTCAATTTCCCTCTGCAGGTCCTTGAAACTGGCAGTCAGATTTTCCTGTCCTTCATGTAGCACAGACATAAGCAACCCTCCCCTGTTGGGGGCACCACTGTCTGGTCATTTTGACCTCTTTTCTTCATCCCATGAGCTCTTTGAGCTTCCCCTATAATCTTTAGTTCGTTCTCTTTCCAGGAGCTATGAAGGTAAGTCTTACTACCAACGTCAGCCCCTGACAGAGGTAGGTTCTGTCCCTTTTGTTCCCGCTCAAACTGGGCGCGGGGTCAATGGCCACAAGGCTACGGCAAACAACGTCTTATGAGTACAATCTTTCCAGGAGCCGCTCAAACTGCGCGCGGGGTCAATGGCCACAAGGCTTCTTTCCAGTAGCTGTCATTATTATGACTGAGCAGTTTGCAGTGATCTGGGTGTTCTGGTTCTTTGTTCCAGAAGCTCTGCCAGCTTCTGAAGGATGTTTTAGAGTTTCTTTCAAACTGTGTAAGTTTCAACCTTACCAAGTCAGAAAAGTCACTCCCAAGTCACACTCTCAGTCATCCTTCTACCATCTTCACTCTTCAATCACTGTGGAGCCTGAGGGAAGAGGCTGAAACTCTTTTGTCTCTCCCTCTCCTCTCTTTCTTTCCTTTCTCACATGAGCTTTATGAGCTTTCCGCAGACGTTATAAAGCACCATTTCATTTCACAGTAGTTACTTTTGGGCTGCTTTTTGGCTCTGGTTTTGTCTCCTCTCTCTTGTTCTTTTCCATTTGTCCCATCAGCTCTTTGAGCTTTCTGCGGACGTTATTAAGTACCATTTCATTTCATTCAATTCCCATGAGCCCTCCTCCTCTGTGGAAGACTATCCTCCCACAGAATACAGAGAAAACCAGCTGTCAGCAAACAATCTGATATACTGAGTGATCATGCCAGCCAACATCTGCCCCAAAACTCAGCTTCTAGTGTAACAACTTGACCCATGGACTTGTTACAGAAGTGCATGAACTTGTCCAGGTGATGCCCTGGAAAAAGAGAAACAACAATAGGCTGGTGACATTTGTTACTCACGCTTTGAGGCAGCTCAGCACTACGAGAGATCTCTTGGATTCCAGTTGGCCCAGTGCCACATCCGCCTCCGACAATGGTGGCCAGTCAAAGGGTGCCTCATATACATTTGGAAACCTTTCGTCCCAGTCTTTATCCAATGGCACCAACTTATGCAGTTTCCGCAACTGTTGTTGCGTCAGAGCATTTCCTGAAGTTCCCTGCCTCTCAGAGGAGGTGACCATTGCATGTTGCCTGGTTGAACCCCTCAAGACAGGCCCACCTCTTGATCCTTCTGGATGGCCACCGATTCCAAAATTGAAGGTGAAGTTGGCAAAACCAGCAAGACCATGATGTTGAGGATTAAGGTAAACAGCCACCCGGTTGAGCTATAACCCCTCTGTCCTAAATTCGACCTAAATTATCAGCACATTTGGAAGGAAAAACTCTCCAACGTTGGACATGATCTATAATAAACTTACAAAATTGATCAGGAACTGAAACAAACTTTCTGTAATACGCTGCAAGTACAGAAATAAGAATCCTTGTTGACAGCAAGCTTAGTAATATCAATTCACAAGACTTTGCCAATGTACACGTAACAATCCTCGACACATGCTCTCCCCATAAAGCAAGCAGCCTTCCAGTTCCAGCCCAAAGTTTTCCTCTTTCTTTTCCGAGCCCAGAAGGTAGCCACATCTTACCATCTCCAGATAGGATGGTGTTTCTTGTAGATTGTGGGTCACCGTAATATTTATTCTTTGAGAAATTGGATGCTCGAGTCCTTCCTCCAAAGCTCGTCTGAGGCCGAACTGCTCGCAACCGGGCTTGTAAGATTTCATCATTATCCTCGGCCGCTGAGGACGACGCATAAAAATTTTGTTCATCGGTCCACGCAATCTGAGAACGTATCGTCAACTCAACCCTTGGGTGGATTTTGTCAGGGAACCCATTCCGTGGACTATAGGACGCTTCATTCTCACTGTCCCCTTCCACAAATTTTCCATGAGAGTCTTCGAACTCTTCGGCCAATTCCGGTAGCAAGGAGACTGGGCTCGTAAAGCCCTCTGAACATTCGGAATGCTTCGATGCGGGTGATAAAAATTCGCTAGCTTCTAACGGCTGTGGTGCCTCGACAGAACTGGTGGCTTCATCGGCCCAGCCGATCGCCCAGGAAACCAGTCTCCCTACGCCCCACATCCTGTGACGAATAATTATACCCGAATAAACAGAGAACAGGAAACCGACATAGCTTTCCTAATAAAACTCCTGTCCAGCTTCGATGGTGGCCCCAAAAAAGCTACCATTTTCAAGAGCTATGTTTCAGAAGCTGGACAGAGCCGTCTGCCAAGATTGGCCTGCCAACGGCTATGATCGCCATGATCAAAACCATGAATTGAACTACTTCGGGTCAGCCAGTGGATGCACCTCTGCCGACTCAAGAACCAATTACAGAAAGCCGCTAACTTCAACCCCTCAAATCCTCACTGAAAATGATCCGTGCAGCAGACTCTACCTCCCCTCTTCACCCCCCTTTCCCACATACAGCTGGGCTCCTCACAATCTCAATCTATCCATTGAGAGGAGCGATCTCAGAGCTTGGAACTCTCTCCCTCCTCAGCAACCTCTCAATCTTCACAGGGGAAGAAAATTTGGCTCCACAATCTGCTACATGATCTGCTGCAATCCGCCATAGCCAGGGACCTTCAGATCCCCGGGGCACAATTTCCAAGAGAGACGATCGCAGCTCAGGTCCACTCGCTGCCATCACAACTTTGAATATCGATCCGCAGCCCCGGCGACCCGCTCAATCGAAGCCCTTGCGACGGATGAACCGCGCCCCTAACGATAAATCCAAAGCTCACGGATGAATATATGTGCGCCTGGGACACTATGGATGAATGTCTTTCGCTCATCAACCCGCTGCGCTGGTCGGCTACAGTAGGCCTGTTCCCGGTGCCAACGCTGTCGCGCTTTTCGAAAGCTGCAAATGCGGCGTTTTTGTACTGGCAAGTGCCGGTCACCTTGTCGAAACCTCGATGTGACCGGATGTATCCGGCTTCCCGTCGGGCGGCCGCATTGTTTCTATGGCCCCCGCAATCCTCGTTTCATCCACCCCGACAACATCACATTCATTGTGCTTACATGCGTTTTTCATCCCTAGAGAAGGAGCTTCGTCTCTCTCTCTGTCTCTCTCTCTCTCTCTCTCTCTCTTCCAATGCGCAGGAGATGCCTTTCTTTTGTTTTTTCCGTCCAAGCCCCCAACAGTCTTCTCATTTGGATCATCAAAGAGGCCTGAATGCAATAGATTTAGAGGCTTGAATATGAAGCGATCTATGAAACCGTTGTATGCTTACAGGTTTGGCTACCTGAATCCAGCAATCCAAGCTCAGAATGGTCTTTGGCCTCATCTACAGAAACGAGGCCCTGTTACTCGAATTAAAAACGTAGAACGAGGAAAAAATTACCGCAACACGTTCATAAGGCAAAACAATCATGGGGAATCTCCCAGAAAAGCTACCAAAGGCAGCAAAACCCTGCCATGGTTTACTGTATGAAACAGCAGCTACGAACCAGGCAAACCAGAAAATCCAGGAATATAAATGTAGGACAAGAGACCACCATCTATGCTTCCTAGGGCAGCAAACACCCTGCCAAACTGAAAGAGCCAAAACATGGCCGAGTAACCGAAGCAGCAGCAGAGAAAGAGGTCACCGAGTCAGAAGAGGATCGAAAACTGCAACTGAAGACTGAGAATCTAGCGTTTACATCTAAGAGGCTCGATTTATGGTGTGAAATTAAGGTTCAGTCGTCCCCAGCAGTAACCCCACCTTCTGGTGCCGAAGAAAATGATGTTGAGAAGCGTTCTTCCTGGAGCTGTGCGTGATCTGCTGAAATTGCCCTACTTGTGTGTGCGTTTGTAACTTAGCTTAAGAGTGTCGAGAAGAACAACCATGGATTGAGAAAGCGGAGAATTATCTAGGGTTTCGGAGTCGATCCGCCAAAGCAGCTCGAGTTTAAGTGCAACCTGACACCCTCACAGTGGGTCGCCGCCAATGACCTAACAATCAAGTTCATCTGAATTCGTTGGCAGCAGAGGCAGGCACTACGGTAGTACGGAGCTTGCAGTGCCTGTTACAACAGATCCGACTCATAAACAGCGCACGTAGGGTTTCGATGCTTCATCGTTTTCTCAGCCATAACCTGCATTTTATAAACCTGCTTTTATGCCATGCAGGTCCCCATTAACCCCTAAAGGACTAACCCCAATTTTTGGGTCCTCCCCCAAAAAATTGACCCTTCCCCACTAAATAATTTATATCTTGAGATTTCCTCGCCTCTCATTTTACAATATTAGCGTTGTTACGGCGCACGTGCGAGCTCAGCGGTGGGCCCCGTGCACGGACGCCCGGCTCCCCCCACCCGGCCCTGGCCTGCCGCTCCGCATGGTCGCACAGCCGCCGCGCCCGGGCCAGATCCACCCGTGCCCGTAGTCAGCCGCGGCCAGTCCGCTGAGCCAGTCCCCCTCATGTCCACTCTGCCAGTCTGGCCGGCCAGTACGCTGGTGGGCGTTCCCTCAGCAGTCCCCTGCCATCCAGTCCGACGATGACGCCCGATCTGGGCCATCCATTTCAAAACCCATCCGAGCCCTCCCTTTTTAGGGCCTAAACCCTGCGACCAAATCCGGCGTGTCTCTACTAAGGGCTCCTTGTTGTCCGATGTTGGGTAGGCGTTTCCACGCACGCCCGTCTTCTTTCTTGTGCACGAGGGACGTTCATGATGATGAGGGGTGTGCCTAAACATGGCAGGACTGGCGGGGCGGGCTCTACAACCACCATCGTGCATATGCTTCCACTAGTTTTGTCTGTTTGTTGTGCTTTAGGGAATCTTGGGCTTTCTGGTATGGTTGTATGTCATAAATATGCTACTGCCTTATCTGTCCTCCATATCGTCTTCTCATCCCTCATGATACGCTTGACGCCCTCATTTTGCATCCGTTCTGAGTGAACACCGTTTTAAATAAATCCGGACTTTTCGCTAAAATCCGGACCAAACTTGATATAGGACAAAATTGAATTAAATTAAATTAATCAATAATAATGTTTTAAAACAAATATATTTAATCATATTTAATCATTTAACTTAGAAACAAAATCAAAGGGCTTAAAAAACTGCTGATTATTGAGATTTAAATGTAGCAAAACTTTTAAGAAGTTATCATTATACAAATTGGATGACATATTAGTTATAGTCAATTTAATTGTCAAGGGGGTCTGGCCTGATACAATTGAGATATCATTATATTTTGTAACATGGTTGATGTTATAGTTCGAGTCAAAGCGTCAATATTGACAAGTCTGATCATTAAATTGAAATTTCATTGAATCAGACACTTAGCAAGCATGTGTAGGATTTAGAACAAGAAAAAGTGTCAATGACAAAAAAAAAAAATTCACATGTCGATAGGAACTATCAATCAAATATCCTAATCAATCTATTGTATCCCAAAGCAAGAATTGTTTTTCTTCAATGAGGTTCAACATGGATATAAGCTACTACTGATATGATTTACGATAGACATATTTCATGTCATTGAAAAAAAAAAAATGCAAGTTTGTATTTAATAACCTATAAATACTCTCAATCACTATCCCAACCAATCTATTGTACTACCCAAAGTTGTATCCTACATCGAGGCAGAAAACTAAATTTAATTGATTCGCTTGAAACATTTGGATTAAGTTTTAGGAAATACTACCCTGGTTTAGGTCTACAAAAGCTACTTGGATGAAAAACAGATTTGGGATAGAGTATAAAAATAATCAATTGAGGATCTCAATCGTGACTCTAATGCTCTATTCTACCCCAAAGCTCGAGAAAACAAATTTGAATGAGCTTCAAACATTAGAACGTGGTTTTTGGGGTAGGGTACTAAGCAAAAAATCCACAAGAACTAAAATTTATGGAAGAGTGTATAGGACCTATAAATCATTCAATTAAATGTCCCAACTATGGTTGCAACTATTTAGCAACCTAACCCGTGCACATTGACCACCTAAATATGCATATTAAGCTAGCAAGTTAAATTTATTGTTCCTACAATTAACTAGTTAACGCACATTTTTTGAGAGTGTATCTTGACACACATTGTCAACACCAGTGTTGGTCTAGTATATAGGGGCCAGCCTGGTATCAAGAATGGTATCAACACTGGTATGAAGAACCAGACCAGGCTGGTCTCAAACAGTTGTGATACTCAGGTGTAAACTAATATACCCCTGGTATGAGATTTTGTAAGATACGGGAAGAGACCAGACCAGCCTGGTAGCACTTTCGGAATACCAGACTTCATACTCGATGCACGTTCACCTTCTTCCTTCTTAGCCCGGTATCGGTATCCTGCAAACTTAGGGTTCTTAGTAAGCTATGGAGGGTTGTTGCAACTGATTATTGCAATGGCGGCGTTCATTCATAATGTGTTGGTAGTTGGTATTTAGTAGGCGGGGTTTGTGGCGTCGGCCACGTTTCAATGCTGCCGGCCAAGCATCAACGCAGCTTTCCACTTTCTACTCAGGTTTTGTTCTGTGTAACTGACTTAGGTTGCACTGAACTCGTGTTTTGTCTGTGTGTTGTCAAATGAACGATATGTTTAACGCAGCTTTTGGTAAGGTTTGATCGTTCATCATGGATCCCAACTACTTGCATGTTGAGCATGAGGATTTTTGGGAACCTGATGAGGATGAGGGGACAGACACAGGGTTGGCAACCGAATCTTTGAGCGAGCACACAGTAAAGACGGCGGTGGGTGTGTGACAGGGTGCATGCTTCATTCAACACCCCTACACCACAGTTGCATCATTTACCAATCATGGGATTGGGCTACAGGTGGAGTCTTGACTTCGCAGGACCGTTGCCACTGACTATGCGCCACCACAGATATGTGTTGGTGATGGTGGAGCACTTCTCGAAGTGGATTGAGTTGGTTCCATTGCTTGACAAGGCTAGTGAGGGGGCTGCGTATGCATTCTTGGATCGTGTGCTTAGCCGATTTGGTGCTCCAGCTGAGGTACTCACGGACCAAGGAAGAGAGTTCTTGGGGGAGTTTCAGGCTTTGTGTGATAAAGCCTTGATAGACCACCGCACCACTTCTCGGGATCATCCTGAGGCCGATGGCTTAGTAGAGAGAGTTATTCAGACGGTGAAGAGGGGTTTGCGCAAGTATGGCTTGCAGAAGGGACACCTAGGAGATTGGGATCTTCAGGTTCCTTGGTTAGCCATGGGCTACAGGTTCAGCAAACAAGCATCACTTGCCTCCTTCTCACCATATTTCCTTCTCTTTGGCCGAGAGCCGGATTTGCCTGCAGCCATTCGTAGGGACACTGCTCAAGTCCTTAACCTTGACGATCCGGACGTGTGGGTACGTGCATGTGATCAGCGTGCAGAGTTGTTCAAGAAAGTCATGCCCATGGTTTTTGAGAACCTTGCCATTGCACAGCACCGTGATACGTTGAGGTATGCCACTATACGTGGTGGAGGATATCGTCCTGGGGTTCGAAGGTTTAGCCCTGGTGACTATGTTTATTTGCAGCAGACTGCTCCTACGACTCTGGATGTTACTGCAGGGCGTGTTATTCTGAGGATTCGAGAGGTGTTGCCCTCAGGGGTCCTGATCTTGGAGGGTCGGGATGGCATGACTTGGAAGGACCATGTGCGTAATTGTGCGCCATGTCACCATCCCAATGTCGATGGCAGAGTTGACCCAAACTTGGCAGTGGTACCTGCAGGTTTGAGGTGCATGCTCTGTGGGTCTGCCAAAGGGGCAGCCACCATGCTGGTGTGTGATCGATGCTCAAGGAGTTGGCATATGGGATGTTTGACACCACCTCTTGAGAAGGTTCCTGACGGAGATTTGTTGTGTCCACACTGCTTGGGATAGTGGCAGTGGACATGACTGGAGGCAGCTAACAAGACATGGGAGGCCAAGCTCATAGGATTCAATACATGAGATCCCAAGCTCAAGTTCACAGGTTGCAAGACGGCGACTAACGATGGGGCAACTCTTGCACCCGGCCTCTTGATCTATCGAGTTTGAGTGTAGTAGGGATAGTGGTGGTGGACTTAGTGAGGCTATGGTCACTATCACATCTTGTGGCTACCTGGACTTAGAGGGACCTAAGCACCAGCTAGGGGGGCGATTGTGTGGACTAGTGACTGCCATAGTGGGCAGCATAGTGGCAGCCTAGTGACTGACTAGTTGTAGCCTAGTGGTTGGACTAGTGGTTGGACTAGTGGTGGACTAGTGCTATACTAGTGTGTGGTGTGCACATGTGTTGTGTTTTTTTAGACAGCGATGTAGTTGTGTAGCGATATGTATGCGCACGACAGCTGTCAAGTTATTTTACCACTAGTGTGAAACTAGCTAGGAAATAACTAGCTTTTACATATTGACATTTGGGATTGGCCCAAGTGTCAATCCAGGGGTCAAGGCAAATTTAGGCCCTGGAGTGGTTATCTTCACGGCAAGCGCGGGAGGCTCATCTTTCTCGAGTTGAGCCTCACCGCGCCTAGCTATGGCGCCGTAGTGTGGATTCCCCATGGCGTGGGGTGCACTTGGCTTGACTTGTATTTGAGTGATGAAGATATATATGCATGAGTTTATGCTTCAGCTTTGTGAGCTCGCATGAGCTTGTGCTTGTATTCTTCTTCTTTATCATTGTGTGGGCAGCATAGTGGCAGCCTAGTGACTGACTAGTTGTAGCCTAGTGGTTGGACTAGTAGCTGGACTAGTGGTGGACTAGTGCTATACTAGTGTGTGGTGTGCACATGTGTTGTGTGGTTTTGGACAGCGATGTAGTTGTGTAGCGATATGTATGCGCACGACAACCATCTTGTTGGACCCTAGTACGACACCCTCTATATTTGATGGATTAGGCGTTCGGACCCAGGTCCGAAACCCAGTACCATCATTCTTAATTTTTTCCATGTACCAAGTCTTTTGATCCTTTCCGAAACCCACCATCGAACGAACCACTGTCACACCGCGGCATACAAAAGACTTTACGACCTCACATTAGCCCTTCGAGAACTTGTATTACCTAGGATTCTTGATCGGTGTTGTTGGTCTCGGACCCATGGCCTCTATAGGTTTTTTTGAGACCACATTTGCACTTTCAGGACATGGATGCATGGAGACATTATCAGGATTGTGGGCTCCGATAACCACATGTTGAGTGAGGCACTATTATATTGTCCTTTTTTGTTAGGATTTTTTTTAGCACACATAGACACTGTTTGAGCATGGATGTTTGGATACTTAATTAGGATTGTCGGTTTCGGACCCGGGTCCGAAACACACTTCCTGGTAGAGGCACTTTAAAACCTCAATCGACTTGTGCTTGTAGCTCAATCGGATAGAGCACCAAACTACGGATTTGGGGATTGAGCCTCTATATGGTCAATATGAGCTCCTACTAGTACTTTGAGAAGATAGACACCCGAATGTATGACCAGGATTGTGTGTTTCGGACCTAGGTCCGAAACCCACCTTTCGTAGCTTGGCACTCTTAAACTGTTGCCTCTATAAGGTTTTTGTCCGAAACACACCTTTCGTAGCTTGACACTCTTAAACTGTTGCTTCTATTAGGTTTTTGTGAGCTCACACAGACACTCTAAGAACATGGATACACATAGACATGACCAAGATCGTGAATTTCGGACCCAGGTCCGAAATCCACCATCCTTAGCGAGGTACTAATACACCGTGGCCTCTATTATGTATATGTGAGCTCAAATTGATAGTCTGAGAATATGGACACATGTTCCCCTCTCAGAGGATGTTGGGTTTTGGACTTGGGTCCGAAACCCAGCATCGTGAGAGGTGTACTATTACACCGTGGTCTCTATCAGGTCTTTATGAGCTCACATGGGTATGGGACATAGATACATGATCCATACATATATATATATATGGATATATGAGGCATGGATACTTGAAACATAGGTACATGAGATATATAACGCATTAATACATGAAATATGGATACATAGCACATGGATACATGAAACATGGATACATTGCTTATGGGTACTAATATTTGGTCTTAGGACGGACCTAGGTCCAAAATATAATTATTTTAGAAGTTTTCTTTAATAAAAAGCTAAAGTTGTCACTTGAGCCGCTGAAGTGCACAACTTGAGCTTCTGAGTGTTCAACTTCAGGTTTTTTTTAAATTTATTAGAAAAATTAACATTAAAATTTAAAAAAAAACCTAGGTCCAAAATATAATTCAAACAAAAATAGTTTAACATTTTTCTCTTAACAAGAAGCTGATGTTGTCAACTTAAGCTGCTGAGTGCTCAACTTCATTATTATTATTATTATTTTAAAATTACTTTAAAGAATGAAAGATGGAGGCCTTTAGAGTTTTATAAATAAAGACATGTTATAAATAAAAAGAAAGCAGATCACCAATGGTTGGTGGTGCATTGCGTGAGAACAGAAGTGGGTTATCAGGGAAGGAATGAGGTCATGTGTATAACCTGCTGCTTGACCCCGCCATGTCTGCCGCTTGCCGGCTCTTGCTCCTTTTCTCTCTCGCTCCTTCCCTGCGGCTCTCCCTCCCAGTACAAAAACAATGAAAAGAGACAGCGATCTGCTGGCGCTCAAATGAGATGTCTCCGAGTGTGAGGAAGAAGTAACCAGCATAGCTACGACGTGAGCCCAGCCCCGTGAGCCTGGGAGCTGAGCTCACGTTGTAGCTGCAAAGCGTGAGCGGCACAAATCTGCTGGAGAAGCAAGTCCTATAGGCGAGGATTGCAGGAAGAGGGCCTATTACCGTGGACAAAACAAAGGGGGCCACCATGCACCATGTCTGCAATGCCTGCACAAAAAGAGGAATATGAAAATATAGCAGATTTGAGCTCAGAATGATTGACACACTTTATTTCAATTCACAGATAGACGCTTACAATGAATGGCATGTGCATTTGCCCTGGTTCCGCGAACGAAATGTATGTGTTTGTCCTAAATGCAAAGTCTTTACACGGTAACCTGGAAACCAGCATGGGAAGCGAGCATGGCTCGTATGTGTTCAAAGAGAATTTGGCGGAGCCCTATGTGAGGTGTCCCGCTGCAGAAGGGTGATTACTTCTCCGTAGCCTAGTGTGGCTTGGTGAATGAATTGGTCTCTCTTACCGTCGCAACACATAATTACAAGGTATGTGTAATATTGATGCTTGCAGGGGACCCACTTCCCTCTTATGCCGAGAGCGTCCTCACGCATCGTTACAAAATCCGGACAAGTGTAGGTAGGGAAATTCCCCACGGTAACCTGATATTCTTTGCCATGAAGAACTGAGCCAATAGATAGCACTGTGTAAATCCGTCCATACCCCGGGGCAGGGACTTCGGTGATACGAGTCACCCGAACCTGCAAAATTCTAGCCGATTCCATCTTGCATTCGTGATCTGCACCCGAAGCGACACGGCGCACTGTTTTTCCATCTCTTTTTGTTGGGTGGGAGTTGGCACCGGGTGGAGGCATTGCCGGAGCATGTGGCACGTCTGTGCCGACAATGCATGAGGGCACCACCCGGGACCGTGCAAGACAGAACCCTCCCTCCTCCAGCATGCTTATCTCGGTTGATGATAGCGACGTCCCAAGTTTCACAGGCCAAATTGCGGGGGGAGGGGGCTTCATTATCACTGAAGGACGAACTGTTCCCTTGACGCATCGTGCCATATCGCCTAGGCAGAACTAGAACTTGTGGTCCTTTGACTCCCCACTATGATAAGGTCGGAACAACCCTGTGAATGTTGGAGCTGGAGCCTTTGCATATTTTTTATTTGCATTTCTTGAAAGAGGGGGTCCGAATTGCCATGCAAGCCACTCTAGATCCTGGTGGGGTGCGTTCTATATGCCACTCACTATCAATGCAATCAGATTCATGCACCATGGCCGCCACCTCCTCCAATGGGATTCCTGCTGCTGTGCTTACATGATCTGCACCTGCTCCACTGGAGGAGAACCCACCTGGGAAAGGGCGAGCACACGACTTAGTCTACACTGGAGACACCCTTGGTACAGAGAAATTGACCCTGTCCGGCCGATGGGAATCTCTATCCGACCCTGGAGGAGTGTTCAATTTCCTTTTGCATGATCCAAATCTTTCCTCGCCTTCCAAATGGGGGAGCCTTCAGTGCACCTGTTCAGAGCTCTTGCCATCTTCGATGGGTCTCTGGACCTACTCGCAGCCCTTAGCATCAACAAAGTTGTATCAGGGCCCTTGCCTCCGCCCCGTCCCATCAGAAAACTGCGGTACCTGGTTTGTTGTGTAAGTGCCCGCACCATGTCATCAGCAGTGGCCATATACAACTCACGTCCTGCTTTGGTAGACTGCTACATCCAGGCGTTGTGAACAGTCTCCGCCAAATTACAGGATGGCATGTCGGCCAAGTCCTCCAAGGACATGTCCTGCAGGAGGCATTGCATAGAAATGTGAGGAACGAAAAGAAATGGAAGAGGTACTGCAAGTGACAATCCAACAACCCCAAATGAACAGGCATGATGCAAAGTGAAATTTGTGTTTCTGGGATTGAAGAGGCTTACCGTCGTCACGAAAGCTCCCCACTGTCTGTACATGAAGTGCCAGAAAACCAACCAATCCTCCAACTCCTTCAGGTGGATACCAGTAGCAGCACCAGAGGAGAACCACCAAGCCCGGATTGCTTGGTAAGTGCTCTCAGCTTCTCCCATTGAGGTGGCATTTTTGTACTTGAGGCAGAGCCTTCTGTGCTCCAACTGAAGGTCAGGGCAAATGCAGCGCTTTGTATGACGTGCCAGAGATTGACTCCAATGGAAGAGGCATGTGCGCTCCCTATTTTCCATTGGGACCTTAGGATCCTCCGAACCAAACACGCGCCGTACTGCATTGAAATTTGCCTGTGCACTATCAGCCATGAAGCCCGCAAAATTTGTGTTCTATATTCCATTGCGCTGCATGACGGCCAGGAGCGAATTCCACATGAGTATCTGGGATTCAGTGTCCTCCGACTGCATATCACAAATTGCTATGGAGAGCACACATTGGTACGCTGGATCGTACACATGGCACGCCATGGTTGTCCAACCCTTCACCCGTTTGCAATGATCAAACATTAACCAACATTTTGCCAAATCTCCTCCAGGTTGTATTCGGCGGACAATGCTCACACCACTGCCTTCGCCCACTGTGGACATCTTGAACAAATACACCTTGGACAAGCCCTGGCCAGTGAAGATACTGTTTTGAATGAATTCATAGCAACTCCTCCGTTTGAGGTCCATAATGTTGTCCATGAATCCAGCAGTGCCTGTGCCCATTCTGAGTGCATTCACCTGGTTTCGAATATTATGAGAGCTCAACATGGAAAAATGGTCCATCACTGCCTCAAGCGAATCTGCATCCAGCATTGGTTGTGTTGCATCCCCTTCACCTAAACTTGTGCCACCTGGTACATACGAGCGTGACACACAAAAACACAAGACGGGGAAAGTTTGCAGAACCTGCACACAAAAGTATTGGTCTTGGGAGGGGCAAGCCCTGGCCTGAGAAACAGCGCTAAACCAAACGAAAGTCAAGAAATATTCACGCACTTACAATGCCCAACGCAGACCAACCTTCGAAATTTCAATCCAATGTCGTTTTGGATGTTCGACGTTTTTGTCCTGCACCAAGGGTGTCCGTCATGTTTCTTGTCCATGCCCTGCAGAAGCCCAGCTAGTCCACTGGAAGACGTGGGAGGGTTGAGCTCAAACAAGATGTCCCCATCAAACTCTGCTGGCACGTATTGAACCCGCTGCACACGAATGGACTCCCAATCAACAAAACGCAGCTCGCTCTTGCACCCAGGCACCCTTGCGAGGGCTTTCAATTTCGGAATGACACTCGTTATCTCCTGCAACTCGTCATCATCCAAGAATGGAGTCTACATTGGCGGAGGAATCTCAGAAACATCCTCCGAGAAGAGTCTGAAAGAGTCACGAATGTAGTGGATGTGCTCACCTCTTGTTTCACATGAACTGTGTCATTCTGCTGCACGACCGATGCTGCAGTGCCAGGGGTAACTACTGATCCTGCTGATTGTCTTCTCTCTTTTCCAAGGACCCGGTATGTGCCTGGAAGGACTCTCCACTTCCTTCCACACTCGCCAACCAATGGTTTCTCCAAGTGCCCAGAATCCAAATTCCCATTATCGTCATACACCTCTATTTGAACAAGCAGAGAACCCAATTCCAGAGGGAACATTGTAACCAGCTCATCCTCATGAACAACTGCAAACCCATCGTCATCTACAGTGGCAGTCAGTGGAAGACTACCTGCATTGGAATGAAATCGAGCGAGTCTATCTCGCTCCCTGGACATGTTTTCGTACACTGACAGAAAGTTGCGATTCACAGAGGAATCCCCAAACTGATAGCCCATAATTCTCGAAAGGGGATCCACCCCAAACAAACTTCGGTTAAAAAGGGTAGCACTGACCCAAAGACTGCGGACGATGCATGCAAAGGATGTAGGAATGACATGCACCGAACTTCGCAGACAGCCACACTGAGTGACACCAACCAGAAAAACTGTTTTCTAAGACAAGAAGCCACAAGAAGTTGTGCTGTATTTGGATGAAAAACAAACCCTGAACATGACATAAAATCATCCATTATGGAAAGACGGCAACAACCCTGGAGAGCAGTAAAGAGGAAGACCCCGAATCTAATGAGGTTGTGTTGTGCCAGAAGAGCACAGCACAAACACTTACACTCCGGGAGACACCGCGCATGAGTGTGTGCAACACATGACCATTGCCGACACAACCCTTTATACCGAATGACCCCATTGCGACGGTGACGGCGAAATGCAAACCGCAGGGTAGGCAGTACAACACACGTGGACGCATATGTGAAGCATAACAATTATTGCGAATCTGCAAGTATTGCTCGAAATTGAACCAGCATTAGATTTCTACGGCACTTCCGAATTTCAAAGAATGCAAGAAGGCTGCCATGTATTGGCAGGCGGCGAAGTACATCTGACATATATCACAAGTACATGCCTTGGATCTACTTTTTTTCCACCATTTTATTTATTGGATAATACAAAGATGCCGAAATGGATGAATTCCATTCGCACACAATGATGACACCCGCATCCAAATACGGTTAACAATGTTCATTTTTTACTTTGGTTACATGCCATAGCAACGCTTGTTGCAAACGTCAAACTGGAGAGCTCCAGAGGCAGCGTGGGGAGCCCTTGTTTCCACCGGAGGAGGAAGAGAAGGAAGTCGTTATACTTCACGAGCACTAGGGACAGGAATAGAGCCAGATATAGAATGAGGATGGAAAGAGTAGACGAAGAGGAAAACGAGGAAGAAGAGGGCAAAGAGGAAAGTCTGGCGATGGAAGAGCAGGAATCTGGAGAGAAGAACAGCAGCCCGCCACTACTTCCAAGAACAGGTGAGGAGGAGACTGAATCCGAGGGAGAGACGGACGCCGAAGATGATATTGATGCTGGCCTCAGGAAGAACCAGATAGTGGAAAAGAGGCGTAGAGAGTAGTCCGAAGCGCAAAGGGTCTTTTGCGATTGGGGAGTCTTCTCGAGCAGCCAAAAAAAAGGTACAATGTTTGACACCGACCTTTGTGCTTCATTGGTCATGTGAACCCCAGTTGTGCTTGTATTTTGATATGAAAACCGCCTATACACGGCATCTTTGGCAGGTTGAATCCCAGTCAGTGACATGGGGGATGCCATCTTGGATGACCTCAAGGGTCTACCCACTCTCGGCACTAGACTGAAATTTAAACTCAGGGCAGGAAGCCTACCTTTGAACAGCAAACAGAAGCAGAGAGGAAAGGGAGAGTGCAATTGCCCGTTGTGTGGGCCATCTGAAGACAGAATTCATTTACTGATACATTGTTTGGGGTTCTCTCACCAAAGAGACGATCTCTTCAAATTTATCAAGGGAATTGTGCATGTACCCCTGTTTACCAACTTTGAAAGTCTCGAGGCTGAGTGAAAAGCCCAGGCCCTCCTGAGGCCTAGTTTTTGGGCAAATCACACACAGCAGATTGATGCTTGTGTGAAGGGATTTCTAGAGGATATCTGGAAAACCCGGATTAATTCTATATATGAAGGTAAGTCTTACTACCAACGTCAGCCCCTGACAGTGGTAGGTTCTGTCCCTTTTGTTCCCGCTCAAACTGGGCGCGGGGTCAATGGCAACAAGGCTACGACAAACAACGTCTTATGAGTACAATCTGTGGCCTAAACACGGAATCGTGGACATGCAAGGTGGTCAGTTTGCCTTGTCAGGAAGGCTGGCAGACGGTTAGCTTGATTCGGAATTTTTTCCCTTGTGTTTCCCACCCCCTAAACTTGCAGTCCATGGCAGTTTGATGATGCATTGATAGTCTGGCTCGCAAGGGTGCCCCCATTTGGCCACTGCATTAGAATTTGGCGGGAAGCAGGTTGGCGGGAGCGCAAATTATATCTCCACTTCGCTTCACTTGCCTTTCATTCTATTTGCTCTTGCTCGCTCTTCATCGCTCTTGTTTCTTTGCAGTGTCTACGTCGTCCCTGTTCACTTCGTTGTTTGGCAAGTCGCCCTTGCATCACACGGTTAGCATGCGAACGCATTTGCTATGGTCATCGTTGTGGGCCAACTCGCCCCATCATCACACGACTACCATGCGATCCCGCTTCAGGAGAACTGCACACACAGCTCAATGGCACCGCAACATGGAGCGCCTTCGGAGGGAGCAGGCAATTCAGTATGCTGCAGAGCAGGCAGAAGCACAGCAAATTAGCCGTCATGTGGAAGAGGCTTGTTTAATTGTGCTTCACTGGCTTGGAACCAGCGGCATTCACCGAAGGGAGGCCGTGCCTCAATTTTTTCTGCCTATCTGCTTGTAGCAAAAGGCTGGACGCCTGTGGGCATCGGTACCCCTACCTATATGGCTACGCGGCGTGGTACCACGTCACTAAGCTTCCCTGTCCAATTGGGTTCTCCCTGTAGAGGAGTTCTGAGAGGATGTCAGTCATGAAGTTTGTTGCTGCTCTTGTGTGTGAAGGCATCCTGTAATATTTAATGAGAGTCATTGCGCACACAATGTGCCATGATTCTGAGTAGTGCATTTGCAGATTGCGGTATAGCAAACGCCGCTCGTTTTTGGGTGCCATGAACTATTCGCTGGGTCTTTTTGTCTACACATATTTTGCATCACTGTGAATGTGAGCCCCCATTTCTTCTAGATTTCCTCGAGCTACAGCGCCACCACTCCAACCGTTATGAGCATCGATCAGTCTAGCTTGGGTGGCACTACCTTCTGTGACTTGAGGTGAGATGCTCCTAGCTTGGACCTCGAGATCCTCTGTCTCACCACCGTCATCACTATCCTCGGCTCCGGAGTCGTTGGAGTCACTCGTATTGTAGCTGGCGACCAACGCCCTACCACCCTCCTCTGGTGGGTTGTGCACGCCATGCTGACTCCCAGCAGAGCTCGGTTCCCCTTCGAGTGGACCCATCTCTTTGTCATGTATCAATAAGTGTTGGAACTTGGCTTCAACCCTCTGTCTACAGAGGTCTTTCCGGTCATTGAGGTTTGAAGTCAGCGACGCGAACTTAAAGGGCCTGAGGGATAAACACAACTTATTAATGTATGAGCATAAAACAAACAAATATCAGAAATCGAACAAAATTACTCTCTACTAACTTCGGACTAGGGTCCGAAATGGTGAATACTAAAAAATTACGCTGAAGTGAGGAATGGTGTACAATGGATGGGGAAGCAAATAGTGAGCTCTTAGGGATATTGCAACAATATATGCAAATTATGGCCATGAATCTTATGTGGAGATGGCAAGAAAGTGCAGGACCCCCAAAAATATTGACAGCTGCCATTCCAATCGTACAAAACAAAGAGGCAATGTAAGCAGAAGCGGAGCTTCTTAGCTCTTGAGGATACGTCTTCAAACTCAGCTCAAAATCTGTCATGGCCTCATCTGTACCCCTCAATATGGTCTGAATGGGTGTGGTTCTTAAGCACCGCGCAATATGCTCCTCTGGTCGCTCAAACTCGGTGGGTGTGACAGGAAACACATAGTCTAAACAGAGGAAAGGGTTGGACAATCCAAAGGAACAGAACTTGTAACCCGGCTCCTCCGCACAAGGGAAATATAACCCTTGAACACAAAGAAATCTCTTGGCTCCCTCTCCACTCCTAATGTAGTATCTGAGATGGGCGAAAGATGTTGGGTTTGACATGAATACAAAGGCAGTGCAATTAATCGGCTTGGATTTAAATGCGTTTAGGATTGTTGAGTAATCCATGGTAGACCAGACCACGGAATCGTCCTCCGCAAGAGTGTTCACGAAGACAAGGCTTACGCTTGAAAACTCATCCTTGTGGAGATATAAGAGTTTCGCCTTGAGGTCACTTGCTTTCTCCTGGACACCCCGCATGAAATAAGCCTTCTTAAAATCTGTCCTCATTGCATTTGTTCTCCCATCATTCTCCTCAATGCTCTTCTTCAAAGCCTTCACCTCCGTTATAAATGCTCCGGGAATGTCCTTTCGAAGCTTGTTCTTATGTCCCTTGCTAGAGAGATAATCCGACCCAAGCTTCCCTCGGAGTAAATCAAACTGTACTTTGTCAATCTTGTATTTCTTTTTAACGTCAAGCCACATCTCTCTGGCATAAGGATTGGGATTAATTTTGGTTCTTAAAGGAAATCCGAAGACTGTCATGATGTCGTCGATCACAAACCTCCTGTCCTTCATATGCGCCATATAACTCACTATGCTCTGGATTGAAGGGTCTTTATCTTTGTATGGACATTTGACGTACAGCTGACAACTGAGGATCTTCTCGGCCAGCTTGAGAAGTTGCCGCTCGGAGAGCCCCTGAATATTCCTCAACTGACTCCAGTTAAGTGGTGTTTGTTCACCTTTGCAAGGTTTACCATGTTGGTAAATTAGGTGACCAGCCTCCCATTTTTTGAAAACCGCTTGCCACTTGTTCCAAACGTTTTCTGTGGCTAGAATAAGAACCATAGCTTCCTTCACACTCGACGACTCCAAGATAATGTGGACAACTTGCATAAATTCCTATAAGATGCACTTATGTATTAGTACTCGTTTCAGCCAAGCTAATGACCAAATCAGCATGAGACATAAAAAATATATGTAGGTCAAGCTCTGGGATCCTACCAGCCATTGAGTGGTCTCTTCTTTTGAGTTACGCTCATTATGTTTTGCTGGCCAGCCCTGTAGCTCGTAAAAAAGCCGGCAATGTGCGACCTTCTCAGGAAATGTAATGTCAAATTTCTGGGCCTTGTTTGGATCGTTTAGAAATTTTGAAATCTTCATAAAGCGAAGCGCGTTATCTGACCAAAAGATCTTGGCCAGCCAATTGTTGTAATAGTTCTTCAGCTCCACGTTGTCCACCTCCAAGATTAGCTCCTGCAACCAACTCAAATATGAGGAAGCAATGGACTTCGAAACAGGGTCCGAAGAGGTACTACTGTAGATTTGATTTAGCTACAACAATAGCAATGACATATTCAAGCGTGGGACTGCATGAATTGGTACCTTCGCAGCAATTATGGTGTGTTGCCCACCAATAACAAAGAATTTGGCATCCTTCACTTCATCCCACCTCTTTGACTTTTCCGGCCAAACTAGACTATCGTCATTGGGATGCATTGGTGTTACATAGACATGGTGTTTTGAATCAAGGACCCGGAGCTTTAAAAGCCTAGCTTTGATCTCATCCTTTTGTTTGTCATTCAGGGGCCTGTAGACCATATGTCGGGGTGCTTGCTCCATACTCAAAATAGGAATGGAATGGGTCTCTTCAAACCCAAAGGGAAATAAGTCCCCATATATTTCTGAGAGCTCCTTCTCCATTGCCTCACATTTAGCTTTGCCATATATCTCCCCAGTTTTCGGTTTCTTGTCACTTGAGAACACTGGGTCAAGTGGGGGCTTAGAGTTTCTCTTCGGCTTCGGAGTTGGAGTGATTTCAGGGTCTCCATCCTCTTGAGGTGTAGTGTCAGCAGGGGTCTTACGTTTTTTCGGCTTTCTCTTCTTTTGAGCCTGTTCTGTCTCCCTCTCGGCCTCAAGCTCTTGTCTTTTTCTCTTGTTTTCCTTTCCTACCTTGAAGAGGACCACTCCAAGCAGAAAGAAAACTCATCCGGGGTAAATCCATCTCTAGGGAACTTGAATCCACTCTCCTGGAGTCCTGTCATCAAACCTCTGTCGGCAATTCGAATCTTTGTTGCATACCTGATGGTGCATGCTTGTTGGTCCTCTTCCTGTACAAATATGACAATCAGCGGATCGTCCTCGTCAGGTTCAAGTTCTATATCTTGAACGTGAGCGTACTCAAGCTCTGTGGTTTCCTCTCCCTCCCTATACAAGAATCGAAGAACATGATCTAGTGGAGCTCCACTCAGAGAAACTCCCCAAGAGGTTATTTTGTCGGATAGACAGAAAATTGCAACGTGTTATGTCCGATATATGTCTGATCTCTCAGAAAGGAACTCCCGGCAATGTCTGAAGACATTGAGCGTATAGCAGCTACCGCTGCAGCAGCCGACCTCGACATTCATGAGAGAAATTTGAGGACTCTTGCAGAGAAGGAGCCTCCCGCTCTCCTCAAAGACACCTCCTGAGCTAGGGTCTTTGAAGCAGGGCAATCCAAATACCAACCACAAGCAGAAAGATGGTCTGGGCCCCAGTCATGCAAGATCCTTGTAGTAAACATGGTCTGGTTGCCAGCAGGGACAAGCCAAAGGTCCACGAAATCAGGATGTTTGTCCAAGCAGTTCTCTACCATGAGAACATACTTTATGTACCTGCAGGAACAGAGACAACCTCATTATGCAATGCAAATATTGTCTCCCAGCTTTTCCACCCCATCACGAAGACCCCCTAAAAGAGTATGCGACACATTACACTCCACCACAAATTCATATGAGCCAGCCAAAAACAGGTTGGATGGAGGAGAATGTGTCTATGCAAAACAAAGAAGCACAGTCCATTTCGCACCTGTAAAGGCATCGTTTCCAGGCTTCCTCTCCTTTCTCTTGCTGGTCAAGCTCATTTGTTTGACTAATGTCAGCATCCTTGTTGAACTCTCTGAAGAAACAAGATTGCCACACTGTGGCTCTCCATTTCCTCATGTATGCTTAGAAGGAGACCTTCGGTTCTGTCACGGTGATCCCATAGTCAGCCAGCTGCGTAAGTAGAACCGACCGGGCCCTTTCCTTCAACTGCAGACCAATACAGAAGCAAGAATGAACACAAAAACAATCACAACCAATGTAACATGGAAAAAGAATGACAGAAAAAGCGAAAAGAAAGTGACACAGCAAAGGACATCATACCTGGCTCCAGTAAGTGGCCTTGTGAAGCCATGTGTCTAGCACATTGTCACTGACAGGAATGACACGCTGGGTCTTCTTCTCTTTCTCCGGCCTGGGGAACATGTGGGTATCCCTAACAGTGGGATCGGAGTTCCATATCTGTAGCCACTTCACCTTCTGTTCTGAAGATACAACGGCAGTAGACAACCTGTGTAACTTCTCCTGGGCCATCTCTGGCTTGCCTGGCTTGTTGTAATGGTTTTTCACCTCTTGAAGGAACTCTGGTCCGAAGGTTGGGTCTGCATTCTCAGTTGTTTCACAAAAGCACTCATAATAGTCCTTCTTGTGGCGGTCATCTCCTTCTGGATGTGACTCTCAATGCCCTTTGTTGTCCTTCTCTCCTCAGGGGTAGAGCTATAGTATTCCAGTTTGCCACACTCTCCTGCATCTGCAATGTCTTGCTGCAAGGGAATGCACGAGAGTTGCATCAACCCAAGGGCAAGGGAAACAAACAGAAATAAACATGTGGAAGTAGGAATATCGAAAGGCCAGATGATGGAAGATGTATCTCACCATGTACATATACTCCATGAAAGCCTCACGGGTCAACGAGTACCACATTTCTGATGTCTTGGAGCTTTCGCACTTCTTGTACGTCTCTGCTGAAAAGATGGTCTTGAAGTTGGTCAAGGGCATCTGCCCGATCCTTTGTATCCGGTACAGTGTATGAACTAGGCTCATTTTGACATGTGATGTCTCCGTCCCTCTGCAAAATGATGTGTGAAAGTCAAAATGAAATTCAAGGACCGTCAACAGAGGACTGGAACCAAAGAACCACAGAACCACAAATGGAACATGTAGAATGAGAAACCAACCTGTTCACATCATTCATTGCCGTCAGAAGACCCATCATGTTCCCGTCACAATCCAGCACCATCGATCGAACAGAGTAATGCCACTCTTCCTCTTGTGAGTGCAGCCTCCCAATGACAGCCATCCATGCAAGCAACCGGTGGTTGCCATCCCAAACGTGAAACATCTTCCCTGAGAATGCCTAGGTGGAAGGTTTCCTGGAGAGAAGAAGTTCGAAGGATTCGTTCACCTGTCTCCAAATGGGATCCCAGGAGTCCACGATTGACTCATCCACAAGGAGCTCATTGCCTCTGGAATCCTTTGTAGAAACGTAAAAGACTGCGGATCCATCCAAATACCCATGAACAAACTCGGCCTCCAGCTTCAGGATGTTCTTGATGAGGGGTGGACAAACAACGGGCATGGAAACCAACCTACACAGGGGAATCTTCAACCTCCCACCCAGGGCAAGCATACTTTGCACCACAAGCTGAGAGTTTACCTTCTGACCCCCTAGCATCTCAGCAGCTTTGCTTTCATAGAACTCATCGTCCACATCAACAATGATATCCTTCCCCTGCCCCGAAGGGATCTCATCCGCCACAGTTTGCATCTTCTCCTGCAGATTTGTTCATTCAAATTGATATAAGAGAGAGGCATGAAACGATGGTGTTTTGAGCATGGAAGACAGACCCTATGTGGCCCAATTTCTCATTAGAAAACAAGCAATATGGGGGCCGAAAATACTGTGCGTTGCCGCACAATGTTTCAGCTTCCAAATATTGGTGTTTTGAACATGATATTTGGCCCTATGTGGCACATTTCCACCAAACAAACAGGCAGAGAGGGGGCCAAAAAGGGGGCACAAACAGTGTGCGTTGCCGCACACTCTTCGTGCTACCAACTATGGGTGTTTTGAGCATGCATACTGGCCCTGTTTGGCCCAATTTCACATAGAAAAACAAGCGGAGAGGGGGCTCAAACAATGTGCATTCCCGCACACTGTTTGAGCTTCCAGTAAGGGTTCGTTTCAACCAGAGTGGCCCTAGGTGCCCGATTTTCACAACAAAAAACAAGCAGACAAGGGGGCTCAAACAGTGTGCGTTGCCGCACACTGTTTGAGCTTGCAATAAGGGGTGATTTTAACATGGCATAGTGGCCATGAGTGGCCGATTTTGAGATAAAAGAAAAGTCAATGAAGGGGGCTCAAACAGTGTGCGTTGCCGCACACTATTTGAGCTTCCATTTCGGGGTGGATTCAACTTGCAAAACTGGCCCTAGGTGCACAATTTTCATGTCAAAAAACAAGCAAATCAGGGGGCTCAAATAGTGTGCGTTGACGCACACTGTTTGGGCTGCCAGGTAATTGTGAATTGAACCTGACAGAGATGACCTTTGTGGTCGATTCTAAAATGAAAAAATAATGTCAAGTGTGGGCTCAAAGAGTGTGCAATGCCACACACTGTTTGAGCTTCCAAAAAGGGGTGGAATGAACCTTATAGAGAGGCGACTGTGTGCACGATTTTCACATTCAAGAAACAATTACAAGGGGGGCTCAAACAGTGTGCGTTGACACACACTGTTTGAGCTGCCAGGTTAGTGTGGATTGAACCTCACAGAGTTACCCTGTCTGGACAATTTTATTATGAAAAAAACAATGAGAAAGGGGGCTCAAACAGTGTGCATTGGCGCACACTGTTTGAGCTACCAAGAAATTGTTCATTGAACCTCACAGA
Source organism: Takakia lepidozioides (assembly GCA_030704615.1). Lineage (NCBI taxonomy): Eukaryota > Viridiplantae > Streptophyta > Takakiopsida > Takakiales > Takakiaceae > Takakia > Takakia lepidozioides. The sequence goes on from CM060733.1 coordinate 57,688,728, forward strand.
GATACCCCGTCTGGACGATTTTATTATTCCAAAAACAATGAGAAGGGGGGCTCAAACAGTGTGCGTTGGCGCACACTGTTTGAGCTTCAAATTAGGGGTGGATTGACCAGACAGGGAGGCCCCTCTGTGCACCATTTCCACACCAAAAAAAACAAGGCACAAGGGTGGCTCAAACAGTGTGCGTTGACGCACACTGTTTGAGCCTCCAATTCAGGGTGGATTGAACCTGCCAGAGTGGCCCTATGTGGCCATTTTGAACATGAAAAAACAAGGAAAATGGGGGGCACAAACAGTGTGTGGTGCCGCACACTGTTTGAGCTTCCAATTCGGGGTGGATTGAACCTGCCTGAGTGGCCCTATGTGGCCAATTTTCACATGAAAAAAACAATGACAAGGTGGGCTCAAACAGTGTGCGTTGGCGCACACTGTTTGAGCTGCCAGGTAAGTGTGCATTGAACCTGCAAGACTGGCCTTATGTGGCCGATTTTCACATGAAAAAAACAATGACAAGGTGGGCTCGAACAGTGTGCGTTGACGTACACTGTTGGAGCTGCCAGGTAAGTGTGCATTGAACCTGCAAGACTGGCCCTATGTGGCCGATTTTCTCATGAAAAAAACAATGACAAGGTGGGCTCGAACAGTGTGCGTTGACGCACATTGCTGGAGCTGCCCGGAAATTGTTGATTGAACCTCATAGAGATACCCTGTCTGGACAATTTTATTATGAAAAAAACAGTGAGAAGGGGGGCTGGAACAGTGTGCGTTGGCGCACACTGTTTGAGCTTCGAATTAGGGGTGGATTGAACCAGATAGAGAGGCCCCTGTGTGCACCATTTCCACACCAAAAAACAAGGCACAAGGGGGGCTCAAACAGTGTGCATTGACGTACACTATTTGAGCTTCTAATTTGGGGTGGATTGAACCTGCCATAGTGGCCCTATGTGGCCGTTTTGAACACCAAAAAACAAGCAAAATGGGGGGCTCAAACAGTGTGCGGTGCCGCACACTGTTTGAGCTGCCAGGTTAGTGTGGATTGAACCTCACAGAGTTACCCTGTCTGGACTATTTTATCATGAAAAAAACAATGAGAAGGGGGGCTCAAATAGTGTGCGTTGGCGCACATTGTTTGAGCTACCAAGAAATTGTTCATTGAACCTCACAGAGATACCCTACCTGGACAATTTTATTACTCCAAAAATAATGAGAAGGGGGGCTCAAACAGTGTGCGTTGGCGCACACTGTTTGAGCGTCGAATTAGGGGTGGATTGAACGAGACAGAGAGGCCCCTGTGTGCACCATTTCCACACCAAAAAAACAAGGCACAAGGGGGGCTCAAACAGTGTGCGTTGACGCACACTGTTTGAGCTTCCAATTCGGGGTGGATTGAACCTGCCATAGTGGCCCTATGTGGCCGTTTTGAACATCAAAAAACAAGCAAAATGGGGGGCTCAAATAGTGTGCGGTGCCGCACACTGTTTGAGCTGCCAGGTTAGTGTGGATTGAACCTCACAGAGTTACCCTGTCTAGACAATTTTATTATGAAAAAAATATTGAACCTGCCATAGTGGCCCTATGTGGCCGTTTTAAACATGAAAAAACAAGCAAAATGGGGGGCTCAAGCAGTGTGCGGTGCCGCACAATGTTTGAGCTTCCAATTCGGGGTGGATTGAACTTGCCATAGTGGCCCTATGTGGCGGTTTTGAACATGAAAAAACAAGCAAAATGGGGGGCTCAAACAGTATGCGGTGCCGCACACTGTTTGAGCTTCCAATTCAGGGTGGATTAAACAAGTTCAGGGAAGTTTTCTGCCGAACTTCATTTTCATCAGACAATCTCATTGCAATAGACATGGCTTTGGACACTACAGCCTCTGCCAGGACTTAGCCTCTGTTTCCAAGATATAGAGTCGATTAACTTAGGATATCTGGTGTTGGGCATATGTTGCAGCTGACCCCACCATATGTGCTTGAATTCATCTCGTCGAGAGCTTAAGGACGGAATGCCAAAATCACCCCCACCAGCCACATTGGCTGTTTTGGAGCAAGCTCACATACACTCCTTAAGCACCCCCACTTTTTCTAGAGACTTAGCTTGGTTGGAGTAATCAACCCATATTGCAGATCCGTACTCCAAGGCAGGTCTAATAACGCAACAAAGCATGGTTTTCTTAACCTCCGAGTTTACCTCTCTGCAGTGGAAAAATTCAGTGAGCCCCAGAGCTTTGCCCTTGCCAGTTTGAACAACTTTCCGGATATGTGCATCCCAATTACAATTGGAGAAAAACTCAATGCCCAGTGGGGTAGCCAAGAGATCCTGGTCCTCATCACTTCCTCCCTCTCCTCTGTCGTTGAATGCTAACACTGCACATTTGCTGTCATTAGCCTCTAGCCCCCAAAGATCAAAGTATATCTTCGCGCAATCAATCAACTCTTGGAGATTGGTTTGAGTCTCCCCTATGCCTGCAAAGTCATCCGCAAACATAAGGGCTGTTTAGGCAACATAATAGGCTACTGGTCACAAGCCTAACGCTGGATTACAGCCAGTGTTCGCCATGGGTATGACGAGTGCACAAAGTCGAATTACGACTATGTGAGTGTAGCATGCATGATGCTGCAAAGTAAGAAATTGCAGATTGCTTCTTGTGAAAATTGAAGTGGAGTGGGTACTTATGCAAAGCCTCCATACTGATGGCATCGTGACATGGAAACATCATCCGACAAAAATGAGGGGAATGGGTAAGGGTTCTTCTCAACAATAGCACAGAATTGCACAAGCCATGGTCGTGGCTCTGCCAGAAGTTCAAACCAACATTAACAGTCATGGTAATGGCGTGCTAGTCATAGTGCAGCCTGTAAGAAATCTTAGCCCCTCTACACTACAGGTGAACTTCACTACCACCCATGGACCTCTTGAAATCTGGATAGCAATGAACAAGCATGCTGCCATAAAAGCATTACACATCAACGTCAAGCAGCTCGTCCGGGCTGTCATCTTCTTCTTCATCGGTACTGTCATTCTCCACCACAATGGGGGCCTCGTTGCGCACATCCCTGTATAGTGAGGCAAGAACTTCGGGAGTCACTTCAATTGTCTGGCCCAAATTCGGGCCTGCAACATGTGTCTCTTTGACTCGTTCAGGGGCTAAGAGGCCTTCCACACTACGAAGATCATCGTTACCAAATGCCACATCACAAACCACCCGAGAAGATCTGGGGCTTTTCTCAAGGACCACATTCCACCGAGGTTCATGAACCAAGTGCTGAAAAATACCTGCTCCACTTGTGACAGCAGCACGAATGGCTGCTCTTGTGGAGCCAACATTTGGGAGAAATTCACCAATGTGAACCCACAATCATCCTGCTTCATGGATGCAGGCTGATTGCGGCTCCCCTTCTTTGCCCAAACCCAAGAACACAACATCACAATGGGCCTTGTATTCCCAGGGGGTTGCTATTCCATATGCACAGGTTGCGTGCATGCATGCACAAAATCCCTTATTATATATGCATGTGACAAATTTGTATGCACACATTGTAGATTGTATGCAGTGGAGTTATATAACATAGAATACGACGTATTTATTGCATATGCAAATGTTACATCATATGTATATAGAAAAAAATAAAATAAAAATCTTAGCTAACAAAATCAGTAGTCAATGGTCAAAGATGCATGTGACCACTAACTCCAACTAATGCACCACCTTAAACTGAAGAGAATACAAGATCCCTGGCCAAAGTAATAGTTTGCAAACTTGTATTCAAGGAAAACAGTTTCATATTAACCAAAATATGGACTTTTGTACTAACAAATGCATATGTGTCATGTTTGGAACCACCACATTGCATGTCTGTTTGTAATGCCAAGCAGTTCTATAATTTGAAAACTTGTATGACAGGTACAAAAGTTCTATTTTAACCAAAATAGGAACTTTTGTACTAACAAATGCTATGTGTCATGTTTGGAATAAAGTAGTAACAAGATAATTACATGTCACATGCATGAAAATGAACGGCACAAGTTAGAGGTTCTTTTTTTGTGCATTTCATGTGTCACTAAGAAGTTGAACTAGGGTCCTTCTTTAGCATAGCCCTAACCTCTAACTGGCTAAGGGAAGGTTGGTGGATCTCATAAGCCCCGGCGCATCCTAGATGCACGTTGTACATGAAGTACATGTGCTTACAAGGTAGATATGTTTGTTTTTTCTTCTTGACAGATAGCTCATCAAAGTCGGGACAATCACAAGATGGAAACTGACCAATGTATACATTGTAAACCAATCCTGCTCTGGTAGATCCCTCTGTTTGTAGCTCGTAAATTCTCCCATAACCTGGCTGAGGCACGTTTCTGAATCCACGAACCTCAGCAATAAGAGTCTCCGCTGACTCTTGGCGACTCAAGTGTCGAGGAGTCGGATCCCGACGCCGAATGCGCACCCCATAGCGTGTAGTGGGATACTTACCCATAGGAAGGACAACACCTTGATGCATATGTTGTTCCACTGGAAGTGGTCCCACAGGAAAGTTCGGATCAGGAACGTTGGGGGACTAGTCGAAAACCTGCAAGGGTCAAGTTGTCCACCTCTTCTTGTTAAGGTTGGTTCCAACCTTCACAGGCCACACGTTAGGTATACCCGGTTTTCCCAAGCAATAGGATGGCACGGTCCCTCCAACACACGACAAAACATCTGTGGGGCAAAACCAAAAAACTTGCAGTTTTGGTTATTTCATGTTCGGTGCTAGTAACTTGCCAGTGAAGCAAGGTGCATGACTTCCTTTACCTTTCCTGATGAGCGCTTTGCATTTATCTTTAGAAACTCCAACCAAGGCAGAACAACGAACCATGGAAGCAGGACCTGTCCGCTGAATCCTGAACAATGCATCGGAAAAGTCTTGTGTCTCTCTCACTGGATTTCCCCATTGCATTGGCTGAGGAGGGATAGCAACATGTGGATTTGTCTCACAGAAAGTCGAAGAACTAGGAATGTCATGACTTGATTTGGAGCTGACGAACCTAGATGGCTGGTGTGGACTGGGCATCCCAGTGGCGCGTACTGGAACAGTCTTTACATTCATATCACACCTCCAAGATTCGTTTGGCCCACCATGCTCATCGCCTAACTTGCGTTTGACTGGAATAGTGCAATTGTCTCCCTCCAATTGAACCCCCCTTGTGTGCATGGGTGTTCCAGCTACTATGCCACGTACAACCTTACCCATTTTTGCTGGGCTATTAGATCTAGCTGCTTGACGCAACATGAGCTCCTCTTTGTCGGGCCCCGTCCCCCATGTCTTTCTTGTGGTGTGCCTGTAAAATGTTGCCTGCTGCAAAAGAGCTCGTGACATGTCATGCATGGTGGCCTCATATAGATCCACCTTCATTTTTTTCCCATTGCCTGCTGTCTTCCACCAAGCAGAATGGACTGCCTCAGACAAATTAGTGGTAGGCATATCTGCATCTGCCTCCACATCCATGTCCTCTCTCATCCATTGGCCCCACATTCGATATCTGTAGTGCCACCATGCAAGCCATGAATCTAGTTTTGGCAGACTCTTTTCTGTGCATGCTCCTGAAGAGAGCCACCAAGCCCGAATTGCAATGTATGTGGTTGTAGCATCCTCCAAGGTAGCACTATCTTTCCATTCATAACAGAGTTGAGTGTGCCTTTCATGGAAGTCCTCCAAGATATAGTCGTTGGTGTGTCTTCGGAGGCTTTCAGCCCAATGATATAAACATGTTCTTTCTTTACCTTCCATTGGGACATTGGGATCAGATCCATAAAACCTTCGAACATCAGCCCAATTCGCTCCTGCTGCATCCGCCATGAAGCCAGCAAAATTTGGTTTGTTCAAGCCAGCAAGTTTTGCTTGTTCATTGATCATCTCCCAGAATAACACCTGAGCATGTGCATCCTCTGTTTTCATATCGCAAATGGCAATGGTCATCATTCGCTTGACATATGGTTCATAGACATGACACGCAAGAGTTGTCCAATCCTTGATGTGTTTGACATGGTCAAATACTACCCAACTTGTGCGTAGATCCCCCTCACTCATGCGACGCACAAGATCAACACCACTCCCGGGACCAGCAACAGACATCTTGAAAACATGGGGGAGATGAGAAGTATGCTGGCCTGGAAGGAGATTGCTGTGAATGAAATGGTATGTACTCAGACGCTTCAACTCCAATATGGACATGATGGAATTGACACGTGCAGATGCGACCTTGTTTTTCACATTGGGGCTACAAACATGGGCAAACTCTTCAAGAATATCTTCCAAAGCCTCTCCCTCAAGACGTACTGTCTCTGTGCCATCAGCCACAAGAACTCGATCAATCAAGAGCTTTTGGGCCATTACAAGGAAATAGCTCCCGGGGTCGACCATGGCTTCATCTTAACGTGCTCTTGAATCATGCTTGATGCATTTTCCGCAGCCTCTCTATTCTCGCCCTTGGCACATGGATGGTTATGAAACCCAACGTGAACTGCAACACGTGTATATGTTGGAAGGGAACTTGTGACATAGTACATTCTTGCCCCACACTGCGCCTCACAGAAAGGTCTTTCTTTGCAGAAACTACACTTGAACTGGTTGAATGGAACTTGGGCTCCTGCAATGAACACCTTGTCTGCATTGCCTTCCCAATAGCGTTCATTCCGTTCTCCTTCTTTCTTGAAGAAGGGGCAAGTGCTGCTTTGACATATGAGCTTTCCAACACAAAGAACCTTACTACATTTCACATGATCTGGAACACCAGACATATTGTAGGTATTGGTCTTGCACCAAGGATGACCATCAAACTTGCGGTCCATGCCTTGGAGGGACTGTGAACCACGGTCCGTACGTAGTTTGACCACGGGGGGGAGTTTGTGGATCACTTTTCCATCAAAAGCTCGAGGAAGACACCGAACACGATGCACTGGAATGTGACTATAGTCCAAGGTAGAAAGCTCTCCTTTTGATCATTCCTCCGAGCAATGGCCAAGATACTCAAAATGGACAACACACCAGAAGGAAATGCAGATGTAGCCTCCCCTGCTAGTCGTGGAGATGAAGATAAACCCCTCGCAGATTCGCAACAATCAGACGTGGTGTTGTCCAATGGAGTTTTCCGAGGCTTCATGTCGTGAAGCAAGACCGTATGAGCAGATGAGGAAGGTTGAGATCCACAAAATACACTCTTAGAAACCTCAACACAATCCGAATTATGAGACCCCAAGCTCGCCGAATCTGCAACCTCCTCCTTCAATTTACAACTCCCATTTGTCGCAGCTTGATCGTTCTTTCTTGCAATAGAAGTGTGCCTCTCATCATGTGACTGTGTATAGCTCGTACCTGTGACACGGTACTTGGAGAAAGTGTCTGGAAACAACTCCCATTGCTTTTGGCCGTCATTGAAAACTGGAAGCAACACTGTGGAGGCATCATCATCTCCATCATCCTCCAAAAAAACTGAACCCGAAACAAGTTTGAATCTATTGCATAACCAAGGTTCTGGGATAATGCACTTGTTTCCATTGCAAGGATAACGAACCACTTTTGCATCAGGTGGACATGAAAGCACTGCATATTTTGGTGTAGACATTTGGCAATGCCCTCAAAGTTTGAGAGAAGATGCAAAATGAATGAAAGCGCACATCTTGCAAGACCTTATGCAAATACATTAAATGGCTTACATTACTTATGTGTATCATCAATCCAGAAGGTCCAAATTTTTTGAGGCATGTGCTCCATCCATATTATTCTCTGACAGAAACAACTAAATGGACTATCCCCTATTTTTAAGACGACGGCGCCGTTGTTGAGATCTTAGAATCCAATGTACTGCCTTCTTCTTATGAGCATATGAAACATAAATGCTCTGCATGTTTCCATTTATTTTACAACCAATCGTTGATTAATCGTCCAACTATGAACTGACACACTAGACGGCACAATTTATTTACAATCAAATCCCATGACATGTATGTTGATTTGTTCTTTGATTACTCATGTATGAGTAATGAGTACAAGTATTTGTGGCGACAATTGGCTCTAAAACCAATAAATTGATTAAGACACCCATAACAAAATATTTAGTTACTTTATCACTTACTTTATATTGTATTATGAAGGCGCCGCCACAAAGTAACATGTCAATCGTACAACCATCTTTTGAGGATCCACGTGTAACCCATGTAGTCCAAAAAACACTAACGCCAGAGTGTATAAAAAATGTTCACATTTCAGATTTGGCCAATTTGGCCTTTTTAAGGCCTTCGCCTTCGCGCCCCCCTTTCCCCCCGCTCTCCTTGGCGGGGGCAGGTTTGAACCCGCAACCTAGTGGAAAATACACCACAACCTTACCAACAAGCCATGCTCTATTCAATGAAACAACCTCTACTTTTTTGTTAATAAACTGTTTCTTTTCAGTTAAACTTGTTGCCATTACTACATGACTAACCCGGTATCATTACTACACTAACGTAGTCTAGTATACTTGCACATTATCCCTTGCCACTCCCCCAAACAAACACACACAAACTACACAAGCACTTAACACGTCTCTAGTCTCTACACCCTGGAGACTCCCGTTGCGAAGAGGAGACGGAGGCGCCGCATCTCGGCCTTATACTATACCACCCCGAGGCAACGAGCTGTTGCGGCGATGGGGAGGAAGAAGGACACTCGAGGGGGAGGCGTTGCTGGTGGTGGTGGTGGTAGAGGCAAGCTGCGGACGGAGAAGGTAAGCTGTAGTTTTGTTTTTTTTCATGACCTGCACTTAGGCATATGCGCCATCGCATAAGCCCCACCAAGCTGCTCCTTATCTAGCACATCCGCCGGCGCAGATGCCTAAGTCACTTCAAGTCTCACAAGTTTGCGAATCTCCACACATACACACAACCGTCTCCGCCGGCGGAGACAGCTCATTCCCCTTGGTTTTTTCTGATGCTTGGAAGGGCTGGGCTGCCACCTCCGCCGGCGCATACCGTTGGAGCTGGGATGCTCGCATGTTTCAGGAAGTGCTCCTCTACTCCCATCCCGTTTATTTTTTTGCATGCTCATACGTTGCTGATGCTCCGAGCGGGTTGGGCTGGCGTATCCGCTGGCGCATACCTGTGCAGCAGGGCTGCTCAAATGTTTCAGGAAATTCTCCCCTTTTCCATCTTCTTTGTTTTTCCGCATGCTGATGCTCCGAGTGGGCTGCGCTGGCATATCCGCCGGCGCATACCCATTGAGTACATTTTTTTTTGCTCAGATCATAGGTTTCAGGAACCTCCTGCAAGCGTCTCCACCGGCGGAGACACTTGGAGCTTGGTTTTTTTTTGCATATTCCCTGTGTTACGGAAGCTCCAAAGCGCCAAGGCTGCCACCTCTGTCAACACAGACCCGTGCAGCAGGGCTGCTCACATATTTCAGGAAGTTCTCCCCCCCTTCCATCTCTTTTGTTTCTCCGCATTCTCATAAGTTGTTGATGCTCCGAGCGGGCTGGGCTGCCATATCCGCCGGCGCATACCCATTGAGCACAATCTTTTTTTGCTTAGCTCCTAGGTTTCAGGAACCTCATGCAAGCATCTCCGCCGGCGGAGATGCTTGGAGCTTGGTTTTTTGTTGTATATTCCTTGTGTTACGTAAGCTCCAAAGTGTCGAGGCTGCCACCTCCGTCGGCGCAGACGCTTGGGGAACCTTCCCTATTTTGGTTGATCACAGTATTCAAGTATCTCAAAGCTTCTACGTTGCCACCTCCACAACTCCACAACTCCACATGCTTCCATAGGCCTAGTTTGATCTTTCAAGGTGCTCCTGTATGTTTGGCTACAACCTCCCTTCCATGGTATGCGCCGGCGCATATGCTTGGAGCTCCTTGAGCAAAAATTTCTTCAAGGGCCTCAAATCTTGTCAAATTTTGAGTTGGTTGCACATATGTGTCATATGCGCCGGCGTAGGTGGTCGGAGGTCCTCTGTCGGGATGCTCACGCCTGTATTCTGCTGCAAGTTGTAAGCTTTGAAAGACAAGGATATTCATGGAATTAGTTGACTATCCAAATTCATTTGTTTTCTTCATGCAACCATGACACTGAACTGCTCTTTTTACATATTATACATTCACACATGTGCTCTTCTCATACACTGACATCTTGAACTGTTTTGGTCTATGGAATTAGGAAATTACTACTACAACTGAAGCTGTGGAGGCCGGGACGCTTGCAACCATTATTGACGACATTGATGCAGGGAATTGGGGGGCAGATGAGTATGAAGAGGATACAACATCTAGTGATCCTCTTTCTCTAGATGCCAAACAGGCAATTATTCTGGAAAAGAAACAAGATCTGAATGTAACTTTCAGGTCCCTCCTCATTGAGGATGGAGTTATGGACATTCCATTGTGTCGCATGATTTCTATGCAGGTTGTTAGGCCCGCCCTTGCCAACGACATCCTAAAGCTTAGAGGAGACTTCTATTCTGGATACCATCCAGGAGCAGCCGTGTTCTATGTTTCTGTTGAGGGGATTGATGGATCTACTGTAGATGTAGGTCCTGATATCATCTCTACATGGGATAGTCATTGGAAAATAGTCAATGATGAGTTTGAGAAGTATCTTGAGTCCAAGCCAAAGTTGCATCATCTTCGGGGGAAGATGTTTCATGTCTGGGATGGGAATCATAGGCTTCAAGCATGGTATCCCTATATCAATGAAGTTTATGGGGCCAACTTGTCAAGACATGTCTGTGTGACAAGTTGGGTGCTCAATACATCCAAATTTGTGCACTTGGTTTGCAAGGTCAATATGATTGGCCTTACACCTGTCTCTGAATGGAAGAATGTATTGAGGAAAGAGCAATACGACGAATGCATCAAGAAAGCAGGAAAGACTTGGTATAACCTGACAGTCCATGCAATGACAGAGATTTTGTACAAGGTAACATCATGTCTTAACCAAGTTTCATTCTTTGCATCCATAGACAAGATTCACCTCTGGTTCATGTTATGAACTGTTTTGGTTCTTTTGGCAGCATGATATTGTTGAGGCCCAACGCATGGCGGGGGAAGCTTACAAACTTGCTGAGGGGCCAAAGAGTCAAGAGGGCCTTGAAGATACAATGAGACAGGCTGGATTGAAAGCAAGGGAGCAACACAAGAGTCAGCTTGTGAAGTTGCTTCCTATTGCTGATCCAACCCTTGGAGAGGGGTTTCTCCAAGAACTTAAACTGCATTGGTCACGTGTAAAGGCAGGATCAGAGGAAATGACCCAAGAGAAAATGGTGAACATTGCTACCGCCCGGGTGGATCCTGAAGAAAAGGTGGAATGGCTACATATATGGAATGGAGACCAAACACTTCACGACCGTAATTTTTTTCCACCCGGGCCTATCAGTGGGCCAACACTTGATCCTTGGCTGAATAGAAGGACTTTTTGGTGGCAGGTACATATACAATCACTATCTTCTCAATGCAATTAATTCATTTTGTTGATGACACATTAACATAGTTATTTAACTGACTGTATTTTCTGGCAGCTTCGCAAGGTTGCCTTGGCTCAGTTTGCCTTGTACACCACTCAGCTTGGCCAATTTCATGTTGCCTTGGAGGAAGGAGAGAGTGAGAGTCTGGGAGACTACATGGATACATGGAAGATGACTCATTTCAATGAGTTGTTTCATAGAGAGTTCTCATTGCCAAAGGGGCCATTCAGAGGCAATGATTGGGAACAACAAACAGGTGGGGAGAAGGTGGTGAGACGGATTTTATTCAGGTACCATCTTTCCATTGCATTGTACATGGATAGTGTATACACCTTGTAAGTCAAAAATGTCTATGCTTCAAGTATTTTTCTAGTATATTGGGATATACATGTTTCTTAATGTGCTTGTTCAATTGTTGAACAGTTGCATAAATATTTGTCTCCACAATAACTTTGAATGTGTTGTATTTTAGGTACATGAGATTTGTGCTTGTACCGAGTGATCGACTTAAGGCTGAGCCCAAGTTTCTGATGGCCTGGAAGTTTGGTGCTCAACAAGCTTCCATGTACACACCTGCAATTGAGGAAGATTGGGGTGTGGAACACCGGGAAGGGGGGGGTTGGTATTTGGATATGCCCAAGGGTACTATCCCCTATGCAGAAATGGGACTTCATAAGGAATGTGTTCGCAGGCAGTCAGTGAGTGATGAAGGGGGTATCTCCACTGAAGTCCCTGTTCTGGAGCATGCAGAACAGATTGCTACACAGGCCGCTGACGCTGTAGCCCAAGTGGTCCCTGCCGTTGTGGGTGTACCAAAACGCAAATTGCTGGCTTCTATTGCTGGTGGTGTACCTTCAAATGTACTGCTATGAAGGCGCAGTGCAGTGTCATTTTCTGGTGGTGCACCTAGCATGTTCGCATTTTTTTCATTGATATGGTGGAGGCCTCAAGTACATCTCCTGATGCGACCTTGAAAGAGCTCATGGAGTTCTTAAAAAATGTGAGTTTCCCCCAACAAACAAACTTGAATGTAAGGAATTCTTCGATGTTTTTATATCCTCATCATCCGGCTATTGACTCCTACATTTTCTGTATGTTGTTTGCAGTTGCCAGGAACTTGGTCTAGTGTTGTGGATGGAAAAAGCGTGCATGTGGCTGTGGACATGATCATCGTGGACTGCCCAACAGGAATGCCTGTACAGGGCTGTTTGGATGGTGTACAGGTTCCTCCCTGGAATGCTTTTGATAAACGGTATTGGGAGTATGCATTCTCCATTGCTAATGACCTGTTGGATGACAATGGATGCTTGGTGTTCTTGCAGGGCTCCGATGATTCATTTGCATTGGAGCTCTTTTCTTACTCCAGGGGCAGCTCTATTTCCGTATTATCAAGGAAATATACTTGCATCAATACCACCCCTCTACACACTCAGACAGGAAAGGTAAAAATCATCCCTCTTCAATATCTCATTGTTTGATGTTTCATCTTCCTACTCTCATACATATTATTTAAACCATCCGGGTGCACTGTTTTTGTGGAAATGGCACGTCTAACAGACCATGTTCTTCCACGCCCATGTCCTCACCAAGCAAGGAGGACTATTCAAACTGCGTGAGTCTGGCAAAGTTGTGGACCCCCTTGCAGACCCTGTTGAGTTGGATGCCATCTACAACCACATTCCAGATGTTGCACTACCCATGCAAACTCCTCAACAAGCCTGGAGGGGTGCGCGAGACCGTAGTCCCGCCTTCATGCAAGTGTTGTTGGAGACATGCTCACCTCCTAGCTCCCGCATTTTGGATCTCACAGCTGGCACAGGTTTGCATTGGTCTCCATTTTGTAATTAAAATCTTCTGAGCTGATTCATGATCATTAACTGTTATCTGATATAATATCATCATTGCATGTTTTTTTCCTGCAGGTTCTACATTTATTGCTGCCCGCGAGTATGGACGTCACGTATTTGGTCTTGAGGGGGACCAGACGTTGTATGCAGCACGTCTCTCTGCACTTCAAAATACTCAACCCGTTTTGGTTTCATCTGTGGTAACTCCAACCATTCAACGTCCTGTGAGTTTGTTGGAACCCCCCGCTCCTAAGGTGGCGCGCAAGCTTGGTCTTCATCTCGGCAGTACTTGCTAGTGAGTATGTCTCGCCTCCATTCCCTTTGTTGCAATCTCTATATTATTTGCAAAGCAAACCATTCCTATTTGATTTGTTAACATAAGTATACATGTATGTGTGATGCAGTGATGGGATTGTGCGGACCATCTACGATAGTCTACCCCAAAGTCCTCTTTCATCGTTTTATCTACCTTCGTATGCCGAGTCCCAAGCTTTGCATTCAATACATCAACAACGTGATGTAGGTCTTTCCAATGATCTCTTGTTTGACCGAAGAGCAGCTATTGTTGGACAATCCGTGGATAGGTTGCGTAGAGTTGAGGCTTTCATGGATGTGTATGCCTCTGAATCACAGGCTTATGACACGGATGATGAAGTATCAGCTGATGATGTTATGTAGGTAATTAGAAATTACATATACTTCCTCATTGTCAGTCCGAATTTTTTGTTATTTTTTATGATACATGTATTTCTCTCTAGTGTAAGGTAAAACAAATGGGGCAAATGACATGGTGTTGAAATCAGATTTCATGTTATCTTCCTGTCATTTGATTTATCTATGTAATAGTTTGTACATAGATCTCTACTGCATTTCATAGATCCCTTTACCTTAATGCAAGTTCGACATGCACTTCAGCACTATCAAATTTCATCATTAGTAAGATCAACCCTTATGAGTATTGTGGCATGTTATGTACACACAGGGTGACTATCTTTATCTCATTAGTGTTTCATTTCATTAGTGTTTCAAGTCTGAATGGGTAGTGTAGTGGTATGAACTAGGCTTGATACCCGATAGGTTGTGGGTTCTATCTCTGATGGACATTATGTTTTTGTAAAATAAAAATGTTTCAGAAGATAGATATATAGATACTGCAAAACCTATGTAACAAAGCTCCCTAGCATTGTCAAGCTCCCTAGCATTCCCTTAGCATTGCTCCATTCTGAACTTCAAACTAGACTCCCACCATTGGAAGAGCCCGTACCTTCACCATTTGTATCTAACAAGGAGCCGTGCCTCGTCACTTTTTAATTTTTCGACCTTTTTTCTCATGTTGGAAAGCCATAAAAGCAACATGTTCATCTCCCATTCCTACACTCACCCATGTGGAATAATAATACAATGAATATGGAATATTCTATATAGAATATTCTTATTCCATCCTTTGATATTTTGACTATAAACCCTAAGATTAGATGAATCACAATTTTTTTTTTTTTTTTTGGGTACCCTTATTTAAATGTTGTGCATATAAAATTGTTCCTATGCATATCTAAAATTTGTATGCACGCATACATTCCTCCATATGCATGCATTTGTGTGCGCATATAGTATAGGCTACCTCGTATTCCCATAGTCAATTTCCAGTATCTCCCTAATGACACCCACGTATCGCAGGCTTTCTACCACGTCCTCTCGTGCACTGTTTGTAGATACATGGTGGAAAACAGATGACACCCCTGAGTCATATGACACTCTACTTGTGCCAATATTGGTTGAAGACACCCTGTAGTGGTTTCTATAAGCTGACATGCTATTGTATGAAGTTGCAATGATCGAGGGAGGCCTGGACAAGTCCAACATTTGGCAATACATGGGATCAGATTCGGAATTGGGAATCCTTGCCACATGTGAGCGCACAGCATCAACCAGCCAGTCTGCATATTTGGGAGGAAGAGCCAAGTCAGGTGGGTACTCATAGTCCTCCCCGTGAGCTGCCCTCCCTTCAGCACGTTCTTCCTGCAGAAACAACCAGCGACTTGCCTCCACACATGCTCGAATTGTTTCATACATCCTGACATATATGAATGTGTCCCTCCCGTGAGAACCAACACGTGCACATAATGCAATTACATGACAACCAGCAACTACAAACAGGCATAAACAGGAAGGGAATGAACTGTTGCATTGTCACCTTTGTTAATGAGCTTCTCACTTACTCGAACATGGTTCGCATGCTAGGATAGTTTTCAATGATGTACTGGTGGAGAACTGAACACAGTTCTGCCGTGAATTTGCGGGGTTTCCCTGCTCCTTCCAACACGCAGCCAGACACGGATTCCTCCTCTCCGTCTAGTAGCATCAAAACTGGCCATGTACTCTGTGCAAAAGCCAAGAGCCTCCTCAAACATGTAGCCCTCGGCCATACTGCCTTCAGGCTTTGCCATGTTGCGAACGTACCCTTTGTAATCCTTCATAGTCCACTCCACAGGGTACATCCATCGGGAGGTCACAGGGCCACACAAATCCAGCTCGTCAACTAGGTGAATAAGCAAATGCGTCATTATATCAAAAAAGAGGGTGGGAACTCTTTTTCAAGGAGGCAGAGTGTGACAGTCACCTCCTTCTTCAGCTCTTCGTGCTCGCTGGGATCAACCACTTTTGCACAGAGTTTGCGAAACACTCGGAATACTCGCAATATGGCATTTCGTACGCCCTTAGCCATTAAACCACGTAGAGCAAGAGGGAGAACTTGCTGCATAAGCACATGGTAGTCATGTGACTTTAATTGTGAGAGTTTTTTTTTAACAACATGTTTTTTAAAGGCAGATGCATACCCCGTTGGCACTTTCAGCTTTGTAATTGTGTTCAGGAATACCCTCAGCTCATCTCCTGTGAGCACATACGGCGCTGTGGGCATCACGAATGTGTTCTCCCTCGTGGGATGCCTTTGCAACCACAGGTGGAGACGAATGCCTTGTAGCTCAAAGTCACAACGCACCTTCATGGTATCCTTTTCCCCAAAAATTGTCTTGATGATATTTTCTGTGACATTCTTCTCGCAATGCATCGTGTCAATGGTGTGGCGGATCAGTAGGTGCTGCAATTCATGTGCCAAAATGATTCACAATAAAGTCAAATGGTGACACAAATATGCCAACACACTAACACACATCTGTGAATAAAAAACAAATGCACAAATATGCGAAATAGACAAGCATGAGTGAGGAGTCCCCGTACCTCCCAATAAGGCAGACGATACAGAATGGACAGCCGCTTGACACCATGGATTTTTGAGGGATCAGCCTCTGCGATTGATTCCTCATCCTCAACCCATTTTGAGTATTCCTCAACACGCGTCTTGATTTCACTGCCCGTCAGGAGCAGTGGAGCATCTCTCATTTCTCGTTCGCCATCGAAGAACCTAGATCTCCTATATGCATGGTCGGTGGGAAGAAATCTCCGGTGCCCCTGGAATATAATTTTCTGACAGGCTGCCGAATACCGCGAATCAACTCCAGAGCCACAGGCAGGGCAACCTACATAGCCTTGGTGAACTTGACCTGCTAGCAGGCCGTACGCTGGGAAGTCGTGTATGCACCACATAAGGATGGCCCGCATGTTGAAAGCCCGTTCATCACGAATGCTGGCCACATCATGGGCTCTTCTCCTGTCCCATAAGCTCTTTGAGCTTTCCAAGGACGTTGTAAAGTATCCTGACATTTGGGTCAGATGCGAGCGCTAGCTGAAATACCAAATACCACGCTTTGGCTTCTCTCCCACAATCCTGCATTGGACGCCCCATGGAAGGTGTTGTAAACCCTAAAGCAACCACCAGTTCCCTGAGTATAACATGACAAAGAAAACATAATGGAGGAGATGACAAACTAATGCACCCCTCAACCCTAAAAGTGTAGCCACTTTCACGACCCGCGACATGCGGCGATCTCCCGCCCACTCCACCATGCGAGCATAACCTACACTGCGCTCTCACTCATCTCATCCTCTTCATGGTGTCTTAGGAACTCACAAAGCTACCTACATTGCATGAAATCAAGCTCCGCAAGCTGCAAACCTCTGCGGAAAGAGTGACTTTGATAGTTCAAAAGTGAACTCACTGTGCTATGTCTTTCAGCAACTCCGCTTCAACGAGCTTGATGCGAGCAATGTTAGCTTCTCTTAGCCTCTCATAGTCGGTAATGGGTGCAGTGGCCGCGTGCTTGACCATCGCATGAGCACATCGCCTCCCTAAACGCAACACGACGATCAAGATGTATAGAGGGAGGGGGAGGGGGGGGGGGTCGAGTGTGACAGGGGATAGGCAGAGAATGAGTTGCGAGACCACAACCTGTGGAGGTTTGAGGATGCCTACACCACAGCAAACAACCTGAAGAAAATGTTTTGTAGTTGCTCAGAGTTCCATGGTGGCAAGTGGCAGCTACGCAAGACAATAAAGAATCACCTCCTCTTGCATCACAGGGACCCGAACCTGAGGTACCCTACAATTCCGGTATGCACTCCATACTTACTCCACACGCATTTCCGACCTGATGTCTCTGCTCAAGATGGGGTCCCATTTTTTGAGATCACCGCCAGTCAGGAGCGCCGACTGCCTAACAAAACACGTGTCTCACAGACGTTGGCTGTGGGGCCGTGGGTAGTCATGGCCATGACTACACTTTATGCCGTCTGTAGTCCTAAGCACGGCTACACCTGTTTTTACGATCGCGTGACATGTGTCCTAACCTCCACACATGCACCAAAACACTTCAAGTAGATTCACGGGGGCGTTTCAATCCTAGATTAGACTAACGTTGCGATTAGAGTTCGAGGATGAACCTCAAAGACAACCTTGGATCCGCAAGGATAAGTATTGATAATAGCCAAGCGCATTGTTGAACTGTTGAAGTGAATGAATCAAGCACAATTCCAAGAAGCAAAAAATGGCTTCGTTCCTGAACAGTATTTGAACTGGCCCAAGGCATACCAGCTGACAACATTGACTTGTCATTTTGCGTTTACTGATGTATCTGCACTGCTAAGTCATGCTTCAGTGCTGCAAATTGCAGGCTCACATTATGTATGATGAAGACAGGGAGGAAGGACCGTCCAGTCCTACACCTGAAACGAGGGGTGTGGGCGAACCTGACCAAGAACAACTTTTACAACAGGAGATGCAACGTGCTTTGCAAGAGGCTTTTGAAACAACTGACAGAATAAGAAGGGACGCGACTTGTCAAGCGAATGAAGATGAATTTGGCATTCCCCATACAAGCACTGAGGAACCAGGCAATGCCACAAATTCGACGGGGTTGCACGACGGAGGTGGGATGGCGACGGAGGATGAGAGGCAACAATATGAGGGAGACTACGACAAAATATTCAGTGAGTCACATATTCCTTTGTATGAAGGGTGTCATCACAGTAGATTGACAGCAACTTTGATGCTGCTGAATTGTTGCACGACCCACAAGTGTAGAAATGCGTTTGTGGATGAGCTCTTGTCATTACTGAAGGATTCATTTTTGCCTAAAGAGAATGCGTTACCGAAATCACATTACGAGGCAAAAACAATGATCGCCAGGATGGGGCTAGCATACAAACAGATTCATGCCTGCGAACAAGGTTGTGTGTTGTTCTGTGGAGAGCTTGAAAAAACGGAGCCAAAATGCCAAAGTGGAAGGTATTTTGCAGGTCGTGGGAAGGTGCCTAAGAAAGTTTTGCGGCACTTCCCTCTCATACCCAGGTTGAAACGAATGTTTAGAGTGAAATTGGTGGTAGAGCTCATGAGTTGGCAGATCAATCACAAAAGCAAGGATGGGCTCATTCGTCACGCTGCAGACAACAAAGCCTGGTCGCACATTGACAACACTTGGCCGGAGTTCGCATCAGATCCACGCAACGTGCATCTTGGTTTGGCATTGGATGGGGTGAATCCTTATGGCGCAAAATCCACGAGTTGGTCAACGTGGCCCATCCTACTACAATTTATCTCCTTGGTTGGTGACTAAGAAATTCTTTGTCATGTTGTCGCTGCTCATTCCAGGGAAGGAGTCCGTGAAGATGGAGAACATTGATGTGTATCTCGAACCCCTCATGGAGGAGCTGGCGGAATTGTGGGTGGCATGAAAGAAGAAAAGAGAGTGCCTTGTACCAAATGAGAGGGTCTCTCTCTGTCTAGGTGGTTTTTGAATGCTCCTAGACATCTTGCAAGTTTGATATGGTAGGTTTTTGTCATTGCGTGAAGGCTTTCATTGTCTCGTGTAGAGTGTCAAGATGTTATATCATGTCATGTTAGTAAATTATCGTTCAGTACGTGGCTGCATTTTGACTTTGTTGGCTGATTTGCAGGAAGCCCATTGCGGGCGATCAGTCGAGCTGCAAGAAATCTAGGAGTTGTCTGTGAGCAAAACAATGACATCAGAGAGAATGGTGAGTTGTTTGTAAATCTCAACTCAGTTGCAAAAGAGTTTGCATGTGTCAGTGGTGTGCACCCATTAGGATGTGTGAGCGGGTCCATTCGATTGCACAAGATTCCTTTAAACCTCCACTTCATGACAACATTTATTTGCATGCAACATCGTGGTTGTGGTGATAATTTTTTTTCTCATTCAATACTGCTGTTGTTGGCAGGAGGCAAGTGAGGGCTATTGTAGTATCGTGCGCAAAGTCGAGGAGCTAGGAAAAGAAACCACAAGTCAGCGAGAAGACATCATCGATTTGAAGGCTTGTGTCTCACAGATGATGCTTTACCAAAAAATGATAGCCAACAAGTTTGGCATCTCTATATCAGTGTCTCCGGCTGTGGGGACCTCTGCAGCAGCCAGCAAGTGCATAGACGTAGCTCGCACATCCAGGCGCCTAGAGGACAACTTCGAGACACCCCCTGCAGTTGCATCAGTGTCGTCTCCTCCCGGTGTCTGTCATGATCAATTGCAAGTGGGCAATTCCCCCTGCGATGGCACGGGAGATGAGGACGCAGACAAATTACCTGGCATAATGAAGGATCCCGTACCTGTGTCTGGCTTCATGGATCCCATGTCAAATGTAGCATGCCTTGATTCAGAGACAGCTGGAGAATCACTGGGCATGAAGGGGGATGATTGTGCAATTGATCTTGGTTCCCCTCGGGTTGTCCCTCCACTCCCCATTATTTGTTGAAGAAGAAGGACAGAGATCCGACCAGTGCAAAACATTTACTGATTCTAGATGTAAATGGCTTGCTTTGTGAGTGCGTACATATTGGTAGTGCTGCAGGGTATATTCCAGATGGCTTTGTTGGCAGAACCTGTGGCAGTAAAATGGTGTTGATGAGGCCTGGCTGCATTGATTTTTTGAACAAGTGTTTTGCGCATTTTGAGGTGGCAGTGTGGTCTTGCATGACACTTCGCAACTTCCAACCTGTTGTGGAGTGGATTTTCCGTGGCCGGCCTAATCTTGTGTTTCAGTGGGATGGTGCTTACTGTGAACAATCAAGTGAGAGAAATGACAGGCACCCATCTAAGCCTATCTTTTTCAAGAACCTGTCAACAGTATGTCGCGAATTCTCTGTATGGAATGAGAACAACACTCTTCTTGTTGATGACACTCCACACAAAGGGAAGAAGAATCCTGCCTTCACTGGCATATTCCCAGAGCCTTGAAGAAGTGGGGCTCCTGGGGCGACTTCTGACCAGTTCCTCAATACAAAGTTGTGGCCTTTCTTGGAGGGGACAGCAAAGGCAGCCTCAATTACAGAGTATGTGAGGGCCCATCCTCGGTTTGGACAAGCTTCACATAACACCCTCACAACCCAGCACCCGCAGGTAACTCCAGATTGTACGCGTCATGCCATTGTGTTGCCTAGAGGTAAATACTTTATGCAAACACAGTGAATTGTATGTCAATGCAATGTGGAATGCTAGGTGTGTAGCTTTGTCTAGTTTAGCATTTGTCTAGTTTTAGTTTGTGTCACTACGCCAAATCATGGTTTTTTTTACTTTTTTATTTTAGAGTCATGGTTTTCTTGACTCAAACCATGACTCGATGTCGTCATGGTTCAAAAATGACATGGGTATGACCAAAAAGGGTGGTGTATACGCCTCTATATCGGTCAACATCGTTGACTGGGATAGAGTCATGATCATGGGTCACGCACATGACTCTAAACAATAATGCAGATGACTCTACATTTTTAGATTGGTGTAGTCAACTCCCTTTGACCAAGATAAGGTCATTTGCACGACTCTTATGAGAATCCATTGATGGATAATTTCATTACATGAATGAAATGTTGATTATTTTCATTCATCAATTGGATGATTTTATTACATGCAAGGATTTGGATGATTTCATCCACCTATTTCATTCACATGGGGACTTCGATACTTTTCAAGAACGCCCTCACTGTCACTCTTCTTCCCACTCCCAGAGCTTACTAGGGTGGCGATCGAGGGGATGCTCTGGTTAGTCAAGAAGAAAGGCTGCTGAGTAGTTAGGGTTTCGGACTCAGTGCAATGTCTAGAGAATTTATGTTGGAATGCTGCATGAAGTAGTTCTTGTTTTTAGTTTGCTGCAAATTGTGGAGGTCATAGCAGGCAGGCCAATGGATCCTATGATGACATGCTGCTTACTGAAGCTCACTAGCACCCCCTCAGTAAAGGACCTTGTCAGAATGTTGATGCTGTCGGATTTTCGAGCACAAACCTCTACCTTGGAGCACGGCGCAGAGCCGGCATGAGTTTTGCAAAGATCATTCACGATGGTGGGACAACCGCAATCGTTTTCCTTAATGTACGATGTGACGAAGTTTTGTCCCTCCTGCAAATGTGGGCTCTTGGCTCCTGTATGACTTGGTATTCTTCCTGATGTTTACAAGGTTCTTGGGAGAGTCGGCTTGGTCGTAGCAGGCCGTGTTTCAATCTCTGCCCGCTCAGCTGTACCGTGGTGGTTCTCACAGACCAATCCGATATTACCTGATCATAGACACAAGTAGCACACACAAGAGGTCCTCTTGGGTTCATGGTCAGTCAAATCCTCCGTGGGTCATGACACAAGGTCGAGGACAATGTGGTGAGGGCACCCTCTTCTTCGACCTATTTCAGCCTGTTTTGCCCTCTCATCAGACTCGGCCCTGAATTTTCAAGACCAATTTTTTTTGGCGTTGTCCCTTCTTGAGGTGTCCGCCCTAGTGCAACAATTTAGACCTGGTTTCACGTTATCAAATCGCGTTCAGGCATTTTGTTGAACACTTGGTGTGCATCCACAATGCTCCCACACTTAGCATAATACACAGGCGGCCTGCTCCAATCACCACAGATCCACCCAACGAGCTAACTTACAGAATTCAATATGCAAATTCTATAGCACTGAATAACAGTGTTGGAAAGATTAAACATTATGTTCTACTCGTTCTTGTATTTTTTTTCTCAGTTGGTCTATATTGTTTGTGATATGGAGAGCAGGTACGTGAAGGAGTGGGCAAACTGATGTGCGTAGTGGGTGCAAACCTTACCCTGAGTGTAACTTTGCATGAACAAGGCGACAGTGCAGACATGGCTGTGGAGGAAAGTGGAGTCTCTATGGAGGAAATTGTGAGAAGATGGAGCGCTGAGATGGTGGATGGTGCGACGACCTCTGTAGCTAAGATCCAAACATAGACTGGTGCAACACTGGGGGATACAGCACTGGCTGCTTTGGATGGCAGTGATGTGGGGAAACAGAGATTGAAGCTGCTTCTAAATGGATGGAGACGGTAATGACCAGAAATGGGTTTCTTCTATTGATGTGCCTCTTCTTGTCCCTGTGGGTATGGAATTCCAACTACTGGTCTGTGTGGTTTGGTTGCATGAATCAGGCACTCCACTTTTTAATTGCAAGTGTCAAGTCTGGCAGGGCAGTGTCTCTCAACAGAGTGGTTGTGGGGCTTCTTCATCCTATCCTCTCTGTGCAGGTGAGTCATTCATATCATTTGACTAGATTGGCAATTAGCCTGCAGGGTGTGTTTGGAGTTAGGTTTTGGACTCTGCTGCAGAAAGTCAGTGTGAGTTGTATGTTGAGTGCTTTACTTGCAGCTCAGTGGCAGTGGTCAACATCCAAATTATTCTTAATGGACTGGATACTGTAGTATTAATGTTATCTGCTGGTTATTTAGATATGCAGCTGCTTCAGTGTGGCAATAGACAGCTCTGCAGAAGTCTCGCCTTTGCAGGTTGTTCAAAGAGGTGGTGGTGTGACATAAGGGTTATGTTTTGGAGAGAACAGGACACGTCAGACAAGGAGCTGGCTTCTAAGCTCAGCAGCGTTGAGAACGTCGCAACACTGGCGGTAGCCATAGCACCTTGGCAAGAGATCAGAAGTGCGGAAACTTGTGGTGTTGAAAAAGACGGCTTCCTGTACCCCAAGTCGGGGTGAGAAAATGCCAAAATCGCCGGGGTTGCAGACCAAGGTCGGGGAAGCCTTACATTCCGTCCCGCAAGTCGCAGCAGCACAATTAATAGAACCAGACACTGCTAATGAAGGTACCTTCTTCAACACATTTCAGCCTGTTTTTCCATGTTATCAGAGTCATCCTTAAATTTTCAGGTTGAATTCTGCAAGTTAGCTTGTTGGTGGATCTATGGTGGTTTTTGAGTGATTTTGACATGTTACTGCCAATGTGGCAACAGGAAAGTATCTAAAAACAGATAACAGAGATGAGGAGAAGCTCTGGAATGAATCGATGAGCAGCAATGGCCCAGCTTGAGTGGGGTTCAGGTTAGAAGTGAGGGGTTTGCTATTATGTTCATCTTTCTGCACTTACGGCTGGGTCGAGTGTTTTCATGTGGCTGTCACAGAAGACTTTCTTCAGACCCGTACCTGAAGTAAGTCTTCAACTTTTGACATATGTTCCATTTTTCAGCTTTGCATCTGTTGTAAGTTGAGCATGGTTGCAGGCCCATCATGGGCATTTTCTAGTCAACAGCTCACCTATTGTGCATCTACGGATGTGGAATTGAAACCTTGTTACAGAAAAAAGCCCAGGTGATTAGCTCTGTTGGTAATTTATGAAGATTATGTGAAAAACCACATTTACACAAGGGCAGAGAACATTTGGCATGATCTTTTGGTGGATTTTCTAGTTCCAGTACTATTCTTTAAGTTATTTTGGCTGCCATGAGCTATGTTCGTGCAGCATGTGGCCCCATTGGGAGTTCACACCACCATATTTTATATCTCAATGAGAGACACCATGCTGCACTTTGTTGACAGCTACAAATGTGTGTATGTAACTGGCACAGCTTGCATTCTGACACTCTGTTTCTTATTGTGCTGGTAGCAGGAATGGGATTCGAGTATAGGAAGGGCTCTTGAACAGCAAAGAGTTCTTCATCTGAAGAATTTAGACCCAGAATTGGGCTCATTGGACATCATGGTACGCTCCAGTACACTTACTTCATTTGAATGTATGCAAGGAAGATAATTGTATTGGGTGAGAGCAGTTCCACAGGTCTGCAAGATATGAATTATCACTGATCACTTTCCAAGTGAGCTCCAGCCAGCCGTGGGGTTGTTATCTAAGGTACACATCCCAGTCTGCTCTTCTATGTGTATCACATTCTAAAGGGGTTTGGTTGGCAGGACGCTCTTATTGACGTTTTGCAAACAAGTTTTGAGGCCCATTTAATTCCACCAGCTTCTTTCACCACCATTCAGTCTGGTATAGCTCTCCAACTGAACTCTATGCAGTCTGCTCAGTTCTCTTCCACTGAGTCGGTACTTGGTTTTTCTGAACTTTGGCTTAATTATATGAATTGCCATAGCAACCTGAAGCTGGAAATCTGCCTTACAGCATAGCAAGAGTCAACCTTAGTTTTGCCAAAGCAGGTTTATGGAACATGAATGACTATTCTGGATGCTTCAACAAATGAGAACTATGATTATTTCTCTCTTTTAATGCGCACTCCCATTGGAATCTGCACTTGTTGTTGATCTGCTTATATATGTGTGCATTCATGTGCAGGTCATGCGATCTTGATCTCTTGTAAAGAAGGAGGCAGAAGGTCTTGGGGGCAGAAGGAGGCATGCTATGGACAATCAGCGAGGAGGAAGGTGCTCAGTTTGTCACTTTTTGGATCCATATATGTGCAGTGGGTAGTTGGGCTACCGTTGAGAGATTAGATTCTTTCAAACAGTCAGGTTTTTTGTTGATCCTTTGGCATTGTGCATAGACTTTAACCACGGTGTCTTCCTATCATATTTTCCATCAATTGTTGAATCTTTTTGGCTCATGACACCGCGTATTTGTGCAAAATAATATATTATCCATATTATAAATTATATATAAATGGTATTATATTTCAATACAGATAAACCTAATCAATTCAGTAAATATACAATACAAATTAAACCACTGTCTCCTGTTCTTTGAAAAATAAAATAAAATAAAATAAAAAATAAAGGTATATATTAAAAATTCCATCCAGTTAGAATTTTATATGTGGAGTAGAGATAGGTCAGGCCCATGACTCAACTAGGCACCAATAGCCATGCAAATCGTGACACGTGTCCAGTTATGCTCATGAACTCGAACCAATGAGGTCATGCTCATGACTCAAGTACCTTTCACATTTCAAATTCACACCATACACTATGCGCCACGTAGCCACTCAATGAGACTTGAGTCAGATCCACGACCACCTAAAGCTTAAAAATGGTCATGCTCATGACCAGGGTAGTTTCCCATTCCTACCTGAAACCATACAGAGAGCGCCACGTATCCGGGCGCGAACGCATCCACAGTCAAATCCATGACTCTCGAAAAGTTGCTAGATCCAACATGTGGTATTGCTCAACGTGAATACGTGGCTCGTTGTGGCATGCATGCGAGATAGCATCGTCCCTACACTTGTCATCATCTGAAATTGACACATCGCAGTCCGGGGAGAGTCGTGTGTTACTAGAAAACAGTCACGGACGTGACGAAAAACAGGGTCATGTATCTTGCTCAGTAGGGGATGTCACCCAGAGTCATATTCACGACGCGGATATTAGAGTCATCGTAACAACACGGTCTGCATGATTCTTTGCAAAAGAGTAAAAAATGAGTCAAAATGATCAAAAGAGTCATGAAAACAGTCAAAAAAAGTGTCATGAAACCCGTTTTTTGTACTAATGTGTGTGGCTCTGTCTAGTTTAGCTTTTGTCTAGTTTTAGTTTAAGTTGTGTGTAGCTTTAGTTGTAGGGGAGTAAGCTGCCAGCATAGCAAGCAGTATGGCTGTAACCTGCTCATAGCTCGGTGTATCTCCGCTACCACTCATCGTGCAGTATGCTTTGTTTGTGCAAGTGCCTACCGGGATTACGCAAGTCTCTGGCCACAGGGCATTGCACGTAAGATTAATCCACTGCCCCATGCAATCTGCATTGGCTTATCGCCAACCCATTTGCGAGTGGTACTTGTGGAACCCAGTCCAATGTGTGGAGCATATGTTCCTGTGTGCAGGTACCTGGC
The DNA here is from genome assembly GCA_030704615.1 of Takakia lepidozioides. Classification (NCBI taxonomy): domain Eukaryota; kingdom Viridiplantae; phylum Streptophyta; class Takakiopsida; order Takakiales; family Takakiaceae; genus Takakia; species Takakia lepidozioides. Next base: position 57,715,496 of record CM060733.1, read on the forward strand.
CATTCACAATCTGCGGCAGTTGAAGGGGCAACCACCGCACTACCTGTCAGCAAGACAACTCCCAAACCTCCAGTCCTTGACTGCCAGAATGGGGTAAAGGTTCCCTACCTACCTGCAATTTTCAAATTTGCACACATAGAGTTTGTGTAATCGTGCTTACACATATTCTTGGCGATGTTTGTTTGTTTCACATATGTATATGTTGTTGTTGCTTTGATTTTTGCCTGAAAGCTTGCTCATGTATCTTCTGGGGTTTTCGGGGTGGATGGCAGTGTGGGTGACCAAGTCCGGCTTATTGACACGGTTTTGAGCGCAACAACAACATCTGGCCACATTGTTGGTCTACAAGGCTCTTCAGCGAGTGCCAGATACCCTATGGTGCCTGAGGGGTATGTGGCCATCATGATCACACAGGTGACACTTACCAATGCCCCTCTACCGTATCACAACAAGTCCATGAAGCCAGCACACACAGAGTTGGGAGACACTCTAGATCACGTTACAGTTTGGAGTGACAAGTTTGTGAAAATCTAGAAAGTGAATTGATGAGCGTTTGACTGCCCCAATATTTGAGTGCATCATCTGCCATGTGTTAGGATTTGCACCAGTCCGAGAGATGCCAGTGTATACATCTTATGCTCAGGCATTTGGAAGTCTACTTAGACTTTGCAGCTTTGTGCATTTTTGTAGCGGCACCGGATTAGATTATGGAAATGATCTCAGATCATTAACTCACGTTGTATTTGAACTAATGTTCCAATTTGAAGTGTGCTTTCATGTTTCAATGGTGTTTTTGTGTGCTTTGAATGATGCTTTATGTTTCAATGCTGCTAGAGTTAGGCCCAGGACTACGCTCATGTATAGGACTACCTCCCATCCATAGAGCCTCCGGCACGTGCCACTTTAACCCCCCCGTGTTCGCCCATACGCGTGCCACGTGCTATATCCAGACTCCATAGAGCACCATGGAAGTCATATGTTCCAATCATAACGACCACCCCCACCCTGCGTAATTTGACTCCACGTGTGGACCTGGCATTAAACGTCCGAAGTCATACATGCCAGTCACGAAAGCCCCTCCCAAAGCCCATTGTCCTGGCATGTGTCATGTCCCATTTGCGCCACGTGTGGCACTGGGGTTGTCGGCGGGAGTCATACATGCCAGTCTTGGAAGACCCCCTCTCCCTCACCCTTTCACGCCACGCGTCATGTCCAGTCTAATCCACGTGTTGTCCTGGGGGTTAATCTGCGGAAGTCACCCTGTCGTGCCACGTGTCGTTCCCGGTATTCTCCACGTGTTGTCATGGGATTAATCCTCCAAAGTCGTATATGCCAGTCGTGAAGACCTTGTCACCTTCCTTTTGTCGTGACACGTGGCATATCCCTTCCGTTCCACGTGAAGCTGACATGGATTCGCAGTCAATTATTACGGTCTTATCAATGACTATGATTAGGCGTCCCCGTTGCCACGTCAACAGTGAGCTCCACGACTGGCATATACGACTCTATGGCGCTTACGACTCATTTGTCACAACTGACTGGGTTTATCTGACTGGGCAGTCATGCAGTCATAAAAGGCTGATACGACTGGAAATTAGCAGACGTAAAAGCCGGATTTTCTACTAGTGATACCATGCTGTAGTTCTCTTTATGCGATAGATTCCGTGTCAATGGGTCTCGACGTCCCCTGCAACGGCTCCATGTGTTACTTATGGAAGTTCAAAATGACGATTTGACATTGTTCTTGCATTGGCTACTGAGAAGGTTCTTTGTTATAGTTTGGAACACTAGTCCTGAAAATAATGTTGTAACTTTAACTAAAGCAATATTTGGAAAGGACTTTGATAGGGTAAGGACGTACATCAGTAAAAATTGCGTTAAGCATCGGTTAACCTTCGCGGTGAAATGGGACAATTTTCCACATTCCCCGATATATCTAAAGAGGTTATATGGTATATTTTCAGAGGAAAAGCCCAATGTCTATAGGTCAAACCCTTTAATCTTCGAGATTGCGTGTACAAGTCATACTAAAATCCCATAGCTTTGGTTGTGTTTCTAGATAAGTTTGAGGCTACAAAATGATCTTTCTCGAGACAATTTCTTCATTGGAGAATTCAAGCCATTCTTGAGGAACCTTTGAAGGTCTGGGTTGGATGCTTGTGTTTATAACAAGCATAACTGGATCGGGCTCTCAGAATCAATATACTGGAGCGATCCTCAACTTAAGTTCTTGAAGTTGTGGGTTTTCAAGTGGCCGAAGCCGAACGAGTTTGATGAATGGATAAAGAATCAGCTAAAGGCAAGGGCGGATGCTACGAAGGCTATTTCACGAAATAGACGTCTCCAAATTTGAAATTACATGTACAATGTCCCCATGTGATTTCATTCTTTTTGTGCATTTTCTTCTGATGCGATGAATTGTTGTTGAATATTCTATATTAACCTAAGCTTCTCACTAACTTGTTTATTTGGGGTTTCACCTTTCATCAGAATGAGCCTCAGCGACCACTTGACGAAGTGCAAAGTATCCCGAAAAGAAAACTGATTGTATTTGACCTGAATGGTGTGCTTTGCCACACTAAGAGATTCGAGGATAGTGGTCACCACACGAAAGAAAATTCCAAGGCGAAAAATGATTTCAGATATTCCCTAGTTATTGGCAATAGGATGGTATACCGACGCGAGCGCTATGATAAATTATGGCGTTCTCTGAGTGATTCCTTCGATCTAGCTATCTGGAGTTGTATGATGCCCCAGAACCTCATGCCAATTGTCAAGAGGCTTTTTGAAGGTTTGCCACAGCCTGTTTTTGTTCTGTCGCAGGACGATTGCATTGTTTGTTCAGCCGATATTGCTCCCAGAAACTTCAACGCAACAAAAGGTTCTACAGAACCTTCTCGCCCCTTTTTTCTGAAGCCTCTTAGGAGAGCGTGGGACAAATACAAAGGTTGATATGATGAGGAAAACACTCTCCTTGTTGATGATAGCCCATACAAGTGTGTCATCAATCCTGTGGGGTCATGCATTTACCCTCCACCCTTCGAAACATTTGCAAAGGACAAATGTTTGCTTTGAAAGCTTGAGAAATACCTCCTTGGATTGTTGGAAGCTCCGTCTATGGCGAAATATGTTGACCTAAGGTCGAAGTAGTGTGATTTTATATCTTTTGTTTTGCATATGCTCTTCACCAGATGAGTAGTGGTTTCAAGTTCATATCTCACAATTGATATTGATCCTACCATCGTTTTTTTGCATTGGATTTTATCAGCCTGAAATTGATATTTCTTCAGCTGCAAGCGAGTTGACATTCATCCAATGTCCGGGGCATCTCGTAGTGGTACATCGTTGCGTGGCATATATTCTGTCGTCGCCAAAGGAGGAAATCACTTGATTTTGACCCCCCCGCATAGTCATGTACTAGACTCTGTCTCATTCTGTGACACTCCAAAGGAGGCTGAATCCATTCAAATCAACTCCAATGTGGTAATGAAGAGATCATCAATCATACTATATCCTTATCCATCCGGAGATGGTAAATTCCATCTTAGCGGGGGAAGGACTTCATCGAATGTTTCCCCACAGTGTCACGACTCATCAACAATAGACTGGTATCATCATCTCATTGTTTTACAAATATTCGATAGATTTATTGCAAGCCATGGAGGAATTAAAGGAGAATATGTTCCCAACTTTTACAGCCTAGACATGGAACTCCAAAGTTGTCATGGTCATATATTTCCACATGACGTGCCTTCTGAAGTGGGCATAGAGGTATTCAGGTCCAACCGGTCTGTAATGAATTCTCATGTAGGTCTTGTACGTGAGGTTTCCACGTCTTATTTTCTAATAAGTACTAGTACGCAAGTTTGGACCATGATTGTTACATAATATCATTAATACCGTCATGAAAATGAAGTCTACTAGAACTTGGCATGGCAAGAGGTTTACATAGGACGGTGACAACATCCTTCCTAAAGAGAACAACCAACTTCCCTTGGATAGCAAGGTACTCTTGTTTGAGTAAACTTAGGTATCTGTTACATGAGATAATTGGAGGTCTCTTCTTTATTTAGAGAAGATATGGCCATTATCTAGTTATGCTATAAACAACTTGAGTTCATCGTTGATACACTTAGAACAATGTACGCATTGTATTTCTTTTCATTGTTTCAGTCTCAGGTGTGCATACATGACTGTCTGCAAGCTGGCATGGAGGAAATAAAAGAGAATCTGGTCCCAACTTTCACACAGGACATGGAACACCAAAGGTGTCATGGTCATATATTTCCACGGGAGGTGGCTTCTGAAGTGGGCATAGAGGTATTCAAGTCCAACTGGTCTGTATTGAATTCTCATGTAGGTCTTGTACGTGAGGTTCTAACGTATTATTTTCTGATAAACTAGTTCTATGCAAGCCTGAACCATGATTGTTGGATAATATCACTATCATTATCATGAGAGTGAAGTGTAGTAGGACTTGGCATGGCAAGAGGTTTACATAGGACAGTGACCACATCCTCCCTAAGATAACAACCACCTCACTTTGTAATGTAAAGGATACCCAAGTTCACTCAAAAGCTTCCTTTGGATAGCAAGATATAATTGTTTGAGTGAACTTAGGTATCTTTTACATGCTCGATAATGGGAGGTCCATTCTTTATTTAGAGAAGATATGGCCATTATCTAGTTATATATTGCTATAAACATCTTGAGTTCATCGTTGATACACTTAGAACAATGTATGAAGTGTGTTCCTTTTTATTGTTTCAGTTTTTAGGTGTGCATATATGACTGTCTGCAGGCTAGCATGGAGGAATTAAAAGAGAACCTGGTCCCAACTTTCACAGAGAACATGGAACACCAAAGTTGTCATGGTCATATATTTCCACATAATGAGGTGGCTTCTGAAGTGGGCATAGAGGTATTCAAGTCCAAGTGGTCTGTATTGAATTCTCATGTAGGTCTTGTACGTGAGGTTTCCACGTATTGTTTTATGATAAGTTCTATGCATGTCTGGATTATTGTTAGATAATATCACTATCATTGTCATGAAAGTGAAATGTAGTAGGACTTGGCATGGCAAGAGGTTTACATAGACAGTGACCACATCCTCCCTAAGAGAACAACCACCTCACTTTGTAATATAAAGGATACCCAAGTTCACTCAAAAGCTTCCCTTGGATAGCAATGTACTCTTGTTTGAGTGAACTTAGGTATCTTTTACATGAGATAGTGGGAGGTCTGTTATTTATTTAAAAAAGATAGGATATTATCTTGTGCTATAAACATATCGAGTTCATAAGTTGGTCTACTCAATCTCACTATTGGAGTGTACGAAGTTCAATCCCCAAAGTTTATATTCCCATTGATCTATCAAACAGACAATTGCGGTTCAAATTGACATGTATACAATGATGCTTCACTATATATTGACCATGAACGATTTTGAAGACCTGTCGAGTCTCCCTTGCTCCGATGAGAGGAAGACTTCTGGTCATGTTATCGATATGGACGTGGAGAGCTTTCGTAGTGATGGATTGCAACGTACTTTTGATTCTATTCTTGATTTGGACTTAAAGTGACACTCTCCAAGTCATGCTGAAGTCAAGGTAAATGAATCTAATCATTCTTTGATTAGACGATATAGGTCGAGTCATCTGCTCAATATCTTTCAGAGAGTATGTGCCACATCTCCCACTAGTCCATGATCATCATCTTATGTTTACTTCATTTTGGACCCGGGTCCAAAAATATCCACATGTCTTGTCTCTAACTTGTACATCTCATGCATTTCACAGGTTGTTCTACTCTCGGATCAATCTTTGGAGGTTAAAGAGACAGTGTCAGTTGACACTGTTCTTCCGCAATCGACAATGATTGCTCCGTTGTTGGAATCATCTGTGGAGGTTGTACAAGCGGTGCCCTTTGTTACCGGTCTTCCGCGATCGTCAATGGTTGCTCCAATTTTAGACAACAATGTTATCTCTACTTCTTACAATCGACAAAAGATCTCGGAGGTGCTATATTTAAAATTGTTTTAGAATTCCCTGTTGGCACACAATGTGTCCCAACAATAATCCTGAATTCACACAAATTGTACATTTTTTCGGATTGAGACTTACTCTATGTTTCTGCAGGCTTGTAGGCAAAGTTTTAACTGTGCCAAGTGTTTGGATTTATGTCCGAATTCATTGAAATCATCCAAAAATACCTGCATAAAATCGTTGAGATAATTTTTGAATATCTCAGATACTGCTCGTTGAAATGTGGCTGGTGCGTTGCAAAGTCCAAATGGCATGACTTTGTAAGCATAGGCTCCCCATTCAGTGATGAATTGGATCCAAAGAAAGTGGAGGTTATCCAGAAAATACCACCACCAGAAAATCCCAAGAAACTCAAGAGATTTCTGGGACAGACAAGCTATTACAGAAGGTACATGGACAAATATGCTCACAGAGCGGCACCACTCTATAGACTGCTGAAGCAAGATGACGAATATCGATGGTCTCTAGCTTGCCAGGAATTTGATTCACTTAAAAGGGCACTCACAGCAGCACCAATTCTGATAAATCCAAGATGGGATTTACCATTTCATGTACACAGTGATGCATCAGGCATTGCTTTAGGGGCAGTTCTATCTCAGAATGTGACGGGCACAATAGATTCACCAATCTATTATGCAAGCAGATTGTTGACAGCAGCCGAGAAGAACTATAGCACCACAGAAAGGGAAGCATTGGCAATGATTTATGTTGTTCAAAAGTTTCGGCATTATTTATTTGGCAATCGCTTTAAGTTTAGTGTTGATCATCAGGCTCTAGTTCATTTAGCAAATCGACCACTAGCTAGTGGCAGGGTTGCTCGATGGTTATTACTTCTTCATGAGTATGATTTTGAAGTTGTTCATAAACAAGGTCCCGTATTTATTTGCGGCCATGTGGTATACAAAGTTGATTTTATTGCGACCGGTGGATTGACAAACTGCCACTGCGAGACAGCGTACTAGACTATACATGTTCTTTGATATCCCAGACTTGTATATACGTTAAGGGCAGGACATCATACGGTTTGATGGAAACGACGAGGTGGAAGAAGGAGGAAAGGCGGATGGAAACGACGATGTGGAAGAAGGAGCAGACCAACCTTCAGATTATACGCCGCAACAGGTCTCCGCAGTCGGGCCTTCAACGTCTGAGGTGGAGGGGGGCGAGGTACGCTCTCCGTTGGAGGAACAGTTGGCCGCACATGAACAGCACATCAAAGACCTGCAGGACATTGTTCATTTGCAACGGTGGCAAATAGCGAAGTTGCTGGAAAGAATGAGGTTGGGGACTCTTGACAGCGTACGTGGTGTGCTTCAGGACCCGAGGCCAATCACCAACGAGCAAGACATATTGGCGCGTTTGAATATGCCACCAATGGACATTGACCGCGTCATCGACGGGGTTGACTCAATCGGGCATGGGAATGAAGTGCAAACATCTGAACTGGACCCGGCGAGGGTTGAGGAAGAAAGACTTGCGGCGGAGAGGGCAAGAAAAAGGAAGGACCCCATAGTGGAAACAGGGGAATGTTCAGCCGTGCAAATTACATCGGCCCAAGAACAGGAATTAGAGCAACTTGTGGGGGAACGCGAGCAAGCTAGGGCTGTTGCATATCGGTACTCAAATGCCATGGAAATCCGATCGTGGCCATGGTTGAAGGGGAATTGGCGGAATTGGGTGACATGGGCGGGCCATCTAGCATCGCGGGAAACACGGATAGAAGAAGCGTTGTCCTTCCTCCAACGTGCAACACGTTTGTCAAATCGAAGCGTAGATAGCATCTATGCTAATTTGCAAAAGCACGACATTGTGCATGATGTATTCACGTCGAAGTACACTGGATTCACCACATAGGGTGATGTGGATGCCATGTTTGAGCACTGCGTGATGTATCGCCTTACGATTTTTTAAATTGGCAGCACTGGGGGGAGACAATGACATGGGATGCTCCAAGAGAGATGCACGCCTTGGATGCGAAGACGTTAACTAGGGTTAAAGATCCGGTGACATCCAACTGGGAAATAACCGTGCGTGCTAGAGGCATACGGGATCCAATTCAAAGGGAGTTTTTTTGCCGGAACTTGGGAGGGCATTGGAGCTGTACCAGACAAAGATTCTTCCGACTGCCTGAGGATCCGTGGGTGCCAGCGGAAAACGACCCATACAATCGCGAACCGATTGGGAGAGACCTATTTCTGAGGGAGTTGGAGGCCGCTAGCATCCGTTGGGAGGATATGAATGAGATGTACTGGGTGCCTCGTCGGGATGAAAGGCCATTTCTTCTAGAGTTGCGCAGAGACCCCCAGCAGGAGGAGGTGTTGAACAATTTCAAGGCTGTCATCACGAGTGTTGTAAAGTATTGGCAGAACACATGGCATGACCAAGTTGCCCCTATTCCAGGGGTGTTCTTGTCACTTCCAAACATATCGGATTTAATTGAAAAATTGCATGTCGTCGTAGCAAGAGCGATACACCCGGCTCTGGCAAATGTGGAAGAGAGTCATCACTCGCCTAGAACGCTACGCATGATGGCAAGGGTGGACCACACAACACTGGGTCCCTCTGCTCTCCGTACTGGTGGAGGCACGTCCTCTACACCCGGAGAATCTTCATCAACATCTGGAGATGATGACAACGAAGTAATAAATCTAGATGAAGATGACTAGAAAGGCTAGAAATGTAGGGAGTAGGCCAAAGGTCTCAGGTTGCGAAAACTTAAATGTGCAACCCACTGTATAGTCTACGTAATTTTTTGAAATATGAGGTTCATCATTTGAACCATTTTTGAATGACCTCATACTTGTTCGGTACCTGTTTAGGCATGTACAATATATTGGCAAAGTTTCAAAACAATAAAAAATTGTTGAATGATGATACCATTGGTTCACCCATTGCAATATTTTAAATCGGACTCATACTTGTCCGGTACCTTTAAGAGGGCATGTATAATGCAATGGCAAAGTTTGAAAGCATTCAGAAATCGGCACATCAAGTCACCACTGGTTCCTCCTGTGAACCATTTTTTATTGATCTCATACTTGTCCGGTCCATGTAAGAGGCATATAGAACATACTGGCAAAATTTCAAATCATTCAAATTTTTTTTGATCGAGGAACCTTTGGTTTATCCTTTTCACCACTAACGATTAATCACAAATAAATGAACAGACGAATAAATCATTTGCCTCCAAATGATTTTGGTTCGCTTTGAGACTTGGCCAGTACATTCAATGTACCATGGAAGAGGCCCCAGAGTAATATGAGATCAATCGAAATTCGTTCAATGGGCCAACGGATGGTTGCCCATCCAAATGATTTTCGTTCGCTTTGAGACTTGGCCAGTGTGTTCAATGTACCCTCTGATAGGTCCCAGTGTAATATGAGATCAATCGAAATTCGTTCGATGGGCCAATGAGGCATTCAGTTGTCATCTGGTTTTTGTTCATTGCGAAAAAGAAATCTTGCAATGCGTGCACGGCTATTGCACACATTGAACAGATGTGGTTGAAGCCCTCTTTTGCCCGCATGTGCTTGAACATGTGTGCGACACATGTGCAGAGACACAACAGACAAATAAATCATTTGTCTCCCCATCGACATCAAGCCATTCCATAATGTAATTGAATTTAAATTAATTTTAAGCCAATAAATAGGTTTGCATTGCCTTTCATTGGGGGTTTCTGGCACGTATCGATTTTGTATTTTGCTCAATTTTGTTCTGTGGCTTCCAGCATCCTACCACTACTTCCCCGCCAAAATTTGGACCAATCAAAAATTCCCCCAAAAAAAAGTGTTGTCTTTGCTCACTATTGTACAACTCTCTATGAATAGTGCATGAAGTTGAACACAAATCAAGTTTGGAGTGTAAAACAGGGAAGAAATTGTGGTTTTGGGTCCAAATGAATTATGTTTGCTCCCAAATTTGGCACGCACGTTGCATATGGCTACATTACACGCCCCATTCAAAAACAGAATGAAAAAACAATTATGAGCACGCGAAAACACAGTCCAACAGGTCCCAAACCAATAGCAAATCCAGCGGAATACATTCAACGGGTGAACGGATGGTTGCCCATCCAAATCATTTTTGTTTGCTTCCAAACTTTGCCAGTACGTTCGAGACACCCTCTCACAGGTCCCGGACTAATATCAGATCAATCGAAATTCATTCGATGGCTCAACGGATGGTTGGCCATCGAGATGATTTTGGTTCGCTTTGAGACTTGGCCAGTATGTTTGATGTACCATGGAAGAGGCCCCAGAGTAATATGAGATCAACCGAAATTCATTCAATGGGCCAACGGATGGTTGCCTATCCAAATGATTTTCGTTCGCTTTGAGACTTGGCCAGTGTGTTCAATGTACCCTCTTATAGGTCCCAGTGTAATATGAGATCAATCGTTGACGATTAATCATGAATCATCCAACAGGGGAACTGTTGGTTTACCCTTTGAACCATTTAATATTGACATCATACTTATCCAGTAACTTTAAGAGGGCATATACAAGACACTCGCAAAGTTTCAAATGATCCAAAATCATTTGGCAGGGGAATGATTGGTTCACCCATAGCCAATTTTAGGGGTTGAAATTGCCATTTATGGGGCTCGAATTGCCAATTTCAGGGCCTGGACTTGCAATTTGAGGGGCTGAAATTGCCATTCCAGGGGCTGCACTAGCAATTGTCATTTCACAGGCTACAGTTGCAATTTGAGGGGCGGGAATTGTCGTTTCAGGGGCTAGAAGTGCAATTTGAGGGGGTTGGAATTAAATTTCAGGGGCTTCAATTGCAAATCTGAGGGGTTGGAATTGACAATTTCAAGGGCTCAAATTACAATTTGAGGGGCCGCCGGGGTTGGTCATTTTAGGGACTGGCATTACCAAATTTAAGGGCTTGAATTGCATTTTGAATTGTAATTCAAGGGTTACAATGGGCCATGAAAAAAACGTTCATCCTTTGCTCTATGCTCACTATTGCAGAACTCTCTATGAAGAGTGCATGAAGTTGAAGATAACTTCATCTTGGAGTACAAATGAGGGAATAAAATGTGTTTTGGATGCAGACGATGTCTGTTCATGGTGATATTTTGCATGCAACTCTTCATGTTGTTATCAAGCATATGGCTTTAGAATGGAATTAAAAATAATTCATGTGCAGGCGAAAGGTTGTTTCTCCTTATGAATTTGAATAACCAATTCAAACAACTTTGTTGAAGTTCAACTTTGGTCCATATGTGCTTAAGTACGTACAAATCACGTACACAAAGTTGCAAGCGAAGAAATAATCATTTGCTCCCCGAACGACTCGTTAAATCTTTCAACCAATTTTCCATCATGAATCATTGAATAGGGGAACTATTGGTTTACCCTTAGAACCATTTTAGATTGACCTCATACTTGTCCAGTAACTTAAAGATGGCATGTACAACACACTCCCAAAGTTTCAAATCAATCTAAAATCATTTGGCAGGGGAACGATTGGTTCACCCATTGACCCGGTGTACACTATCACTCTTCAAGATTCGTGGGTGTGGTGCTTAATTATCCCATATGATGGACCCAGGTGCCATGGCCAAGTAACAAACCATTAAAACATTATGGTACGAGACAAACACAATTGAAAACAACATTTATTCAAACATGATATACAGTCAGAAATCTACAAGTTTCTATCCATCCTCCAGCAATTTTTGGGCTCAGGCCAATTGAATAGTCTCGTCATGAAACGCTTCACAACATTTTCTAGTTTGTACCGCAACTCTACTGTGTCTACACACAAGTTTTCCAGAGCGGAAGCAAAACAGGTTCCAGTAGACATATCGTTGAACAGGCTTGCATCGAACGTGTTACCCCCATTTATTGCCAGGGCTATCTTCCCAATTGCAAAGGTCTCTGATGGCACGGTTAGAGGGGGCCTACAAGGTGTGCCATCTGACTGGTTGTTGGCTACATTATGAACAATTGCAATTTTAGGTGCAATCCACCATCTATGTGCGAGAGTCTTTATCATCTTGTCTCTGCTCTCGAAAATGTACAACGTGGTTTTTGGGTCATCCGTCGAGAAGGCCATCCCCTAATCGCATACCCCTATGTACACATCTTTAGACCCTTGTGGAAAATGCAACAAGATGTTGTCGGGGGACATGTCGTTGTGCAAGAGGTGTGATTATGGACGTTGAGCATGATGTGCAAAAGCGCCCATGCCAATTGTGTGCGATTTTGTCGGAATCGAACCAGTCGGTTGACCTCCTGCATTTCCTGCTCCATCCCCCGTCGTTCCATTAACTCCCTGTTATCCCGATCATTCCCCCATTTCCTGTCAATACTCAACCATGATCGTATGGTCCCCCCATTCCACCAATGTGTGTAACCTTCATTTCGACGTGGATGCAACGCAAAATACTTTATGATGCCAAAATGATGGAACTTTACAGCCAACGCCTCATTGTTGTGTTGGACTTTGGCAAGCTTATCATTTGTTTCCCTGGGCGTTTTCCCTGCTAGCTCCCAAGTGGAGGAATGAATTGATCCCCAACAATTCTAACCCTCCGAATTGTACCATACCCTCCCTGTTTGGGCGCATCGAGTTGTTGTACCTGTGCGTTTGTGGATATGTATCTCACGTTCAATGCCGCATCCGCGGAGGTGTCTATTTGGGAAGCCATGTGTGTTTGGTAGACAACGAGTAGGGACCCTCTTTTAGTAATAGATGCGGTGCGCCGGGAGGTGGAGTGGGTGTGGGAGTACATACTCTTTAAGATCCTGCCTCTGCCGATGCGATAGCAGCATTGTACTCTAGAGACTCCGAACGGAGTCCTGTCAACACCACACTAACTACACACTCGGTAGATACAGGTGACATCCACTAGACTCCCATCCGCCAGATTGTCCAGCAGACTCCCGTCCAGGAGACTGTCGCCCAGCAGACTCTCCTCAACCAGGGGACATAGACACCCATCCAGCAGACTGCTCCTGAGAATACGCCGGCCCACCAGACTGTGTTCCAGCAGACTCCCATGCAACGGACTACTGGCCAGCAGACTGTGGTCAGCCAGCGGACTCCCAGGCAGCAGACTCCCAATCTCATTTCCACCATGGGCCTCTTTGGAGTTTGGCGATCACCATTGCCGGCAATTGATCCAGAAGCTGTAGACCTCGGTGGCCATTTGTTCCCTTCCATTATTCTATGGATTTTAGTATTGGAGAAGCGAACCATGTTCTGGAAGGCGCACAGTCCGTTGCTCATGCAGCCACGAAAGTCCATAATGTGCCGCCACTGCTTGTGCAGCTCATCCTCATGGATGACCCACGCCTTCAGGAGCTGAGACATATGCCCATAGCGCATCCAACCGTTGGGGTGCAGGGAAAGCACTTGTTTAGAATATCTGAAGAGTATTTTGATCGCATTGCAGCTTCCTTCCTTCAGCATCGATGGATTGATGCGGGTGAGAAGAGTGGTGTCGATGAGGCCTTGTAATGGTTTGCAGCGGTGATGGAGCGAGCAGTGTTCGACATTGTCTGGAACAAACCAGATGTCTTCAAAGTCCTCTGATGTGGTCCCCTTTTGAACACCGGCTGCCAGCAATTCGCCATCTTGATGGAGCATGCTTGGAACGTCAAATCAAAGATATTGGTCTCATTGGCAACCTCCTGGAAGGTAATTTCCCGTTCTTTTTTTTCCGTTCTGAAGTCCATCGGGTTTTGGTTGGAGTTTGCTGTGAGGCTGACCTTTTGAAACCCACCTGTTTCAGGAATGTCCGATGTGGACGGGCACGTGCAGTCCACTACAACAGATTGCGGCTTTTACGTCTCTGTGTTATGACTGCAAATGCAGTTATGGAAGCCATTTACGACTTCCTGACTCTGAAGACGTAAAAGCCTAGTCAAATGTGACATGGCAGATATGACTCTCCAGGCTGGCTGTGACGTGGCACCTGAGCAGCTGTGGGGGTAGTCATACACGCTGGCTTTTTAGAATGACTGAACGGACAGTGTAGTCCATGTCAACAGCTGTGCAAGAGTGGCACGTGCTTGATACAAGAAATGACACGTGGCAGAGTGTTCGCTCTCCATGACTGCAAACTATGACTACGGGCGTGCTAATCCGGTTGCAACATGTGGCACGTTGCAGTTTTTACACATGGTCCCTCAGCAGATTGACATGTGTTTTTTTTGGGTGTATTGCTATTTTTTTACATATTTGTATTTTTGCCACGTGGTGTAGTACTATTGGAGAGTGAAAATATATGTAGTCATTATTATGACTATGATAGCAGTCATGTACATGTCTATTACAACAATGAAATATAATATATAATACAAAGAGAACAAGGCAACAAGACATAACTGCAACAAGCTGAGCAAAACCAAGAGATTGTACACCATCTCTATTTACCAATCTATTTATCATTATCATTTTTGTCACGATCTAAAAATACATAAAATAGTCACATGTTCTCATGTGAATTATATTGTCTAACTATAACACTTTGAAAAGTGTTCACCCAGAATCTTCTAACTACTCATGTATTCCATCAATCTGCAACCTATCAAAAACTAAAGCTTGCATGGCTTTAAGAATTACTACAGCAAGGACATCTGTTTGTTTTCCAAGTTCTTGCATAAGATGCACCAACCAACATTGCATTGTGAGACACTCACTCACTATACTCCAAAGCGTCCAGGGAAGGTCACTGAGCAACCTGCCAAGGCGGAAATAATTAAGAGAATGATCTAATACCATATATGAAAAACCAATGCCAGTGTTGTTTATGGTAACTTCTATCCCATGGACTCGTATACAAACCAAAGCAAAAAGGTTGGTGTGTGTTGGCGAAGTCGTCAGATACTTCACAAAGAAACATGCACTAAAAATGAGAGCCAGGAGGATAGGAAGGTCACTCACGTGTATACAAAGACGTCTTGTCCATTGCCCAACACCCTGCGTCACCCACACTCTATCTCTACTCCTTCAGCTATCCATGCCTCTGCACAAATCAAGCATTCAACCTTGCCTTGCTGCTAGCAACTGACAATGACAACCTACATTTGTTCTAGGAAACACCCAACTCAGCGTAGCACACTAGTTCCTATGCTGAATTGCGTCTGCTACTCTCTGAAATGTAGCAGGCATTCACCTTTCTGCCCCGGTTGACACATCAGTGACTGGGCTCAGATAAGTATTCATTCCACAACTTCTCCTCATCTTTGTTACCTGTTTTTTGACACTTTCCTGTTGTCACATTGGCAGTATCATGTCAAAGTCACTCCAAACTAGATTCACTCAACCAGCTAACTTGCAGAATTGAACATGTAAATTTAGGGCCGATTCTGATAAAGAGGGAAAAACAGGGTGAAATGTGTTGAAGAAGATGCCTTCATTAGCAGTGCCTGATTTTATCACTTGTGCCGCTGCTGCCAGTTGACCATCTACCCATGCAGGTTTCTTGTAGCTATTGATCCACAGGGAATCACAGGTAATCTTGTGCTTGAAATCTGGCCCTCTTGGATGAATCTGGACCCACACGAAATCCCTGCTCCTTCAGCTATCCATGCTTCTGCACAAATCATGCATATATCCTCACCTTGCTGCTAGCAGCTGACAATGACAGCTTCGAATTGTCAAAGCAAACACTAGCAAGGAAAACAGGGTGAAATATGTTGAAGAAGGTACCTTCACCCCTTTCCCCATCATTTGATTTCAGGTGTCCAAAGCCCCATCTCGCACTCCTGCTCTGCACACCCTGCAAGCATCGCATTCCACGACACCACATCTGGTTCAGCCATAGTGTTGAACACTCCCTTAGCATCCTCAATGCTCCCACATTTAGCATACATGGCCACCAGAGCAATGTTCAGGATGACATCTGGTACAATTGCAGATTTGATGATGTCACCAGGGATCTCTTTGCCCTTTTCCAGGGCTGCCAGACGCATTGCAAACGCACACAAACGTTCTGTCGGCGGCCTTCACCCCTTCCCCCATCATTTGTTCAAAGGTTGGAGCCTCCATCCCGCACCCCAGCTATGCATACCCTGCAAGCATCGCACTCCACGACACCACATCTCGTTCAGCCACAGTGTGGAACACTCCCTTGGCATCCTCGATGCACCCACATTTGGCATACATGTCCACCAGGGCAGGGGCAGTGTTCAGAAGGACATGTGGTAATTTGACAGGCATTCACCTCCTGACTTGGCTGTTCCCAACCCATCCTGCCATTGGCAAGAGATTCCACAGAAACTGATAGTTGTCTATTTGACTGTATAACTATGTATCTCTTGCTTTCTTACAGCTTGTACTGTGACACGCGTAATGCTCTTGCTGTGTTGAATCATTTCACGCCTTCAGGTTTCAAAACAAACATTACCGTCTTTCTTTATCAGACACGTGCACCAAGACAGAATCTCACCAAAAGACTGTTGGTGTTCAACAGTACCATACATGAAGATAACTAGCACCAAAAGGGCATATGAAGCTTACACTGCTCTCCACTGGTATTAACCTGCACCAGGACTTCAAATGGCTGTCTTCCAGTCCACCCACGGCCTGCTATAAATGGCTTGCAACCTACGCTGATTACCATGAAAATTTCAAAACTGGCTTTACCAACCTAATAATTCAAGCATAATCAGCATTCGAGCTAAGGAAGCTTTACAAGCATTGTGTTGCGAGTAAAGCCTTGGCAATGTCACCAGGAAATCCCTGGCTGAATGGATGACACTGAAATAATGGAGCTTGAAATCCAGCCCTCTTGGAGGAATCTAGGCCCACACTCTATCCCTGCTCCTTCAGCTATCTATGCCTCTGCACAAAATCATGCATACATCCTTGCCTTCCTGCTAGCAGCTGACAATGACAGCCTAGAATTGTTCCAGCAAACATCCCCAACCCTACTTATCAACGAGCAATGAGCTAACTTACAAAATTCAATATGCATCTCAGGGCCGAGTCTGATGAGAGGGCAAAATAGACTGAAATAGGTCGAAGAAGAAGGTGCCCTCACCACACTGTCCTTGACCTTGTGTCATGACCCATGGAGGATTTGACCGACAAAAGGACCTCTTGTGTGCGATGCTTGTGTCTGTAGTCAGGGATTGGTCAGTGAGAACCTGCACCACGGTGCAGTTGAGCAGGCAGACATTGAAACACAGTCTGCTAAGACCAAGCTGACTCTCCCAAGAACCTTGTAAACATCAGGAAGAATATCAAATCATGGTACTAACAGGAGCCAACAGCCCACATTTGCAGGATGGACAAACTTCTTCACATCGTACATTAAGAAAAAGCCACACCTTGCGATTGCGGTTGTCGCACCCTCGTGAAGGATCTTTAAAAAACTCATGCCAGCTCTGCTCCATGATTCAAATTCAGGGCCGAGTCTGATGAGAGGGAAAAACAGACTGAAATAGGTCGAAGAAGAAGGTGCCCTCACCACATTGTCCTCGACCTTGTGTCATGACCCATGGAGGATTTGACTGACCATGAACCCAAGAGGACCTCTTGTGTGTGCTGCTTGTGTCTGTAGTTAGGTAATGTCGGATTGGTCAGTGAAACCACCACGGTGCAGCTGAGTGGGCAGAGATTGAAACACGGCCTGCTAAGATTAAGCTAACTCTCCCAAGAACCTTGTAAATGTCGCGCACCTCACTTCGGTAAGCTCCCCTTCAAGTCATAGTTACTCGCTTTGATGCGCGCGCCTAACTCCCAACCTGGCCGCCGGGCCAACTCGGAGCTTCGGCTGCTCACCGGGACATAACGGTCCCCCTTTTCTCCCCCAACAGACCCTCCACCAATTTGGGCCTAGTGGAAATTCCCTTTGGTAGTTGGCAGTCCGGAATAGCTCCCCACTTCTTGGTCGCTTTCCGGCTCGCACGCTTACTCACTAGTTTTTGGTCACCAACGGGCTTGCCCCGTTCTCGGGGTTATTACTCCCTATATATACTTCTGTGACTGTCCGCGGGGGTTTCACAAACAACCATGCCATTTTATGGCGAACCACCACGAAGACCCTCGATTCCCGGTGATGAGTCGCGGTGAGTCTTGGCCCACCCACCACGGCCCCATTGGACCGTGGTGAGTCCCAAGACTCCCCACGACTCCCACCACAAGGTCTCCACCCCATGGTGAGTCCTATGCCACCCCCACTAAGTCCCACTAAGCTACCACCACCCCTTGTGGAGCCACCCCCACCGCAACCCAGTGTGCGGGTCCACCTAGTGAGCGCCTCCGCCTCCTTGAGTGCCTTGGGCATTGAAGGGTGCTTCAGCCCCCCCGTACCTATTGCTGCCACCGCCCCCACCACAAGGGCAGCCCCTCTGCGTCCCGACCCCGTGCCCTTAAGGCAAAGGGCCGCGACACACACCCCTACCAACAGGGAGTCGACGTCCTCATTGACTTGTGCATTTTGTAGAAACGAACATCCAAGTTGTGGCGTCCCACATCAAGGAGTTTGTTTCCGCACCATGGCGTCCCATGGCAAAGAACCAAACCCCACACTTGACTCTACTCTCCACTAGCTAGTTCGGCCGACTTCTTCCAAGTCCCGGCCAAGGGTGGAGCCTCTCAAGCTCCACCCAGTGCACTCTTCTTGGCCTACTTCAAGGCCAAGGAACGATCCTCCCCGAGGATCGAATCGCCTTACTGCAACAACATTACTTGCGACTGCTCATGATGCCGCTTTTGGCATCACCTTGAGCAAGGGTTCACCTTGAACCCTTTTTGACTAGGAAGATAACCTTGAACCAACCGTGCGCCCCAATCACTACAATTGGGTCCGCCTTGGAATGCTGGCTTGAGGTACGGGAATACGCCGAAGCCGCACTACGACTTCGTCCCGAGGCTACACGATTATTGTACGTGAATGGAAGCACGTAGCTTCCGCGTTAGCCCGCACTACAAGGCAACCCCCTCGGTAGCGCAGTTATAGTATGCGCACGCGCCAGATGCGCACTAGCACGTGAACTCCCAAAGAAGACACAAGTTTCTTTGCCCCTTGGATGGGAGTCACCCGATTTCGGCTCTGCGCAAACACACGATTAATCCAATTTACCTCTCCCACTTTTGTAAGCTAGCATGCATTCTACACACTAGCCAACCATACCATGCATCACCATTCCAAACAAAATAGGAGGCGCAACATTTGGAAACCATTTCATTTATAACAAAATTTGTACAGCACAAGTTTTTGCAATCGGATTCTTGAGCTAGCTAAGCCGAGCTAAGCATGCATTTCCACCCCTACGATCCAAGGTCGATGTCCCCATCAACGTTTCTTCCGCTTTTGAGGTCGCCCTTCGAAAGCTACAACCGCCACGGATGCGTTTCCCATTTCTGAGGCACGCACCCAAGATGCCTCCACATGACACTATAATACAAACTAGGATTTTTTACTCTGTATTTGACTCATTTTTTAGTCATTTGCGATATTTTTACTCCCAGCCTCCATAGTCGAACATGCGTGACAAAGGTCAAGTCGTTTCAGTCAAGCAGTCGAATCCAGATGCCAGGTTCTGACAGTGAAATGTGACAGTAAAACCTAGGGGTGACGTGTAGGCAACACAGTATGACGTGGATGGGACGTGGCTATGACGTGGCTATGACGTGTAGTAAAGTGGTTTAACTGAATTATAAGGTGGATGCATGACGTGCAGTAAAGTGGTTTAACTGAAGTGGAACATATTGACTATATTCCATGATGTTTAGTATACGATTTGACTGTAAATCAGTGATAGTGACTGTGAAGCAGTAAAAAATGACACATTTTAGTAAATATGTTTCACTCTGAAGGTGTATATACATATATACATATAAATATAATATAATATATGAATTGGGAGGCTTTTTATTTAATATTTGGTTTTGTTTTGTTTATTACTGTTATTTGGTTTTTTTCATTTACTTTTAGTTTATATCTGTACGTATGTGAATTAGTGGATGTGAATTAGTGGATATTGTATTTAAATTGGTTTAACTGAATTATAAGGTGGATGCGTGACGTGTAGTGAGTGGCTTAAGGGCAGAGTGACGTGGATGCATGACGTGTAATAAAGTGGTTTAACTGAAGTGGGACATATTGACTATGTTCCATGATGTTTAGTATACGATTTGACTGTAAACCAGTGATAGTGACTGTGAAGCAGTAAAAAAGGACATGGAAGGCTTTTTATTTAATATTTGGTTTTTTTTGTTTATTACTGTTATTTCGTTTTTTCCATTTACTTTTAGTTTATATCTGTACGTATGTGAATTAGTGGATATTGTATTTAAATTTTTTAATTCGCTGCACTGCATTGAAAATATATTACAAATACAACAAAACATAGAATACAAATACAGGTCGGAACCAAAAACATTTGGATGGCCACATTCTACAAATGACCAACATGAGGGCCATGTTGCCATATCCATAGATCACTGCCCAACTGAAGTCATTGAGTAAGGATAATCTGCTGTGCAGCTAGGTCCAGCACTATCGTGGACATGTCAAGAGAACATTATAAATCATTTTGAGAATGAATTTAGGTAGTTCCAGAGAATGGTGGTGCCTACCTTGTCACCCAAACTGACATCCACTTCCAGGGCTGCCTTGAAATACATATCCACCAAGGCAGTGTTTAGAGTGACAACTCCAGCTTTGATGATGACATCATGGACCTTTGTGCCCTTTTGATGGCTGCCAGGCTCACATTTAACATAGATGTACACCAGGGGAATGTTCAGAATGACATCTGGTACAATTCCAGCTTGGATAATGTCACCATAAACCTCTTTGCCCCTTCCCAGGGCTGCTAGGCTCGCATATGCATATTACAAAAACAAATGAACATGACGGCCTGGTTTGGCTTCATCCCTTCCCACATCATTTGCTCTTATGTTTCCAAAGCCTTAATCCCATACCCATGCTGCACATACCTTGCAATCATGGCACTCCAAAATACCACAACTCGTTCAGCCATATTGTCAAACTCTCCCTTCACATCAGGCTTGCTGCACCCACATTTGGCATACATGTCCACCAAGGCAGAGTTCAGAATGACAATTTCCCCTTTAACGATCGGCATAAGCAAGGGGAAGGAGACAGCAGAGCTGCTGCTCTCTCCCAGCGCCAAAAAAACCAAAAGAAAAAAAAATTGAGGGGCTGAGAGAGCCGCCATGGCTGTGAAGTACCAGTATGCTGCAACGTGATGTGGTTGGGCTTCACCCCTTCCCCCATCAATATTTGATCATGGGTCTCCAAAGCCTCCATACCATGTCCCTGCTGTGCATACCCTGCAAGCATCACCCATTCACAATCTCCAAAGCCTCCCTGCCAACCCAATATATAAACAGAGTACACATAAGTTCCTTGCTTTGCATCCTCAATGCACCCACATTGGGCATACATGTCCACCAGGGCAGAGTTCAGAATGACATCTGGTACAATTCATGCTTTGACAATGTCAACATAGACCTCTTTGACCTTTTCCAGGGCTGCCAGGCTTGCATAAGCATTGCAATCACACAAAAATGTGATGTGATTGGGGCTTCACCCCTTCCCCCATCATTTGATCATAGGTCTCCAAATCCACCATCCCACGCCCTGCTCTGCATACCCTGCGATGCTTGTGAGTGTGTACCTGCTTTCCAGCTTCCAAACCTTTTTGGCGTGAATCCACATCATTTGTTGGCACTAGGAAAGGGTTGAGACTGAGCTGCTTAACTACTCCCTGGTCTTACATAGTGGGTTTACATAGTGTGCCAAGCACAACATCTGGAGCCAAAGCCTCCATCCAGTGCCCCTGCTGTGCATACCCTGCAAGCATCGAGTTCTACGACACCACATCAGCTCTGACAATGTTGCCATGGGCCTCTTTGCCCTTTTCCAGGGCTGCCAGGCTTGCACACGCACTGCAACCGCACACAAACCTGATCAGCCCAAAACCAATGGCCAGCCTCTCACTGTGGTGGCAAAGAGAAAATTCCTTTTCCTCCCCCACATCATGCAATACAAAGCGCGTATCAGACACATACCCCGCCTCCTTTCATCTGCCCAGACAATCTTCTCAGCTCAGCATGGATTTCCTTAATTGGGATGCAACTTGTCATCTACAGCAAGGTGTGCACCCTGTCGCCAACCCCAATGCAGCAGCGACCTGGCTGCTTTCTAAACCCCTCTGACCTTCATCATTCTTCTCACCTTTGCAGTATCATCCCACCTGCCAGCTGCAGCATACATGTTTGATACCAACACATAAGTCACGGCATCCTGTTCATCCCATTTGAGGATAGATGTTGCCGCACGTTCAGCCATCTCCACATTGCCATGGATTCTGCAGGCACCAAGCACGGCCTTCCACACCACAAGATCTGGATTGATTGGCATCTTATTAATCAGATCCACTGCCTCATCCAGTTGTCCCGCACGTCCAAGAAGGTCCAACATACAGCCAAAGTGCTTTACTGTCGGAGTGACACCATGATCTTGATTTCCTTCATTCAGTAGGCCAGTGTGGCTGCATGCAGAGAGAACACATATAAAGGTGAGACTGTCCGGCTTCAAGCCATTCTTTTGCATTTCCTTCAAATAGTTGCAGGACCTCCCTATGACCATGCTGGGCATATCCTGCGATCATCGCGTTCCATGACACCACATTTCGTTCAGCCATATTGTCGAACACTCCCTACGCATCCTCAATGCACCCACATTTGGCATACATGTCCACGAGGGTATTGTTCAGAATCACATCTGGTACAATTCTAGCTGTGGCGATGCAACCATGCACCTCTTTGCCCTTTTCCAGGGCTGCCAGGCTTGCACACGCACTGCAAACGCACACAAACGCGATGTGGTTGCGCTTCACCCCTTCCACCATCATTTGCTCATAGGTCTCCAAGGCCTCCATCCCGCCCCCCTGTAGTGCATACCCTGCAAGCATGGCGTTCCATGACACCAAATCTCGTTCAGCCATATTGTTGAACACTCCTTCCACGTCCTCAATGCCCACATTTGATATGTATGTCCCCGAGGGTGTTGTTCAGAATCACATCTGGTACAATTCCAGCTTTGACGATGCAACCATGGACCTCTTTGCCCTTTTCCAGGGCTGTCAGGCTTGCACAAGCATTGCAAACGCACACAAACGTGATGGAGTTGCGCTTCACCCCTTCCCCCATCATTTGCTCATAGGTCTCCAAGGCCTCCATCCCGTGCCCCGCTGTGCATATCCTGCAAGCATGTCGTTCCATGACACCAATTTCGTTCAGCCATATTGTTGAACACTCCCTCCACATTTGGCATACATGTCCACAAGTTATTGTTCAAAATCACATCTGGTACATTTTCAGCTGTGACGATGCGACCATGGACCTCTTTGCCCTTTTCCAGGGCTGCCAGGCTTGCACACGCACTGCAGACGCACAGAAACTTTATGTGGTTGGGCTTCACCCCTTCCTCCATCATTTGCTCGTAGGTCTCCACAGCCTCCATCCCGCGCCCCTGCTGTGCATATCCTGCAAGCATGGCGTTCCATGACACCATATCTTGTTCAGCCATATTGTTGAACACTCCCTCGGCATCCTCAATGCTCCCACAATTGGCATACATGTCCACGAGGGTATTGTTCAGAATGACATCTGGTACAATTCCAGCTTTCGCGATGCAACCATGCACCTCTTTGCACATGCATTGCAAATGCACACAAACGTGATGTGGTTGGGCTTCACCCCTTCCCACATCATTTGATCACAAGTCTCCAAAGCCACAATCCCCCCTTGCGTGCCACGACACCACCATCTTGTTCAGCCATAGCGTTGAAAATGGCCTTCGCATCCTCTTTCCCCTTTTCCAGAGCTGCCAGGCTTGCACACGCATTGCAAACGCACACAAACGTGATGTGGTCGGGCTTCACCCCTTACCCCATCATTTGATCATAGGTCTCCAAAGCCACCATCCCACGTCCCTGCTATGCATACCCTGCAAGCATCGCGTGCCACGACACCACATCTCGTTCAGCCATAGTGTTGAAAACTGCCTTTGCATCCTTAATGCACTTACATTTGGCATACATGTCGACCAGGGCAGTGTTCAGAATGACATCTGGTACAATTCCAGCTTTCACGATGTCATCATGGACCTCTTTCCCCTTTTCCAGGGCTCCCAGGCTTGCACACGAATTGCAAACACAAACAAACGTGATGTGCAACATTTGCTCATAGGTCTCCAAAGCATTCCTACCACACCCATGCTTGGTAAATCCTGCCAACATTATATTCCACGTGATCAAAGATGGTCGAGGCATTCTGTGGAAAACCTGGTGAGCATCCATGATGCTCCCACACTTAACATACATGTTGACAAGGGTGTTGAGTAGAAAAACATTTGGCATTAATCACTTTGGATAATGTGAGTGTGCACCTGTTTCCAGCTTCCAGACCTTTCATCTTGATGCACTTAAGCAAGAGACAGAAGACGTATCTGAATCTGCTGAAATGCCTTGTTAGTTTAAAGTTGTAGAGCCTCTGTCAGTCTGCCTGCCTCACAAAGCATCTTCACATGCCCAGCATAAGAGGCATTGTGGACTCCCTCTCTTGATCCTCTTTCAGAAGCTGTGGTCATGGTTGAGGTGCTTGATTTTATCAACTGTGCCGCTGCAGCTGCTACCTTTACTTGACCATCTACCCATGCAGGTTTCTTGTAGCTATTGATCCACATGGAATCATAGGTAATCTGGAGCTTGAAGTCCAGCCCTCTTGGATGAACCTGGACCCACACTCTATCCCTGCTCCTTCAGCTATCCATGCCTCTGCACAAATCATGCATACTGCATCCTTGCCTTGTTGCTAGCACCTGACAATGACAGCCTAGATTTGTTCTAGGAAACACCTAACTCAACTTATCACACTAGTTCCTATGGTCAATTGCATCTGTTACTCTTTGTAATCCAACAAGCATTCACCTTTTTGCCTCGATTGTCCCGCCATTGCCTGGGGTCAGAAAAGTATCAGAATTCAACATGGAAATTTAGGGCCAATTCTGATAAGAGGGAAAAATAGGGGTGAAATTTGTTGAAGAAGGTACCTTCATTAGCAGTGCCTGATTTTATCAATTGAGCCGCTGGTGCTGTGGCTTCCAGTTCACCATCTACCCATGCAGGCTTTGTAGCTATCCTTCCACATGGAATCATAGGTAATCTGGAGCTTGAAATTCGGCCCTCTTGGATGAATCTGGACCCACACTCTATCCCTGCTCCTTCAGCTGTCCAGACCTCTGCACAAATCATGCACACATCCTTGCCTTGCTGCAGCTAGTAGCTGAAGCAGCTGACACTGACGCCCTAACCCTACCTACAATAACATGTCAAAATCACTCCAAAACCACCATAGATCCACCAACGAGCTTCTCCTAATCTATGTTATCTGTTGTGCCGCTACTGCTGCGGCTTCCAGTTGACCATCTACCCATGCAGGTTTCTTGTACCTATCCTTCCACAGGGAATCATAGGTAATCTGCCGTCATATACCCATCACAGGTCCAATCCAAACAGCAGCCCTAACAGCCACTTTTGGCAAGACCAGACATTTCAAAGACTGCCCTACATAATAAGCTTACACATATACCACTTTTAGCAGCTCAATGAGAATCCTGTCAGCTTTGGAAGAACACAGAAGAAAAAGGAGTGAGAAGAACCTCGGCAGGGGTCTGCTCAGCGCGAAGGCGTCTGCCATCGAAAAGGAAGGCGATCAACTGGCCGACGGTCGCAGTATGCATGCATCAGCTTTCGAAGTGTGGCTGTGGTCTTAATCCTGAAAAAAACCTCCCCGCCATCCTACACATTGCAGCATCTCCGGCCATCCGTTACTAGACCCATACAAATTCTCCTTCACAACACCTTCTTCTCCAACCACCCGAAATTACCACAATTCTCGCAGCTTTCTTCACGAGGAGAATCTACTGAGAGTCCCTGACATTTGATATAACCAAATATATTTGTGAACCACATAAGAGGTGTACCTGCGGACCCAACCATTGTGGGGAAGTACGCAGCACATAACGATCCTGCTTGGGTTTCTTCAACGGGTCAGTCTCGTGCAATGCAGCAGCTGCCTTCATGTAAGAGCTTTGACCCATCGAGGATTTGACTGACCACCTCTTGTGTGTGCTGCTTGTGTCTGTAGTCAGGTAATGTCGGATTGGTCTGCGAGAGGATTGGTATGCGAGAACCACCACGATGCAGCTGAGCGGGCGGAGATTGAAACACGGCCTGCTAAGACCAAGCCGACTCTCCCAAGAACGTTGTAAACATCAGGAAGAATACCAAATCATGGTACTAAGAGCCCACATTTGCAGGATGGACAAACATCTTCACATCGTACATTAAGAAAAGCCACACCTTGCGATTGCGGTTGTCCACCCAAGCTATTGCATATCCTGCAGATCCTCCCACGCAAACACAGCGAAACAATCAAGTCCCATAACTTACTCATCGCTGAACGCAATCCCGCAACCCTAAATCCATTTTGAATTATTTGGATGAATGTATCGTAGATGGATGGATTTTGGGTTTTCCATCAATCTATCCATCCATCCATTTAATTTTCCGTTCATCCAATAGTTGCCAGCAAGGCATTTGCTTTATCGTTCATTCATACGTTCATCCAGTGTACACAAATTATATTTCATACGTTCATCCAACAGCTGCCAGCAAGGCGTTTGTTTATCATTCGTTCAGATAATTCAGTTGTTCTGTTTCACTAACCTTTCATACGTTCATCCAATAGCTGCCTGCAAGGCGTTTGTTTATCATTCGTTCAGATAATTCAGTTGTTTTGTTTCACTAACCTTAATCAGCACACGATTAGTTTACTATTAATGTGCTGGGTCAGTGAAAAAATAGTTAAATGTTTTTACTTCTTCTTATTATCCACGTATATATTACTATATATAGTTTATATATTGTGATTACACATGCCATTGCTTAACTGGTTGTCTCAGTCAACTCATTTTAGGTAGTCAAAATCTCTCACTACAGTCAAAATTTCGCGGTTGTCTAGCACCTCGAATATTTTAATATAAATTTTGACTGCAAATGGTTGGAATAGTCGAAGTGACAACAGTCAACGCCATCGTCAAACTAAATCGTCGAAATTACATAGGGTGTGTTGTAGTGTGATGATAGCCCTTCCATTTCATGAGATACTCCGTTTCTCGATTCTTGAACCTCCTCGACTTAAGCACTGTCTCCACCTCGTACTCAGGTTCATTTTCATGATCCAACAGCACAGGTGGTGGACGCAACACTTGATGTCGATTCGGACGCGCTTCATCTTTGAAGTAAGGCTTCAAAAGGGAGACGTGGAATACCGGATGCACTTTGCTGTTTGCCGGCAGCTCCAATTCATACACATCCTCATTCATAACCTTCTGGATGCGAAAGGGTCCCGCATACAGAGGTACGAACTTCGGGCTTACTTCCAGAGGTAGTCAGAAATTCTTGATGTTCAACCAGACCTCCGTGCCTGCCTCAAACTTAACTTCCCTCCGCTTCCGATTCGTCTGCTTTTCATACCGTTTCCTAGTTTTGGCAATATTGTACTTTGCGAACTTCAACAAACGCTCGCGTTATTCCAGCACCGCTGCTGTTGCTGGTTCCTCAACGTCTTGGGCGGCCCAACTTGTCGGCACCAAAGGTGTTTTTCCATAGACCAATACGAAAGGGGAAACTCCCGTTGCGGAGTGTTTTGTGTTATTATAACAGAACTCTGCCGCATCCAAGTGCTCCACCCAGTCCGATTGGTCTGCCGACACGTAATTCCGCAGGATCTGCTTCACCACGGAATTCACCCTTTCTGTTTGGCCGTCCATCGTAGGTCGGAAGGCGGTGCTCATGTTGAGCCTTGTGCCCATTTTCTTCCAAAGTACCCTCCAAAATTTACTTGTAAACTTTGGATCGCGGTCCGAGATAATATCCTTCGAGAGTCCATGATGCTTGAAGACGTGGGCAAAATAAAGTCGCACCGTCTCCTGCGCCGTTGCCGTCTCCTTGGTGGGGATGAAATGGCCCATTTTACTGAACCTATCCACCACCACCATGATTGCATCGAATCATTTTGACAGCGGCATAGCAGTCATGAAATCCATCGAGACACTTTCCCAAGACCCCTCTGGAATCGGCAAGGGTTGTAACAGTCCCGCCTGCTTTTTGTACTCGCTCCGGTTTTGTTGGCATGTGGTGCATGTCTTGACATACTCCTCGGCCTCCTCCCTCAGTTTAGGCCAGAAATACTCTTTCTTCAAGAGTGCCGCGGTGCGCTTGGCTCCGCCATGGCCCGCAAGCGGGCCATCATGGCATTCTCTCAAGAGACTATCTCTGATCCCTCCCTTCGGCACGTACAGACACTTTTGCTTGTACCGGAGCAGTCCATTTTGCAAGTGGAACTGCGATTTAACCCCCATCCTCAAGTCCCGCATCACGGACTTCGTCATCTCATCCTTCCGGTAAGCCTTCCGGATCTTCCTTTGGAGTGCCGTCTCACCCCTGTACACCAACATGAGCTGCTGCTTTCTACTTAAAGCATCGGCCACCACATTGTCCCGTCCCGGTTTGTACTGGATATCCACGTCGAACCCCGCCAAAGTATCTTGCCACCTAAGTTGTTTTGGGGACAACTTAGGTTGCGTGGCAAAATACTTTACCGTGACATTGTCCGTGAATACCTTCACCGGGTTGGAACCAACATAGTGGCGCCAAAGCTCAAGGCAATGCACCACCGCCTTCATCTCTTTCTCGTGCGTCGGCCACCGTCGCTCCACTTCATTCAGTTTCTTACTTTCGTAAGCCATTGGACGTCCATCTTGCATAAGTACACCCCCAATCGCGAAGTCCGACGCATCTGTATGAATCTCAAACGGGCGGCCGAACTCCAAGATTTTCAAGACTGGAGCTTCCGCCATCCGCTGCTTCAACTCGGCAAAAGCTTGGCCACAAAAGGTGTTCCATACCCATATCTTGGATTTACACAGAAGGTCTGATAGCGGCCCCGCGATCTTGGCGAAATTTCTCACATACTTTCGGTAATAGGAGGCGAGTCCTAGGAAGGATCGCACTCCCGGGACCGAAGTCGGAGGTTCCCAGTCCAAGATCGCCCTCACATTTTTGTCATCCATTTTGATCCCATCCTGTGTAATCACATGCCCTAGAAACTCCACTTTTGTGACCCGAATTCGCACTTTGAAGCTTTGGCATACAGCTTCCCTTCCCGCAATTTCTGGAACACCCTTTTGAGGTGCTCCAAGTGCTCTTCTTTTGTTTTCGAGTACACCCAGATGTCGTCGATGTACACGATCACAAAGTCATCCAGCCACTCCTGGAAAAGGCTGTTCATTAGCGTGCTAAAGGTCGCGGGTGCGTTGGTGAGGCCAAAAGGCATCACCAAGAACTCATACGAACCATATCTTGTACTCTTGCACGCGGTTTTCTCCTCATCTCCTTCCGCCCCGCGGATTTGATGGTAGCCGGAGCGCAAATCGATCCGGCTGAAATACTTTGCTCCTGCCAACTGATCGAAGAGGTCGTTGATTCTTGGCAAAGGGTACCAGTTCTTGATAGTCACCTTATTCAGAGCCTTGTAGTCGACACACATCCGCAACGTCCCATCATTCTTGTCTGCGAATAGCACCGGGGCTCCGTAAGGTGACTTACTCGGCCGAATGTACCCCTTTGACATTAGATCCTTGAGCTGGGTCTTCAGCTCGACCAACTCTCTGTGGCTCAACCGGTAGGGCACCTTGGTAGGCGGCTCCGATCCTGGTATCACCTCAATCTTGTGGTCAACTCCCCTTCGCGGTGGCAAGCCACTTGGTAACTCCTCCGGCATCACATCCTGGTATTTCTTCAAGATCCCTTTGATCCAATCTGGGTTCGGCTCCCTATCGCCTTCTCCCTTCACTTGTCTTACGTAAAGCAAAAACCGGGGCTCGTATGACTCCTCCACGGCCCACTCCCTTGCTGACAGAAGGTTTATTCGCCCTCCCACGGGGTTGGGCGTTTCCGACACTCATAAAACCTTGCCACCATTCCCACACGGTAGCATGACTACTCTCTTGCGGCCATCTATGACCGGTCCGGATTTGCTCAAAAAGGTCATCCCCAAAATGAGATCCACTCCATCGATCTTGCAAATGGTGAAGTTCTCACGTCCCTCCCAACTCCCCAATTGAAGAGGAACATCGAACGCCAACCTCGTCGCCAATTGTGGTTCTCCTTTGGCAGAACGCACCTCAATAGAGGCCCCCACATCACTTGTCGGGAGTCCCAGCTTCCGTGCTGTTGCTGGTGTCATGAAGGAGTGCGACGCTCCTGTGTCCACCAACAACGACACATTAGTTCCGGAGATTATCCCACTCACAAACATTAACTGATTCCCTTTACGCAAGGCGTCAGTTTCCTGATACAACTCACAAGAGTAGTTGCCTACCTTGCAAGTCTTGGCGACCACCGCCTCCACCAAGCGGCTGATGGAATCTTCGGACAACTCCGTGGTTGCCCGAGTCATGTTCAATTGTCGGGGTTTCGTGCATTTCTTGGCCATGTGCCCGGGCTCCCCACAATTGAAGCATACTCCATCGAAGGTCGCTTTTTGTCCGCCACAAGGCGTCGTACCTGATTTTCCTTTCGGAGCACCGGGTGTCGTCTTGGCGTGTAAAGGCCCTCCCTTTGATTTCCACGTGCCATTGTCGCCGCGTGGCCTATCCTACTTCTTTTCCGGTCGAAAGGAGTCACCCTCCCGCTGGGTCTTCTTGTGGTTGAGTTCCGTACGGCCTTGTCTTTCGCCCCTTGGGACATCCGAGAAACATTCAGCCCTCTCAATTGCCTCGTTCAAAGTCTTAGGTGGCTTCTCCTCCAACTTCCGCCTGGCCCATGGGGCCAGTCCCGCCACAAAGTTGAAGACCATTTCTGGTTCTGCCATGTCTGCGACTTCGAGCAACAACACATTGAAAGCCTGAACATATCCCCGAATGTAATCCGTTTGCTTCAAATTCCTCATCTTGTCCCGGGCGAGCCAGGACGCATTGAGGGGCACAAACTGTCTCTTCATAAGTTCATTGAACCCACTCCAGTTCAAGGTTTCCGGGTTTGGATCTCGGTCGTGAAGGCGTTTCTGCCACCATTGTTGAGCATAGCCCCTCAAATAGGTGGGAGCCACTTCTACCCGATCCTCGTCACTCAACTTGGCCGCCCAGAAGTACTGCTCTAGCTCCAAGAGCCAGGTGTTGAGTGCCTTCCGATTTCGGACGCCCTCGAAGGTGTCGGGTTCCTTAGGCTTCACCTTAAACTTTGCCTTAGTGGAAGTGGCTTTAGCCGCCTTCAGCACGTCTTTCAACGTCCCACCAAACTGCGCCAACAACCCTTCCCAAAAGGCTGCTGGCATGGGAGACATCTGTTGGTCTGTCGGAGCTCTCAGGGATTCCTTGGGCTCCGACTCCTCAGATTCCTCCCGTTCTTAAGCGGCCTCATTTTCAAAAGCATGCATCGCTTCCTCAAATGGCCGCTTCGGTGACACGTCGCCCCCACCAGGCTCACCAGGATCATCATCTTTTGGGCCGTTCCGCTTTCGCTTTGGCTTGCCCGACCCCATGATGAGGCCGATCCCAAAGACGATCGCGTACTGAACTCTAAGCTCTGATACCAAGTATCGCGCACCTCACTTTGCTAAGCTCCCCTTCAAGTCATAGTTACTCGCTTTGATGCGCGCGCCTAATTCCCAACCTGGCCGTCGGGCCAACTCGGAGCTTCAGCTGCTCACCGGGACATAACGGTCCCCCTTTTCTCCCCCAACAGACCCTCCACCAATTTGGGCCTAGTGGAAATTCCCTTTGGTAGTTGGCAGTCCGGAATAGCTTCCCACTTCTTGGTCGTTTTCCGGCTCGCACGCTTACTCACTAGTTTTTGGTCACCAACGGGCTTGCACCGTTCTCGGGGTTACTACTCCCTATATATACTTCTGTGACTGTCCGCGGGGGTTTCACAAACAACCATGCCATTTTATGGCGAACCACCACGAAGACCCTCGATTCCCGGTGATGAGTCACGGTGAGTCTTGGCCCACCCACCACGGCCCCATTGGACCGTGGTGAGTCCCAAGACTCCCCCACGACTCCCACCACAAGGTGTCCGCCCCATGGTGAGTCCTATGCCACCCCCACTAAGTCCCACTAAGCTACCACCACCCCTTGTGGAGCCACCCCCACCGCAACCCGGTGTGCGGGGCTCCACCTAGTGAGCGCCTCCGCCTCCTTGAGTGCCTTGGGCACTGAAGGGTGCTTCAGCCCCCCCGTACCTATTGTTGCCACCGCCCCCACCACAGGGGCAGCCCCTCTGCGTCCCGACCCCCTGCCCTCAAGGCAAAGGGCCGCGACAGTAAACATCAGGAAGAATACCAAATCATGGTACTAACATGAGCCAACAACCCACATTTGCAGGATGGACAAACTTCTTCACATCGTACATTAAGAAAAAGCCACATCTTGCGATTGCGGTTGTCCCACCATCCTGAAGAATCTTTAAGAAACTTAGCTCTGCTCCGTGTTGTAAAATCAGGGCCGAGCGGGTAGAGTTTGAAACACGGCTTGCTAAGATGATTCTGACTCTCCCAAGAATGGCGAGCTCCCAGCCGAAACCTCCTCGCACACATACCCTAGCGTTTCTAGAGTTGCTTGCTTGAGATGCAAAGGTTGCTCCAACTGCGGGCCTCCCATGCATGTTTGCCCTCCCTCCCGCTCGCTCGCTCTAAGTCCCAGCCCTCTCTCTCTCTCCCTCCCGCTTGCTCTAAGTCTGTTCACGCTACCGTGATGGGCTACTTTTTAAGTTTTTTAACCTTTTTGTAAACCCTAAAAGCCCCTTTTTGATTTTTTTTCTTTTCTTAAAGGAAACCACAGGCCCTTGAGGAGGGGGGGAAATTCACCCGCCTTCATTTATGGGCCATAAGACCTACAGGACGATCAACGCCCAGACATACCGTCACGAACAATCCCACACACGGGATAAGGGCAGCGAGTTTGAACCCCAAACCACCAGGGCGACACACTGTGCACTTACTAGCCGATGTGTTTTTTTTTAAATCTTTTTGCACTTTGTTTTGTTTTGTTTTGTTTTTAATTCATTCTAGTGGTGAGAGTCTCCGTTTTTTCAAAATATAAATACTCAGATATTATATATATAACCAGAAAAGCATGTGTCGACACGTGCAGTCATGTAGTGATTCATCCATGTGATGATATGGCAGAATGCATTAGAGTGAGAGTCATGAAGTCATATGTCTGTCTAGCAATATGCACACGTCATTCCAGTTTAGCCATGACCGTGACTGGTAGTCATATCTGCCATGCCAATATTCGTGGTCAAACGTGTTTGACCTGTGTTGCGCAGAGTCCGGAGCCATGCAGTCGCATATATGCCTTCCTCAGACCTGCATTATGACTTCAAAAGCATTTTACAACTGTAAATGGCATTTCTGCCACAAATCTGTCATGACTGCGCACCCATGGGAGTCATAAAAGCCGCAATCTGTTTGTAGTGGTTTGCTTTTGATTCCCTTGCCAAAGGTGCACGAGATGTTGTCTTGGCATTACAAGGAGTCCATGAGACCGGTCACAAGAGTGCACAAGAAGACATTGCTCAGCAGACCGACCCATTGCAACAAACCGAGTATGGACAGCAGACTGTGTCAGTGCAACAGACCATGCAACAGACGGACCCAGTACAACAGACCGTGCAACAGACTGACCCAGTGTAGCAGACTCAGCCAGTGGAACAGACTGTCCAGAGTATCTTAGCAACAGTCCAGCAGGCTGGGCGCACTACAGAGGAGACTGACAACATGAAGACTGATGACCAGACTGTACCCCAGAACGTCCAGTGTACTGCCCACGACGCTGTCTACCAGACCGTCCATGGGACTGCGACGAGGCTGTGCACCAGACCGTCCAGCGGACTGATGAGCAGACCTGACATGGCACTGTTGACCTGGCTGTGCAATAGACCGTCCTGCAGGCAGAGACTACTCCGCACATTGAGGAGACTGTATAGCAAATGGCCTGCACACTGACCCATCAACACTTCCTATCCACCAGTCTGGTTCAGGCTCGTTTCAACAGAGTCGGTTGGAGTGGCCTTGACAGGCCTGGGTGTCTGAATTTATCCGAAGTTCTATGAGGCAATTGACAGAGCCTAGTTTTGCCCCAGAGCCATCTACACACTTTGGCGCATCGATTGAAGATATAAACCAGTCACCGGTTAATCAATCCTCGCCAGTAGCCCATGGCCTACCATCTATTTCCATTCAATTGAGCCCGATTTTAGTTTGTTCACTGGCAAAAGTCTTAGATGATTTTTACATGAGCAAGCGTAATTTCAGAACTCAAACCCATATCATTGACCTTATTGAAGAACCAGAGGACGTACTTACGGTAGATGTCTAGATGCCAGGGCAGTAGACTGTCCAGACAGCAGACTGCCCAGACCAAGGCACAACAGACTGTCCAGATGCCGGGGCTGTTGCTCTTCTGCCAATGTTGACTTGGTCTTTTATGAAGATTCACGCGGACGGGCCACGTGAAAGGCTAGTGGAGAATTTGCATGGAAACTGGAGCATCCCTCGGCTGGGCAAAGACATAAAAGACTGCCATCATATCATGGTTGCGCTTGTGGATGAGTAAGATCTCTACCTTACTGAGTCTGTTTGGTCTGGCCAATGTGCTGAGTCTTTGGAATCTTTGCAGTGTGTTGATTGCGAATGTGGTCTGAGTCCAGTGAGGCTGGTCAATATGTGCAGTTTGGTCCGTCTGCTCAGTTTGGCGAGTTTGCGCTGTCAGTCCGCTCGGCCAGTCTGCTCTGTCAGTCTGATTGGCCACTGTGCTCTGTCAGTCTGCTCGGCCAGTCTGCTTTGTCAGTCTGATCGGCCACTCTCCTCGGTCAGTCTGCTCTGCCACTCTGGACAGTCTGCTCAGTCTGGTGAGACCCGCGGGTCCGCAGAGTTTGGTCCGCCAGGTGAGTCTGCTAAGTGTACTGGATGAGTATGCTGAGTATAGTAACCATGACCATTATAAAATTGCAGGGGGCACTAGAGTTTGATTGTCATCAACCTGCGGAAAGGCGCATACACTCATATGAACTCCAAGAAGGATTTGCATCGTTGCCCATTTGTTTTTCCATGGATACGGAAGCTACATGTAGAGTGTTTGGGCTATGAGGTCGACACACCGCAATGGGAGGAGGTTATGGCGTTTCAGTTGAACTAGCCGGAAGTCCACCAACAGCCATTCAGCTGGGAATGTGGGTTTTACGTCATGTCATTCATCCAAGGATATTACGAATGGCTTCAAAGTGGCCATACTCGTACGTCTCCTAAAAAGCCAGAGAGAGAAGTCCCTTTTACGCACTTGGTTTACTTTCAAGTTTGCACTTGGGCAACGTCTGCAGTGTGTTAAGTACATCTTGAATGGTTTGGGCACTGCTGATAAAGCACTTTCTTGACAAATAGGAGGCACACCATAGGATGCATTTGTCATATACGTATGCTTCCCAGCATTTGTAACAAAATAAAAG
Organism: Takakia lepidozioides; assembly: GCA_030704615.1. Lineage (NCBI taxonomy): Eukaryota > Viridiplantae > Streptophyta > Takakiopsida > Takakiales > Takakiaceae > Takakia > Takakia lepidozioides. The sequence goes on from CM060733.1 coordinate 57,751,122, forward strand.
ATGATGTTGCCTTTCGTGAATGATGAGTACAATTTCGGACGTGTTCATCGGTCTGCTTATGCGCAATTATCTCATTCGTCTATTTAACATACCATAGGAGTCCAGTGCTCAGCAGACTGTCTCCAGTCAGCAGACTGCCATTCTGTCACAGACTCAGCAGACTGCCAGATACTCACCACATACCAGACTATATTCTGTGAGTTTGATTATGGGCAGACGGTCGACAGTCCGACAGACTGGCAGACTACATGAAGATTGTACTCTGGGTAATGGCATGTTTTGTTATAAGGTCAATTCTGGACCATGTTCAGTAGACTATCTCCATTAGACCTGACCTTCCCATTTAATACTCGACATGTACAGTTTTCCCAGGAAAGTAACAAACGCGCACTGGTCAGTCTGTTCATCAGACTACAAGGGATGGAATTGTGAGCATAAGTTTGCCGCGTTTGTTGATGAGTGTGCTGGTCGCCTTCCGCAGTTGAGGAGTCTGCTGGGAGACGTACAGGTTGAACCCGTCCGTTGGTCCACTTAGTCTGCTCGACGGTCCGCAGGAGTCCATGAGTCCTTTTTATGGACTGATCGGGGACCGAGTCTGTTCGTCCGTCTGCTGGGATAGGCAGTCTATTCAGCCGACCGAAGGGAGACTGCCATGAGTGGACTACTGCTGATGTGGTATGTCCATTAATCAGTGGACATCGCATGCCAGCACACTAAAGGACTTTTATTTCACAAGAGAGAATGATAGCATAGCAATTGCTACATTATATTGTTTTTTTTGTGACGGAGAAACGATCTAAAACCTTGCGAATTTTGTCGTATATTTGTGATGCAAGTGTAGGGGCACACATCTTTTTGGTAGTCCTCCTTAAAATTCTAGGCCGCGTTTTCCACGCCTCCACAAAATCCCGTTTCCTTTTCAAGGACATGTTGTTATGGTCATTCACAAGACGGAAAGCCTTTGCTGCCGCAGGGTGCAACATTCCCGGAGCACTTTTGGCCATAATATCAACGAGTTGACCTCTACAGATACGAAGACAGGAAAAGACATGTGCCTCCAGGTATTTGTCATCACCCACAATCCGAAGTATATATGTGAATTCTTGCTCCGCAGATGCCTTCATATCAGCTGACCCTCGTCGTACGGAAAGTCGTCCGGAGCCTGTATGCCTGTTGCATTTCTGGAATCCTCATCATCGGCTGTACTGCCCAACATCAAGTTCTGTAATCCTCCATGAGTGGTTCCCAACGAGGTGCCACAAGCGCGCACGATGAGGCCATCCTGCAGGTCAGGGTGAAGTAGCTTGAGAACTCGAACTTGATGCTTACATAAGTTTCCCTTCATTGCCCACGGGCACGTGTAACAAGCCCAGGATTGTAACACTACAACAGATGAGCGTTTTTATGACTGCACATATGACTATTTTTTCAGTCTTATATGCGTTCATGACTACATCACTCTGTAGTGAAAAAAGCCATGTCATAGCGACTAGTATTTAGGACTGCATTTTGCAAGTCATAGCCGTGACTGCGTGCGTGGCACCTGGAGTCATGCATAAGAGAGTGATGTAGTTACAACTCTATGACTTACATACGACTAACTATATGACTACATTGTCTGATGAGCGTTGCCTACATGGAGAGGCTTTAGAGGAACACGTGCACCATTGCGCAAGCGACACGTCACGACACCTGTTGCACTTCAGATGTGACATGTGGCACTTAGACATAATATATGACTAGCATATATGGCAGGGTTTATGCCACGTGTCATCAAGAATGTCTCTGAAAATAATTTAATAGTTATATTTGTAATTTTAAATTCTTAAATTTATATTTTATTTTTGAAAACAGAGGATAGTAGCTTGGAAAATTTTATTAAATGGTATTATTGTTTAATTTAATAATTTTATATAAAAATAAAAATAGATTAAATGATTTAAATTCTTCATTACATGGTGAAATTCTGATATAAAAACAGAATGGACCCCTCTTACATACTAGCAACCACAAGAACATTCAAAATAGACAAGTACAGGGGAATACACGCCCTATAAATTATATTACAAAAATCCAAATGAGACCAATGTCCCAATGGACACCTTAGAGGCCACAAGGTCCAAAAATCCATGCCTGAAAAGGTCCAGTAAGCAAAAAATAAGCAAGCCCACACATGGGCTGAATTGTTGTAATACTAGTTTGTTCTGGTGCTACTAGAATCAAGGACCCTGTTAACAGTGCAATACTTACGGCCGATTTGATAAGAGGGAAAAACAGGGTGAAATGTGTTGAAGAAGGTGCCTTGATTAACAGTGCCTGATTTGATCAATTGTGCCGCTGCTGCTGCGGCTTCCAGTTGACCATCTACCCATGCAGGTTTCTTGTACCTATCCTTCCACAGGGAATCATAGGTAATACGGAGCTTGAAATCCGGCCCTCTTGGATGAATCTGGACCCACACATCTATCCAGGCTCCTTCAGCTATCCATGCCCCTGCACAAATCATGCATACATCCTCGCCTTGCTGCTAGCAGCTGACAAATGACAGCCTAGAATTGCTTGAGCAAACATCCCAACCCTACTTATCACACTAGTTCCTATGCTGACTTGCGTCTGCTTCCAACAGGCATTCACCTTTTGCCTCGATTGTTCCACCATTGACTGAGGTCGGGAACGTATTCATCCTAGAGCTTCTCCTCGAGTCTCTGTTATCTATTTTTCGATACTTTCCTGTCGACCACATAGGCAGTAACATGTCAAAATCACTCCAAAACTACCATAGATCCACCAACGAGCTAACTTGCAGAATTCAACATTAAAATTTAAGGACGACTCTGATAGCAGGGGAAAACAAGGTGAAATATGTTGAAGAAGGTACCTTCATTAGCAGCACCTTGTTTTATGAATTGTGCTGCTACCGCTGCTGTTTCCAGTTGACCATCTACCCACTTGTAGCCGCTGTGAGCTATTGAAGAAGGTGCCCCCTTCCCCCATCATTTGATCATAGGTCTCCATACCATGTCCCTGCTCTGCATACCCTGCAAGCATCGCGTTCCATGACACCACATCTCGTTCAGCCATAGTGTTGAAAACTCCCTTCGCATCCTTAATGCACCCACATTTCGCATACATGTCCACCAGGGCAGTGTTCAGAATGACATCTGCTACAATTCCAGCTTTGATGATGTCACCATGGATCTCTTTCCCCTTTTCTAGAGGTCCCAATCTTGCACACGCATTGCAAACACAAACAAACGTGATGTGGTTGGGCTTCACCCCTTCGCGCAACATTTGCTCATAGGTCTCCAAAGCATTCCTACCACACCCATGCTTGGTAAATCCTGCCAACATTATATTCCACGTGATCAAAGATCATTGAGACATTCTGTTGAAAACTTCGTGAGCATGCATGCATGATGCTCCTGCACTTAACATACATGTTTGCTCCTGCACCCACATTTTGCATACATGTCCACCAAGGGTATTGTTCAAAATGACATTTGGTACAATTCCAGCCCTGATGATGTCGCCATGGACCTCTTTGCAAGCCCTTTTCCAGAGCTGCCATGGCTGTGTTTATAATGACATTTGGTACAATTCCAGCTTTGATGATGTCACCATTCACCTCTTTGCCCTTTTCCAGGGCTGCCAAGCCTCCATCCCGCGCCCCTGTTGTGCATTCACTGTGAGCATCGCACTCCACGACACCACATTTCGTTCAGCCCTATTGTTGATCACTCCCTTTGCATCCTTGATGCTCCCACATTTGGCATACAAGTCCACCAGGGCAGTGTTCAGGATCACATCTGGTATGATTCCAGCTCTGACGATGTCGCCATGCACCTCTTTGCCCTTTTCCAGGGCTGCCAGGCTTGCACACGCACTACAAACGCACACAAACGTGATGTGGTCGAGCTTCATCCCTTCGCACATCATTTGCTCATACGTCTCCAAAGCCTCCATCCCGTGCCCCTGCTGTGTATACCCTGCGAGCATCGCACTCCACGACACCACATTTCGTTCAGCCATATTGTTGAACACTCCCTTTGCATCCTCGATGCTCCCACATTTGGCATACAAGTCCACTAGGGCAGTGTTCAGGATCACATCTGGTATGATTCCAGCTCTGTCGATGTCACCATGCACCTCTTTGCCCTTTTCCAGGGCTGCCAGGCTTGCACACGCACTGCAAACGCACACAAACGTGATGTGGTCGGGCTTCATCCCTTCACACATCATTTGCTCATACGTCTCCAAAGCCTCCATCCTGCGCCCCTGCTGTGTATACCCTGCGAGCATCTCACTCCACGACACCACATTTCGTTCAGCCATATTGTTGAACACTCCCTTTGCATCCTTGATGCTCCCACATTTGGCGTACATGTCCACCATGGCAGTGTTCAAGATCACATCTGGTACGATTCTAGCTCTGACGATGTCACCATGCACCTCTTTGCCCTTTTCCAGGGCTGCCAAGCTTGCACACGCACTCCAAACGCACACAAACGTGATGTGGTCGGGCTTCACCCCTTCCCCCATCATTTGCTCATAGGTCTCCAAAGCATTCCTACCACATCCATGCTTGGTAAATCCTCCCAACATTATATTCCACGTGATCAAAGATCATTGAGGCATTCTGTTGAACACTTGGTGAGCATCCATGATGCTCCCGCACTTAACATACATGTTGACAAGGGTGTTGAGGAGAAAAACATTTGGCGTGAATCCACTTTGGATAATGTGAGTTTGCACCTGCTTTTCAGTTTTCAGGCCTTTCACCTTGATGCACTTATGCAAGAGACAGACATACGTATCTGAATCTGCTAAAATGCCTCCTTGGTTTAAAGTCTGTAGACTCTAGAGCCTCTATCAGTCTGCCTGCCTCACAAAGCATCTTCACATGCCCATAAGTGCCAGAAGAGACATTGTGGACTCCCTCTCTTGATCCGCTTCCAGAAGCTGTGGTCACGGTTGAGGTGCCTGGTTTTATCAACTGTGCCGCTGCAGCTGCTGCCTTCAGTTGACCATCTACCCATGCAGGTTTCTTGTGGCTATTGATCCACAGGGAATCATAGGTAATTTTGTGCTTGAAATCTGGCCCTCTTGGAAGAATCTGTACCCACTCTCTATCCCTGCTTCTTCAGCTATCCATGCGTCTGCACAAATCATGCATTCATCCTTGCCTTGCTGCTAGCAGCTGACAATAACAGCCTAGACACCCAACTCAGCTTATGACCCTAGTTCCTATGTTGAATTGCGTCGTTACTCTCTATAATCTAACAGACATTCACCTTTTTGCCTCGATTGTCTCACCGTTAACTGGGGTCACAAAAGTATCCATTCCACAGCTTCTCCTCATCTCTGTTACATACTTTCCTGTTATCACATTGGCAGTATCATGTCAAACTCGCTGCAAACTAGATTCACTCAACCAGCTAACTTGCAGAATTCAACATGGAAATTTAGGGCCGATTCTGTGATTGGAAAGAGAACCCAGAGGGATGGAATGGAAGCAGCAGCATGGGTGTGTCTCTGATGCATCAACAGACAGCGGTCAGACCAAGTTCTATGACCCAAACCCAGAGTGAGCACAATGGCTTTGTAAGGCCAATGCCTACATGGCATATTCAATACTACAATGAGGATACGCAAGCAACATATACCATGTGCAAATCAAAAAACAACAAAGGTGGTGAAGGTGCGCAACCTGCCAAAGAGAGGGCGGAGCTGAGGAAGGATGAAGCAATTACAGACATTGGGAAATGCTCTGATGCGGGTAGAAGGGAAGACCCAGGCCTTGTCGGGGTTCAGCTGGCAGAAGAACAAGCTGCTGACAGCAACAACATGGAAGCAGAGTGGATACACGTTGATTTTGACAAACCTGAGTCCATCAGACAAGGCATCAGAAGGCCCAAACAAAGAACATTGTGCAAAATCTGTAATAACATGAGACACAGTCGTCACACATTAACCCTACATGGGTCTTTGGCAAACTTTCAGCAAAGCTGAAACAATCACAAAAGCAAAAAAAGGGGCAGGACCTCAAGGGAAGATGTATGGAGTACCTTTTGCAGTGATCAATGAGTACGTGGAAGGAGGAGCTTACCCACTGCCAAGCACGGAATACATGATGCAACCAACAGCACAAGTATCATGTCAGTTCACTCATAATGAGCTGGAGGCACTGGATGAGTTGGAGGAGATATACCATATAAGTGATCACACTCCAATAAGACTACAACAACACCCCACATCAACATGTTGACACGGGGAAGTGCAAAGAAGGCCAAAATAGGGGATGGGATGCCTATTCTGTAGAAATCCAGCCAAGACATCAAGGATTTAGGGCAAAAACATGGATTTGGTGAAGAAGAATGCATTGGCATGGACAACATCTACAGCTCAGCAGGGTTTGAGCGCCAACTAGAGATATTCATGGGAGAGGGTGACAATCCTACCTTGCCATATTTGCAGGCAGTTACTGCTAATGTGAGCTTCTTTCATGTTTTCACTGTAGGGCATTGAGGGCTGGATTTTGATGGCCAAACATAACCTAGTGAATGAATAATTCTTCAAAGTGCATATATGACGAAATTCTTTAGAGGATGACACCAATGCCGAGTAATTTTTTGTTCCCACGAGTGAATAAGAGTGAAGTATAGTTGAAGTCCAAAGGAAATAACATTAAGTTATTGTAGTGACATCCCACATCCTACAGAAATGACTAGCCCACTCCTTTGCTGACAGGTTTATTCGCCCTCCCACTTGGTTAGGCGTTTCCGACACCCATAACACTTCGCCACCATTCCCACATGGTAGTGTGACTATTCTCTTGCGGCCATCTATGACCGCTCCGGATTTGCTCAAAAAGGTCATCCCCAAAATGAGATTCACTCCATCGATCTCGCAAATGGTGAAGTTCTCACGTCTCTCCCAACTCCCAAGCTGAAGAGGAACATCGAACGTCAACCTCGTCACCAATTGTGGTTCTCCTTTGGCAGAACACACTTCAATAGAGGCCCCCACGTCACTTGTCGGGAGCCCCAGCTTCCGTGCCGTTGCCGGTGTCATGAAGGAGTGCAACGCTCCTGTGTCCATCGACAACGACACGTTAGTTCTGGAAATTATCCCACTCATGAACATTAACTGACTCCATTTACGAAAGGGGCCAGTCTCCTGATACAACTCACAAGAGCAAGTCTTGGCAACCACCGCTTCTACCAAGCGGCTGATGGAATCTTCGGACAGCTCCGTGGTCGCCCGAGTCATGTTCAATTGACGGGGCTTCGCGCACTTCTTAGCCATGTGCCCGGGCTCCCCGCAATTAAAGCACTCTCCATCGAAGGTCGCCTTTTGTCCGCCATAAGCCGCCGCACCTTATTTTCCTTTCGGGGCACCGAGTGCCGCTTTGACATGTAAAGGCCTTCCCTTTGATTTCCATGTGCCATTGTCGCCGCGTGGCCTATCCCACTTCTTTTCCGGTCGGAAGGAGTCACCCTACCGCCGGATCTTCTTGTGATTCAGTTCCGTACGACCTTGTTTTTCGCCCTTAGGGACATCCGAGAAACATTCAGCCCTTTCAATTGCCTCGTTCAAAGTCTTAGGTGGCTTCTCCTCCAACTTTCGCCTGGCCTATGGGGCCAGCCCCGCCACAAAGTTGAAGACCATTTCTGGTTCCGCCATATCCGCGACTTTGAGCAACATCACATTGAAAGCCTAAACATATCCCTGAATGTCATCCGTTTGATTCTATCAAGTAGACAAATTCCATGACAGTTGAATTGGTTGACCAGGACACACCACTATGTTTCAGTCAAATTCCTCATCTTGTCTCGGGCGAGCCAGGACACCTTGAGGGGTACAAACTGTCTTTTCATAAATTCCTTGAACCCACTCCAACTCAAGGTTTCTGGGTTTGGACCTTGGTCATGAAGGCATTTCTGCTACCATTGTTGAGCATAGCCCCTCAAATAGGTGGGAGCCACTTCCACCCGATCCTCGTCACTCAATTTGGCCGCTCGGAAGTACTGCTCTAGCTCCAAGAGCCAGTTGTTGAGTGCCTTCCGATTTCGGACGCCCTCGAAGGTGTCGGGTTCCTTAGGCTTCACCTTAAACTTTGCCTTAGTGGAAGGTGCATTAGCCGCCTTCAACACGTCTTTCAACGTCCTGCCAAACTGCGCCAACAACCCTTCCCAAAATGTTGTTGGCATAGGAGACATCTGTTGGTCTGGCGGAGCCTCTGGGAAGTTCTCGGGCTCCGACTCCCCAGATTCTTCCCGTTCTTGAGCGGCCTCACTTTCACAAGCATAAATCGCCTCTTCCAATTGTCGCTTTGGTGACACGTTGACCCCATCGGGCTCACCAGGATCATCATCTTTCGGGCCATTCCGCTTTCGCTTTGTCTTGCCCGACCCCATGATGAGACCAATCTCAAGGACAATCGCGTACTGAACTCTAAGCTCTGATACCAAGTGTTGTGCACCCCACTTCGGTAAGCTCCCCCTTCAAGTCATAGTTACTCGCTTTGATGCGCGCGCCTAACTCCCAAACTGGCCGCCGGGCCAACTCGGAGCTTCGGCTGCTTACCGGGACATAACGGTCCCCCTTTGCTCCTCCACAAGACCCTCTCTCAATTTGGGCCTAGTGGAAATTCCCTTTGGTTGTTGGCAGTCCGGAACAGCTCCCCACACCTTGATCGCTTTCCGGCTCGCACACTTACTCACTAGTTTTTGGTCACCAACGGGCTTGCACCGTTCTCGGGGTTACTACTCCCTATATATACTTCTGTGACTGTTCGCGGGGTTTCACAAACAACCCAATCATTTTATGGCGAACCACCACGAAAACCCTCGATTCCCGGTGATGAGTAGCGGTGAGTCTTGGCCCACCCACCACGGCCCCATTGGACCGTGATGAGTCCCAAGACTCCCCACGATTCCCACCACAAAGGTCTCCGCCCCATGGTGAGTCCTATGCCACCCCCACTAAGACCCACTAAGCTACCACCACTCTTAGTGGACCCACCCCCACCGCAACTCGGTGTGTGGGGCTCCACCTAGTGAGTGCCTCCGCCTCCTTGAGTGCTTTGGGCACTCAAGGGTGCTTTAGCCCCGTACCTATTGTTGCCACTGCCCCCACCACAAGGGCAGCCCCTCTTGTGTCCCGACCTCCCTGCCCTCAAGTTAAAGGGCCGCGACAAATCGCTTGGCCGACACAGGATATTGTTTGGCACTCAACCACGATTGAAGCGTACCTCTTTGAGAGCTCCTGTTGCCTGCAACCAAGCCCATACACAGATCCAAGCCTACTGACCCGGCCCAACTTTCAAACCCATGGATATCATCCAAATAACACACTCCACATTCATCCAAGGGGTAACGACTCTTTTGCCCTATCCCTTTCATCCCCATTCACACCAAGAAACGAAATAGAAATGTATAATAAAAAAAATGCAAAAAAATTAAAAATTAAAATATTGGTAATAAAAATAATTCTCATATGTTGAGAGTTCGTATGTTCATAATACATAAACTGAAACCCAACAATATTACATATATACATACACTACTACGCCCAAACATACTACAAGCGCCTCGTATATACTGGATAATACCAAGCCCCCAAACCATTCGTGGCCATACGAAACCTAGCGCACCAACCCCAATACAAAATATGATTAATCATCCCCCAAAGACGGCAAAAGCTTGAGGCCCTGCCGCAATTACTCTAAAGCTAGAACCACGCCAAATAATACCACAACCAACCATATGTTACACTCACCCCTTCACAACTATTCAGCTGTACGATTCAGGAACGAATATTCTATAGCCGTTGTGACATGCAAAAATATAGCTCTCAGCAGCATAAAACAACCCACACATTCCCTACCACTATTCTCAATGAACAACAACAACTCCCAACTATCCCAAAAGGTAGAACAAATACTGATCATCCCATCTCCAAACAAGTTAAACGAAAATTACAAAAATGGATGCACAACTATACAACTACACAATTATATATACTACTCATACGATGTGGAGATATTCACCCCAACCCAGGCCCTACAAACCGACATTGCTGCATAACACCACTAGTTATTAACCCAATCATAAATGTTGTCCATATAGCGGACCCCATTCAAAACATTGTTAAACGCATATCCAAAGCGGCCAAAACAAGATATGGCATATACTTTTACCCCTCTACAATTACGTTAAAATTACAGTATAAACACCTTCGGGGATTGCTAAACCGTGAACAAAATCCGTGAGCAGAAAATTTCGTGAGCAGAATTCTGCTTACGCTTTTGGATGTGAGCACCTATAACCACGGACACCTATTCGGCTTAGAGGACCTATTACTGCGGGTAGTGTCCAGTATAACATGCATACCAATTCATCATTATGGATGAATGATGGATGAATGATGGATGAATGGGCGATGAATGTATGTTGGACGAATGGCATATGGATGAATGTAGTTTGTGATTGAATGCAGAATTAAAAAGCATTTTTGAGTAGTGGTTGCCAAATCCCCCGAGCTCCAGAGTGAACCTCTGTCAACTGCAGAGGGTTGTGGTTGTCCTTTCACCAAGTATCCCAAGTCGAGAGAGATGCTGACATCCAATTGCAAAGAAGGTAGAGAGGCCATTTGGTGCTTTAATATAAATCGTTTGAAAACAGCCGATTCATTCCGACGAAGAATATCCACTGCTACTGGAGTCGGAGTCCAAAATGAAGAAGAGGATTTGTGCAGAGCTTTGTTGTCATGTCCTTCTTCCATGTGATCAAAAATCCATGTTGGGTAAACGCCAAGTCTTTTGCTTGCAAAGCAGGGGTTGGGTTCTTTGCAAGTTTTTCAATTTTTATTTTTATTTTAATTTTCCCCGAATGTGCCAGATTAAGGTGTCGTCAACGACACCTTAATCTACCTTAATCTGGCTAGTTTTCTGGTGTGTTATTTGGGGTGAATGGCATCTACAAATTGCTCGGACCACATAATTTATGATTCGTTGTCATGTCATTATTCCATGTGACCAGAAATCCATGCTGGGTAAACGCTAAGTCTTTTACTTGCAAAGCAGGGGTTGGGTTCATTTGCAAGTTTTCCAATTTTTATTTTTATTTTATATTTTCCCGAATGTGCCAGATTAAGGTGTCGTCAACGACACCTTAATCTGGCTGGTCTTCTGGTGTGTTATTTGGGGTGAATGGCATCTACAAATTGCTTGGACCATATAACTTATGATTCATTGTCATGTCCTTCTTCTATGTGACCAGAAATCCATGCTGGGTTAACTGTCATTTGCTTGCAAAGCAGGGGTTGGGTTCATTTGCAAGTTATATATATATATATATATTATTTTGTTTTATTTTATTTTTCCCTGAATGTGCTTGATTAAGATGTCGTCAACGACACCTTAATCTGGTTGGTCTTTGGGTGTGCTATTTGGGGTGAATGACATCTACAAATTGCTCGGACCATATAACTTATGATTCGTTGTCATGTCCTTCTTCCATGTGACCAGAAATCCATGCTGGGTAAATGCTAGGTCTTTTACTTGCAAAGCAGGGGTTGGGTTCATTTGCAAGTTTTCCAAAAAATAAAAATAAATAAATAAATAAAAATAATTTTATTATTATTTTATTTTTCCCCGAATGTGCCAGATTAAGGTGTTGTCAACGACACCTTAATCTGGCTGGTCTTTTGGTGTGCTATTTGGGATGAATAGCATCTACAAATTACTCGGCTTATGATTCGTTGTCATGTCCTTCTTCCAAGTGACCAAAAATCCATGCTGGGTAAATGCCAGGTCTTTTGTTGCAAAGCAAGGGCTGGGTTCATTTGCAAGTTTTCAAATAATAATAATAATAATAATTTAATTATTATTATTTTCCCCGAATGTGCGAGATTAAGGTGTCGTCAATGACACCTTAATCTGGCTGGTCTTCTGGTGTGCTATTTGGGGTGAATGACATCTACAAATTACTCGGCTTATGATTCGTTATTATGTCTTTCTTTCAGGTGACCAAAAATCCATGCTGGGTAAACGCCAGGTCTTTTGTTGCAAAGCAAATGCTGGGTTCATTTGCAAGTTTTCAAAAAATAATAATAAATTATTATTATATTATTATATTATTTCTCCCCGAATGTGCCAGATTAAGGTGTCGTTGACGACACCTTAATCTGGCTGGTCTTATGGTGTGCTATTTGGGATGAATGACATCTACAAATTGCTTGGCTTATGATTCGTTGTCATGTCCTTTGTGACCAGAAATCCATGCTGGGTAAATGCCAGGTTTTTTGCTTGCAAAGCAGGGGTTGGGTTCATTTGCAAGTTTTCCAAAAAACATAAAAACAAAATATATATATATATATATATTTTTTGTTTTTTCCCTTCTGAATGTGCTAGATGAAGTTGGCGTTGATGCCAGCTTAATCTGGCTGGTCTTCTGGGCCGGAATATTTAAGCTTCCGCCAAATTAAAATACACTTATTTAAACTCAACAACACATGGATCCTTGCGCACATGTTGTTGCAGTCATCCATGGTTCACTCATCTTGGCAATTTTTCATCCGACACTCATCCAACATTCATCCAATGTTCATCCATTCCCTTTTACGTTCATCATAGATACATTCATTTGACAGTTTTTCATCGCACATTCGTGCCACATTGTCGTCATGGAGTTTGTTTGTCATCGGTCCGATGGAGAGAAGATTGCGCCGTTGTAGTGGAGTTTGTGTCCACTTGTTCCCTCGCTTTTAGGGTCCACATCAATAATTTGCTCACGCTTGGGGGAATCTGCTCACGGATAAGGGAATCTGCTCACGGGTTCTGCTCACGCCTTTGCTGCCCTCAACACCTTCTTGATGTCTTTGTCCCGTTCCTACCTAAACCGCAATACATTCTTGACCCAAACAATCCAGATGCACCTCCATATGGTATAACCACATCCGAGCACCCACTTCTCGTTCATAATAGTTACAAACTCAGATGCTACCTCAAAGACCATGTACTTTTTACATATATAATATATATATCACCAAAACCGAAAAAATATCACTCTCTGAAAAACTGGAGACACGCATACTATCCACACTATCAAAACTCCAAACACTCCCTGATTAACACCTATCGCAATATAAAGCCCCGCCACACCCCATTCAACTGCCTTCACAACTCTCTTGATCTCCTCCAAGCTCCACCTAGGCAAATTCACCAACTACTCACAAAGTATCTGTTATCTTTCCTACCCACATCTTGCCATACCCTACAACATATCACCATGAAGTTTCCTTTCATATCACTGGAGATCCTCTCTGCCACACTAAACACCCTCACATGTCTGCCTGGTTTTTGCACATCCAAACATACACCACAACCAACCACGTCGGTTAGTCTTGCTGACACCACACCAAACTCACCACTAGCTATACCCCTGCCTCCAACCAACCCTCCTCTTGATGAGCAAGACTACCTACTAGATCAGCCCCTAATATGTTTCACATGGAACATCGGCTCCATCGCCTCTAGTGTCCCTACCCTATCACTTATACTCCAAGAGCCAACTCCAATTGCATACGTTTAATACGTACATAAATAAGATATTACATAAATATCATTTGATATATGGTAGCCCCCCCTCACCTGAAAAATACATCAGACGACGCGCCTTACCGTATCAACCAGCTCGGGGAGGAGTTGCAATTGGAATACACAAATCCATGCACTCGCAAGATACAACCTCCAAGATTACTATCCCAGCTCACCTCAAAACCCACCTGCAAATAGTGCAAATACATATCGGTCCCTATCCAAAATTCAGTATTATCCATCTATATATGCCCTCATATCTAGATGATGCACCAATTACCCAAGATATACTACAACAAATTGCAGATTTCTCCAATAACCCAATTCACTCCTCATCTGTAATCTTTCTTGCGGGAGACTTCAACAGAGACCTAACCCTACATGGCAAACAGTACATTCCTCTCCCTCGTTAAAAGATATAGAGTGGACATCCTACACCCAAAATCTTGGATTCCAGTACATCCCCTCAAACCAACCTTTCTCGAGGCAAGGAGGACTGGACTATACCTCACATAGTCTCATTGATGGCTACTATCTCAAAACACCTAACGACAATCCCACGCGATTACACAACACAATACTATATGACCCCATATATAACTCTGACCACTACCCAGTTCTCCTCCGCATTCCATCACATTTTATACCAATAGGTCCAATCTTGAACGACCTCTCTTTGGATACAAGACCTCGAATACCTACTCCTATCTCGCCCTTGTCCATCCTGGCTTTCCAGACTAAATTTAGATCCATATCCTCCACAACCATCTTGGAACTACAAACAAGTCGCTTCTAAATTTGGAGGTCTAGATCACTTACCTACGATAAACCACATTGCCTGTATCCACTTGCCGCTCCTCGGAACCTTGTACATCCTCAAACACATGCATATTACTATTAACACATCGATACCTAATATTCTACTCCACACTTCACCCCCAGAAATAGCATGGGATACAAGTCCACAATAATGCCTCTTTGACCCAAATAGTAGACCCCACAAACAAACCACCCTAAAACTCTTTATGGAGTACAATATATCTATAATTTTGCAACTAACAGATGCAACTGGAACCAAGCTTATCAACCCACACGTTTTTTGCCTAACATACCCTAGGCCATTAACGCGTTCCCAACATATCCACTTAGGTCACCTACAAACCATTTTTTGGTACCCACAACCGCCTGCCAAAATAATTGCCCCATAAACTGTGCGACTTCGCCCCATCATCCCTGCGAGCTTCTACCTCAGTATCGCTCCCAACCTACACGCCCCCCACTCGCTAGACTGTTTGTCGCCCCCATATCTCATCCAAAAGCCGCTCAATCTATAACTGCCCAAACAACGGATCCACAACAACGTGACACAACCCAATCCGTACAAACCCTACTGGAACCCCACTATGAGCTTGAAGAAATACAAGGCATAGTTAAAAACATACGAGTAGACCAATATGGAGCCTCGTACGCTGATACTATGTACTTGTGTAAATGGAAATGTGACCCCGACAAGAAAGCCACTTGGGAACATAATGACACCCTCTTTGATCGCCCATCAATACAACAATTGCAACACAATATCCAAATGATAGCTGATTACTACCGCAGGACCAACATTAACTATTTAACACATATTCATTATTAGCATATTGCGGAACTGCAAACTTCTGACAAACGTTTCATTAGCCCACCAAGAAATGTATCCAACCTACATATTTCCCTAGACGAGTGTAACCCAAACATTGATATTCTCTGTACCCACCCAAAGATCCAGATGGCTTTGCTTACATATATGGACCACTAGGCTGCTATTTGGAAGCATATCACTTGCTAGATTGAACTGGCTATGGAATATGTCCCATTTAAACCTCCTACCTACCTTGCAACCCCAAATCCCGCCAACATTTGAGACAAAAGTTTCCACACTCCTCCAGCGCTATGCTCAAGATTTGCCCCCCCAAGTGTCCAACCACAACCAACAAGCTCTTTCTCGCACGTTCCTATTCAACCTTACCCATGGCTCTCCTAGACTTTCTTACAACAGAACTTAAACTCACTCACTCATACTACTCTAACCCTCTCACATGCCCCATGGGGATGAAGAGTTACTCCAGCTTGTATAACGCAGATCAGTGTTTCGGCTCTCTAGGTTTGGCCAGATCTCATCATTGGCAAGGTAGAGGATTTGTGCACCCCCCGGACTATAGTACAGCTACCGAAGCAATCCATTGGGCAAGAATAGCTGCCCATATATCCGCAGAAGCCTTTACCGTATTGTACATCCCGTACAATAATCACAAAAACACTAATCACCCTATGCTGGCCAGCCCCCCCGGAATGTTGACATTTGCTATATTTGACTCACGTACGATCATCTATGAATCAACCCCACCATTATCGAAGTATATGAAATATCCAGAGCCATCCCTAACTAAACTAGTCTAGGTACACCACTTAGGCAGCCCACAAATACCATGTACTTTCTTTTCACAATTAAAGCAAATACTAAACCAGTTGTTTGGCCCTACTGCCATAGTCTATGAACCGCAACAAGTGCCCCACGTCTACCCTCGCATCAACCAAGACAAACCATGGAATATGGCCACCCCACAACCACCTTGGTCAGCCCAA
Organism: Takakia lepidozioides; assembly: GCA_030704615.1. Lineage (NCBI taxonomy): Eukaryota > Viridiplantae > Streptophyta > Takakiopsida > Takakiales > Takakiaceae > Takakia > Takakia lepidozioides. The sequence continues at coordinate 57,767,353 of CM060733.1, forward strand.
CAACAACACCCATTTGGACAAAAGCCAGATTTTACAAACTTAGCCCCTTTAAAATTCCCTCCCCACCAATGTGTATATACAGATGGCTCCCTAAAAGATGCACATGCAGGGTATGGTACATACTCTCCCGATAACAACTCAAGAACATACAACCGTATTTCAGGTCGTCAAAATATTTTACGTGCAGGACTCATGGCTATACATGATGCCTTGAAAGCACTGTCATGTCATCTTGGTTCGACCAGCTACTACCTCTTTACAAATAGCTTAGTCTCTTTGTATCTCCTCTCTAACCAAAACCTTAAACCCTCCTCCCAAATTCATCACCCTGACCTTCATCTCATTAAGGCCATCACAGATATTGTAGACTCATCCCCAATACAAATTCATCTCCACAAACTCAGATCCCATATAGGTATCATGGGTAATGAGATAGTAGACAAACTTGCCCAACTTGGAACCATCCAACCTACTACTTACCCCACGACTGACCCTATTCACCTGACACACACATATCCATTCTGGCTGACATCCACTAAAGCTAGATTCCCGGACATAGCCCCATTCGGGACCTGCATGCATATATGACAGAAGAAACTATGGATCAAATCCGTGCATCGCCCACCTATCTAAAACCCTGTAACATATCCAAATGGGTTACGCCACCTGAGCTGCTCCACCATATGTCTAATCACTTATGGAAATCTCCAATTATCAGTGATGCCCAAATTAAACAAATGCTCCGATTTCGATACGGACAATACATGGGCAATCAACGACGTAATTTATTTTGGCCTCTATTATATCCTAACAAGCAGTGTACGTTATGTTATTCCCAACCCCCTCGAGTGGACACATGGCCACATCTTCTTCTCCATTGTAAACATCCCATTATCCATGGACTTCACATTACTTGACATTATCAAGAAGTTTGGCAACTCCATAAACTTCTTCTCACACACCCTAAAACTAGATGAGACAACCTCATTAATGCAGGCACAATTCAAGGTAGGCCACCGGACCACACAATACGTTCATGGTTGCTACCATGTACATGCGCTAATCACCCATGCCTCTGTCTGGCAAGATTATGTCCAAATATTCTTCTTATCCAAACTCCCCATCTCGTCGGCAACACCAACATGTCCACTCCCCTCCCTCACTATCCACATCATTGAATTTGCCTTCTGTCATGACAGAGATCCCGATCAATCCATTATGTTCAAACGTGAAAAATACGAACCCCTAGTTTTAGCCCTCCGTCAATATGGATGGAACACTGCCCCTCTGACAATTATCACCGCTGGTGTCAGAGGGGGAGCTCACTGTCACAATAGTCTAATCCTAAAAGAAAACCTTAAACTACCTCATAAATAAACCACCCCCCTATTACGAACATTACACCTCACGGCCATCACTTCAGTAACAGCCATTATTCTCAACAAAAGAAAGATTGAAAGTGGCCAGCTTGCCGCTTAGTAACTGGTTCTTGTTACCATAGAGCCCACCCCCGAAAGGGGGTAGCACCCACATGGGGAAGAGGCTCTTATTTACGCTAGCTTCGGCTGGCGTCGTATATATATATATGGTCCACGTCGTCCGTATTGAACGCTTGCATTCGACCATCTCAAACTCTTTCAATGGCATCTTACTTTTCTCTTCATTGTCACATACGCGCAAGAAATGAAACTACATGAACAAAACCTGTAATTTGTCAATGCACATTCAATCTCGTGAGGTGAGCGTTGCAATCCTTTCTTCTACACAGTCAACACAAATTGTTTTATAGTGCTCCTCAGTGTTCAAAAAGGGGATTAAAATCAGTTTGATAGGATAGTGTTGATATTGAAGGCATGCAAATGATTGGAATTTACCAACGCTGATTTAGGGCAGTCTCCAATCGGGAGATCATTTTTTTCAGAAGTCAACTTGTTTTGGCAAGAGTACAACTTCTGATTTGCCGCCCACAAAATTCGGCCATTCTTAGCACAAATAATGTTTTTGCTAATAGAGCTTACCCCAAAAGAGAGCACTAGACACAAGGTGAAGTGCTCTTAGTTACGCCAGCTTCGGTCCGAGTCTTCTTCTCTTGTTTATGCTAGCTACTAAATGCTATAGGCTGCAAATACTCGTTAACGACAAATAGAGACAATTACATGTTGCCATGCACATTGCATGTACATAACAAATCTTCCATGATGGAAGTAACATTTTGTTTTTGCATTACCATGTGCCTAAACCAAACAAAGTCTGTTTCTTTCAAGGTCTACTATACGTCTGTTGAACAAGTACATAGGGTAGAGAACCCTATCACTGCCAAAATAACACTTTCAATGTGTAATTATACATGTAAATGATCAATTTTTTGTTTATTGTTATGATTAATATTTTTGCACATAGCTAGATTATGTAATGTACTAGATGTGTTGCTAACTTTTAAGTTTTGTTCAAACATTTAAATAATGCAGAAAATTACATAGCACTTCCATCAAGACAACAAATTATATCAAATTTTTTAATGTTTAACGTCTAAGTGCCTATCTCAGCCAATATATGCCATATCATGATCGTGCCAAAGATCCTATTGGTAGTCATACTAACCCTATGAAAACCATTGAACTTATGAAATCTAACAACTGAGTAGTGAACGCAGCTACATATGAAGTGCAAGGAGGTTGGATTAATCTTTGAGTTGCTTCTTGGAAATATACTATCTCACTATTGAAGAGGAAAAGACTCTTGTTGAATGATGTTTGAATATGCAATACTTCAATGGGATGTTGAGGGGATGTTCAATCTCCACTGTACATAATTAATTATTATAAAGATCAAGATTCAAGAGATCACAAAAGGACAATAAATTACATGCAGCTTAAAAGATGGGATGCTTGGAAATAAAGGGTCTTATTGGATGGCCTTGGAGGCTCCATTTGTTCAGTTGTCCATGACTTTGTTCTACTTTGCTTGTAAATGTGTTTGTTCTTGATTTACAAGTTCAGCCAAAACTTGACAACTCTGTCCTCATTTTTCAGATTTTGTTTCTCTTGGGAAAGGTAGACTTGCTCTTTTCTTGATCCTAATCTATAGTTGGTTTGCACATTACATAAATTACATGTGATTCTTTGCTGTATTCTTAGCTGGTGGAGTTCAGCCAAATATCCATATACTCGCAACAACATTAATTTTTCAAATTTAGCTCATATGGTTGTTGCCAGTATTGTGCAGCTAAATAATTTATCCGGTAGATAAATCAGGATAAAGACAAATGAGCTATTTGTATGTACTACTTTCATTTACCCTTACCCTTCATGTTGGATAAATAGTTTGATTCATGCTTATATATGAATGATACCGTTTTGTAGATAAATACAGGATAAATAAGAAAAAGAGTAAATATGGAGTTCTCTTCTTCCGCATCCCACCTAGACCTATATACCTCCTCTAATGAGCCCTACTATGACACCCAAAATGATCACCTTAAGAAAGAAAATAGAGTTGAAAATGATAATAAACATATTTTTACATCCTTCAATACATCCTTGATTTATGCTTTGCGTCTATAAAGGATAAACCATCCATTTATTTATATGTTTCCATGTTTGAAGAAAGGGAGGTAGATTTATTACTAAATTATAGTGAGAGTGAAAAAAAATCATTTATCTTTATCCTTCATTTACCTTCATATGAATATATTGGCAATATATACCCTTTACCCGGAGGATAAGTAGTTTTCTAATGTCTATTTACTCTTATCCAGTGGATAAGTAAAAATCTAATTATCCACACAACAACGGTTGTTACATTGTAAGGTTGATGATGTTTTTATTTATGTATTAAAAACCTGATTCAGATTTTGTGTTTTTAATCTTGCCAGTATGACTAGCCCTAATAATGTAGCCCAAGTTTGATTTCAAAAAAATTCAGCCAATAAGAAGATGACATGACCAAGTGGAGGGGCGGCGGAAAGGGAGGGGAAGGACATACAAACGAGAGGGAAAAGGGGCTGTTGATGAGTGGACAGGTTGGCCCGGGCTGGAGGGACGCGTAGAAAGAGGGGAGAGACAACGTTTCATTTAGGGAAGGTAAGAAATAAGCACCCCATTTGGAACAACCAGTGGTGGGTTAGGATTAGAGTTTTTTGGGGGGGTGCAATTAGTCAACACGTGTCAAATATTGGGGTTGCTTTGGTTAGGTGGTAGGGCGGTGGTGGCTGACGTAACGGAAAGGCATTTTTCGGAAGTGCCACAGCCACGGGTACATAGTCGCCAAGAGAGGTGAAATAAGGTGGAGAAAAGCCACGGGGGCAACAAAATGACCCGGACCTGCAACACAACCATCTAGCTGGGACAAAAGCACTATACAAACGAGTTGTGACAAAGGCACGACACCAACCAGTTGTGACAAGGGGACAAAGCTTCCAAAGTGGTCACAGGGTCCGCTAAAAAAAAAACACTGAGTAAACAAAGTTGCAAACAAAGCACAGATAAAATGTTTGAGGTGTCATGTACAGTGTGTATATGAGGATGCGATGTGGATCCGAAGCTGTTGCTCTTTTTGCAAAAATTCATTGAAGACCGATGTGTGGTTGTCTTAGTAGCAGTAAAACGTGGAGGAACTATGACACACTTACACTTTCAGATGATTGTCCGATTACTCGCGACCAGCCTTATATAGGTGAACAACTCGATCATGCCTATATAGGATGGGACTATGTTCCACCTGTTGTTCATACGGTGATGTGTAAAGAATTAAGACAAGATCATTTATATACATGAAAAGGCCTATTGGGTTACTGTATGGAAGATTACGAGCAACCTCATTTCCAGCTTTTCCACAAAAACGTGAGTGCTATAGTTTTAGAAGACAAGGAATTGTATGCTTATATATATAGTTTTGCAAAGCTCAAGAATTGGGCATGTCTAACGTCAATAAATGTCTTGACTCGAGCTTAGCCCGACAAACACTTGTCCGGAACATTCGCTGGCTGTCTATTGTCCATGTTGAGAACAGGGAAATTTTATGTTTATGCTGCATTCTTGCAAAAACCACTGCCGGAAGTGCGAGACTACACTATAATGCTATATAACCTAACAATATCATTTTCAACGATGTGTTACGAATTTTGTTTTAGCGAGAACAAAACAGATACTGCAATACATGTGTTGATAGAGATAAAGCTGTAGATGTAGATATGGATTTCAGTAACATGATTATACAGGAGTTTGCACATGTAGTTAGATCATAGGCTCCATATTTGCTAATACATAGTTGTCCAGTAAATCCTAATGTGTATATTTCGTAAGTAATATTTCATGCGTTCTATGTAGGTTTTTGTGTCCATGCATACCATCAAAAAATTAATTAATTAAGCATAAGTAGAATGAATGAATATAATGATAGATTAGAAGTGAGAAATGAGTTCTCTGAGCTCTCCCAAACAATAGGTATTCTAATTTTGAAGAACCACGCTGCTAGCTTGAGAGTTCTGAGATATGTTGTAGTCAGTAATAAGCTGCTAGCAAGCAGCGACTCAAACTTAACGAATTGGAATTATTTCAATTTCAATTTCAATTTTTCTAGAATTATTAAGATAATGGCTTTGGTAACATAATGCTTAGTTATCGAGTCGTGCTATCATGATCTCCTAGCATTTGTAATCATGCTCTCATTGGTAGTGTCGTGGCCGCTTCGTTGCAATAGAGAGTTTTTACTTTTTGGTCTCTCTGCTACATTTTCTCTTTGTAGTATGCTAAGTTCTACTGTCCCTTTCTTCTTGGTTCAATCATTCAACATATGCCTTCAAACCGTCCATTGGCCCCTCGATGGGCCCAATATGTTGAGCAGTAGGCTTTGTAAATTCACTGGACGTTAAAGAAACTTCTTTCTTTAGGTGGCACTGCAGTTTTCTCTCAATGACTTTAGATGGTACTAAGCTTCATGCTCCTAGATTTGGGATGACTCAAGGAACTTTTTTTTTTTCCTTTCTTTCTGTGTGGTTCTACTCATAAGTTTGCTAGCCTAAACTCATATGAGTATCATATGAATAGAATATTCTTACTATTATATTAAAATATCATTACTCTGACTAAGCTACTAGTGCATAAGGTAGTGGTATCTAGAAGTGTGCTTTTAAGTGGTGTGCACTACTCCAAAGGATGCATTGTCACAAAAATTATGTGAGCAGAATAGCAAATGAACTAACAATCACTTGTGCAAAGCACATAATTTTCCAATCACGGATGTATTATGTATGAATTATCAAAGTCAAAGTAACATATTATCCCACTTCTGCTCAATAGGTCGCTCCTGTAATGCCATATATTCCCCCCTAAGTGCACAAGGTGTGTACCTATACCCTTCCCCAAAAATTACCAAAATCAGGCCATGTGTGGGCCCAAAAGTAGCTGCCTCCCAAAGCGGAATTCCCCAAAACTTTCCCTGCACGGATGACGACCTCTACAAAATCTGACCATACACGTACCAAGTAGGACCCCTAAATCTGCCCTGAGTTGACCTACAACTCCTCAGACATGTCAATCTCAGAACCCTAAATGAGCCGACCCCGCAGACACAGCTGGAAGAGTCCGTGGCTCCCTCATTTCCAATTCTCTGGCAAATTGAAGCATGATAAAATGTGTGTACTGTTCTGTACCATATAAAGTGAACCATTGCATTCATGCCTGGCTGGCCATTGTCCCAAAACAACCGCCTCCACTTTCAAAAAATGAATGAGGAATTTGAAATAAAAATCACTAAGCGGCTGTATAATTAGCTTCACTAATCCACCATTAATTAAGCCCCTCATACTCCAAAAACACCCCATATTGTACCTAATCCAAAGCACTACTTAACCTTGAACTGCCTCCATCGCAAAAGTGCACATTACTGGGATGAAAACAGTGACTTCATTAAACAAAAATAGGGGACAGAATAAGGCAACGCACACTTCTAGATGCCACTACCTTAATACACATCCAAGGCTTCAACATTCATCCAATGTCTAGAAGTGGGGTATTATACGTTGAGGTACATTCTACATTCTACATTCAAGGAGTATGAAGGAGGGAGGTACGGTTGGTTCAGCTTGGCTTTTATCTCGAGAGCGATGGATCGATCAGTGTGTGGTCCCTGCTGCGTGCTGCTTCCATGTCAGTGTTGGCTGCTTGTGGGACTCTTGTGCTCCCTTTGCTCCACTGGGCAAGTCTGTCTGTGCATGGCCGATCGTCTCCACAAGTGCTGGATGACTTGCAGGTGGCGTGGAAGATGGGGTTTTCAGACTTGTTGGTGGACTGTGTGTGGTCCCAAGGCATTTGTGGACTTCAGAAAGCACCACACTGGGCCCGGACATGGTGGTATCAGTAGGACTTACAAGTAGAAATTCACAAGCTTGTCTCGTGCAGCATGGAGGGTATATTAGGCTATGGGGCCTAAATCAGGATCGCCTCGGATTGCAGCTCGGTTAAAGCGATATACACTATACCTTGGCAAATCCCAACTGTGGGCTGCAGCTGGTGAGAGACGCTGGACTAAGATGAACGAATAGATTGATCAAGCTGCTTTGCAAGTAGAAATATTCTCAACTTGTTTGACTTGTGAAAACGCCAGTTTTAGTTAGTCACTTATTTGATAGTCGAATGCAGGGACGAGTCCTGACTAATCCCATTTTGTGAAATCCACAATCGCCCTTTGCTGCATCCATGCAAGCAACAGTCCACGGTTCTCTTGATCCGGGTGTCGGTCTCCATCTAGTTCAGTAGGTGCCAAACGAATCATAAGTCCTTGTTTTTCGACATATATACCGATGCAACATGTGCGGGGGCACCTTACATTTGTAAACCGGGACATGCAATGAATGGTCATTGGTACCTAGAAGATGACCTTTCAGAAGAATTGGAGACTGTTGCTCAGCCCATATAGCTACGAGCTGTCAGTTTTCACGCTCGTACAAATGGACACCTCTTAGCCACAATTTGCACCATATATATACAAGACTTGTGCACAGAACTGACCAAACAGGGAGGCGGACGTCGGTTGTTCGACCAAAACATGGGTCTCAGTTCTTTACTTGAACATTTGTACAAAGGACACTGAGATTCAGCTCTTTACTTGACACATCTGTACACACTTCATCTGTCCTCAGCATCTAAGATTCGAAATCTCTTAAGCTTACTTCCTTGAACACTCATGACACCAGATTTTACTCTGGACAACTCCACGAAAAGGTACCAGTTTATCTTCGATTTCGTTTCCCTATCCAATCTGTACTCCAAATACCAACTGGCTGAAAACACGTACATATAAGCGTGCATGAAACCCCCACCGTCAGGCAATCTCAGGAGCCACTGGCCAGGCTGCAATTGCTAACACGGAACTCCCATCCAGTGTTAATTTGGTGAGCAGCTGTCAGATTTCCACACCTTAGTAGATACAACTCAGTTTGAATTGTTACTACATACATGTAGGGCTAAGAAGTTCACTCATTAATTACCTGCGCCACCTGGGCAAACGTGGAGGGGAGGACCAGTGCTCCAATCCATGTTCACGTTTTGGCCTCGACATGTTCCTTTCCAACAAGAAACTGGCACATGGGTACCATCAAAATCATGCTCAGCTATGCCCCCGTTGATGACATTCACTACAAAGTCAGGGACGTAGTTGTAGCCGATGATGTTTGGGATGATACTTGCAGCATCATATGGTGCAAGGTAATTGTAGCTACCACGCGCTCGGACGCCTCCAAAGTCTGTAATCCAGGTTTCAAGCTTGTCCGATGGAAACATGGAAGAGACATTGGTGTTGAAGAGACTTCCAAACTCTGACAGAAACACTGCCGCTTCAACCTCCATCAATTCGATTCTGTAATTGAAGAAGGCAAGGGGTGTAGTAGAGCATCGATCTGCGTGTGGAGAGCTGTTGCTTTCCGAATTTGCAAGACTGCAACCTGCTTGCCGCCAGCCGCAGCACTGATGACCACCCGGAGGTACCACCGCTTTGAAGGAAACGTCTGTAACTGGAAGCTGCACAAAATGGGCGAGAAGATTCTCTAACAGTTACACGATATGTATATGTACAGAAGAACATGCATGCACTACCTATCCTGTGCTCTATGATTTGTACTTGCGAACTCCAAAATTCAGCAGCTGCACAGTAGAACAACAATTCACAGCAGACTCTCCAGGGCACTTTTACTGCAACTCCTAGGAAGTCTTCCTCCAGGTTCCTTTGTGCTTGCAAAATGATTGTTTGATGCATATGCAACCCTCCGTCTCTCGAGCTCCAACTTGTCAGGTGACAATCGGTCCAGAAGCTCACCTGTAGTACTGTGATTTCATAGGTCGCCTCGTTCCATACACAGTAAGCAGATGCGCCTTCAAGAGAGTATATTGCAACTAGCAACAGGCCCAACCATAGTGATGCCACTCTACCAGGAAATGTCCGTGCCATTGCAAGTAACTGCTGATTTCCGTGCCTGCCCACCTCGGAGCCCCACAATCTCCTCCTCTTCTAGCACCGCCAACGAATGGACTGGGACCTCCGCCTCCCTAGTCTAGAACATGCGGAAAGGGAAGAGCGCTCCAAGACAATTTGGTGGTGGGAGAGTACGCAAGGCTCGCTCCCTTTGTAGTGTGCAATTCTGTTCCTGCATGAGCGTCGTCTTCCCCAAGTCGTCGATGACTTTAGGTGGCGTGGAAGATGACTTGTTGGTGGTACCTCGTGTGTGGGTCCCAAAGGCATTTGTCGAAAGCTTCCAAAAGCACCCTGAGTGGGCCCGGATATGGTGAGTGGGATCTCGCAAATCCACTTCGTTCTGGAGGGTAATACCTCCCCGTGGGCTCGAAAGGGGGTGCGATATTCTTTCACGGACAGCATCACGAGCCTGGGTCCCTCTTGACGATGATAGGGTCAGATGGGGTGACCACGTCCTTCTCCGTAGATCTACTTTATGAAAACACCTGTCGGTAGTAGTTGCCTGCAGGGATGTTTGAATGCGGGAAGATGACTGCGGATTTTAAGGAAACTTTTATCTTTGCATGGGAATCGATGACTCGTGCTGGAGGGTTTGTATGGTGAGTGGGATCTCGCAAATCCACTTCGTGCTGGAGGGTAATACCTCCCCGACTACTTTTACCCTCTTATCTATCAGAGTCAATGGCAGGCCAGGGGTATCAGATACTGGAGCCCCCAGACTGTGGGGGGTGCCTAGCTCAAAGATTGATTTTGTGGACCACTGTCACCCAGACAACTCCTTTGTGTATTCACACTTCAGCTCTTGTGGAAAGTATTCACACTTCCGCGATAGAGGTGGAGGCAAGAGAGAAAGTGCAGGTGATAGAGGTGATGGAGCTGGAGGCAAGACAGAAGGAGGCAAGACAGAAGGAGGCGATGGAGGGGGAGGCAAGAGAAAAAGTGCAGGTGATAGAGGTGATGGAGCTGGAGCCAAGACTGAAGGAGGCGATGGATGTGAAGGTAAGAGAGAAAATGGAGAGGCTGATGGAAGCAAGAGATAAAGCGCTGGGACAGGAGGACAGTAGAGAAACCTGGGTGCACGGACATGATTACAGACTACGAAAGCGGTAAGAAGCGTCAGCGGGATGCGGACAACGCCAACAGCGTAAAGCGGCTGGGGGACTTGAGCACTGGCATCAGTGAAAGGCACCAGGATGTGGGTCCAGTGATGTTGAACCGCTACAGGTTTTTCACAGCAAGGCAGTTGCTTTCATCTCAAGTGCCCCATGCGCCCCGCTTATGCAAACAGACCTACATACAGCTTTCACTACGCAAACACATTTCCTCACATGTTGGAAGATTGGAGCAAATGCGACGGCGGCCCTCGACGTTGCACAATCGAACAACACTTGAAGCCTGTGAAAGATCAGATTCCAGATTGGGTAGCCACTGCAAATGATCAGCTTCCCTGCTTTTTTGTATCCCTGAGAGATTGTTGCAGTTCCTTGGGAGTGGAATCTTCCATATGCCAGGCCCTTCTGTCTTGCCTCCAGCTCCATCACCTCTCTCACCTGCACTTTCTCTCTTGCCTCCATCTCTATCGCCTCCTCCTTCTGTCTTGCCTCCACCTTCATCACCTCTATCACCTGCACTTTATCTCTTGCCTCCACCTCCATCACCCCAGATGATGGTTTCTTTCACAGAGAGAATATCTCAGTCTCAAGTTCTCAACAGCTGTAAGCTCTACAAAGTGGGCGCCCAGAGCTCAACCGTACACCCCGATCAGCTTCTTCAACCTTCTGATGAGGAAGCTACAGACTGCAGTCCTGTCACATAATTTATCGACGATTGCTGGGCTGCTACATTGAATCGACCTCCAGGGGAATTGTTGTTGCCGACGAGCAGGTGCCAGGAGGTGGCATATACAGTGTCCATAAGGAATGTGTGGTACGCTCTAGCTCTTCATTTCCCAAACTGGAAAATATTGATAGGAATACTAATGGGCACATTCAGCCATGCAAGGAACACTCATCAGACTCACATCATTTAATTGAGAGGAAAGAAAGTCTTGAATACTTCGTGAGTGGGGTGTTCACTTTGCAGATCATTGGCAACCCCTGCAGACTGAAGTACACCAATTAATTGCAACTGGTGCAACGAATAAGTTCCAGGGAACTTGCCCTGTGAAGGCCCTCCAGACACTGACTGCACACAGCTTCTGAGCTCCCAAACGGGGAAGAGGAATTTGTCTGACCCAGAAAGTACACAGGAACTTGACAAACCCAAGAAATTAGGTGAATGTCACATTCAAGTTGATCCATACTTGCAACCTCACACCACAGCTACACAGAACATGAGGGAAGTATGGCATATAGCAATTTGAGTAAGGAATTTCTGACTTATATCTGTCAGATTGCATCTATGGGACAAACGGGTCGTATAAGCATGTTAGTCAATTGGACTAATAAGTTGTATAGAAGCATGGTTTGATTGATATACTGATGCCACAACTCCAACCAATCCCAAAGATTGTCATGATGGAGGAAGACAAAAGCTATCTAGGGTTATCCTAAGATGAGACCATCATGCTGTATTTCTTGCAGCTGGAGTTTGTCAGTTTCTTTGTCAACCCAAAACGAGAAATTGTGAAATGACCCTACTGTAGACCTAAAACCTTTGAAGTCATTATATATGTCACTGGAAATCTTGTCCAAAAGGTGCAACATTCTTTGCCAAGCTCGCACCAGGCACAGCATCCAAGATAAGGCATCACAGCAGCGTGCTTAAGAAATTCCATGTGGATAATATGGACCATCTAACCAACCAAGAGAACTTGTCCACAGAACAAAAGTTGAGGCAGATAAAGAGTCTTGGGGAATCACCCACTATTCTTGAGTATCACCCAAATTCTACATATGTTGGTCAACTCAACTCTACCGTCGAAGAGATCCCCAGCTGTGGCGCCCCTGTCAGGAAAAGTAAGCCAAAAATAACATCAACCTAATTGCGTTTAGGAAACTATGCCATCTGAGCATCTCCAACATCCAGCTCTACATAGGAAATGAGTGCGATCACCATAACCTCAGACCATGACTAACAGACAATTTTGCAGGAACCTCATACAAACATCCTATGCAATTCAGTGAGGAACTGTAGAAATCTCTTCTCCCAAAGGGCATCCAAACATGCACTTTCAATCAAGCTGGGACCCAAACTAGAAATACCTGTGAAGCGGAAGCTCCAGTTGATTTCTTGGGGTCTACTGTAGTGTCTTCATCTTCAACATCATCATCATCATCTATAAACCTGGTCCTTGGCACTGGTGTGCTTGCTCCCCTGCCTCGCTTTGCGGCTGCAGCTCTCCCCCCCCTCTGCGACCCTGTAGGTGCTGGTCTCTTTCTTGCCGGGTAGTTGATGGGATCCTGCTTCATCACATGATTTATCATCCTCTCTTCTAGGTACAGGTGTGGCAGGATACTGGTGAATTTGAAACATATTAAGTGTTAAGCAGAATATATGTTCCTTCGATATGCTCAACTATGATCTGGTTGTCAGCTGTTATTAAACTGACAACCTCCTCCACATGCAATCACCTTTCTTAGTTGCTGTGTCCTCAGCTTGTCACAAAATACTGCAGATTTCAAATTAGGCAGAGACACACATTCAGGTGCATAGGCAGTATGACAGAACTGTGTTTAGCCAAGCCATCTAAATGAGTGTACCACAGATTTTCTCCATGCCATATTGGATTGAAACTGAATATACATGGTGAAGGATGTACCGAATCACTGTCTGGCTCCTCTGGCTCCTTGTCAGAGTTGTGACCACTAGGGACAGCTCCCTCCTCATCACTCTCGCTTATTCTCTGCAAAGCTGCAGAGGCAGCCCTGAACTCAAGCACACCTGAGAATTACATTCTGGAGCAATATTCACACCTGCCATGCTATGTAGACACTAGGAAATGGGTGGCTCGTTAGATTCTCGTATTCACCTTCTATCCACTTCCAGATTCAAATAAATGCGACACAAGAAATATTCATCCTAGGAATTCATGAGAACAACTGAGCTAGAATTTGAGCAACTGCCAACAAAATCCACCTTCTGGAAGGACGTGGCTGCCGGATTACATCTAGTGTTGTCTGCGTTAGACTGCCCCGTGATCCTCGGCCTCTACCGCGGCTTCCTCTACCCCGTCTGCCAGAGATCTCAGCTTTATCTGTACTTCCCTGGCTAGAAGGCCTTCCACGTTTGGCTGGAGTAGCTGCTTTTGTTGCCAACACCCTTTGCCCTAGGACCTCATCACCACTGAACTCTTCACTTCTGACAACTTTGCCACTGGATTTCCCTCCTGAGCTGTGGGCTAAGGCAGACTGGAAAACCCACAATCACATACAATTTCAATTGTAAGTAACCACCAACCTTATTCCAACAGCTCAGAAGGTTGGACCTAGACAACTGCCAGTAGCTAAAGCCCATCAACATCCTGGATCACGACTCACATCCTCCTGCTAAGACGACCTCCAAAATTCAGCAGTATTTCACATTAGTTCTTTAGGTTAAGGGAAACACGCCAGCACAGAATCAGTCTTTGCAAACAAGTGCACAAGGGATGTTGCCTGGGATCCGTGCCGTTCAACTGCTGAAGAAGGATCATTGTCAGGAGGAGATGATGGTCCTGCTCTATATTTGGGAATTGCCTGATTCTCACGTTGCTGCACACTCAACACCAGAGAGCTTCAAACCCAAACCTGCCCTCTCAACCTTAACCAACTTGCCTCTGTAATATACCTAGAAATGGAGTTTTATGCTATCCCAAGTTCCAAACCTAGCACCAAGGTGGCAACATGTTACAGACAGTAATACAAACCAGTGTTTCATGTTCAAGGCACGTACACATTTGCAAAATCAGCTGGAAGACTTGCGTATACACCATGATTCCTTATTGAAACTTCTATTCAGCAAACGTTGGAAAAGGAAAGGGACTGACTTGCATGTGCTCACTGACTTTCACTATGACATCTTTCTCCTCCTGTATTTGCTTAGGGTCAGCTTCCTGGGCAATCTTGCTCTGTACAACAGCACACAACAGTTTCAACCTTACATCCAGGCTCAATAGAAGTGTGCCTTGTAGGCTAGAAACACCAAGCGTTCTTTGATACATGAGAACCAAGTGTCTCATTCCATGGCAGAACCAGCCCTATTTGATAGTAGTAAGCTGCTGCCACAACATGAGACATTGCCATCAAGGGCTCTGAAAGGCTTGATAATAAACAAGCCAGATAAGGTTCATATGTTGGCATTTTCCAATACATGGGAATAGAAGTGAATTACCACACTATGTGTAACAGCAATAACATCACTCATGGAGTAACACAAAGTATATGGTATGCCTGTGTCTCATCCAAATTATGTTGAACACAGGCGTAGAATGCTTGTTTGTCATCTTTGTGCACAAAATCTTGTAGCGCCATGCCTAGATCGGAAACAGGTAAAATCTCCATTTTCTGCAAACCCCATATCCCTCCTTGTAAATAGACAAGACAGAGGCCAGCCTGCAGCTAGAGAATTGCTTAGCTCTTGCAGTCTGTAGGCCAATTCTGTATACCCAGCGTTCTAACAACAATGCCAAACCTTCCTTCCCTCCCAACCTGAAGAGGTAAGTCAATTCCGACGGATTTCTGGTGAGCAGAAGATTGGCCAATGCACTTTACCCAAACCATACATTTAGGTAGCCTAGTAAGATGAGTTTTCAATGCTTGTTTCTCTCCAAAAAGTATTTGTGGAATGCCCAACCAGATTGCTCTCAGCAACAAGGGCTTCAATGTTTTGTTGGTTCAATTCCTCTGGCCGCAGCTTTTCCTTCTCATCAATCATGTCTGTTTCCAGCCCAACATCCCCGTGAAGGTCAATTGGGCACTTATTGCTCATGTGTCACTGAAGATGTACTAATTAACCCCTGAGGATAACAGGTGAAAGAACCAAACCATAAAACTGCAGGAGCAAAGAACTACTAAGCATGGCGTGAAGGTGGAAAATCTCCTTCAGGGAGAGAGAGTACCATTCCCTATAGCTCTCTTCTTTGCTGCTTTTGTAAAGAGAAGTATGTCATTTGGATTGGCTACCTGCAAGCACCATGGCAATCAACTTCACGTGATATGTGTTGAATTTCCTCATTCAAACACATCTTTGCATATTGATCTAAAAGAGGGGTATACTCCAGCAGAAGTTGAATCAATTGAGACTGGCAACAGATAAATCCTTTGCCTAAGTCTACAGTGTATCTCTATACCAGACTAAATATGCTGGTAAACTGTTACTCAAGACATGGTTTTGTGTGGGCAAATTGTTGACCACACCTGGGAGTTCTACAATAATCCAACAGCAGAGCTGACCAAAACAATGAATACAGACAGATATGTCCTCCACAACAAGTTTACAGACACTTGTCAAGGTTGTAATTGATGATTAACCATACACCTTCAGACCAGTCTTGTTTTTGGTTATTCCTTACGCCACATATGTATCTTCGAAATACAAGATGAGAACAGATTTGAACAGATGAGAACACTATTCCTATCGCGATTAGACAGGACATCTCACCTTACCAACAAACTTTTGGCCGAACCGCTGTGGATTGATTGTCGAGAAGCCTGTGTAGTCCACCTGCACTTCATGAAGAGAGCTCCTCTATCAACAACTATTTCAATGAAACTGTTCAAAGCACTGATCCAGTCTGTATTCACAAGTTCAGCATTAAGAAGTGTTTAATTAAGTTCTGGTTGTCAGATGATGATAACGTTACTAAATCTGCAATTTGTCCCGTAGCATTCATGAAGAATTTATAAAGTGGACAGAAAATACCTGTTGGGGTATATAAATAATCAAACAGAGAGAATGGCATTGCGCTTCGAGACAGTTTAGCTCTGGTTTGGACTTTGGTCATCTCAATCTGGACAGATATCAGAGATAGCCCTTCGAGACTTGAATTGAAGTTTTAAGCTGTGCTTTGCTTGCTTGATGAATGTGATTGTACTTCGTAATATTTGTTCTAATTTTTCAAACCTCATCTTCAGACCCATCCTTAAAACAACAGGGCTCTAAATTGTTAATGTCTGTCTCACACAAGACTTCGTAAACTGAGATGGGTGTTAGCAACCAATGTGGATGCACCATACAACTATGATGTGTGCAAACCATAGCTGGGGAGTTCAGAGATGTGACTCACCCGTACCCTGACCAAGGGCAGCACGGCTTCTGGTCGGCCCACAGTCTTCTCAGCCGCTTTTGCTATTAAGTCATTTACCTGTCACCACAATTATTTTCTTCGTGGTAGTTATAGGTCTGCCTATTGCAACAATAGCAAAGAATAGTCATGGCATAGAGGTTTGAATGTATACTTTGGTAATTGACATGGCAGATCACATTGCAAAACTCGAGACTTAACTGACACACTAGAGCCTGGTGCTTTGGAGAATTAATGAAATGGGCTACTGAAACACTTACCACTTTTCCCAAATGCCCAAGAACAGCAGTTTGATCATTAGGGTCCAGATCAGGCTCAACCTTCAGTGAAACCTAAAGAGCACGCCACAGCAGCAATGACAAGAAGGTTGGAAAATATGGTCAGCTTTTAAAAAATACAAATTGCCAATCTTTCAAACTGTAAATTACACCAAAGCAAAACTATCAAAGAATACTTCAAGTGTCTGCCAATCTGGACTTCCTGTACAGACCGGACACAAAGGGGAGCAACAAAGAAAATGTGGACATCCAGCAGTATTAACACTTGTCCATCTCTGTCTCTGAGAATGCAGATATGTATGACTCACATCAGCAAATTCAAAAGGTCTCACAGATTGTAGTGGGATCTTTGTTGGGCGGTACTGGCTCCCCTGCATCGACAGGTAAAGGGATCATGAGAGACATTGGATTCAAGTGACATCAAGCTCAATGTAACCCAGAGCCTTTAAATACATGTCTTCAATGCGATGATAGTGGATGGGCCGCCCTTGTCCTTTCATCCTTGTTTAATGCACGGTTCTTTTCTTTGCCCCAGAGACACTGCTACAGAAGCACAAACATCAGTCCATGATTCCTATGGAACAGGACCCCTGTCGTGTCACATATGCATCTAAGGTCTACATAGACATCACTCCACAACAATTTTCCTGATCAGTGCTTGAACTTAGGAATAATCAACCATGGAGATGCAGACCTTGATCTCTAGAAGGAGAACATGCTTGGGCTTGGCTTCCCCATCAATGAGTGATGTAGCCACTGAGGAGCCTGGCTGTGTCACATGGAAGCCCATTCCGAGCACTTCCTGCATGCTACCGCGATACTCCAACATTTAGAGCGCTGTTTTCCACTCCAATTGTAAGCAAGTTTGGAGATTAGCCTAGGCCAAAATCACCTGATCGTGAACATGCATAACACACCCAGTTAAGGCACACAGGATTGAATCAAAACAATCTCTTCAACAATGAAGATCCAACGGCTAACTCTTCAATTTCATGGCACCCATTGCCTTCCCACCATATGCAAAGACCAAATCTTGGATGCTAGGACCCTGACCAGGTGTGCACTTTTCAACCTAGACTAATCAATGAACATGCTTTCAAAAATTAAGACTACGCCTGAGGGAGTAAGCTCCTCACTTACTTGGAAACCAGCATGGACAAATATTTCATCAAATATGAAGGAAGACCTGCATAAATATTCTCTCCCATCCACAAGTAGTCCCCAATGTTCTCAGGGGGGCTATGTAGCTGAAGCAAAGAATAGTACCTGTGGATCTATACGACACTCATGCTCATGGCCCCAGATGACAAAGTCCAGGAATCGTGCCAGAAAGTGCTCATTGATGGCGTTCCTTGGATTTGCCTTAACTCTGACAAAGACAGCAATTTTGGGACAGTAGAACCTGATTCAGTGCCAAAAACTAACTCTACATTGATATGCACATCTCTTCTTGAGATCAGCCAAGCTGTTTGAGTCCACACACATGTAGCATAAGAACACAGAGATTATGGAGACAGCCTCCACAGGTTCACAAGAATGTGTAGATGTCGGATGAAGAATGTCTGGCAGAAAGATGTCACATACTCTGATTGATGCATGACCCAAGGCCAGTGCAATTGATATCTGTGACCATCCTAAAGACCAGGTTGACATGCACATCCACCCTCTTCTTACTACCAACGTCAGCCCCTGACAGAGGTAGGTTCTGTCCCTTTTGTTCCCGCTCAAACTGGGCGCGGGGTCAATGGCCACAAGGCTACGGCAAACAACGTCTTATGAGTACAATCTTCAGGTAGCGATATGTATCAGGGGAGGAGAACAGAGAGACGAGACACCTGTTTTGATGCAGGACAAAGATGTTGAACCACTCTGAGGCAGGGCAGCCTTCCTGGCTTTCAGGTCGAATCCATTGCACTCCGTGTGGGGTCTACATGTGACAAGCACTCATGATATTTTATCTTCTTTCTCTCCTTTTATAAATCTCAGACCACTATATTTCTTGAACCGAGCTTCTACTTTGAAGTTGTTTACAGCTTCTTTTGGTTTCCAGTTGAACTGTACTGTATTTTGCTAGACATGATCAAAGTGTCCACCAAGGTACAAGGGGCACAACCAAAGAAGCTAACGATGTGTGCAGCCACAGGTAAGAATGAAATTCCATGGTTTGGTTTCAGACCTGGAACATGCGGTTAAGACGCTCATCACGGATGTTCCCAAGGCCATATAAAGCGACTTTAGTTGAGCCCTGGGGATACCCCACAAAACCCACAAGATAGATCACTACAGTTGAAATCTCCAGCTGGAGGTGAAATACATTGAAGAAAATTACACATTCCCTCTTTCTACAGTCTTGAGTTACAGGATGAATGTCATGTCCAACTGTGGTGGTTTATCGAAAACAGTCTAAAGGCTGTTAGAGGTAGATGTGTCACCCCAACGATATAACCACTTGCAGAGAAAGCCAGAAATTCACTAGTCCACTGACCAGAATGAAGCTCACCTTGCGTAAGAGAATTGGATGTAATGTGATTTGCCCCACTCCAGTCCCCCCTAGCACCACCTTCCCAAAATAATTGACCAGATTGCAGGCAGCCAGAATATCTATTGCTGACAAATTATCCTGAAAATGACAACCAGAATCAATAACAGAATTAAAATAGTCAGGGACATGACTCTGCTGGGGCAGAAAACATAGAGTCTAGTCATCTACCTGAAGAAAGGCAAACATGCAATTTAATAACGGCAACATATCATACGCACCACACCAGCTGGATCGTCATGGTTTCCATGAATAGTGAAGACAGGCAAACCCACATTGAAGTTGGGGTCCTCATAGTTGACATGTCCAAATCTTCACAAAACACAAATCGGACAAAAGAGCAAGTTGATAATATACCGATTATCATCAGATTGCGCAATCATCAATATAACACCCTACAAAATCTTCAAGTAAAGTTGACAATCCAACCAGTCTTACTAACATCATATGTTTCCGCCCAAACCACCATGACTTCTGGGTTGGTGGTTTTCCCACAGTAATGTGGAGTATTGATGCCACTATCAGTACGCTTTTGCTGCATCTCTTTTTAAGAGTGTGCTGCGGAAGATGCCTTGTGAAGGGGTTTGTGATGGACTGCTGCAAACATCATCACAAAGCTGCCAACACAATTATGGAATATCAAATGATCATCCTGCATGATGTAGCAAAGAGAAAAAGGTAGCAGAGCATACATGTTAGGAAAGTTGATGGTCTGATCACTAACAACTTGAAATTGGACTGGTCGGTCACTGAGGCAGAATCTTCGTAGAATCTCAATGGTTCTCACCAATGTGGATCTGGAAGGCTTGTTTTCATGGAATAGATCTCCTCCTAAGAGCAGAAAATCAACCTGTATGCCACAGCCTCCACCATGGTTCACCAAGAAACTTCCGGCCTTGCTCTTTCTCCTGCTCTTCTCTGTCATCTCTCCCTCCCCCTCACAGAAATCTCAAATTATGCAGATGACACCCAAAACCTTGTGAAGCAGCCATGGAAAATATACAAACCTCAGCAGAAGTTCCAATAAAGAGAATTGTACACACCTCGCGCTGTGAGGCAATTGAGCAGATCTCATCAAAGGCATTGAATGAATCATGTCCGCGCACTTCATCTTTTTCCATATAACCCAAATGGCAGTCAGTGGCTACCAGAACCCGGAGTGTATCCATATCTGCCGACCTGCACAGAAATCAGCATCCACACATCATGTTCTCAGAAATCATGGTTCCCAGGTTCCATTGTCAAGAGTCAACTTGTCTTCATTCTTCCTCAAACCGTCAGCAACAAGCTCTCCAAGTGGCTTTGGAGCTTGTTGGGCTTGTTGGGCTGACAACCTTGCTACTAAATCTTGGAATGAATGGGGCCTCCAAAGAAGATAACCGACAGGGTCCAGCGTTTAAAAGGGAGGATCTACTCATTAAACATACTAAGGGAAGAAAGGGTCCACCCTGCAAATATAGCCCACGCGACTAATGACTGAAATCTTCCACCTCTCAAGATGCAAAACTCGAGGTTTAGGCACATTTTTCGGGTGTCATGAAGTTTCCTCAAGTGTATCTTTAACGAGTGTTCTGGACTGCGGTAATCATCTTTTGAAATCCAGGGCACTCAATCTCCCCAAATTACTTAGCACATTGATACGCTGCACCAATTACGACATCAAATGCAATATGCATGCACGCTGTCATGAGCTGTAAATAGGCGGCTTGTGACGCATCTACGAGAGCCATCCTCCGTGCAATGGTACTTCGCACTGGAGGCCCTTCCCGGTTGTAAATAAGGGATAGTCAACCGAGTGTATGAACATAGAAAATGCATATAATCTTTCAATCAGAAACACTGGAAATCTCATCTGCGTGCAGAGATGGGTTGGTGAGATAACAGGGACAGCAAGAGATACACACAAAAGTGTAAAAGAGAGAAACACCCACATAAGGGTATGCCGCCAAGGAAACACGAATTGCTGCAACAAGGTTCACTTGTAGATTATTTGCTGGAATTCTTCCTGTTGAAAGTGGCTCGGGTTGAGTCTGCCCCACCTCCCTCTCTGTAGCTCTTTTCGCAACTCAACAGCGGAAAAACACAAATGGCATGGCGAAATTCCTTCTCTCTCTCTGTCCACTCTAGAAATAGCAGTCCGCACCCTTTTCAAAAGAGTGAGAGAAGGTTTTCGGATTGTGAATTTCGAGAAGGGTACGAATTCAAGGTGATCCCACGAGACTATGTCTGAAACGTGTTTCCTTCAGTACGTTCTGTTGCTGCGGCTGATTGGGTTCATCACGTTGGCAATGAGCGTGAACTCAGTCATGGATTCCCATGCAAAGATAAAAGTTTCTTTGAAATCCGCAGTCATCTTCCCGCATTCAAACATCCCTGCAGGCAACTACTACCGACAGGTGTTTTCATAAAGTAGATCTACGGAGAAGGACGTGGTCACCCCATCTGACCCTATCATCGTCAAGAGGGACCCAGGCTCGTGATGCTGTCCGTGAAAGAATTCGCACCCCCTTTCGAGCCCACAACATACGACACCAGAGACACTGTTGAGCGGGCCCTGTCAGCATCGTTCATCCAGTAGCGTCCTTCCATCCCTGTGAGAGGAGATAGAGTTCCGAGAGATGGAGGGGCGGACATGGAAATGACTGTTTCTTATGAAGGATCCGGGGGACAGCAGTGTTACGCTTTGGCCGTCTAACTACGTTTCTTCGAGGCTCAACAATGCGTCGCAATGCTTAGAGGTGAGTGTTCACCCCAGGGATTTTTTGAAATGGCATTACGGGGTGAGGAGAGTTCAATCCTAGTGGAAAGTATTCAGACTGGAGTCGTCCTCGAATGGATCACTGCAAAGAACCTTGAGATCCGGAAATGACAGAAAACGGACGTTTTCAGCTGCAGCTCTCGCCTGTAAGAACAAACATTAGGGGTAGGCCGGTAGACTGATTGCACAGTTTGTCTCAAGGATACATCTCTATGTCCCAAGCCTAAGCCCTAGCCTTAAACCCCGAGCTGTAGCACATGGATCTTTTGCACTTCTACATTTTGAGGGGATCAGGTTGATATCATTTTTGATGACGTACTTGGATTGGGGTTGCATTTCATCTATTTCCACTTGTAATGGCCTCTCTCTCTCTCTCTCACACACACACACACACACACACATGAGTGTGTGTGTATTACGCTCAACAGCTGGTTTTAGGGATTAGTTTATATACCGTAGCGCTTACAGGACCAGCTACGAAGTTTATAAGTCGAGCTATGTTTTCCAAACGGTAGCACGTTATGGAGCCAAGACACACAATTTGCAGCTGACTGAAGGACAATGATCTTGCTATTCGTTTTTTGGCTGTAACTCTCATAATATTCAGGAATGGATGTGCGATGGGTCACTTCTTCTTTGTGAATGTGTAGTCACGAACAGAGCTGAGATGGGCTTACTTTGGTGCAGTGTATATAATTAACCATGCTCCGGAGAGGGCCCCTTTTTGATGCTGGGGCCACATCAGGGGGGCATATGGCCAGGCTACTTCATGCTTCTGAAGATTTAATCAAGTCATTGGTCGTCCTGAGGAGAAATGGGACCCATGACTTTGTTCCTGTTTTGAAGTGCCAGGCGATTGTTAGAAGTTCGCAAACCCAAAAATTTGCTTCGAACCAGGCACATATCCTGCTTTCAGAGCTAACAGAGACTAGCTCCTTTGTTGAAAAGAGAGAGAGGTCATGCAACGAGCCCCCTCACAACATGTCTTCCATTGGAGAATCCCACTGTCTCTTTGCAATAGGAGATTTACAACCACAGAATGGTTGTATGACTCCCTCGCCCAGGGCGTGTGCTAGCCCTTGCGACCACAGGCCTATCTCATTGCTACCCTCTGTTCGTGCTGTAGCTTCATCAGGTCATGTCTTCTCACTGAACAGGAGGCTTTTGGCACCCACCCATGCTCGGATATTGGAGAGGATGTTGCATACAAGCAGGACAAGGGCATATACTTCAATGATTGACATGGAAGGTGACAGCTGTGTGAGTGAACCCGTAGAAATGGCTCGTGAAGATCGCAGCTCTGATGAAAAAGCTGATAGGATTCTTGAACTGTTAAAGGAATGGGGTCCAAATACCCCGGAGGCTTTGGAGAAGTTGGGGCTGCAGCTGGATCCTTTCATAATGTGCCGGGTGCTGAAGAAAAGAGTTAAGGCAGAGGCTGCTTGGGAGTTCTTCAAGTGGGCAAAACATCAGGAAAACTATGATCACAATGTGTACACATACACTGCTATGATTAATCTGTTGGGGAAGGGTAAAATGTACTCAGAGATTGAGACAGTCGTGGCAGAAATGGCGGAGGTGGGCTGCGCAATGACCGTTGTAACTTATACAGCTCTTATGCATTGGTATCATCACGCCAAGAATCTGGAGGCAGTCCGACAAGTTTGGCAGAACATGCAGCAGCAAGGTATCAAACCCAATGTGGTTACATACACCACTTTCATCAATGCCCTTGTCAAGGGAGGATGCCACCGTGCAGCTATGGACATATATAAGCAAATGCAAGAGTCTGGCTGCCCGCCAAACATCTTTACATACACAGTTTTGATATATAGCCTTGTGCAAGCCGGGAAACTGGACGCCGCCACTGACATCTTCGAGACATTGGGGGAGCTTCGGTGCCGACCCAGTTGCATCACATATTCCTTGCTCATTGGAGCTCATGCCAAAGCAGGCAATGCAGACAAGTCCCTTTCCATCTACAAGATAATGAGGGATACTCGCCTGAAATCCTCGTATGAGATGCGTAACTCAGTGGCTAGAGCTTTGCGTGCAGCTGGCAGGGAGTCTGAAGCTGAGAAGGTTCTTTCAGATAGAGATTCTGCTGTGGTTGCAGGATTAGAATTGACCAGTACTTCAACTAACAATGGTGGAAGCAAGAGTTTGAACACCGGCGGGCAACTCAGGGAGCATGTCACAACAAATAAAACGGCAACTGGAGATTCCATGATTAGTCCAGAAGATTTGAATAAATCTGTTCCTCTGCCGAAGCCAGAGAAGCTTGCAGAAATGCTGCAAGCTGGTGGACCAGACATGGACAATGTTCTTGAACTCGTGAAGTTAAGACTCAAAGCTCCCTATGTCATGAATGTTTTGAAACAACTGAGGAAGGAGCCGGATGTGGCATGGAAATTCTATAAGTGGGCAAAAGCTCAGGAAGGATACAACCACACCCAGTACACATACACCAAAATGTTGGACATTCTTGGACAGGCTGCGAAGCGAGGGAACCCTGAGTTGATGGGTGAGATGCTTGCTGAAGTGGAGCAAGAGGATAATGCTAATACAGTCACCTACAATGCCATCATAAGGTGGTACAGCAGTACCAATTCTACTGCGGCAGCTCTCCAGGTTGGGTTGCTAATGAAGCTCTCCTGTATGTGTGTTTAGCAATTAAGGTTTTTGAGTAGCATATGATTGTGCTAATGTGAACTCCCTAATCACCTCTCTCTCCCTCTCCCTATCCCTCTCCCTCTAGAGTCCAAACAGAAGAGCCAAAGTAAGGGGGATGGGTGTTGACACAATGCATATAGCCCTCTTCCTGGAGACAAATATGACACTTGTTTATGAGTCCACCTTTGTCTTTGTCCCTCTTGCTCCTGGATACTTCTTCTCCCTGTGGTCCTGATGTGTTTTGAGTCTTTCTGGAAGTTTAGGGCTCCGCATTGACATTTTTAAATGGGTACCCCAGGTATTCGGTCAAATGAAAGAACGGGCTGGTTGTGAGCCAAATGAAGTTACATATACAATGCTCGTTGACTTGCTATCAAGAACCCGGAAACTTGACCAGGCAATGGCGATGTACGGGCAAATGCAGCTCGCCAACTGTACACCCTCCGTGCAGACATTCACTGTGCTGATTCACAGCCTAGCAAAATCTGGGAAAGTCAAAGAGGCACAAACTCAATTTGATGAAATGCCTTCAATGGGGTGCCCGCCGAATGTTGTGCATTACACAGCCCTGATGCAAGCATATGCCAAGCGAGGGGACATCGACAATACATTGAAGCTTTATGAAAGCATGAGAGGGGCAGGTATCAAACCAACACGGATCACTCTCAAAGTGGTGGCCAAAGGGCTTCGTGGTGCAGGAAGGTCTGACGAGGCTGATAATCTTTCACTGTACATGCCCTATTTGCAAGACTCTATGTTAAAGGAGGAAGACCCCACGGGGATTGCCAGGGCGCAGAAGGCCGTGGGCGATATAATTTCCAGGAATCTTCCTGAAATTGACAGTATGCAAGCTCTGGTTCATACTCCAACTTAGGCTTGGAAATATTAGGCTCTTTCTTTGCAGGCTTGGCAGCTGCACTCCAATCAAGACAACTATGGTAGCAAAGTTTGTTGATGGTTATTTTCTGAACTTCAATAGCTACCATCGAGCAAATCAAATTCTAGATCTTCTTTGCCAGAGGAGAGGAGAGAAAAATCCCAGTGGCTGTTTGCAAGGGATTGAAAGTTTTGAGAGAGAATTCCTGTCACGGTGTATGAAATTCAACCACAAAGTCACTTCTGCCTCAGCTGTTCACCATTGTAACCGTTCTGATCATGTCAGGGTGGGCTTTGGTGGCTTCCACTGATGCATCTGATCCACCACATAAAACACCACAGTTACATGAATCTGAAGTTGTACGGTGAGTCCTACAGGCAAGCAACCAAGCCTGACAATTCAGCAGTTTTAAGTACCTCGTGACAAAGTCACTCGGTTAGCATGTCGCTATGAGCTCTGATGTCCATGAGTAGCCTACAGCAGCCCGTTGACGAGGTGTTCGACTCAAGCTACTCGAATGTCCTTCCTGGATACCTCTGCACCAACAAACCTTAAGTCAAGAAGTTTCATTTGTCAAGCGCTCGTGTCGGTCTTGTTCGTTTTCTCAAATCGGTGAAGGATCGTCGATTTTCTCCAACGTTTCCGTCCATCAGAAAGACAGAGTGCTCTTCCCCTCTCTCTCACTTCTTTGTTTCAAGTTGCAAACCGCATTTGCGTTCTCCTCACTGCTTCCAAGCCGAGGCATTACGCCGGAAACCATTCTCAAAGTTCTATAACCCATTGTTGTGTCATTCATGTGATATATAGGCAGGGCTGGTGAAGGAAGTTTGTAAAGGGTGTAATCATAGGGTTCCAGACGCTCAAAAATCTTCAATGGGTTATGGATTTCTACAAAAGTTTGCTTCGAACGTTGCCAGGCATATCACCACTCAACGAATCTCGATTGTTGGGCGATTGAATTGCACCGGGGGGAATCTTGTAAGGGCAACGTTCAACGCAGATGCTAGTGTGATCCACACAGATGTTGCTGAAATTAAACCTGTTACTGGTTCAAATTCTGCTGCACAGGCAATTATTGTGGAGATTCAACCTGAAACTGTTTCTTCTTCCCAAAACAATGCAAAAGAGAAAGGGCAACAAGCAGGGGTGGCAGGTAAGTTAGCACAAGCAATGCCCATTCCAACAGAGGTGTCTATTGCAGACAAGAATGAAGAGGCACAGAGAGAGACAGGGTTTAGAGTTTCATCATCTGCAGCAGCATCACAGATCGACGGGAAGAGTTCGGTGGATTCAAGAGAAACAGCCAAATTTGCCGCAATTGCTGCCACATGGTAATCTATTCCTACCCCGATTCTCTCCTGCATCTTGGCTGGCAACCTGTACGATCAGTGGATACTCCAGGCATCATGGGTGACAAGCATAGAAGACTGGGCCACTTTGTGATGGCAGGCCTGTAAATTGAGCGGCTTGGATCAATTGACAAATCCAGCTAAAAGTAGACCTTGTGAGACAGCCACTGAGTTTTATCACTTGTTTCTTCAATTTCGACCACTTCTAGGGAGTCTTAGTCACTGTCATTCAAGTGCCCGATTCCCAGGTGCTGCTTCTTGGCTTGTAGATGTTCAATCTACGTTCTGTAGTTTATCCCCAGCAAGATCCAAGCTGTTTTCAATTTGGTAGTAAGAAGAGTATTCAAGTTGAAAATTGTTGACGGGTTAATGGTGTCAACGACTAACAACTGTCACACTTAGATGTTTGGATTCAGAACCTCTTGACATAATGCCATGGGGTTTCGGCTGGACTTTGCAGGTGGGATCATAATGGGCCTTACAAGCCATTGCATACAATGAATCCGACTAGAGTTGCATTCGTCCGCTCAGCACTCTGTCGGCACTTGAGGTTTGAAAACTTGGCAGATATGTTCCTGTTGTCTTCATTTTGTTCTCTCATGTTCTCACATTCCAATCAATAAGACATTTGTGTTTCAAGTCCAGTTAGAGTACAGTTTACTGTCGCAAAGGGGCTGTAATGCTTGGGAAGGAGATAGCACTTTCAGATTGAAATGGTCACCAACCAGGCGGCGTAACATTCTGTGCAGGCAGTCTTCTGCATGTATGTAGCAGCACAGTGTGACTTTTTTGTTGTCATTCTATCTCTCTATCCCTATTCTTAGCAGAGTACTTATAGCTTAGTATCCCAATGGCTAGATGGTGGTATTGGTCAGCACACGTCTTGCAGATAATACAGACAGTGCATTACTTCTTAGTAGTGTTACATGCTTTTCTCATCTGGCCTTCAATACTTGCTGGTTATGAATCACCATATGGTATGCAGGAAGGATGCTAACAATGCACGGCCATTGGAGGGGCTTGAAATTGTCGATGTGGGTTGTGGAGGTGGACTTGTCTGTGAAGTAAGTTATTTAATTTTGGTCTCCTTGAAGACAAAGCTTATGAGATTGGATGGAAGAAATGGCTATAGGGGGATATGTCGAGAGAAGTGCCTAATGTGGGTAAGCTGCCAATTATTCCTGGAGAATGTACTCATAAGACATTGTTTGTCATAGCCTTGTGCCATAGACCCCGCGCCCAGTTTGGGCGGAACAACAGGGAACAGATTTTTGTGAGGGGCTCACAGACTTACCTTGATATAAACAATTTGTTCAGGCTTTCCAGATTTTCTCTAGAAATCTCTTCATGCAAGCATCAATCCGCTGTGTGTGATCAGCCCAGCAGCTAGACCCCAACAGGGCCAGGGCTTGAGGCTCATCAGCATCGAGATTTTGAAAGTTGGTGAACAGAGGTGTAGGGACTATGTCCTTGATGGTCTTGAAGAGGGTTGCTCTCTGATGAGAAAGGAGAGAAAGAAAGAAAGATGGAAGTTTATAATGTGTGCAGGAGATCCAAAGGACTCAGAGGACATAGAATAAACAGAACCATAGAACTTCTTGGGCGCTGTGACCATACAGCATCAAACCAAATAACCACTAAAATGTGGCCTGAAAGACAGAGAGATGTGCCGTTGCACTTTACCAATTCTCCCAATCTAAATCAGAATTCACCCAATTAGGCAGGTTTGTAGATCCTCGAGCTTAAAATTAAGTTCTGATTTGCCTGGATTCTTGTGATGTTCAGCCTCTGGCAAGAATGGGAGGACGAGTGACAGGTATCGATGCCGTGGAGGAGAACATTGGTGTGGCCTCTGTGCATGCGGTCTCTCTCTTCACCTTGCTCTATTACGAACTCTCTGGTCTCAGACACCTTGGTGGGCTCAAACCCTACAACTGGCTCGGGGAGGGTTAGTAGAGACTGCTCGTTACGTGTGGTATCCCCAACGTTTGCAGGGAATGGTCAATGAGGATATCTTTTTGAGGATACTTGTGTGACTTCCGTTGGAACCAAGTAAATATAGAGTTTAGTCATTCGGATGCTTTCAATTGGAGCCCGAGCAACTTTGCTCAACTCACTTCAGTGGTCCTTGAGTACAGATTTGACATGTTGAAGATGGGGCTTGATGGACTTGGGCTCAGGCAAGGGACCCAGCCACTGCATCCATCAAGTATTTGTGTACCACAGCTGGTATGTCTTTCTAGCTTGTTGCTGTATCATAATGTAATCATCCATAATAAGTGTTTTTAATTATGTGGACACTTCTTTCAGGATCACATTACATTTGTGTCTGCAACCAGTCCCATTGAAGCTCGATTTCAGAAATTGGACATCGTTGTTCTTTGGGAGAGCTAACACAACTTGATGCCAAGAGTATCACTCATCAGTAGGGGTTATTTCCTCTGCCTCAAATACTGCAGGTCTATAAACCTGTGTATAATCGTAAGATTTATGTCATTTCTCTCTCTCTCGACTTTTACATGCCTTAATGATCAATAAACTCGTGTAATAGGGAGGGGGTGTGTCTTTTGCAGAGCAGCTGGTGCAGGAGCAAAAGCAATTTGATGTGGTTATCGCTCTTGAGGTGTGCTTCTTTGTTTCATTCATGGCATCTATTATGAGACGAGCTGTGTCTTAGTACTTTCTTCCTTTGATTTCCTTTTGTTAAAATCAAATCATCTGGACTTATTAATCCATGAGTAAATGGAGATATACCGGCCTAAAATAGATTGTGCCATAGAGCACAAGGAGGCGATGAGGACCAATTTGTGCTCTATATTTCGTACACAGAGATATGACAAAACTCCTGAACAATGAAAGCAATCACTAGCACGACGGGACCTTAATCTTTCTTTAAGGTCACGTGGGGAATCCATGCTGGACGCACCAACTGGATCTTTGAATGCTGGTTACCTTTGCCCTCTGGAGCTAGTCACAGGGTTCTAGGAAATCAAGGTTGGAACTGCCATAGCGCAGTCCAGGACAATCAATCGAGGTGTTTGAAGTGCCAAGATCGACGTCATACACTTTAAGCATTTCAGTTGGCTACATGTGACCTGCTGCTTGTGATTCAGCTCTTGGTCACACCATTTTGTAAACTGCTATTGCAATTTGCAGGTGATAGAACATGTTGCAGATCCACAGGAGTTTTGCAAGTCTTTGGCAGCACTAGCAAAGAAGGACAGTGTGGTCCTCATATCCACACTTAATCGGTCGATTGCTGCATTTGGCCTTGCAATTGTTGGTGCTGAATACATCCTTGGCTGGGTATGTTCTATTTCCCCTTAGCAGCTGGCTGTCTTCAGAGGTGGGAGTGTTTCTATTGACAGGCCTGATTGCTTAGGCTTCTACTGGAGCAACGGATGCTCAGGAACTGTGTACCTACAAATAGTTATAAATTTACACAAAAGTTGTAAACTGTAATTATGATAGAGCTGCCAATCATCTCTTTTGTATATTCGAACTAGGTATTAAATTATTGATTCATACAGTGTCTTAAGTTTGAGTGCTTTTCGAGTAGTATGCCGAATTCCTTTTCCATTGGAAATGCTGTCACATGAGACGAGGTTCAATAGAATTTGGTGTTTGTTGGCTGTTCCTTTCAGTTACCACGAGGGACTCATGATTGGTCCAAATTTGTAACACCAGAAGAGCTCGCCTTGCTAATGGGACATGCCTCTCTCTCGGTAAACTATCTTCTCAGATTTTCTTGGTTATCATTAGTAGCATTACTCCTGCTCATAAAGCTGAGCTGTTTTAGCACTGGGGATCCCTTGGTAAATCAACGTTGGTGTAGGTTGGGAGGTTACCTCACAGAAGGGGGGTCATTGGGCAATTGGGTACAAGGATTTTTGGCCTTTCAAGGTCAAAACACCTCTGGGAAGACATTTCCTGTCAGTAGCAATGCAACAGGCACACTAACTTCTCTTACTTTGCTCCTATAGATTATGGAATCACCCACAAGTCCAGTGCTTAGAGGCTGTATCCACATTTCATGGAAATCTGGAAAAAATGCTCAGGTTCATATCCCGGGTTTTTTGCAGGTTGATGAGATGGCAGGCATGGTTTTCAACCCTCTTACTCAGAAATGGTCACTATCGGATGATACTACTGTTAATTACATCGTTTCTGGTACCAAACAAGGTTCTTAAGCAGGCTTACGACACCCAAGGAAGTTTAGGTTTGATGTACGTTGTCATATTAGTGGGTGAAATTCTTTTAGTGCTCTCTCTCTCTGCACTTGGGACTCATTTGTGGTTCTCCATGACTATAGAATCTTGCAGCCTAATTACCTGTCTGCAGATCTATTTCCCTCTCTTCTGAGACCATTGGGGAGGTTCAGGGTGGGCTCCCACAGTCGGTGGATAGAGACTGGTAGGCGGGAAAACCTGCAACGTGAGTGCCCCGCTCGTGCTGGGAACAACAGGGAAACCGATAGTGAAGAACACTTCTTTCACTGCCCTTTCTACTACAAGATCTGTGGGAGATTGAACTGTCTATTTGGGGATACCCAATCTCTCATGGAGGTCTTCCATTACGAGGATCAGAAATGCTTGGCAGCTTAACTCTTGGCAATTCCTTGAGCAATAGTTGCTTTTTGGCTGCTTGTGGCCCCTCCCTCTTTCTTGATTCTTTCTTCCTCTTTGCCCCATAAGCTCTTTGAGCTAACCATGGACGTTATGAAGTACCATTTCATTTCATTTCTCTCTCATCTTCAAATGTGTAAATGGTAAGAAGGCCTTGCTAATACAGAGGCCCTATCTGGAACCAACTTGCTCAGAAAAGACAACAGGAAAATCTATTTTCCCTCAGCTTTGATGCCTTGGGCTGTAGCCAATTCCCCAACCAGAGTTGTTTCAGCAGCCTAGGAATCATAATGGGAATTGTTATTGGGATGGATTGAGGGAGTTCGTTGCCCCAATCTGCCATTGTGGTTCCTTGTGTGGACATAAATGAGGAGCACTCTTTGATTGATCCATAGCTATACAACAGTAAAATCTATTTTCCCTCAGCTTTGATGTCTTGGGCTGTAGTGTATTCCCCAACCAGAGTTATTTCAGCGGTGTAGGAATCATAATGGGGATTGTTAATGGGATGGGTTGAGGTCAGTTTGTTGCCCTAATCTGTCAGTGTGGTTCCTTGTGTGGACCTGAATGAGGAACCTCTCTTCAATTGATCTATAGACAGTACCAATTATGTCATTGATCCCAACCACAATCAAATTTCACCATTTTCATGATTTAGAAGCATTGAGTTTATCTTCTGTTCATGTGGTGGTCGCAAAAATTAGGGAGACAAGTCATACCACAAGATGGTGAACTGTCTCAGTAAAGAAAATTTCATCTAAGCTCATGCAGTATCCCACTTTGGGATCTTTGGGAAGAATGAATCTCGACACCGGCTAAGATCCTCAATCTGTAGGGAGCCAAGAATACTTCAAACGTTGTGGATTGCAGAGTCCGACAAACGTCTTCCTCTTGCGCCATCAAGACGTGCAAAACCATACATGGCCAGTGCTGCGCATCCCACTCCTAATACATCAGCCACTCCATCTTTGAACGATGCGCCTGCAGATGGCCACAGCCCTGTAGCATCCCCACCCTCCTTCATTGCCCCTGCCAACAGCCCCACCACACACCCGATTTGCACGCGCCATCTACGCAGCCTGCTCACCAACCCCGACAACACCGTAGCAACTCCCGTGACGAGAACGCACGCCATAAAATGCTGCAATTTGTCAATTCCCAGCCATTCATCACCTGCCATCATGCCTCATCTCTTGGCTTCTTCTTGCAGCCCAGCCATCTCTATAGGTACGTCTCTTCACTCAGCTGTCAGTTTTCAGCTCTTCACCTCCTCCCTAACTGCTTCTTGGGTTTTCTCGCAGCCCAGCCATCTCTGATCGTCTCTTCACTCAGCTGTCAGTTTTCTTCGAAGAAAGGATGTCCCTTGGAACTGACACCATGTTCACTTCTCATTCCTCCCACAAGCAGATTGCAGGAGAGCCGCCTCTTCTATTTCTGAAGCCCAATGCGTGGCCTTACACACTATGAATATCAACTGCTTTGCCACAGTACACTTAGGAGGAGCCCATCTCTAGAGTATCTTAGAGCATCTCCACCGGGGGCTCTAAATGCAACGGCAATGGTAAAGGAACCCCAGATGCTTTAAGATGCTCTTTCATGTCCTTGAAAGATTTTCAAAACGTTGGCCAAGGGCCGTTCTACGGTAGGTCCAACCTTTCCTCTACTGTGCTTTGATGCCACACGTAGGCCAATACGACGCCTCGGCACTACGGTATGTCCCTGGCTCCCTGCCATGTCGGCTCCTCCTGATCGCTGCCCTGCCTTCTAGCTAGCTCCCTGCCACCTGCAATACACTAATCAGTACAGTGTATGGCGGGACCAGTAGCAATGAATAAAATACAATGATCAGTGTATGGAAATCCAGTGGGTCGCCATACACCAATCATTGCAGTGTATGACGACTGGAACATGCCCTATTCCACATGTTGAATAAAACAACAGAAATAAATCATTTCGTTTAATAAAAATATTATTATTATTATTATTATTATATATGAAAAAATATAATATAAAGACGCCATCTTCTTATGTCTTTTTTTCGCATGAACTATTTTTCATACATTTAGAGTAGTATGTACTTGTTAGATTTAGTTTTTATTTTGTGTTTATGTTGGCTTTAAAAATACAAAACCAACTATGATGACTAAAATATATAAAAATACAATAGAAAAAACCATAGAAGTATTTTTAAAATTAACGTATGATATTACAATCTTTTCTTTCAAATTTCATGCATACATTTGATTTGGATGAAGTTCATACATGTGTAACCTAATCTCCATATGAACTCCTTTGTTGTTTTGTGTTGTTTTGCTTCTCTCTCTTAAGTACTTATCATCTCAATGTTAGTTGTTGTCCTAATCCCAAAGCTAAAACCCTATTTTTGTTTTGTATGTTCTTTGTCTCTTTGTTGAAAAGGGCGATGTGACCGTATCATGTCGAAATTGTGACCTTACTTTGCCGGTGAAATAAACATGACTACATTTTCAATTAGTGTTTTTGCCAATATTATGTGATTACATCTTTGAAGTGACATTGTTTTTGCACTTCATTATATATTGATGTTCACTATGAAATGAATGACAACTCGCAAGAAATGACCATCTAAATATGATTAAGATTTCGTCTTGCACATTTTTGTTTGTACATCTTCTCTCTCCTCATTTGGCAACACATACACATATATAGCTCAATAGTTGATCATGTGGGCCATATATTTATAAACATGCGAACCAATATGGATGGAAGATGTATGTATGGGTCCCTTAAAGTGTCGTATCCAAGCTATATAATCCATATATCTGAAGAGGAGTGCAAGTGTAAGTGTCATTGAATATGAAGAGGAACCATACACCTTTATGAATATGATCCAAATTATGGAGGCTTGAGACAATATTGATTAACTTATACAACACCCCAAACTACTCTGTATACATTTTTTTTATTATGTGTATGGTGGGATGTGTAATCAGAACAAGTGTAAGTGTCAACGAATATGAAGCCATACACTTTTATAAATATGATCCAAACTATGGAAGCTTGAGACAATATTGATTAACTTATACAATACTTTCAAACTAATTTATATCCATTTTTTCTTATGTGTATGGCAAAATGTGTAATCATTCGGTAACCATATTATTACACATTTGTAGATATACTTATGTACAACCATATAAAACACAAATATATTGCATTATACATTCAACCAAATCTCCTCATCCATATTGCCGAGGTGGGGTTGGTGACAAAACCTCTCCAATTGTGTTGTTGTGATCCTAACCTTAACAGAGCTTGGGGGAGAAAAGTTAGGGGAAAGAAAGACTTAGCCCAAGCCTTTGAGAGTGAGTTCACAGCCATGAGCCAACTATTGTTGGTATCATTTCCTTGCTATCAAAAGCCTCGCTACTGCATTGCTATTCTGGTACTTCAACATTCTTTGCTAGCCACCCACTTTCCTTTTACTATTTGCAGCCATCCTGTGTATTGTGAAGTCTGTCCATAGAAACCCTAAAAATCCCTGAAAAATCTTTGCCTCGTACGGAGAGCAAGCTTGACTGGGTACCCGTTTTCAAAGAATATCGCTTTGTGCATGACTCAACGAGAGTGAGTTGGAACTCGTGTCGACAGCTCGTTGGTATACGCAAGTGAAGTGGAGTGGTGTGAGGCAAGTTAAGTAGAAACGCGCACTTGTGTAACATTGACACTGTGCGGCAAATGCGAAGGAATCTACTGTACCGCTACGTGGTGTCTACAAGTTTAGTAGACTCGAGAGAAGGAAAAGAGAACCAGGTTTTTTGCAGCCATCAAATAAAACTTCCCCCTCAGCCTTCTCCCTCTGCCTGATGCTGATTAAGCTTCACTCGTGGAACATTCGAGGGATTGGGTCTGCTCAAACATCTCCAAAAAAAAGCCAAAATAAAACACTGACAGCTATCCCAGCTATCCCCCTTCCAACTGCTGTACTCTATTTTGAACTATGGAGAAAACTCACTAAAACAACCAATACTGATTAGATGTTCTATACCACCCAGAATTGCTCTCTTGAAGCTGTTAGCCAATCAACTGATTGTGCTTGCAATTTTAATAGTTTAGTTGATATGATACTCAGTCAGCTTAAGCCTTACTCACCATGATATTTTCAGGGAGACCCAACTGGTCACAAAGCTAGGCTGCCTCTCAGACATCTGGGACAAAGCACAAAGAACACGGTGTGAGAGGCTTCAGCTCCTATAACCATCTAGACTCTACCCTACATTATAATGGAATTAATGGAGAGAGTATGGACTCTTTCACCTGGGATGACATGTAATCCACCATGGCAAGTATAGCTCAACACAGTCGAGATCAGGCTCAAGTTTGAAGATGATATGATTTTAGGACAAGCTTGTTGCACCACAATTCATACATACAACTGAATCTTGACTTCATAAAATCAAATACTCAAAATTGATTGAAAAGCCACAAGGGTTTGAAAGACAGAAAAGAAAGACAGATACGAAAGACAGATTTCTTTGAAACAAATGCATTTAGATTAGAGTGCCTTGCTTGTAATTTATATCCGCGTAGAGAGTTGTAGATATAAATATTGTTTCATGTCCAAAGATTGTCAAAACATTGGCAAAGCCCCAGGGGCGACTGGGGGCAAATGGATATCAATGCAATAACGTTCTTGGAGGACTGAACCCAACATCACTTGGTTGTGTTCAGACAAGGCGCGCGTATCTGGGCTAGGTAGCTCCTATACCTAGTCCCCTCCAAGGAGAAGTAACTGTTATTTCCTCTGGCTTTGGCCGGAGTCTTCTCTCTATCTGATTTTGTGCAACCCAGACAGTACTGTTGTATCCCGGTCATGACTTACAATGGCCTTACAATGGCCATGTACATGTGGAGGAGACTTCCAATTTGCATTAAATGGTAACCAATTGATAGACATGTCCATGGTACAAAATGATTCACTCCTGAAAGAAGAGGGGGACATCCTTCTGTAACAATGGTAACAAAACTAAAGAAAGCGGAGAACTATTTAGAGTAACTGCAGCCTAGTCTGGAGTCAAATATTAAAGGACAAGAGACGGAAAACAACTTCTTGGATTGCAGCAAGTAAATTCTCCCAGGAATTGTTCCTCAGTTGTTGGGAGGGTTGGGAGGCAACCATCCTGATTTAGCAGACAACAATACAAAGTATGCATATGTAAAATAACGCGATTTGTCCACTCAAGCCACAGGCAGGAGTCTGTGTGTAGAACGAGATCCGTCTTTCCACTCTGAGGAAGTGCAGCGCATTACTACATTTGCCAAATGTCAACAAATGAACCTGAAGACAATGGACATTTTCCCATCTTCAAGAGGAATCATTCTCTTTCATTGTGTCTGCAAAAGAGGGTCAACCCCAAAGCTCCATGCCCTCTCTTGCAGATCCCATAGCTTGCTCCACAAGGAGGAGTAACTTCACCATGTCAAAGGAGGCCAATTCTGCAAGGATGATGAAGGATTGCCCCTCTGTCTCTCCCATAGGCTAGTAAACATGACCCTTTGGGACAAACCTCCAGATGACTGGCTGTGTAGAATTTGGGGCAATTAGTGTGTCTGTCAATGAAGTCACGAATTGAAGTTCCGTAGATTGGCATCTGGTTACGATGACCCTTATTCCAGATCAAGCCTCAACACAAAGATAACCAATGGCCTCATCGAGTGAAATGCTTGCACTATCTCACATCCCCAGAGTCCAATCGCTGCTGCATTTTAAGACCCAATGTAGGTTGGGCACAGTCAAGAGGAGTTTCCCCTGTAAACCAATGCCAAACAAAATTAGAAGGCTGTTTGTTTCAATGAGATACAAAAACTACAATGGCTTGTCCTAGAGCATAAGTTAGCTCATATGAAGGTACATCTCTTTCTCACCTTGTGCATTTTTGGCCTGCGAGCTGGCACCAGCATCCATCAGCATGAGTGTTATCTCTGTGAAGTTGAACAATGCTGCCTGCAAAAGTTCCAAGAAAGACCTTATCTGAGAACGTTCCCTGGATTATGATTTCCATGTACTACATATAGAAACGTCCACCTCTCTCACAGATAAAATACAGCCAGTACAATCGCCGGAAAGCCAGTAAGTATTAAATTGTAACACTGCTAATTCCTGGAAGTCACAAAAAATTATGCTCGCAGAGTTACAGGGAGAACAGGTAAGGTGGAAGGGCTAACCAAGTGCAGCAATGACATGCCTTGTCGGTCCAAGTAGTTGGCATCCAGTCCCTAAGACCGCCATAAACAGAAGCTCATCCCACGACTCAAGATGAAGCAAGGCTTAAGGAACACGCGTGAGTTGGTCATATAGACATCACCAGCCAACTAAACTACCATCCAGTGATCAGGTCACATGTTTCTGTTCGACCTTGGTCATGCTGCAGATTTACTGTCTCTTAATAAAATGTTACACTGGCTTTGTGGACCACACATCATGCTATATTGACATCAATCCTCTATTGCCCTGAAAGTTTGAAAATGGATAAATATGGTAGCCACCACTAGCTGCACAGAGACGGGCCTTAATCCACACACCTTTCTGGTCTTGAATAAACTAAACCCATTTCCCTCTTGTAGAAAGAATGTTCATTGTATAATGCTACATAAAAGCGAACAGTGCGATTACTGTGCGTAATCCACAGGCTGAGCACAAAAATTAATGGCATAAACAAGCTTGGCGAAGATTGACTACCTGTGAAAGGAGATTTTTAACTGCTGCAACATCACCATTCTTGACTGCCTCCCTTAGACCCTGCCACATGGAAATCAAACAGACGGGCTTGAAGACGGGACAATTTAAACCAAGTCTGTCTTACTATAGGAACACCACCAGGTCTGTCAATGGGGATGTATGCATAAAGGTCATTCATTTAGGAGTCAGCACAACTACATGCTGTGGCACAAGGAGGTCGGCCAGAATGCCCAAATCATTGAGGGATGCAATTCTTGGAAGGCATAGGCAAAGTGAGGAATAAGGTTGACGGGCATCCACATGCCATACCTCAAGTTCAGTGATGTGCTAAAAGCTCCATTCCACATGAGAGCGAGGAATGGGACAGGTCCAACAACAACCAAAGACAAATCTGGAGCGACAAGAGGCAGCAGGGCCTCAAGTTACTGAGTTACTGTAAAGGCAAGTCGAACTGAGAAAGTACAGCATGGCATATGCATACAACAAGAGACAAAGTTTAACAAATGTAGGTGTCTTGCAATACCTCTCCAGTTAGTTCATACAGATTTGAAAGCGGATGACTGCTTCCGTGTTCAGTTTGCCCGCTGGAAAAGAACAGGCTGAATCACCACATCCACTTCAAAACCAGTGTCATGCATTGCAAATTAGAATGTAATCATGAGACGTAGTTTGCTGTAGCCTTTTGGCCATAGACCCCGACCCCAGTTTGGGCGGAACGAAAAATTAGACTACATGAGAATGGAGCTCGATAGAGTCTAAAATAAATAAGTGTTTGGAGTGACGAGACTGAGTTCCCTGAAATATGCCACCCTAGTCATGCAGACAATAATCCTAGAGGATAGTTTACGCACCAGTGTATACAGCGCAATCCCAATTTTCCATAACAACAAGCAAGATAAACAATGAATCGTGAAAGTAAAGGGAGTGTCAATGTGGGGTCTACGTCAGGTTAAAAGTACCGAGAATTCAAGCTTACCTTGGCTTATTGTCTCCAATAGATGATGTCCTTGCAAGTATTGCAGGAGCACTGAGTGACGTGGAGGTCACTTTTTTGGCCTTTCCGTGTGTGATTGCTGGAGAGGGTGAAATCGGAACTGCCTGGCAACAGCAAGTCAACATATTATTTCATAGATTCAAAAATAGTAGAAACTGCGAGGCTATCCTGAAAATGGTATCCAATGCATGAAGTGATGGAAAGTATGGTTGCCTGATTACACTTGAGGTTCCACAGAAAGGACTCAATACAACACAAGAAAAAC
Organism: Takakia lepidozioides; assembly: GCA_030704615.1. Taxonomy (NCBI): domain Eukaryota; kingdom Viridiplantae; phylum Streptophyta; class Takakiopsida; order Takakiales; family Takakiaceae; genus Takakia; species Takakia lepidozioides. The sequence goes on from CM060733.1 coordinate 57,807,119, forward strand.
TTATGGGATACCTCAGGGGTGGGGGGTTCGCATATACACAAAGGCATGCCACATGTGCAATCAAAAGCTGGAGTGGGTATTGGGACAGGCTCCGCTTCCATCTCTTCTACGGTGTGAGAGTCTGAGGCCAACTTCAATTTAGATACGGAGGCTGTCATGCCTTCAAAGGACGTGGGATATTTCTCTGTGGTCAGTCTTGTTTTGGACCTGGTGAGATAGAAACATTGAATTCAGAAATTAACAATGAATGTCTCATACGGACATGGAGTTATCTATTACACGCCTGATAACAAGTCTTGCTTCCTTGTTTCGAAAACTTGCCCATTCTTGGAAAGAGAAAACATTCACTCTGGTACAATAGTACACAGAGGCACAAAGCTCAAATTTAACCAACCACTACAGCAAAGAGAATGAACAGGGACAATAACAGAACCCCACTGCCCAGCACCCCAGGGAGAAGGGGAAAGGGGGGTTGTAGTTCCGGGTGACGTGAAAAGAGCAGTGACATACTGGGGAGGGTCATAGCAGTCATTGCAGACTCGAACAGCAGAGTAAATCCCAAATTGTGGAAGTGCCTGTAACACCCCAGACAAATGTCCATATGCTCCACTATCAAAACAGTTGCACTCTTCATTCATACACATTTCGTCCATCAACGTGCTTCACTAAATCCACAATCAATTAAGAGCCCTGTCCCCTGCCCTCGAAGCTTTCATACTTTTACCAGAAAACTCTCCTTCAATTTGCAAGCCCTGAGAAAACTTTCCATGCCTTCCTGACTGTGCTTCTGGGAATCTTATCATTGCACCTTTCATTTGCAGCAGAAAATGCTAACCTTTTGATTGGAGGAATGCTCCTTGCAAAGACTTCTACCGCAGCAGCGACAGTGATGCTGCAGCCACAAGTAACCTAACGCCATCAATGCCTTCCCCGCTATCTCTGAGAAGATTCTCTATCTCTGTCTAACTGTATTTGACAATTTTTCACACTCCCTAAAGCTGGCCAACTATTTCTCTTGCTCAAACACTTGGCCCTCCCACATCAGGATGTCCACTCAAGCATTGCAACAAACTGAAGACTACAACTGGATTATTTCAGTCCTCAAATTCATGTGTTCCATGACCGAAAGACTGCCCCTAATTGAAAAGCTAAGTAAAAAAAGTTATTCGTCATTGATGAACTCTATCTTCTCTCTCCTTATCCCTTGTCTAACTTCATCATCCCTAACCCTAGCAAACCTTGTACTCGTAGAGAAAATATGATCTTGCAGGGCCAAGACAGAAGAGGAAACCCCTAAGGGAGGATGCCTACAGCCTTTTTGTAATTGCAAACTTCTCTCTAGCTTGACATCAAATATAAATAGTCCCTACATTTAAGGTTAAGCCAAGCGCCGTCCGTCTTCAATCGTCTAGACCTGTTGCAGACATAAAGTAACCACCAACAACATGTTCCTTCGACAAGTGGAGGGATTTACTGTGGAATGGCCAAGTAATTCTAGTATGCGTGTTCCCGGTGGTACAGACTAATTCAACCGCCATATTTGCCTCCTTAAACAAGGCCAGAGAGAAACTTCCTGCTGGACAAGTAACTCGAGTATAAGCTATCGGATAAGATTGGAAAAGAGTGAGCCTACTACATTCTGGATCTATCTATACCACTTAGAACTTGAATGAAAAAAAAGTTTTCAGCGGTTCAGTACAGTAAATTCAATGCTCCAACAATTGGAGACACACTCCTGAATGCAGATCACATCGGAACAGCAACCAATCGAAGCTATGCACTTTCAATGAAACAATCAAAACAAATCAAAGTTTCTCAGTGAAAGACAAGTGCAACCAGAGACGGACGAAGACATACCCGGCGCTTGAAAGTGGTGAAGGTAGCTTGACACACCATGCAAAAGGCTGCCTCCTGGTAAGGAGGAGGTTCTGCCATGGTCAGGTCTGTACGCTATTCCCCGTCTCGTCTTCTTGGCCTGTGACTCGATCAGTTCTGTACAAAAAGATTTGGCGAATCTGGATCTCTTGCAAGATTTGAGCTGTATCCTCAAGACCTCCAAGCTTGTGGTGCAGTCTCTCCCTGGCATGCACACAAAACAGGGAAAGCACAGAGCTACATGGGGCTACCGCAGGATACCCGTTAACTAACGTATGTTGATGCAAGTTTACTGAAGTCCTCGGTACCACATCGGTACCGTATTGAAAAGCCTGTCGCCACTGCCATGCTCTCTACCGAACAGTCCTTCTGCATCCCTAGTTCCATTTCTTTCATGAGCACCTCCGATTTGTTGCAGTACTGAAGCCGTCATTGAGGCCAGATTTCTCCCTGACAAAATGTAGAAGACACACTAGCTTCGACGTTCTCTTTAGGTTCTTTGAGCTATTTCAAAAACAAACTGAGAGCACACAAATTTGAGGTACCTATCATAAACTGGTTGAAAGCTAGACATTGCCAAGATACTGAGCTATGTGGATAGTTCCAAAATATGGAGTCCTCACAGCAATGATTTTGCCATTCAAAAATCTGCTTAGGCTCATAGCTTTGTCTCATTTATCAGCCTGTATGGCTCTTATTTTTATTTTTATTTTTATGCAAAGGGAACATAGGCCCTTGTAATGGCTCGTGTGTACGGTTACCTCAAATTACCTCAGATGAGATCTGGCTCCTTTTTATTGGCCCTGCCCGGGACTACGCATCAAGTTGGCCAGAGTGACCTTAACCTTATATCATGGGTTGTCCCCTTAGACTTAATGGGAACATGAAAGTTTTTAGTTCCCAGTTGGGCACATGTTACAATTCATATCAATAAAACAATGGCGGGGCCTCGTGTATACGCCTTGTTATGAATTGCGGCACTCAATGGCTGAAGTGATCACCTCAGCGATTGATCAAGTGGTGCACTTCAGCGGTATAATTTGGAAATTCTTATTTTATTTTATTTTATTTTTAAGCTGAATGCCGCACTTCAGCATTTGAAAAACAAAAAAAATGTTTTTTTTTCTTTTATTTTTAAGCTGAATGCCGCACCTCAGCAGCTGAAGTGCGGCATTCAGCTTTTATAATAAATAAATAGATAGATTAAAAATTTAATATCTAGTTTGATACCACTACCTGCCAGGTATGAAGGAGGCTCTTCACTAACAAGACCAGACCCTGGTTGGTATGAAATGTTGATGATACTGGTCCAACACTGCTCTTCACCCTCAAGGGTTACTCTGCCTTCCGCTAGGAAGGTGGACATGTGGACACCTTGGTGGCACCAATTGGTGGATTGAACCCACAGCCACTTCTGAGATGGTATGTGCCAGTGTTGGGAGGATACCCCTATCCCGTGGGTAAAACCCAATTAAGGGTACCTATATGGATATACCCTCCCCTGGAAATTCAAAAATACCTTTACCCTACCCTTGTCAGGAGTAATTATTTATTGGCTCTCTTGTGGAGAGAGACTTTGCGGAGACATGCAAGACAATGGAGAAAATGTGGTCAAAGTACCTTACACCGTGTCAAGGCGCTGATTGGTGTGTTATGTTGAGTCATGCTCCCTTGTCTTACCCTTCCTCTTATGTTGTGCCAAAGCAAAGCAAGAGAGCCAATTGCCGTTTGAGGCTTGTTAATTACTAATTATTATTTACCTTCTGGATTTTTTTCACAGTAACCCCTTATTCACATGCCACCTCACATCTGGATAACCGCTACGTGGCACGGCTTAAGTAGGCAAATCTGGGCCCTTGATAAAATCAAGGGTACTTAGGGTCGTACCACACTACCGGCACACCAACGGCACTGACGTGGATGTTGCAGGCTAGGGATTGTTGGATGATATAGGTCCATGTCACCAAGCGGCAATGAATCGGCTACCACACTATAGCAGTAGCCTAGCGCCAAAAGAATCGCAACCACCTTGTCTTTCATTCTAAAAATAACCAATTCCTAGAAACGTGTCGCGGGCGAATCATGTCAAGACAAAGTGTCTTCCTAAAATTGTGGATTTGCAGGGGACACTTGCCTGGAAATCCATATTTTTATGGAATGTGACATGTAGGCGCCAAGTCGGAGCCATGTCAACGCCTCTCCACCTGCAGCAGCGCTAGTGTGGTAGGCACAGCAGCACATTGCCCTCCCTTAAACCAGTAGGAGGGTCCGAAATTAAGTGCCGCTGCCCCTCTTGCCGCTAGTGTGCTACGGCCCTTTGAATTGAAAGCGTATGGCTAAGGGTATTTCTAGGGCAGAGTGTGAGAGCATGCCCAACAGCTCTCTATTTCACAACAGTATTCACACACAGGGCACTTCCGAACATAGGATCCGATGTGTGCTACACTACCTTGGATCCCATGTTCGGAAACGCCCTCAGTGGGAATAATGTCCATGCTAGTTTTGATAGCAACTTCTGAGGTCTCCCTTATGCTTCTTCTTCTCACCCCCTCCACCTAACAGCACAGAGAAGTTTGTTTTAATCTACTGTCTGGTACCATGCGGTGTTCATCATACGATAGGACGACCTTGTTTTTCCCTTCAGTTAATCTTTGGGCCTTTAGAAAAGGATTGATTGCGTCACTCAAAGCTGACAGACGTCATTCAAGGACTTGCCTTGGAAGTGTGCAACTTGTGTTGGATGTGGGAAGCCACAGATCATGATCGTGGTTTCTGCTGCACTGACATACACGAGCTAGCCATAGCAAATTGGCGCAGTCTGGAATAAGCCTGAGAAGATCGAGAGTTACTCAACTTGATCAAATCTGTAGCCGTAGTTGTTTGCTTGCACAGTTGCATTTTTCCAACCTACAGCAACTTGGATGTCATGGTTATCTAGAATTACCTACTTCTAGTTAACTAGGACATTTTAAATATTTATATTTATATTTTGTGTGTTGGGACTTCATTTGGTCTCACATGCCAAGTGAGGTGTCGAGCCTCACTTGGGACATGGGGATAGGTTTTCCCCTTGTGAGGATGGAGGAGGCTCATCTTCTTGTAGTTAAGCCTCCATGAGCCTCTCTCACCTCCATAGCTTTAAGTATTGAGAGGGAGTGTGGTGAGGGCTTTGTAGGGTGGATTCCCTTAGCAAGGGTGTCATTGGCTTGACTTAGTTTATGTGATTGAGTGGATTCATGAGTGGAGGGTTTCCATTATGTTCACTTCCATTATCATTGTGGTATAGCTTTCTAGGATTGTGTGCTTAGATTGTGTGGTGGACAGCGATGTATGTTGTGGCACGATGCTTAGGTGCACGACATGGATCATGTTGCAAAATGGGACTTTGGCTCTATAATCTATGCTCTTAATGGGGCTCCTTGCCCTTAGCCAGTAGGGGACATTAAGGAGAGCACCCCAAACAAATTTATTGGTGCGGAAGCCTTGGGAGCGTGTGCGGTGGTGTAGAAGTATACAATCACCTGCTCCAACAATATCTTCATCAAGCAAACACCTATGAAGGTATCTAGAACCCGGCTTCATCTCTACTTCTCATGCAGTCGTGTAAATTAGAGGGCAACGACTGAATTTGAGGTCCGCTTACTTGATCGTTGTAGTTAGCTGATGGGATAGTTCTACAGCCTGAGTGAGAAAGTGCGTGGTGTCAGACTGAAGTAGTGCGGGTTAGGCACCTGTGCTATTTGGTGAGAGAAACAGTAGAAGTGAGGAAAGTAGTTGGATGCCTTCGAATCCTCCGGAGTTATGGTAAAAATTGAGCAGTAAGGAGCAGCGTCTTCGAGAAGCCTTTCATGGAAAGCGATGGCCGACAGCGGGCAGAGGCCGATGGCCGACAGCGGGCGGCTAGAGGCGGTAGACACCCCAACCGTGGGTCTAAACGGGACACAGCAGCTGTGCAGGCTGGTGCTGGGCCCGCCCACTCCTCACACACCAGCCTTCAGCGTCATAATGGTGGGCCCTTATTTGCCACACAAGGTAATCCTAGACGCCAGGGTGGTCAGCCCCCTTACACTAGGCACATCCGCCAGAGCCATGGTATAGCCAAGGGCAATATTGGTGGTGGGCCCTGTCCCTCCTTTCAAGACAATCCTATGAGCAGTAGAAATGGGGCCAAGAGTAGTGCTACACCCTCCCTCTCCGGTCACAGCAGCCCTCATCCACGGAGGTGAAGAAGCATTGCTGATGGTGAACCCTCCCACTCTACCCAAGGTCACAGCTCTACAGGAATTATACCCGACAACCCCAAGCGCGGCACAACAAAATCAAGGGGCCAGTGCCCCTTCCCCAATTCGCCTTTCAGGTTCACAGCAGCCTCCCACATAGCTTACCTCTCCACCTAGCTCGCCACCTCCTTCTAGACAGCGGACAGTTTCACCTGATCAGACCGCCCGTTCTTTTGCTCCATCTTATCTCCCATCACCAACACCACCATCTTCTCCACCAGACCGAGTGCCTTGTCCAGGTTGTGGTTGGATGTTTGCCCGTATCAAGGGGCTTGTGCATCATCGGCACATGTGTTCTACACTCAATCAGTCTTCTCCGGACAGTCATTTGCCTACCCCGTTAGTAGCTCCTTCTGCCTAGGCATGGCTTTGGATTGCGGCCCTTGATGTTTTGGGAGCATTTCTTTTGGGTTTGCCCCATCCCTGGCACTATACGCGCATCCCAATGGCGCTTCGCAAAGAGGTACAACATGTTTTTCGCTTACCCTTGGACCGCCTTGCTCGGGACCCTTACGACATTGCTGTTTGGCACCTTTTTCTGCTTTTTCCTCTATGGTGTCTAGTTTTGCCTCCACGTGGTGGTGAATCCAGACATTGAGAGATGCGTGCTTGTCTTCGTAGATTTCTCTCTGGGGACTGGGAAACCCTTCAAGACGAACATTATCTACGTGCACAAGCACTTGCGGCGCGAATAGCTCATGATAGCCCACACCAAGCAACTCCATCCATCCACATGCGTCTTCGTCGGAGTCTTATGCTAGGCCGGGCAAGAGAGTATTCCCGTGCAGCTCGAGCTCTTGCTCCTCTTGTTCCCAAGTTTGGGCTTTCTCACGAGTCCACTGCACTTGGTTACCTTTTGTCCTATTGTTCAAGGCCTGAAGCTGAAGCTCTTCCAGACAATTAATTAATTGTCTGCCATTAGACTTCAGCTCGTCCTCTCCAAAAGGCCCAATGATATCATCCTGATGAGAGACCTTTATCCACCCCGGCATTGAAGTCACCAATAAAAATCACCTGACCTTTGGCAAGGAATGAAGCACAGTCTAGCTTTACATCTTCGAAGGCTTTGTCTGCGTCAGCACTAAGGGTCCCCTCTGTGGGCATGTAAACACAACCCACAAAGAAGTCCTTCGTATTCATGCCGCCCTTCAATTTCACCTTTAGCCAGATACTATGCTCGTACCTCAAACCCTTGTTGATAATTTCACAATTATCAAACAAGAAATCATGGACAAAGAATCTAACGTCTTTTCGACCGCGTTTGGCAGAGGCTACCTTGAGGGTACACATCTTGCCTGCCCATTTATAACCAATGACATCTCCAACCAGTTCATATCATTAGTCCGAAGAACTTGTCCCACTTCGAGTTGTTTCCTTTGGTTAGTTAGCCCTGTGAGGTTAGATTGTGGCCAGCCGCAAGCCAGCGCTTTGCATGTGAATTGTTTGTCGTCTAAGTAGCTTAAGATTGCTCCTGGATGGCCAAGCATTCTGCAAAAGGGGGACAGTTACCCCGTGTGTAGACTTTACTCGTACCAAATCCTTCAGTTACATGACGTTCAGACTCTGTACACTTAGGGTGAGACTACCCCGGATAGTGAATCAGAAAATGAATATTGTCTTCGGGATGCCCACACAACAAGCAATTGCACTCTCCCTTTGCTCTTTGCTTCTGTTTACTGTTCAAAGATAGGTTTCCTGCCTTGAATTCCTGCCTTGAAGGTGGGCTTTTCCAATGCTCTTCCAGACAGTTAATTAATCGTCTTCCATTAGAGATCAGGTCGTACTCACCAAAAGGTCCGATGATATCATTCTGGTGAAGACCTTTACCCACCAGGGGTCCGTCGAATAGAGCGGCCTCTATGGTATATGGACATACCCTACCCTAGAAATTCAAAAATACCCTTACCCTACCCTTGTCAGGGGTAATTATTTTTGTTATACCCTTAATGGATTATACCCTGGGGTTTGAAATTTCAAAAGATACCCTTATCCTCAAGGTAAATCTATTCAATGGCCGATACTGTCACAGCTTTGGAGAATCTGCACCCCAGTGCGGACAACATCCTTCCTTCCTTTGTGGAGGACTTTGAACCTGATGAGGACCTTCAATTGGATCGCGATACTTTCATACAAGCATTCACTCGTAGCCCTCATCTTGCAGCAACCGGTCCGTCTAGTTTGGTGTATGAACACCTCCGTGACTGTCTCAATCCACATGACTCTACTAGCAGTTTTTCCCAACTGTTCTAAGTTTGCTCTTTCATTGCGATGGGACATATACCTACCCCAGTAGCCCATTTGCTTGGAGCAGCACGACTCTTGGCCATGTCCAAGAACACAGGTGGGATTCGTCCTATTGCAGTGGGGGAGGTTCTGTATCACTTGGTGAGCCGCTCTATCTGCATCAGTTTCGGGAAGTCTTTTCTTCTCACTTTTCTCCACATCAAGTTTGGGGTCGCTATTCCGGGAGGTTTGTGAAGCGGTGGTGCATAGGATTTGGGCTTCCCTTGACCTTCATCCAGACTGGGTCGTCCTTCAGGTGGATGTGACCAACGCCTTCAACACGGTGTCCAGATCAGCAATATTTCAAGAACTGCGATCAGCCGGCGGCGCATGCCATCAGCTCATTCCCTTTGTGAGATTGTTTTATGCTTCATCCACCCCTTTGTTTTTCAGTCATCACACCCGTACCGGAGATCTTTCTATAATCCAGTCCGAAGTAGGAACCCGTCAGGGCGATCCATTAGGGGGACCTCTTTTTGCTTTTGCCCACTTCCGAGCCCTTCGCTCATCTGCGCAAGCCTTCCAATCCTGTAGATTTCCTTCTAGTGCTGATGATACCCACATCACTGGCCCTCCCACTGATATCCTTTTGGCTTTCCATCACTTTGCTACCCAACTTCACTCTCTTGGGCTCATTGTTCAACCTCGCAAATTCACAGTTTGGTCACCCTCTGGTCTGCCTTCAGATTTTGTGCCCCCTGTCGACTTTCTAGCACCATCTGAGGGTATTCGAGTGTTAGGTGTTCCCTTTGGTAGTACCCCTTACACAACATCTTTCCTCCAAGACGCTTTACTACATGATACAAGCCATATAGAGCTTCTTCCCAAACTAGGCGATATGCAGGTAGCCCATGGCATTCTCACCAAATGTTTTTTACATCGACTTTCTTATCTTTTGCGTTGTTTCCCCCCCACTCCCTAGTTTGTGGAGTTTTTGTCTTCTTTTGATACGATTGTTAAGGGGATTTTTGGTCATCTATTAGGCCCAAATGCATTTGATAGTGAGCAGGGGTCCTTGGCATATCGTCAGGCTACCCTCCCAATCTCTTCTGGAGGAGTGGGTTTACTATCCACAGTCGTCACTTCCTAGGTAGTTGGGCTTTAGTCGCTCCAGCCTTGGTATCTCGGTTTCTGTGTCAGCAACGCCCTTTTCTCATGGAGGTGGTTGCCCACATTGACGATGGCTCTTTGTCCTTCCAACAACATCTTCGTTCAGCGCGGGATCTCATCCCAACACCAGCACGAGCTTGTTTGCCACCCTTTGAACAGTTGGTTACTGAAGGTCTGGAGCATTTATAGGATACCATCATGGAACGCATGCACCGACACTCATTTGTCAGCATGCTTTCCGACACTCCTTCAAATGCACATCGAGACAGACTTCTCTCATGCGTAGGGCCCGAAGCAGGCGCGTGGCTCACAGTACAACCAACCATTGCACCTTTCCGTATGTCTTCTACTGTATTTATCACCTCCCTACGAGTTCGACTGGGTCTTCCGCATCCCTCTGTGTTAGGACTACAACAGTGTGTTTGTTGCCATCCTCTCGATTCACTCGGCGTACATCTTCTTCGTTGCCCCTGCGGTGGAGAACGCATTGCGACCCATGATGTCGTCCGGGATGCAGCAGCTGCGGTTGCTCGTGATGCTGGGATACATGTCATTCGAGAGCAGATGCACATACTCCCATCGACCCACAATCACCATTCCACTTGATGACCGGTTGACATTGTTCTCTCATAGGACGGACTGCGTACATTGGCGGACGTTGTCATCGCTGATCCTACTAGGTTGGATCTCCTGTCCCGCACAGCCTCATCAGAGGGAGTTGCCGCTTCAGTAGCTGCGCAGGGAAATGAGCATGACTATCGGGCATGTCATTCCACAGACAAATTCCTTCCTTTGGCAGTCGAGATCTTTGGTTGTTTACATCATTAGTTCAATGAGTTCCTTCGCACATGTGCCCATCGTGCAGCAGAAAACAAAAGCCTTGGAAGCCCATATGCCTCTATTCTTGTAGCTTTCTTTAATAGACAACGAGTTTCTGTTGCTTTGCAAAAGGCTTAAGCTCAATCTATTTTAAGTCGGGCAGAGGTTGCTGGGGCGCTTCATCTCGCCTCCCCGCACTCTCTGATCGACCCTCTTTCCTGTTGTCTGACCTTCTTCAGGTTGTAGGTGATACTAGAATAGTTTGATTTATTTCTTTGTGTTAATATATCTAGCTCTACGAGCTTTGGTTGTTTCCTCTTGGGGACAGTTACACCCATTTGTACAGTCACCCCACTTGGGTCTTTTTATAAAGCTATGCAGAGGGTGTGAAGAGTTTAGGATCTCTAGTCTTTTCACTAAAACCCTAATCTGAAACCAAATGTTGGGTTTAGGGATGAGCTTAAAGTATGTTACAATTTGGTGGTGGTCTACAACTAAACTAGGGTTTAGGGTTCTTATGTTTGAGACTGTTCAAACCAGTGTTGGGCGGTTCTTGCATTTGTGAAGGAACCTTCGGTTCCGGTTCCAAAATGATTTCAAGAGACGGTTCCGGATCCGGTTCCGGTTTTTTTTTATTGAGCCGGTTCCGGTCCGGTTCCGGATCCAACTTTTAAACATGGGGGCGGTTCCGGTTACCGGTTAGTTGCTGATAAAAACCATCGGTTCCGGTTAGGTTCCGGTTCTATTTTAAAAATATATTTGTTTAATTTAATTAGATTTAAAATATTTTATCAGTCCGGTAGATTAAATAGCAGTGTATTCACATATTTGAACTAAAATCCAACGATTTTGTTAGTTTTCACTAACACAAAAAAACAAACAAAAATACTCTAAATAAACTCGTAGAAGAAAATGGGTAAAATTTTATGGGTTGAAAGTACTATTCAGCTACCTGGCAAGTATTGGCATCTTCAAACATTTTATTAATGAACTTAGCCAGGATATCATGGAGCTGGAGATTGAACCCAAGATCTCATGGCGCTGAAGCATTGAACATAGAATCTCATGGCCTTCAAGCATTGAACCCAGGATCTCAGGAGCTTAAGAGCATTAAATAAGTTTTTCCCTGGGCCCACCAGCCCCACCAAGGGGTCAAGAACCAAGAACCGGACTTAGAAGCGCTTTGGTAGGTACTAGAGACATTTAGGGCTACAGCCCAGGGGTGGACCGGAACCGGATCCGGAACCGCTTTGGAGCTGGAACCGCCGGTTCCCACACATGTGGTCATAGCTGGAACGGCCGGTTCCGGTTCCCACACAATCCCCAATGAGCGGTTCCGGTTCCGGTTCTGCACAGGCGGGTCCGGTTCCGGTCCGGTTCCACATAACCGGAACCGGAACCGGCGGTTACCCGGGGCCAGGCGGGTAACCGCCCAACACTGGTTCAAACCATATCGGGAACCCTAAGTTTGAAACCCTTCAAACCTATGGTTTGATTCTATGACAAAACAAGGTTGTGTGAAACTAATTGCAACTTCTCTTTTATCATCTTTCAGGATTTAACGAGGGTAACCCTATGTTTGAAATTTTTTATTTCATGTATATTTTTAATGACTATATTAGGGTTTCTCAACATTTTTAGATGAGAGAGCATCCCGTAGATGGGCCCAATTGGTTAGGCCACAAAGCTGCCTCACAAATGGTGGTAGGCTTCAAAGCCAGTGTATGCTGGATGTTACCCAACAAAGCCAATCCAGCTATCCGAAAAGGGTCTAAGGTCAATGAATTACTTAATGTATGAATATCCGGGGAGTTTACAGTCTTTAAGGTAAGTCCACCCAACTTGCTTTGCCCTGGTTACAATACTACCGTGGCAAGGTGTTCAACTTCCAAATGAAAAGTATTATCCTTTTGGAATGAAGTGGTATCATAAGTTATGTTTGCATGAGTACTCCTACTTGATGACAAATTTTTAGTTGCATCTGAAACCTTAAAGGTGTTTTGATTCTAAAGTACACATTGTGATTTCAAGTGGTTGTGTGAAATGTTCTTTGTTGTTTTTTTTTCATTATCTTTTTTTGTCTAGTTATTAAATAACCTATGTGCACTCATCCTTTTATTTTTGTCAAACGCATGTTTTATTTCTTTATCGCATAAAGCCTTAAAATTTATCCTTTGTAGAAATTTGCTTATTGTCTCTGTTGTTTGAAATCTATGTTTGATCACAAGTAGTGCTTTTTTTGACGATTTCCATTATTTTTTTGAAACCCTTAAGATGCCATTTCTTCCCTGATTATTAAATAAGCTATATGTTCTTTTTTATGCCGTTCAAACCTCAAGTTTTCTCTCTCTTCTTATGTACTATATAAAATGTCTTAGTCTTTCTTGAAACTCTATCTTGACCTATGTTAATCGCAATTATGTTACAGAAGGCAGTCATGGAGTATGCCAAGGTTGGAGAGCACTACCAGTTCAACGAATCCACAAAAAGATGGACGTGTTTGAAGTGTTTGAAATCCTATGGTAGCAAGTGTACATTTGTCAATCATCTTGCTAGATGTGGACAGCCCCCCTTGGCACCTGGCCAATCTGGTCGTCCACGTTCCAAGACTAAGACATATGATCATGTGGCATCAAAAAAGCGATGTGCCCAAATGATGGGATCATGGAAAACACGTCATAAGCTTCTTCTTGCCAAGGCTCGTTCTCGATATAGGACTAAGGCAAATCAGATATGGGACAATGCAAGAAATAGTTTGGGCAGCAAGTGGAGGACAAATCCCATGAGGATGAATCCAATCACTCCAATGGAAGCAAAGCCAAGGATTGTTCTTCAGATGGATCTGACAAAGAACGATCCTATAATAATGGGAAGGATGCCCCTCCAGATTCTCCTAGTTCAAGTGATGAGCCTCTAATCATTGCTTGTTTGAAGGCGGGTCATGGTAGCCGTGGGTTGAGACCGAGGTTGAATTGCCTCAAGGACCTCCTGAGCTCACTCTTGAGCCAATTTTGGAGCCCGTTCCTGGCCATAATGTGCAGGTTGAGATGCACGATGATTGTTTTGGTGCAGGGTGTTCTTGATCAGGAAAGTAGAATTCAGCTTTTGGAGGTGGATGAGATTGATCTTCAATCTCCCCATAGTCATTCCTTGCATTTGGAAGAGGTAGATGAATTCTTTGATTGCATGGGTGCACGCTAAAACATTGAATCTGGATAAACAATGAGATTTTTGCAATAATAGCTTTGAGGAGTTTTCTAGTGCCACCCCGTACAACGATTAGTTAGGTTGGTGTGGAATAATCAGCCACATGCAGCATTATGTCCTCTAGCACCCAAAGGTGGGCCACAACAAAATTCCACAACACACTTGCACACCACACAAACCAAATTTTCTGTTAATTAGGATTCTTCAAGCTAATCCCCAGATGCAAACTTGACGAAAGGGTCATGTTGGAGGGTAGAGTTGTGCGTGGTTGTGCCTTTGCCAATCCTGTAGGAGTTTCTCACAATGGAGCTCCCACATATGAGATATTCATGCCCCTACATAACCTGGAACTGCCGGCGAATGGTGTAGCTCTGCCATGAGGCTGCCTTTGCATGTCTAATTGGTGCGAGAACGTCTTCCTTCATTTTAAGACCTTTTTTCCAATACTGCTGAGGCAAAGGGAGAAAAGTGTGAAATTGAAATTGAACCAACCACAACCCCACCACAGGATAACAACTACATGATAGAAAAAATTGGATATTTGAATTCTCAAAGTATTATAAGCTAACAGTACATTGAATACTCAGGACAGTATGATAGCTGTCTCGAATTGAACATGCAATTGGGAGCAATAAACCGATTGTTGAGTTTTCAAAATGGTTAGTCCAAATGGAAAGAGCACATGCCATTTATGAGAACAGAGGCCTAATTAGTAGACCCCCACATTGAAGTGACAGTAAGACACTGCACAGACGTAAGATGAATGAAGCGGTGCACCAAAAACAGCTTTTAGCCAAAGAATGAGCTCTTGCCCCCAAGAGAATGCTCTTGGAGAAAACAGGGAATACTCTTACAAATGGGCTACAATTCGGTTCTCTGTATAACAAAATATATACCTATTTAACAACACCCAAAGGAAAGGCAACTGGCAACAAGCTAAACCAAAGGAATCAAGCACCTGAGGCAGCATTATCCCAGAATTGGTGTCGAAACAACTTGACTATGCCATCTCCACCACATGTGACAAATCCATCCCTCAGTGGTTGGACGTCCGTCACAGCAGCCTGCTGCAAACATGTGTAGTTAGCCATATTAATATCTCCGACTGTGGTGTTATCTCAACACAAAGTTGTTATTGCGTATTCCTGAAACTACCAGATTAACTGAGTCTTGGCAAAGTGCTAAGGGAAAGAGACACTAACTTTGTGAGAGGCTCACTCCAGTAGTAAGACTTACCTGATATAAACAATTAGGTGTAATTTCCAGATTTCCTCTAGAAAGTCCTTCACACAAGCATCAATCTACTGTGTGTGAGCTGCCCAGCAATTAGACCCCAATTGGACCAGGGCTTTAGACTCAGACTCAAGATTTTGAAACTTGATGAACAGAGGTGCAGGGACTGTGTTCTTGATGGTCTTGAACAGGGTCACCGTAATACCCTGGACATTGTATCAGAAAATGGATATTGTCTTCAGCCATCTGCACATCGGCCATTGACAATCTCCTCTCTCATCTGTTTATTATTCAAAGGTAGACTCCCGGCCCTGAGTTTGAATTCAGTCTAGTAGGCCCTTGAGATGATGCTTAGGTCCTCACCCATGTTACAAACTGGACACAAGTTCAGGTAAGTTTTATGCCTAATTTGATTTGTTCAGACATTCTTCCTACTTCCGACGTGGCCATAGACACTTCAGCCTCCAAGTCAGCTTAATCTAGCAGGGTCAGTTCTTCCTGCAAAAATTCAGGTACTAGAAAATCTACTATACCCTTTTCCGCCAGGACTTGCTTGTTTAACAGGATGGTATTGCTTCCAAGAGGTAGAGTCGATCATCATAGGTTATCTGGTATCAGGCATTGGATTCAACTGACCCACTCTCTGACCTTGACTCGTCATGTAGAGAGCTCAAGGACGGTATGCCAACTCACCCCAAACAGCCACGTTAGCTGTTCTAGGGCAGGCTGACATGCTCTCTTTGAGCACTGAAAGATGGAAAGCACTGAAGTATTCTCAATTTTTGGCATGGTTGGAGTGGCCAGCCCACATGGCACATGCGTACTCCAGGGTAGGCCTAATAATGTTGCAAAGCAAGGTTCATTTAAGCATTAATCCCTTTGCGGTGGAAAAGTTGAGTGAGACCTACAGCTTTGCATTTGCTATTCAAACCACTTTTTGTATATGCACATCCAAGTTAGAACTTGAGGAAAACTAAAAAACCAAGATATGAGTAGGAAGGGAGCGATCTGTTCACTGCCCCCTGTTCATTTGAGATCCCTCCTCTTTACTAGGTGATTCCAGGCATCCACATTCCTTTGACATGGTTTGTTAACCATCTGTTGCTCTAACAATTGCAGCTCTAACTGCTGCAAACCCTTACTTTAGTACGACAAATCAACAAGAAAGGGAGAAGACAGAGAGAAGATGGCCTGCCTGCACCACAGCACCAAATCCACGGGAGTTGTGCTGGAGAAACGTGTGGCGATCGTGTACTCTTTGCCAGTGTCCTGCCATTGAACTTGTGCTTACATCCCATAATTTTACATCACCATCCTTACTGCCTGTAAAGAAATATGATGTGTCTGGCACCGCTGTTATTCGTGTAATGCTTCCTGCACACAAGCCAGTCCTTGAGAGACCGCAAAAGATGAAATGGTACTTTATACTGTCCGAAGGAGCTCAAAGAGCTTTAGGACAATAGGAAGAAAGAAACAAGAAACAGGAAAGAGAGAGGGGCCACAAACAGCCCAACAACAACTAAAGCTCAATTGATTGTCTAAGAAAGAAAGAAAGAAGCTTTGTAATGTCAATCTACCTTGGCACAGGAGTCATCTACCTCGGCACAGTGTGACACGTTGGATGAGGAAAATATAGCCCCACTGCAGACTCTTGCTATGACAATAATGCCCGTCACTCTAAAGACCAGCGGGAGAAATGAAATGAAATGAAATGGTACTTTAAAACGTCCGCGGAAAGCTCATAGAGCTTATGGGACAAAATGGAAACATGAGAGAGGAACAAGTCCAGAAACCACAATTAATGTTCGAGCGAATGTCGAAGGGTGAAGGCCTCGTGCAGGTAGGCTGCCAAGCATTTTTGATCCTCATAGTGGAAGACATCAGTGAGAGTTTGGGTTCCACTGAATAAACAGTGGAATCTCCCACGGATCTCGTAGTATAGAGGGCAGTAGAAGAAGAAGTGTTCTTCAGTTTCGATTTCCTGGCTGCGCCCTATGCAAGCTGGACATAGGCGGTCCTCCCGTTGCAGGTTTTCCCATCTGCCAGTCTCTATCCGTAGGTTGTGGGAACCCACCCTGAACCGCCCCAATGCCCTCAGGAGGGAAGAAGATAAGGATGCTGAAAGGTAATTTGGTCTCAAGATTCTATTGTCGCGGAGCACCAACAATGTCTCTCGATAGAAGTGGAGCTTTGTTGTGAGATTGGGTAGCTTCCAAGTTCTCTGGACATGTAATTCCATAAGCTCTCTCCTAAGAAAGAAAGAAAAACATCTGCGGGAGGCGCGAAGCTTCTAAGGGACACAAGAAGAATAACATGGAGTACAAATAATAGAACCAGAGACTGAGTGTCACACCAAGGCAGACTGCCTCAGCAGGTAAGTTGCTAAGCACTAGGAGCCAGAGAAAGTACTCATAAGATTTGTTTGCCGTAGTTAGGAGCCAGAGAAGGAGAGGGAGGTGACGACATACAGCCATAAAACAAAGAGCCACAGCAAAAGAAGAACCTGAGGTGACCAAAAAGGAACAACATACTGACCAGTGTGAGCCTTTGGAATAGACCAAAGCATGCCACCAGTAGCTACCTCACCAGTCGGAACGTTGCCCTCTGGCCTTCCAGAACCCAACAAGCCTTGTTGGGCACCAGATGACAGGGATGCCTGCTGCTCCCCTTCTCTGGAGCCAGCCTTAGCTCGTCTGGCTTTGTTCATTGCAATGTAACGGAAGTCGTGGACAGCAATGTCACCATCTTTGCCTCCAGTAACTATCCAAGGTGAGCTTGGCCCCCCTCCTAACCCAACATCTAGCACACCAAGACAACGTGCACCCCCTGCAACAAGCACATATACAATATACTGGATTACATGCAATTGGAGGTCATTCACAGGCAGCTGATGATTTCATGTGTGAGAACTGTAAGAGAAAAGGAGCTCAAAACTCCTCATCATGGCCCACCCTTCTTTATGTCATGTGATGTAATACTCCAACTGAAACAAGTTGATGGGGGTAAAGATCTAGAAGGAGCAGTGCACACCTTCATGACAGGTAACTGATGCCCGTGATGAATGGGGTGGTGCCAACGTGTCCCACAGCACCAAATTATCCCCAGTTGGAGACATGCCTGTGGCCACAATAATACCCCCACTTCCTCCTGCAAATGCTGCATCTCTGCCACCATGGCCACAAGCAGTAATATAGACACAATTTATGACAGAGAGTAGTCATCAGGACTGTCAATAATGTGGATTTGCAGCCTATTATGAACAGAAACTCAAGAGAAAAACCTTTCTGGTTAATGCATGGCAGATCCAATACTACTCTCTATGACAAGTGATTGGCAAATCAGGAGTTGGGTGGGTTGGGAACATACGAGGCATGGTTGCCGAAACAAAGACGAGATTCAGTGGGACGAACATTACTGTGCCCTCCAACCTCAAGCTGCCATGTACACACAGTACCATCCAATGCTGCAGTGACAAAGCGATGTCCACACCAATCAAATCGAACTGAAGAAATGGAGGCCAGTACATATGGCGGTGGAACATTGGCAGCTGGGAGCACCCCGTATGTTGCCATTGCAGAGGGCCTTCCAAACTGCCATGATTGAAGTACACATCACATTGTCAGTCACATTGAGTGCTTATCAGTTGTGTAACCATATAAGCAACATCTAAATTAACAAAAAAGAATACTGACACAGGAATACACACTTTCCTATTTTCTTAAAATCAGAAAATACCAAGAACAAACGAGAATTGCCAAAGCATGAGCCCCTAACTCTTGTGAAACACTTTTTTCATTCCTGAGGACCCAACCAAATGACTTCACGCACTAGCATTCCCAGGGTGAACTTCTTGATGACCAGAGACAGACCAAGAAGCTCCACGACAAGCTCCCTCATACTCCATGACACCCCACCAGGTGGACTGAATGAAGTCCACTCAGGAGAAAGACAAAGTGAGAAAGGTATATACTGACCTGCCAGAGGTAAACATGCGTGTTGTTTGACCCTACTAAGAAGAGGGGTCGGAGTGGATGCCCTGCCAGGGCCTTTGTGCTCACATTCTCAACAGTGGCCAGCGGATCTGCATAGCCCTCCACATCTTCCCAGTCTTCCCACCCTAGGCCCCATGCGCCCATACCTCCATAGCCAGGCATCCCAAAGGTGAGTCCGCCCTGCCCAATCTCCTTCACTCCCTTTGGGAGTGCACCAGAGCCTACCGCTGCACCACCCAAACCAATGCCAGAGCCTCTTCTGCCCCCCAAACCTACACCTGGACCGACCAGTGTTGGCACGGGTGTAGATATTGCGCCTGCCCACCCATTTCTAGGCCAGTCCACTTGTGCCCAGAGATTGTCAACTGTCTCTGTGTACGTTCCTTGCGTACTCAGGTCCAGATACAACAACCCCTGTGGAGATGCACACTGAAGTTGAGAAGTTGAATAATAACTTGTATTTGATGGGATAACTAGTACAGAGTTGGAACCCATGTACATGCAACACTTTCAAGCACCTAGATGGGGCAAGGATACAGGTATAGCATCCTCACAATGCCCTACCTGTTCCTCATAATGGTCAATTTGGCCTAGGCCTCTGCAGGCCAGCCAAAAGAGCTGTCTAACATCCCCAGCTGAGAAGGGGTGTGTCCTCCAGTCAAAAACAGTCCTCCCCAGCCCAGCAACTACGGCTAGAACTTCCTAGCTAGTGAATGACAATTTATCTAACCTACATGACTTCTGTCCACCCCAGGAGGGCCAGGAGTATTGAAGAAACACTCGACTGCAATAGCTGCATCATGTAGTAATACCTCAATGATCAGACCAAATGAAAAGAATGTGAATTGGCAAAAAGTGGAGTTTTCACCTTCCGGTTGCTGGCAAGAACGATCTGCTCTGAGTTACAAGAGTTTACACAGAGTGCCTGTCACAGCCCACCAAGTGGTCCATCAACCACCGCCCTGGTAGGTCTTACCAGCCTGGTCACATGTAAAATGCATATGTAGATACACAATAGTAAGGCCCCCTTGCTTGACAGCATATCTTCAGACACACAGACACTGCTCTGCTGCTGAGCAGTTAAAAGGGGCATTTTCTAACTTCTCAGCTACTCTTCCCACTTAACTAACGTGAAACTCCTGAGACAACATGGAATTGTCCCTCTTGTTACCTCTCTTGCCTGTTCTCATGCCCTGCATTCCCTCACCAAGCATTACAATATGATGCTGCTGTTTGCACCAATAAGCAGTGAGACTACCTCAAAGAGCTCTCCACTTAGATGAAGAACTTCTGCAGGCCTCTGGAACCTCGGTGCAAACCACTCCACACCTTGAACCCCACCTTGAAACTTAGCATTCCCAGGCGTGACCAGTGGTTGACCCTTAACCAAAATCCCTTTTGTTCTGCCAGTAGGAGGTTTAAGACTGGCAGAAGTATCCCTTGCAGCCGGCCAGCTGCTACTGGAGGCACGATCATGTTCCCCAACCCGGGTGCCTAACACATGAGGCCCAGTCACCCTCCACCCACTGACATCCATTTTTGCTGCCCTGGCTTGGGGTCCACTTATGCCTTCCAACTCAAGAGCTGACCGAACTTGTTCACGCACAACTAGTTGCGTCCATAGCACCTTGCAAGCATCATCTTCTGTGTCAACATGTGCAACTGGAAAAAGAATTAGTTCTTGCTGGGAGGCTCTCTCACTGCCACTACTTTCAGGCCTTCCCTTAGATGTGCCAAAATTGTAGCTGTCTGTTGTGGACCCCTGTAACCTGCCCCAAAGCCAGTCTGTGAGAGGACTGCTTTTGGTCTTCCCTTCCAGCATTTGTTGCACATGAGATGCAAGCTGCTGGCGTAGGCCCATGGCAATGCATGCTACCAAGCTAGGTAATACCATATCAAAATCATCCAAGGTGAGTGGAGTAGATCGAGAATTCAATCCAGTAATTGGGTTCTCACCATCAGTAACAATGTGGGCTTCATGCTGATTAGTGGGGAGGGAGCTGGATCTATTCAGATGTTGAGTACTATCTCTCATTTCACTCTTGAATTCACACCATGTAGATGAGACAGGTGAGTGAGACTGCAGATTAAGGCCCAGAAATGTGGAACCTTTGTGTGAAGGGGAAAGAGGTGGTGCACAGGCTGAGAGGGATGGCAAAGGTGACTTTCTTGGGCTTTTCAGAGGGGACTGGGGATGTGAAACCCAACCAAAACTGCTGTATGAGACTTGGTTGCTAGTCCCAGTCAACTGCCTTCGCACATACGAGAGGAGGTGTGCCCAGAGAGTGACCCCCAACACTTGCCACGCATCATCCTCCGGTAAGATCTCTACTGAAGCATCACCCGAGCTCGCTGTGGATAATTGTGCATTCCTTTCCAGCAAAACTTGCTGCCCTAGGCCCTCTCCATGGCACATGTCTTGAAACCATGCTAGTACATCAACATTTGAGGGGGCCACCTCAGGGGAAGTTGATGGGTTGCTAATAGTAGGACCGACTAATACAAGGAGGGCTTTTGTCTGCCGTCCCAGCCAAGCAGCAGCTACATAAAAGAGAAAGGCTAATAGGACCATAGCCTTCTCGGTTTTTCCCCTGCTATCATCTTTGACCAGAAGTGACGAAGCCTCCCCATCATTCCTCTTATCCTTGAGAGAAGGCTCCTCATAAGTCGCAGTAGCCAATAGCTGAATCTCCCCAGCGTAACGTACAAGCTCTTGAAGTTGCTCCCGAGGAAAAGTTCCAACACCCGCCAGTGACTTGACCCTTGAGCTGATGCCCAGTCTGTCAATGCCAAATGCAGCATTCTCAACTGCAGCTTGCAATGAGTACGATCTCGTCACTACTGGCACCACCACTCCACCACATGCCAGGATTACCCGAGGAAGAACCCAGTGTGCTTCTCTCCACAGTGTCTCAACAACTTGGGTCACCCTCAGAGACACCTCTAGCTTGGTTGCCAGACGAAATCCCTCTGCAGGAGCCTTGGTATGCGCATACTGTGCATCAACAAGACGGCAGAGGAGGTACAGTCGGTGGTGATTGCGCGCCAGAGCTATCAGCTGGTCACATCACATCAACATCACCATACATATAGTGAGGAACCATTGAGCGACTTGTTGTCTGAGTATTGCCTAAGCGTACGTTTGAATACAGGATTAAACCAAATGAGTCATCGAGGTTGTCCTCGTGAGGGGGAGCACTAGAGCTTCCGGGACAACACACTTGCTGAACTAACTGGTTATGAGAATTACACCACTCAACATATGGAGAATTAGGACAGTTATCAATGTAAAGAACTTCAAGTGGGCATGCAAATATTTGTTACATCAAAACAGACTGACCAAGAGACTCTTTCATTGGCTGCATACCACTTCCAGAACTCCTGAGTAGATGATATCAACTTGGAGGGGAAATCAACATACCTATATCAAGGGCCCCATCAGCCATATGACAAGTCTCAACATCTATTGAACATCATGCACAAGAGAAGCCCGAGGCCAAATAATTATCCTGTGTTCAGGGAACCTTACCGCAGAAGCAATTTCACCAACATGCAGTAAAAAACAATTCTCCATGATCTTCAACCCTTCATTGAATGTCTCGTCTGTCTCCTCCAAATCCTTAGAACCTATGTCACTCATGCCCATGCTCTCGGGACCACCATCTTCCGCTTTAACCAGCCCTTCTGCCTGGCCATTCCTACTAGAATCCGAAGTCTGTAAGGTCTTCAGACGCTCTCTTGCCTTCCTCCACTGTGGGTGCTCCTGCAACAGCAGTGACATGCACTGCAGAGCTAGATCCACTCTTACAGCCTCCCTGACCCTGAGAGCCACATCAGGGGAGACCCAGTTGGGTGAAACTCCCAGAGCACCCTCGAGATTTAACCCATTTGTGTTGACAGCTGCATTGGTTTCAAACAAACCTCCCTTGTCATGGCCATTCCCACTTCCCAGACTTGAAGGAGGCCCCCCATCACTGGCGATCATCTGCTCCAATGCTTGCAACTAGGCTCCCACAGACAGACCTCTTCAATATTAGATGTAGGTCCATATTGCTTGACACAAAGCTTTGACATTTATACGTGTATCTACAAACTGACCTTTCAAATGCATGTGGCATCATCATAAGCCTGGATACCCTGCCAACCTTTGTGTCATAAACAGAACATTGCCTTATCTGCCATTTGCTGTAAACATTGGACATATGATAACTTGAGAGTGACACAAACAACAATCCGGTTGAAGGAATTTAAGGTTACTTTTTTGGCTGGGTTTGCCATGATACTAGAAGCATTAGGTTGATTCCAAAACTGCCCTCTAGCCTGGTCACACTTGGAGAAGAGTATCCACCCCATAAAGAAAGAGTTTTTATGGTAAATGCAGAATCTGTTTGTAAGGAGGGGTAGTGTGGAAATTATGTCATAGAGCCAAACACAGTCTAGCCCCATGGAGTGATGTATTGGGTTCCTTCTCTCCTATTTGAACCTTTCCAATCAGGACAGAAGCTCCACACCTAGAGTCTGAATAAGGGCCACTGTGTAAGGGTTGAGATTGAGTCCACAACAACTGATCGTACAAAATGTGATAGTTAACTGCAGGGATTTTACTTTGCAAAACTGCAAGTGCTAATTCCAAGGGCTCTACAATGCATAATCGCGATCAAAGAAGACAGAATTCTTTTCTACCTTTCCAAAAGATTAGAGCAAGCTATGACGTGAGTCCCATGACGTGTGAGTCCCATGAGTCCCTTAGGGGCTCTGCTTTACACTTGCTCTGTCCCTACCTTTTTGACAAAAAACTGAGTACCTTTAGATTGTACTCATAAGACGTTGTTTGCCGTAGCCTTGTGGCCATTGACCCCGCGCCCAGTTTGAGCGGGAACAAAAGGGACAGAACCTACCTCTGTCAGGGGCTGACGTTGGTAGTAAGACTTACCTCCATATATAGAATTAATCCGGGTTTTCCAGATATCCTCTAGAAATCCCTTCACACAAGCATCAATCTGCTGTGTGTGATTTGCCCAAAAACTAGGCCTCAGGAGGGCCTGGGCTTTTGGCTCAGCCTCGAGACTTTCAAAGTTGGTAAACAGGGGTACAGGCACAATTCCCTTGATAGAGTTGAAGAGAGCGTCTCTTTGGTGAGAGAACCCCGGACAGTGTATCAGAAAATGAATACTGTCTTCAGATTGCCCACACAACGGGCAATTGCACTCTCCCTTTCCTCTCTGCTTCTGTTTGCTGTTCAAAGGTAGGCTTCCTGCCCTGAGTTTAAATTTCAGTCTAGTGCCGAGAGTGGGTAGACCCTTGAGGTCATCCAAGATGTCCTCCCCCATGTCACAGACTGGAAACAAGTTCAGGGAAGTTTTCTGCCTAACTTCATTTTCATCAGACAATCTCATGGCAACAGACATGGCTGAGGACACTACAGCCTCTAAGTCAGATTTATCCAGCAGGGTCAAGACTTACGGATCCAGGTCCAGGTCCTTGAGGACCTTTAGAGTCAGACTGAGTGAGCCCCCTAACAATCCATCACAAGACACCCTGTACCCCTGCCACCAAATTGAAGATATGAAACGTTTGAGCACAAAACTTACAGGAAGACCAACTCTCATGAGTGCTGAAGCAGCTTGCATAGAGGCCCGTTTGACAATGGCTGAAGTCTCTGCCTTATGCTTGTCTCCCCACAAGCGGGGCTTAGAAGCCAGCATCGCACAGTAGTCCCCTACGTCAGGATTTAAGCAAACAAAGCCACTGCTTTCCCTGGATAGAACTGAAACTGTTTTCCCCAGCTGTGATACACCAGTGGGCCCAGCTAGTACTGTCGGCTGGGGCCCTGACATCAATTCTTGCATGGTCTCAATACCCCCACCCAGCAGCCACTGCACACAAATCATGGGCTGGACTTTAATCCCAGCTATGAAAGCACTCAACAACTTTCCAAAATACAACCATGAGCTCGCTACAAGAGTACTTGTTGATAGAAGTAAAAATTCAAGCACATACATCTGCTGCAGGTTTTGTTGTCTTCAGATTCTGGGAGTGACTAATCGTCATCAGACCACCCCAATCACAACCGGGCCAATATTGCATCAGTCACTTAGCTTTTGACAACCTCTTAGATGAAATCCATTAGAAATTACACTGACTGTATACCTGAAGGAGACTGGTGAGCCAAGAGTCACCTGCCTCCCGTGCAGCAGGGAGCACATGTTTGGTGATGAGGTTCCTTCCGATTGGACCATTAGAGCCCTCAATGAGGCGGCAAAGCACAAGCCCAAGTTGTGGGTCACCAAGATTTTTGGCACAGACTGAAACTGCTGAATCAACTTCCCCTCCTAAAATGAAGAAAGCTGCTGCCAATTCGTGGCGATGCTTCCCCATTAGAACATATGCATTCTTCAGCGCAGCTGCTTGATGCCTCTCCTCCTATCCACATGTAACCCATCACAAACTCAGAAGCATATTGATACAGACTACTACCTTCATTTCCAAACGAACACCAATTTCTTCAGCATTTACAAGAGGAGGCTTGATCTTTATCCCAGAGGAAAGGCTGCTAGGATAGGAGCAGGTGTCTTTCACCCTCAGACATATGCCAGAGTAATGGATCTGAACTTGACAATGACATGGACCTTAGAAAACAAGCGCAACTTGTTGTTTGCTAGAAAACAACCACTTGTGAACCAAGGGCATTGCTGTCAGACTTGCCATCAAAGTCTCAATCCAGTAGCACAGAAGATAGGAGATACCCCACCCGAAAATCCCGAGCTAGGAAGTCAACGAGGGGCTTGTCACGTTCGTCTTTGCTGAGTTTAAGAAGACCCGCCAATACAGTCCGCCGTTCTAGTGCGACGTATAGCAATGCACTCTCCTTGGCGTCCTTGTTCACCATGTACTGTGTCCGTGCAACTTTCTCTATCTGCATGCCAAAATGACCAACTGTTCAAGATCCTTCAACAAACACATTTCTTCCAGCCAGGTTTAAGATACAAGATTAGGTGAAATCAACGATATTGGCATTAAGGAAAACATTATTTGAGATGACTGGCAGCTTACAAAGTCCTGCATCAAACAATGTGATCACCCCTATAGGACCAGGTCTGTCTCATTATTTGCTTTACCATTTATTAAAAATTTCAGTTCACTCCATTTGCAGTTATCTCCTGAATTGCTCACCAATTGTCTCAAGGCACATTCTGCACTGAAGGTCAGCACAGAAGTATTTCTACCATTCCAACTGGCACGCAAAATGGTAGGCAAATTTGTCTCTCGTTTCCAAATGCATCAGGCAAGTATGTATCTGGTGCCTTGATTTCCTACCAGCTATGGATACCAGTATTAACTTTCATACAAGTAAACCAGAGCACAGAAGCAGAGTCAGGGCTCCACTTTCCGCCCATATCTGTGTCTTTGTCCTTCAATCACACTAGTATCAAACAAATCTGATGAATTCTGGCCATGAGAGACTTCACCATATTCTAAGCAGCCGAAGCCTGGCTGTGCAGACCATATGTTGGTGCAGTTCTGGGTACAGCACGGAAAGCCTATCCTAATATACCATTCAGAACCCACACTCCTATATGGAGTAGCAGCAATATTTACACCAAAACAGATAAAGGGCTATCTTACTCTTCTCCGAAGCACAGTAGCATCAGTAAGCCAAAAGCCTACACCCAATGTCCTAAGTGCTGCCCAGGTTGACTGCTCCGTTGCACAAACATCCAACAGGGTCTCTTTTGCATCTGACTGCAGTGCCCATGCCATCCACTTTGATTCCATTACAACCTTTCCCACCGCACCGACTCTTTCCCCTGTCCGAGAGGCACTTAGACAAGCATAACGATATGCTAGCCAAAACCTTCAAGCACGCCAACCCACAAACATCTTGAGCCATGTACAGAAGACAAACATTAAGCAAGATTGAAGGTGTAAGTTCATGCCTCAGAGTGGTGTGACCTGCAGCTAAATGCCAACATCACGGGAAGCTCAAGAGCTTATTGGACAAGAGGAAGAAAGCAACAGGGGAAAAAGTTGGGAAGGAAGCATCCAGTCATCGACCATAGTTTATGGTAGCTGACAAATCAGTTACCTCTGGCCAGAGAGGTCCAATCCTGCACACTGAGAGGCCTGATTGATGCCATCCATCTCAGCCAATACATCGACAGCCACAAGGAGCTGCTTCTGTTGCTCCGTTGAGAGCCCCGGGATGTTCAGGCTGTCCTCTATGACCCGTAATATAGCCTCCACTTCAGGTTTTGAGAGAGCCTCACCACCCCCAGTCTTTAGGGGTTCTTGGGCCCCTCCTGAATGGGACCTTCCCACTTGCCCAGGTTCACTTGCCTCAGCAGTACTCACGGAGTAGTCATCTAGCCATGCCTGGTTGTTGAGAAATGAGTATTTGTCACTCAAGTTAGACAAGGGAGGTCTGCTGATTGTGCTGTCCAGTAAATTGAAACTGGCATTGATATTCAAACCCTGGGATGATGCCTGTTCCGCATGTAAGAGATCAGAAAACCGCATGCATGGAATACTGCGATGGAATGGGAAGAGGTCACTTGATTCACCATCCAACACATTTGCTGATGATAACGTAGGGCCCAGATGGTGCACAAGGTGGCGGATGCAGGCCCGCGCTCGTGGCTTGTCCCCTACAAAACCCAATATTCCAAAGATCTTTTACTTGACCATCAGACAGAAAAATTCTAAGATGTCTTCCAGCTACACTATCTTTCAAAGGTCCCCCTTCTCAACCTGATAATAAGTTGCAGGTCAAGCCCACCATACAACTGGTGTAGTGGGTGGAGGAAGATAGTGGCACTTGAAACATCCCTATTTATTGAATAATTTGCAAATGTGTCTCTGTCAGCAAGAAGTCAGTCAACTATGTTTGATTCTTTGATTATCTAGATCAATCAGTGCCTCAGCAGTCAAATGCAAGCTGTTGTGTATCCTCCAAAGATTAGTGGGAAGAATTGCTTGCACACAGTTCAAAATTACTCCACATACCTTTGAACAAACTCCAGAGAACAGCTGTGGGATGGTAGTCTGGAAGGGGACATGCTAGTGCCTCCGCAGCTTCAAGAAGGGTACAAGATTCCCCCACTCTCAACTCAAGAGCTTTCTCTATAGCATTGGGACTAGGTGCACTGAGTGTAGTGATGCCAACCCCTTGGATGTGAGAGGTATAGGACCAAGGGTGAAGAATCCTTGCCGAACTAACTACCTCACTTCCTAAACTTGAAAGTGGCGAAGTTGATTCAGATCTGGTAGGCATTTGTGTTCCAGTCAAATTTCCTTGTGGAAGCCTCGTCAACATCCATGGACTTAGAGACCAGATATGTCCTCCTGAGGCTACAGTAGGAAAGCCACAAAATCCCCATGACAGGCTACTGATGCGAAAAGCAGATGAAAATGATGCTAGACACATCCAAGCGCCAGACCCCAATCCTCGCCCATTGCCGCTTGAGCTTACCATACTTTGAGGGGGTAATCTGCTTTGCAGGTAAATTCTTACTTCTCTGTCAGTTGCAATGCCCAGAAGGTGCAACCCACTGCCTGTATCCAGCCAGCCCAATGCAACAACAGAACTGGGCAGAGTAAAGTGACCCCCAAGTTCAAATCCACCATCCTCCACACAGCCCTCAGCTTCCCATATATTCACAATTTGGTTGATTCCCGAAAGAGCCCCACCCACAGAGGCAATTTTTGCACCGTAGCTACTCAAGGCAACTCTATGTACTGGGCCGACATGAGCCCTCAGAGTCCCCACACATTGCCAAAACAGAGGGGGTCCCTTCACATCAGAGGGAGCTCCAGGCATAGAAAAGACTCTTTGCATGATCTCCGCATGACGAATTTTCCAAAGCCTGATAGTTCCATCTGCACACCCCATTAGGACATCATAGGGTCGGGCTTCTTTCCATGCCTCCACTCCTTGATCGGTCAGACCATTTACCACAACTGGTACAACTGCAATGCTTGTCACGCGCTCTTGGCTTTCCAACCCAACTAAACAGGTTCTTATGTGAACTGTGTGCCCCCAGTTGGCCAATGGACCTACATACTCAGCAAACCCAAGTATCTTGAGATCTCTCTGTTCCCCCATCAGCTGTGACCTGGAAGTACTAGCATCCTCTCCAATCTTAGATTCTTCATCCTCAATCTCAATGCAGCTTGAGGGCTGGTTTGGCTGCATCTCACAGGCTAGATTCAGAACATCAATTTTGCATCCCCTTGGAGAAACTCGCAACTCCACCACCCATGAGACCAATGTTGAACCCCCTTGACCGATTCCTAGAACCACAAAACTGCTAATAGAAGTGCCCATGTCAGAAGCACCCAACGACCCCGGGACGGCATAGATGCCTTCCAGACCATGCCCATCATCAGACATTGGATAGTGTAGTGAATGCAGGTGGTCAGACAGTATCGAAACGGATTTAGGGGTTTCCTTAGCATCATTCCCCTTTTTGAGAACCAGGAAGCAATCAACACGCTGGGGTTGAGCAAGAAGCAAGATGGATCTGCCTCCTGGTAGCGACACAGGGGCCCAAGCAATAAGATTATGAGGCCCAGCCTTGGGGTTTATGCAGCCAGTTACACGACCACCCAATTTCCAAACCAAAGATTGAGAACCCACTATCTTGACCTGAGGGCTTGTGCCCGCAAGGAAATGCCACAAAATGACCATCCCGTGACTATCCACAGAGGCAAGAAGCCCAGTTGCACTGCTTGGATGTGTCACTGTTTCAATGATATCCCCACAGTGGCCATCCAAATAAAGCACTTCAGAGGAAACACCCCATGTAGTCTTAGTGCCCGTGGGAATTGCCCCAGGGCCTAAATGCACTGTCTCTGATTTGACGCCCCCTCCAGTGCCAATGGCAGAGACAGGTGGCCACAGCCTTGACCATCGGAAGATGCCACTGGGCAAGGCCTCAAAGAGATCCAAAGATGAAGGAGGTACAGCTAAGGTGCCTTTGGGACGCTGAACAACGGCTTTCACCATAAAAGGTCCCCTTGGCTTTTCACTATTTGCTTGTGCAGAGGGTAGAGATGGGTGAGGCAGCAGGTCTGCCCCTTGCTGCCATAGCATGACCCGAGGGCACCGAGGGGGGGAAATATCATCCAAACAGTGAAGGGACCACAATGAGACTGCCCCCTGGGGCCCTACACCAACTAACCATTCACAGGTTGCCACTTTTACTTTTTCATCGCCTGAGCTGTCTTTCCTCGCTTCATTACCATAGACACCCAGATCTCCACCACCAGCACTAGTCTCTGCTGTCCAAGTTACAAACACATCCCTCCCTAGTACCCCACTCAAACAACTGTTGACTTCAATTACAGCACTGACATAAAATGCTGGTTTGATTCGCCACTCTGCCCCTTCCCTACCTACGACATTCAGGCTTTCGACTGACATAGGTCTCCCGAACCCTGAAGTATTCTGATTAGACTGGCCCGAATGTGAAAGCCTGGTGCTGTCAATCTCAAGCCAGAGTCGCACTACTCCATCTTTGCACGAAGTAAGGAGCACAGGCCGGAACACCTGCGGTTCTTCCTTTGATATCTTGGAGGGTCGCCACTGCACCATACATACCTGGTCGGGATGGGCCAGCTCAATCTCTTGGACATCATATCCCTCCTCCCACCACCAAATTGTTGCTTTGCATTTCGCCGCCTCCAATTTTTTGCCAACCCTTGCTTGTTTCAAGTTCTCCTTTCTCACTCCCTCCCAAAAACTATCCCCCATAAAGTCCAATTCTTGGTCTGCTGTCGCACCTAAGCCATTCGAAGAAAATGATGCCGCCGCAAGCGCCTGTGGGAGTGTGCTTTGAGCCTCCCACAACCGATGCCAGCCCTCTGTGCCCCTTGCCCACATGACAACACGAGAGCCCCCAGACAGCAATCCGTCTCCCAAGTCGCTCCATGCAAAAGTCAGGACTTCAAATGTGTGCTCCAGGACCTGCTTCTTCTCCCATGCCAAAGGAATCTCTGCAGTGGTCATGAGAAAGGATAAAATTTGTAAATCCATGTATGTAGACATGACACAGGGGGAGAAAATACGGAAAGTGTTGCCAACAGCCCCTTCATAGATTTTCAGCTTCATCTAGGAAGCCAGAATATTTCCTGCAAGACCGGAGTAAGTTGATGCTTGTTCTCGTGATAAGAAGGCTCTAAGCTAAGCCCTATAATGGGTGCCATCAATCTCACTGATGTAAGCCTACCAGGTGCCCTGTCAGCAGGGGCAGTTTGTCATCGGAACAAGCAGCAGTTCCCCATGCTTGACCTAAACGGCAGGCAAGGCTAACAGGCATTCACCTTTTTGCCTTGATTGTCCCACCATTGACTGGTGTTTGAGTGTCCCAAGGGCTCAATCCAAACTCACATGCGAGATATTTCACAGTTGATTGGCAGGAGGCAATACCACATGACGAATACCAGCATCTGGAATTTTGATGACTACCTCTTGAAGAATGCCCAAGCCACATAGGAGCATAAATTTGGATAGAGCTGCCAGAGGCAGCAGCCAACTGTCCTGCTGCTGTGCCTGTTGGCGCCCATCCCACACCAGTCACCAACTCTCTCTTCTCATCGTGCCCCCCCTCTCTAGCAGCCGCGCCTGTCTCGAGCACCTGGAAGCAATATATGACCATAGCATAATACTAAGGTAAACCCCCCAATTCGTATTGCCCACTGCGGCAATCAACCTAAAGACTATCACTTCCAATCTATGGCCTACTCAAGACCTAACAAGTGCACGACTTCACAGGTTTCAGGGGGTTATACCACTGAGCATCAAATTCCGACTTAGTTGAAAACCAAGGAAGGGACTTAGAGCATGCAATTACACAAAGCCAGTTGAAAAAATGCTTGAACGCCAGCTGACCAGCTATCCATACCAGGATGGTGATTCACAATTCATATTGCAGTTCTGTGCCTCAAGTAAGCCCGTGCTGTATTTTGATAAGAGCGAAATAATGAACAACACATTGGGAATTCCAAACCTTCTCCTAGACTTATGGATGCTGATCTGTCGAGGCTATGTTACCTGGTGAAAGAAGCGGCCTGAGGCAGCTTCCCCTTGACTAGAGGGCGAAGGGGCAGTGACGATAACAACTGCGCTGCAAGCGCCATAGGCCATCCAGCTGAATCCAGCAAACCTGGGCAGCCAATCAGCAGCTCGCGGGCCCCCATTCGGTGCTGGCGGAACATCCTGCTGGATTGACATGTGGTAGAGGGGTCCCTGTTGTGGATCCATGGTCCCCACGTTGGTGGAGCAGGATTGGCCTCTACCGTAGCAACAACATGACTGCTGCAGGCATTGCTGGGAAACATGTAAACCTCACCTCTGATCCTCGTTTTCAAATGTATACGTCAATTGAACGAAATTCTCATTCCTCCCAAGCTTGATAGATCCGTGCAGGGTTGCTGATCAAATTGTTTTCCTTATTAAACTCCTCTTGACATTCGTTGAATTGTCTACTCTATAATGTGCGCACATCGAAGCGGAAGGGATCGAGTGGCCAGACACAGCAAAACCAGGTGAAACCGTTATCTCCAAGTGGCGCACAGAGAGATCGCAGTGCAAAGACGTCAAACAAGCCTATATCATCGATACCCTTCATGCGCCACTCCCCCTCCCAATCCACCCACTTGATCAGCTTCTTCCAAGCATGGAAATCCCACGGATGACGCAGAAATAGCTGGCAATCTAGGTCAAGGATGTCGGCGTGACAGGAACTCGATTATCTGTGCAGATCTGTGCAGAGAATCGGTTATATTTCTAAGAGTCGCAAGCTTTAGAGAATAATGCCTCCAGAAGAAAAGAAGTTGAGTTCAGACTCTACCAGATTTGAAAGGAGATCGCCAAATGCTGAGATCCTCAATAATTCGGTTGAATCTGTGAGCCAGAGCACCAAGAGATGGAATGTGGAAGGGTGATCTCTTCAAGGGAACAACTGCCCTGCCTGGCACTGCTGAGAAGACCAACAACCTAGCGCCCTCATCCATTACAAAGCACAGGCCAATTTCAAAAAAATAGCCGTCATGTGTGATGTGGCAAGATGCATGACGTGGCTTTTAGCAGCCTTCAAATCCTCCTCTGAAAAGTGCCAACACTTTTTTGTAGTACTTGGAAGTTGGATTATATGAGGACCCTCTTCATCATCACTTTCCCCTCTTCATTCTCAGTCTCCCAAAGTCTATTGATGTGAACCATGTGACTCAAATGACCTGTTGTTGCGAGTAGCTGAAGTTCGTCTGAAGGATTTATGTTTGACTCAGAGAGGGAGTCAGTTGGCCCACTCTGTGTTCCTGTTGAGTGCCCTTGTGTAAGTTGGCTTGACTAGGATTTAGTATTGATACTCGTTGCAATTTTTTCAACCATTCTTCGACTGGTATCAATCCTTGTTGACGGGAAGTAGGGAAGAGTGTTAATATGGTCTCAAGGGGACAAGTCTCAGGTCCTTGGGGTGTATTGTTCATGCATGGAAAATTTTCAGCCCACAAATTGGGCCGTGAGAGCAAATTTGCATGCAACATTGATTTGCAATAAAGTATGATATGCAGTTTGCAGTCAGTGGCAATGAGATCATTTTTCATGTGCAGTTCTGCTGTTCATGTATAATACACTCATCAAGTGTTTTTTTAAGTCAATTGAAGGCTTGTTTGATACCAGATCCCAGTATGTATACCAGCTGGTATTACTTGGACACATTTCTATTGATACCATTGCTTAGGTTAAAAATTTCTCAATACCCTTACCAGACTGGTATCTAACTTGATAAATATCCCTGGTACCAATGTTCCCCTGGTATGTCATTTTCAGAGCCACCCATATACCAGGACCAGCTTGGTATCCCAAAATGTTGATACCAGACCAACACTGGTCTTGACCAACAACTAACTATCATGCGATAAAGAATCAACATCAGTAGACCATCCCACTTGAACCAATGAACAAACTCAAAATCTCCTTATGTGGCTGCTTCCAGCAATATGAACAACTCGCAGGAGTTTTTTTTCTGGTGCTTCAAAGACAACTTCAACAATCTTGCCTTGATCAATTCAACCTCCACTGTCTCAGTCATGCTTGGTTTGCTCATGTCCCCACACCTATTCCATCTGCTCGAATCTGTTCACCATCCTTTCCATCTTCACCTTCAGTTTAAATACAGGCTGACAGAGTTTTGGATGTGTCGTCCAGGTGATATCATTCTGTGTTTTTGTGGGCCAAAGTACCTCTTGTTCCAGACGTTTTATCTTATATCGCAGTTGAATGGCTGCATGAATGCCTTTGATAGATTTATTTCTAGAATCCTAATCCTTAGATTACTAAAGATGATACTAGAGAAGATAGAACAGAATTTGCTATGAGTCATGAAGCCCGTATGAACAATTTTCTATGACACAAATTAAAGCCTTGAAGGCAAGTGGACAACCGACAGATTATGGGAAGTGCGAGAAACAATTCAGGATGTACTCGTGGAGAACGCAAGTCTTTCTAACCCATTTATCGTGCCCAAGGAGGGCCTGTGGGACCCAGAAACAATAGAACTACAAAATGGAGTGCCTCGGTGCAAGTATGCTGCTACAAGCACTTTGGGTCTACAGCTGAAGGTCTCTGTCCAGGACGAGCCAGCTGCAAAGAGAGCTCTATCCAGGAAATGACATTCTCTCTCCATCTGGGGTGTTTACTTACTGGACAAATCCCAGCATGGCAAATGGCACCACCTAAACTACTTGATAAATTGTGTGTGAAAAGGATATTTTCATCACGCTCCGAAATTTTTTGGTGACACCAGATTTCTGCCTCTGCATGCTTGTGACTCAACCTTGCAAGCTTGGATGAAAGAATGGATGTTGCAAGGCTTCTGCTGCTGAAATGCGATCTTCTGGATACCATTGCAAAAGTTGTCGAAGGAGACGAATCGCCCACACATCTGACATCCCAAGGCCAAGTGGATCCCGTTGCTTGATCTGTTGCATGAAGGCCTCCTCAGTGCACTCCCATGGTGCTAACCGCACTTCCTCTGACTGCTCTAGTGTGTCAGAATGATGGTGGTGATGATGTAGTGGAGGTACCCGAGGAATCAATATGCACATTTCCATGAATGCCCGCAACATATATATAGTCTCTTTGTCAGCTGCATCCCAGCCCTGAAGGCGGTGGTCAAGGAGAGCTTGGGTGCGAGAACTGATTTGAAAGACATAAGGGGTACCCAATGTCAGCTCAAGCAACACCACACCCACACTCCACATGTCATACACATAGGCTTGATCAGTATGAAAATGCAGCCAATGCTTTCCAAGGTTTGCCTCTGGCGGTGCATATTCGGAAGTTTGGTCAGCCTGTGAGGGACCCAAAGACCCATACAGATGCTTCAAAGTGAAGCGATCCATGGCACTTCCAAAGTCGATAATGCGCACGATCAAATTGGAGGGCCAATCACTTGATTGACCCCCCTCTGCCTGTACTACCATATTCTCTGGTTTAATATCACGGTGGGTGATGTTCCGATCATGACATGCCTTCACAGCCAGCAACAATTGGCGCATGATGTTACGCATCTCAGCACGACCTGCATCACTTGTCTTTAGCCACCGCCACCACGGAGATGGCTGAACCACATTGAATCCAGGCCTGAGCTCTCCCCCGTCCTGCGAAACCCCCCCACTTCCTGGTATATAGAGAAGGCTAGCAAGTGATTTGCCCTCATTGCGAAACACCAACCATAACTCTTCTTTGCCAGGCATTTCAAAAGATTCTATGTATCGCACTATATGTGCTAGGCCGGCGGTTCTATCCTCTTCCTGGCCTAGATCACTGGAGGATCGTTCTCTAGGCAACGAATAGTTCCGTGGTCGCCATTCCCACATGTCGTCTGGATTGCTTACATTGCCCATAGATAGTCTGGGTGGAATCTTGAAGTTGTCATGGGGTTTCCGAAGGCAACCCTCAGAATCAAAGATAAAGGGCGAATGAAAGGGTTTCATGGGCTCGCCAGTCTTGGGCCCAGCAGTAGACTCATTAAGAAAGATTTGACCAAAGTGTCTCTCTCGAAGGCCACTAAGGTAGGCATTGCTCCCTTTCTCCACCTGCAGCCATGCAATGAGTGAGCGGGAGCCATGGACATAACTGCAAGTTCAAGAAAACTCAACAATCCCAATGATAAAGAATCAACACAGATAGAAATGGAACATCACTGCAGTGTCATGTAGTTTGTCTGGAGTTTGCAGAGGGAACAAACTTCTGCCCTCTACAAGGCAGCTGTAGTGCTAGAGTTCCTCAGTACATTAGAAGTCCAGCAGCATTGCTCTATCAACAAAGGGTTGAGATCTACTAGTTCCGAAAGGGGCTGTGATGGCCATTGGACAAAGAGAGAGACAGAGGTTACTGCTCATGTCAAGACAGGATATCACTGATTCATACAAACACAGTCCAGATTTCTAATGACATCATCTGCCTGAAAGAGGCCCCATCATACCCTCATCACTTTCAACTTACTTTACTAGACCGGGGGGTGAGGGGGAAGTAGAGACTAAGTCCCTTTTAGTTCCACAACCAGAGAAGTTTAACACCACCTTGATAGTCCAGCAATAGATTAACAGGATTATCACGTCAGAACTATACTTCCGAGAGAGAATGCACTCATACCAAGATCCGCTTGAGAATGAATGTGTCTTCATATCCCTCGTGACCACCAGCTGCCCAGCCTTTGTTGAAGTGCCTTCGGCCATAACTTCTGCTACCCAGCATGCTGGAAGTATCTAACGATTCTCGTGAAAGTGTGTCCTTCAAAGATGCATTGAAACCAGCAGTGTACTCA
Organism: Takakia lepidozioides; assembly: GCA_030704615.1. Lineage (NCBI taxonomy): Eukaryota > Viridiplantae > Streptophyta > Takakiopsida > Takakiales > Takakiaceae > Takakia > Takakia lepidozioides. Next base: position 57,843,749 of record CM060733.1, read on the forward strand.
CTTTCACTTCTCTCCTCTGTCAAACATGGTCTTCTCAATGCCAACCAAATCTCGCCAAATGCTCCCCGGGCCACATTGTTATTCAACATATACCTGCTAAAGAAACAAACGTAAATACTCCCATTCAAACAAAGAGAGACAAAAACCATGAATTGTGCATAAATGGATTGAAACAAAACACACCCACTAGTGATCTAACTACTTTGGTACCCAGATAACTCTGTCACAACACACGGACTAACTGACCTACACATGTACACTTACTACTCCATACAAATGAGGGTTATCTCACCCATTGTGTGTATGATATACACACAGCAATGTATACAGACACATTTTACATATGGTATATCGCGCTTTCCCTCTCTTGCATCTGGGAAGATTTTGGTAAGTGATGGTTAAGAGAAGAAGGTGTGAACCCACAGATGTAACTATAAAACATCAGAGCAAAGTTAGATGATACTTCTAAAATTGAGGATACTAACAGCTGAATGAAAATGGGTTTCATACTACTGAGCGATTAAGACGGGTGTTTTGACATGAAGCTACAGCAACATAGTGGCAGGAGTTAAACTGGATTTATGAAATCTTGGTTGGGAATCACCTGTGATGATGAATGGCATAAGGAGGAACCAATTTTGGGTCTGTGGCTTGACCGCTTGTGTCCCAGTGCATCGACAGCAGGCTCTGCCTGTCCAATGGGACAGATCCAATGAGGCTCAGGAAATCAGAAAGCCCTTCTGGCTGTAAGCAGACTTCCTTGAAGGTACTCTCTAATGCCAGTCTCGGTGTACAAATAAGATGTTCACGGTAGACTTCCAACTGGCCTCCAGCTACTCCTGCAGAGCAGCGACAGTGAAAGGACATTGAGTTCACAGTTTACTAACCATAAAGAAGGCACAAAACATTTAAATCCTTTTGGATGTAAAATCTCCACCCAGACATATGAGAGAAGTAAGATGACCACAGGTGTTGAGACCAACCAGGATGGAGAGCATCTGCAGGTAAACTTTCGACCCTTGGTGCTTCTTCAGTAAACTGATGGTCAGAGACTGGATGCCAAGGCAAGATCTTATGTCCTAAGACTGTCTCAATGAGTTCATAGCAGTAGGTACTCTCAGATCCATTCACCTGCACTCCTCCAAGCAACCATTTATCCCTTTAGTCTGCCTGTCTGCCATACTTTAGGATTAGTTACATGGGTGAAGCTCTACTGTCTTCAGCCCTGTGGTCACTGACTCTCCCTCCAGTCCTGCAGATCTCCTGCACCAAATCAACAAGGTCTGCACTAATAGAATCTAAACTGTATGCTTTTTTCGAATGTATCCTTCTCTCAAATAGGAAACCCTTAATATTGTAACATGGTGATCAACATAGTCACTCAAACCATGTTTCCAACATTTTCGTTAATGCATGTAAGACGGAATAAATTCTTGAGACAAGGGTCTACTTACTGACGTCTTAAATCAATTGCCAGCGTTAAGCATACCACTGCTCATTTGTAATGCAAATATTCTTTTCCTTTGAGAATCTGCTACCAGCATAGCCAATAAAAAAGTCGAGAATACATATATAGCAGATAAACCCACCAGCATTCCTGGTAGTAATAGTAAATTCACTAGGACGTCTGTGGTTCTCCCTTTGCGAAAGCTTGTGCCAGAACCAGTCTCTCTGAGGGGGTCTTGCATGCCCCTCCCAATTGCTCTTTTTTTGACTGCTTCATCAGCTACATGCTTTCCATCTGTGACCATACTGACAAGTTAAGACAAATAAGTAGAAAGACCTACACCTCAAGCAAAAGCCATGTGGCTGAAACCTTATGGTCATGTATCTTCCTCACCTTACATAGAATGAGGTAATAGCAGCGAGAGGGGGTAGTAACAGAGGACAAGAAGGCCGACCACTATAAATGGTGAAGGCCACAGAGTAAGTATTCGCTAAGACATACTAGAGAGGCAGAAGAACATGCATAACATCCTCTGGAGGCCTTCATGGAGATGGAGTGCTTCATGCAGGTAAGACACAAAGATAGAAATCAAAAGAAAATAGATGAAATGGTACTTTATAATGTCCATGGAAAGCTCAAAGGGCTTATGGGACAAAAGAAAGCAAAAAATAAGAGGGAGAGAGATAAGACAAGATACTTTGTAACCTTCACAGAGGGCGAAGAAAGACAAAAAGTTATTGCATCCATGGGAGGCCCAAAGGGTGATGTGTGATTGGGCACATTCACAGTCCAATTTAACTCCTCAAAATACTTCACACTAGGGACTTACCATGGTGTAGAGAAACAACAAGGGCAGCCAAGTTGTCCATGCTGCCTGATGTGAGAGCTGCATCAACAATTGCTTTGGCCATTTCACTGGCAGAGATTTGAGTCTTAACAGGCACAATATTAGCCCCCAAGGCAAGATTCCCCAACCTTGATAAAGGAGAGGGCAAGGGGAACGGTTGATTTGGGGCCATTGTGCAGGTCTTAGGCTTGGTGAGTGCATCTGGGCCTGGGGACAATAGCTGAACGGCAAATCCCATTTCCTCTTTGTCGTCTCCACCACTATCATGAGAAACACCCTGCAGCTCTGTCAGTTGACCGTAATTGGGATGAGACAGTGGATTCTCTGTTCTGCTGTCTTCAACAGCAATCATTGCCCTACAATTCAACATATAGCCAGTGAGCCCTTTATGTTAAGACTTCACATGAGGTGAAAATCTATGGATAGTTTGAAGATTTTATAATGTAAACCTCCAGATCACATTTGTTTATATTCAACAGGTATCGAAGCTCAGCAACAGTGCTTGCGGAATGTCAACAATGATACAGTCATTTATGGCAGCACAAAGACTGTATTGGACCAAAACAAAGTTCCACAGTTTCCAAAACCAGGATAGGTCTGAGGGAGAGAAACAAGACAGGGAGACAGAGAATCTACCGTGAAAGTTCCTGCTCTTGCACTGGTTTCTGAAGCTGTGGCTCCTGCCTGGGTGGCAATGGAATAGGAGGGTCCCTTACTTGAGATCCCAAGGCAACTGAGACATTGTTCCCCGACTTAACTGCGGATAGAACTCGGCAAACATCACGTGTAGACATTTTCTCAAAAACACCGTCAGATGCTACGATGAGGTGACAGTCATTGCAGTCCAGCTTTAGCCAACCAGTCCACTCCGGCTCTGCTGTCACTCCATATCTAGACATCATTAAGAAAACAGACGTTAGCCTTTCTCCAAAGATGCCGGGGTTCCAAGATTGGACCCCAAGTAAGGTATGTCAAGGTACTAATTGTGTGTTCCCTGTCAATGCTACCCATGACATACCCTTAATGGTTTAGTCCTCATTGGACATTAGTTGTCCCAGGCCTGCCTACACGAGAATACCCGAAATGAAAGGGTGTAGAAAGAATTGCAGGCATATGACACTGGTAGCTGTCATCATAGGCTGCCATATCCATGGGTTGTTCACACACTCCCCTACTGCAGCTTACAAGTGACTGCCTTGGTGTGGAGGAGAGGAACTCCCGCCGCAGTGCCGGCTGCATTGCTTGGCAGCACAGCAATGGTGGAATGTCAGCTTCCTTCCATTGGACAGTAGAAACCTGCCATATGGCAGACACTTCACGTGTTAACACCCTTTAAGGCAGCGCTCGTGCACAGATGCCCAAAATCTGGTAATGTGGCTTCGACTGTTCATTTGGGAGCTGAAATTGATCTCATAGAAGAAAGAATGAGGTGGATTCCAGGACTCCTCTAGTCCTACATCTTGCAACAGGTGACACATGGCTATGGCTGCTCGCAGAGAGGGAGAATATACTTATGCCGTTCCCTGTGAACGTTGGCGTGCCATAGCCTTACGGCCATTGACCTAGCGGGAAACTTACCCTCCCACAACCACCAGGGTTTAGCTTATTCCCTACAGCTCAGCTGCAGGTATAAACTTATTTTCCTGCAACTGCCATTAAGGCAGGGCAATTCGCAGAGAGACAGAATGTACTCGTAAAACGTTTGCCGTAGCCTTGTAGCCATAGATTGCACAGAGAGAGAGAGAGAGAGATGCTCATAAGACTTTGTTTGCCGTAGCCTTGTGGCCGTAGACCCCGTGCCCAGTTTGAGCAGAACAAAAGGTACCAGAAACTACCTATGTGAGGGGCTCAATCTGGTAGTATGACTTACCTTGATACAAATGATTGATTTGGGTTTTCCAAATATCTCTAGGAAGCCCTTCACACAAGCATCAATCTGCTGTGTGTGAGCAGCCCAAAAGTTAGACCCCAACAGGGCCAGGGCTTTAGGCTCAGCCTCAAGATTTTGAAAGTTGGTGAACAGAGGTGCCGAGACAATGTTCTTGAAGAAGATCACTCTCTGGTGAGAATATCCCAGACTGTGTATCAAAAAGTGGATAGTCTTGAGGTTGCCCGCACATCGGGCAATTACAATCTCCTCTTCCTCTCTGCATCTGTTTAGAGGGAGAGAGAGAGTAACAGAAAAAACTTTATACTGTCCACAGCGGATCATGAGAAAGTGTACTAAGATATGATTTCAACAGTTTCCACCCTCATCCAAGAGCTTCATCAACTATTTTTTCCTAACCAAATGGCAATCCATCGCAACTCACTTCTTGAATGCCACATCCCCTATTGACCGGGAAACTGCCAACTGTCCGTTGACACGCGGCACCCCTCCTATATCCTCCACGAATCCACCTGCCTCCTCCACTCTCACCCTTTCTTCTTGTCTGTCAGGATGATGGTCCCAAGTTAGCTCCTTTGCTAATGGTCCACTCTCACAGACACCAACAGCAGTCTCCTTTCTTTGCGAGCGTTTCTGCCTTTGCTTTGGCATGTCCTTGCCTTCACTGTCACTTGTTTCCTCTGCAAAAATAGGCGGTAGACTAGCTGTGAAAATGTGGTTTTTTCAATATAAATATATGCGGACATTACCACTTAGTTTTGTCACCCTTGACTCTATGCAAGTAAATGCTGAACAGGCAAAACTCTCATGGATGCTCCACATATACTGAGAATGCACTACATAATAGCCCCATTCTCTGCCTACCCTGCAGAGAAGATCAAGGAGTTTAACAGAAGACAATATTAAGCCTAATGGGAAATGATCTCGTACTGTCTGCTAATGGACAGTGGAGACTGGAGACGTACACATTAGACTTTTGCATGACATAGCCCCTGTGGTTGGAGACCCTGCCCCTGGTTTCAACAGATTGTACTCATAAGATGTTGTTTGCCGTAGCCTTGTGGCCATTGACCCCGCGCCCAGTTTGAGCGGGAACAAAAGGGACAGAACCTACCTCTGTCAGGGGCTGACGTTGGTAGTAAGACTTACCTCCATATAAAGAATTAATCCGGGTTTTCCAGATATCCTCTAGAAATCCCTTCACACAAGCATCAATCTGCTGTGTGTGATTTGCCCAAAAACTAGGCCTCAGGAGGGCCTGGGCTTTTGGCTCAGCCTCGAGACTTTCAAAGTTGGTAAACAGGGGTACAGGCACAATTCCCTTGATAGAGTTGAAGAGAGCGTCTCTTTGGTGAGAGAACCCCGGACAGTGTATCAGAAAATGAATACTGTCTTCAGGTTGCCTACACAACGGGCAATTGCACTCTCCCTTTCCTCTCTGCTTCTGTTTGCTGTTCAAAGGTAGGCTTCCTGCCCTGAGTTTAAATTTCAGTCTAGTGCCGAGAGTGGGTAGACCCTTGAGGTCATCCAAGATGTCCTCCCCCATGTCACAGACTGGAAACAAGTTCAGGGAAGTTTTCTGCCTAACTTCATTTTCATCAGACAATCTCATGGCAACAGACATGGCTGAGGACACTACAGCCTCTAAGTCAGAACTATCCAGCAGGGTCAAGACTTGCGGATCCAGGTCCAGGTCCTTGAGGATCTCTTCTACTCTCTTCTGCCAGGACTTAGCCTGTTTGACAGGGCGGTCCTGTTTCCAAGATATAGAGTCGATTAACTTAGGATATCTGGTGTTGGGCATATGTTGCAGCTGACCCCACCATCTGACCTTGAATTCATCTCGTCGGGAACTTAAGGACGGAATGCCAAACTCACCCCGAACAGCCACATTGGCTGTTTTGGAGCATGCTGACATACACTCCTTAAGCACCCCCACTTGAATGGATTCTAGAGACTTAGCCTGGTTGGAGTTATCAACCCATATAGCAGATCCGTACTCCAAGGCAGGTCTAATAACGCGACAAAGCATGGTTTTCTGGTTTCAACAGAGTGGATGAGGGACTACAGGACTGCCATCGCCCAAGGCTCACTTCAGAGTGGGACATAACTTGATACATCCAGAGGCTCTTTCCATTTGGTAGGCAATTACAACCCAAATTGAAATTGAGCCAAAAGATGCAGTCATAGTCCAAAAGGGGTGGAGTGACAGACTTCGCTGAACCAGAAATGTACTCATAAGAAGTTGTTTGCCACAGCCTTGTGGCATAAACTCCGTGCCCAGTTGGGCAGAACTAAAGGGAACAGAGAGGAGAGAGATGGAGGATACCACTTCGAGCTACAAATAGATCTTCTAGAACAAAAGAGTGGGAACCAGAGATTTTCAGAAGATACTTTTGGAGCCATGCAGTAATGGCAAACAACCATCGAAAGAGCACACGAGAGCTTTTGAATCCCCCAAATTGGCAACCAGCAAATGATCATTGGCATACAGCACTACACATGCTGTTGTGCCTCCCTCGAGCCCTCTCCTCCTTGCTTCCTGTCCACCTTTTCCATCCACAGATTGAATCAGGAACTATAGATAGATAGATAGAAGAACAGCTTTATGACCCCACAGAGAAAGGGGAAGGGGGCCTATCCTGCAAAACCACCCCAAGAACACAAGACACAGGGCTAATCATTTGCCATAGACAGGAAAAACATTCAGAACTAAGTGTGGTCTTTTAGCAATTTTCTTTTAACGTACGAGTTTGAAAGCTTCTTAGTAGACGTTTTCACAGGGAAAGGTGATGTAGTAGTCAGGGCAAATAAACAGACAAAATTATTCAGTCATTTCACAATATGCCCACAGATACATACAGAATGTACTCATGCCATTCAGATACATACAGAGAGAAACGAACAGGCATCCTAACAACTTACAGTTGAAAAAATTAAATCCATGTCTGAAATAGCCCTCGACAATGCCTCCTTCAACACTTTTCCGTAGACTGAAGTTTCAAAAGTTCCTGGTACAGCATCTGCTAGGTCACCCTCCATAACCAACAATCTGTCCTGGCCAATAAATTCCTTCTTCCCAGAGACAACCTTGCTGTCTTCTAGGCTTGCAAGCTCAACACTGCTGGCGGAGTTTTCATCCACATGTTTCCCAGCAGAAGGTAGGCCTGATGATGATGTTGCTGGATGTGAACTGCTGAGGGAAGACCCGACACTCATATACAAATGGTCGAGGAATAGACGATGGAGGAATTTAGATGCCAATTCACTAGCTTCATCCCCACCATGGCCATCGAAAACCGCAAATAGGCCTACTTTCGTACCTCCCTCGTCTCCCTTACCTGCATTCACCAATTCCACAGGGAGCCAACCGCCACTGGATCAACCACCCAACAGAAATGATCACATTCTGCATTTGGCAACAAAAACGCTGTCCAGTACACTCAAAATCATGCAGAGGGTATAGTTTGACAAGAGATGGCCACGCTTTTCAAAGGAAAGTTGACCTGTTCTTCAATTTGAAACTGTGCTTACTACTCGCGTATCATCACAGAAATTTGAGTCATTACAGTCACTGGACGTGGAGAAAGGGACTGACTCAGGATTTGGTATGGCCAACTGGCAGTGCAACCATGCAGGATCCGCCTTAAGGTAGAGGGCTGAAGTACCAGAGTCGGGAGACATCGCGGTTATGGCACTAGGTGTCGCAGGTGGTGCAACCCATGTTACATCTGTGTTAAGGTAGAGGGCTATTGTACAAGTCAGTGAAAATGATTCAATATAAGCCCGAAAATAATCATTAAATCACCTGTGCACATAAAATCCCCTGTGCACAGAGGATAGTTATCAGATTTGTGTGACATGTATGGCAATACAAGCTAGGATTCATCAAATGGCGATTTAATCCTCACCCTGGCCCAGGAGGGATAATATAATGTACTCGTGAGGTTCCCTGCGAATGTTGGCTTGCCATTGCCTTTCGGCCATCGACCCTGCGGTACCTAACCCTCCCTGAGCCTCGTGAACAAGGGTTTATCTTATCAACTTATTTTCCCGCAACTGCCATTAAGGTGCTCATAGAGGCATTTGTCCGCGTGCAAACTCGACAGCCCGGTTACAGATTTATCGATTTTAGTTTTATTGCCCTGCGTTTCCCACAGAAATGGCATGCATGGGGAAGGCATCTGCCCGTCACTCTGGGCTGTGTGCAGTTAATATATTATTCAGCTTCTTGAATTCTGCGTACCCCTAAATTTTCAGTAACACTCGCATTGGATATGATACAAAAACTTCAATGTTTTTCATGATTTGTGTTGATCACCGTTGGAAAAATGCGCACTCACCGAGAGCTGGCAGAAGGATGTCCGGCATACACAGGATACGATCCTCCTGCGAAGCTCGCCACCCCTGCAACAGCATTGCACCACACCTCTCTTCCTCGTCCTCTTCATCGTTGTTCCTGCCAGAAGAGGACCAGATATTTAAGTTGACATCACCGAATGCAAAATGTAGCTTCACGCAGCTGTGAAATTAAGAGAAAATGAAATCACCCCATCTGCAATCTCACTTCAACACCACGAAAACACAACCATGGAAAATGCTCACGCAAACCGATAATCCCCAGACGCGTACCGATTGGTGCTTGTCTCATCCGCCATCCTGTTAGCTGCAGGAGATCCAACTAGGCTCTCCTGTGGCCAGGAATCTGAATCTGGTTGAAAGCTTGGCCCCACTCTGTCATCTAATCTCCCACCACCGAAACCAAATCTCTGCTCAACCGATTCTTGAAACCCTGATCTAGCTGCCATAGCTGTAAATTGCATGCTTGTGGGCCAATTCCAGAATGAGCCTCCCAGCAACAAGGCTATCAAAACAAGCACCTTCCGAATTGCCATGATCTGCACTGGAAATGCACATCTCATTCCAGCGCTCCGATCGCAAGTAGACTGACCTCCACTCTGAAGAAGATGCCACGAATCCTCTCTGTATGCCTTCAAGGCTCATCGCAAGGTTATTCTTCCCTTGCACATTTTTTATTTGAGCAACAGGGACTCTTGTCGCTTTTCCTCTTTGTAATGGAAAAGATGCTACTTACAAGAGATTTGGAACTTCCTCAAAGTTTACTATTTTTCTACATCGTGATGGACGGGGATGTAGTTCAGATGGTAGAGCGCTCGCTTAGCATGCGAGAGGTACGGGTATCGATACCCCTCATCTCCATAGTGATGCCATAGTGACAATACAATTAGGTATATGTCAACCCAATGATTTTTACGTTGTACGCTCCGTTGGTCCTAGGCTTGGCACGATGGTCATTTAAAAAGATTACAGTCCGGTGTCCTATTGAAACTTTTGTTGTATGTGCACAACAGCTCAGTTCTGGTAGGAGTTATTTAAAAGATCCTTCACAATGTTTGGACATCAATGGGTTAGTCCCGAACAAGCGCAAACATCAGCTCCACTTGATTGACTTTCAGATAGAGTATAATTTAATTGGAATGCGCCTCTTCCAGCTCAAGTTTTCACATATCATCTTGGAAGTCCGCTTGCACGCACCTTCATTGCTTGAAGGGGTTTTAATCTGACAGTACAAAAGACTTTCCTTCATCTAGCACAGGGAATATGCCACACAAACATTTGAGTACTAAGTCTGACCTACTCTACGTGGGAAGTGCTCTCAGCAAGTAAAGGGCAATCTTCCATTCAGGAAGCCCTCTCTTGACAAATTTTTGTAGAGCAGGAACAGCTCCAGCAGCCAAAATTGCAGGATGATTCTCCTCGTTCATACCAAGATTGTACAGAACAGCAACGGCAGCCGACCTAGCCTGGGAGCTCCCAGTCTCAAGCAAGTCAACCAGTGGAAATATGCCTCCAGCATTTGAAATTGCTGCTGAATATGCCGCCACCCCTTGCGCAACCAAGTCTCTTAAATGCAAGATTGCCCTCTCGCGCACTGATGGAGAAGAGTTCTTTCCAACTTCGTCAACCAGCCTTGGAATAGTGTCGTGTATTGTTATTTCGATGTTGATGGAAACATCCAGAATATCCGCGTCTTTTGTCAGCCTCTGCAGTCTCAGTAGACAAGGGCAAACCCAATCTTTGACATATAGAGGAGAGGTCGGAGCTTCAAGTACTTTCGAAAGAACTGAAGCAAGTCTTGCACACCCAAGCGAACTTCCAACTTTCTCATATCTGACCAGCTTTTCAAGCAGTCTTGACACAGCAATGATGACTGCCCACGTGTCCTCCTTGGTTGGGTCATCTGAATCCACTTGAAGATATTATAAGATGACAGCTTGGTTTGACAAAGTGACGTACCTGGCCTCTCAAAATCTGGTGAACATTCTATTTTGAAGCTCCATAGATTGTACTCATAAGACGTTGTTTGCCGTAGCCTTGTGGCCATTGACCCCGCGCCCAGTTTGAGCGGAAACAAAAGGGACAGAACCTACCTCTGTCAGGGGCTGACCTTGGTAGTAAGACTTACCTTCATATATAGAATTAAGTTTTCCAGATATCCTCTAGAAATCCCTTCACACAAGCATCAATCTGCTGTGTGTGATTTGCCCAAAAACTAGGCCTCAGGAGGGCCTGGGCTTTTGGCTCAGCCTCGAGACTTTCAAAGTTGGTAAACAGAGGTACAGGCACAATTCCCTTGATAGATTTGAAGAGAGCGTCTCTTTGGTGAGAGAACCCCGGACAGTGTATCAGAAAATGAATACTGTCTTCAGGTTGCCCACACAACGGGCAATTGCACTCTCCCTTTCCTCTCTGCTTCAGTTTGCTGTTCAAAGGTAGGCTTCCTGCCCTGAGTTTAAATTTCAGTCTAGTGCCGAGAGTGGGTAGACCCTTGAGGTCATCCAAGATGTCCTCCCCCATGTCACTGGAACAAGTTCAGGGAAGTTTTCTGCCGAACTTCATTTTCATCAGACAATCTCATGGCAACAGACATGGCTTTGGACACTACAGCCTCTAAGTCAGATTTATCCAGCAGGGTCAAGACTTGCGGTTCCAGGTCCAGGTCCTTGAGAATCTCTTCTACTCTCTTCTGCCAGGACTTAGCCTGTTTGACAGGGCAGTCCTGTTTCCAAGATATGGAGTCGCTTAACTTAGGATATCTGGTGTTGGACATATGTTGCAGCTGACCCCACCATCTGACCTTGAATTCATCTCGTCGGGAGCTTAAGCACGGAATGCCAAACTCACCCGAACAGCCACATTGGCTGTTTTGGAGCATGCTGACATACACTCCTTAAGCACCCCCACTTGAATGGATTCTAGAGACTTAGCCTGGTTGGAGATATCAACCCATAATGCAGATCCGTACTCCAAGGCAGGTCTCATAACCTGACAAAGCATGGTTTTCTTAACCTCAGAGTTGACCCCTCTGCAGTGGAAAAATTTAGTGAGCCCCAGAGCTTTGCCCTTTGCCAGTTTGAACAACTTTCCAGATATGTGCATCCCAATTACAATTGGAGGAAAACTCAAATCCCAGGTAAGTGTAGGAAGGAAGGACCGGGATCTCTTGGCTACCCCACTGCCACTTAAGATCACTTCCTCCCTCTCCTCTGTCGTTGAATGCTACCACTGCACATTTGCTGACATTAGCCTCTAGCCCCCAAAGATCAAAGTATCTCTTCGCGCAATCAATCAACTCCTGGAGATTGGTTGGAGTCTCCCCTATGCCTGCGAAGTCATCCGCAAACATAAGGGCTGGTATGGTGGTATCACCCACCCTTAACCCAAATCCCTCACTTTCCACATCCTCGAGGAGTTGATTGATGAAAACATTGAAGAGCAGAGGGGAGAGAGTACATCCTTGAGCTACACCTTGGTCTATGTCAAAGAAGTTGGACTTCTGTCCGTTAACAGTGACACAGCTTTTGGTGTGAGCATACAAGTTGTGGACAACTCTCCACATCTTTCCCTTGATCCCACAAGAACAGAGGCGGAACCATAGGCCATCTCTCCACACTGTGTCATAAGCCTTTTTGACATCCAGGAAAAAAACATAAGTAGGTTTCCCTTCTTTTTTCCTTCCCTGGATAATCTGGCTTAGAGTGAAGATATGATCCACACAGCCCCTGTTTCGCCGAAAGCCAGCTTGGCCTTCGTGGAAACAACCTCTAGACTCCAGATCAACCTCGAGACGAGTATTTATAACTCTGCAGAATGTCTTTCCAACAGCATTGAGGAGCGTGATGCCATGGTAGTTCCCCGGTTCTTCTCTGTCACCCTTCTTGTATAGATTGACAATGACCCCCTGTCGCCAGCGAAAGGGGATCATTTCAGTCTTCCAGATAAGGTTAAAGAGGAGAACTAGGGACTCTATCATGGGATCGCCACTGTGCTTGATAAGCTCGTTCACTATACCATCAGGTCCACCAGCTTAAATCAATTGCTTCCACAATCTCAGAAGAACTAATGGGAGCGTTATAAGCCATTGAAATATACTCCAGTTCATCAGGGCTGTTTTGAATCATAGGAACAGTTTTTCCAACTGTGTCCCTCCATTCAGCAGAAGACCCCTCACTGTTAGACCTAGAAGTTCTGCCAAGGATACTGTAGTGAGTTTCAAAGGTTTTGACAATGTCAACCAATGAAGCTCCATAGAATCGACATGTTTCTATACTATTGCAATATGATATCATATTTCCTTCAACAATCAGCAACTGTCTGTAACATGGACTGCAAATACCTTTTTCCAAGTTAACATCGAGTTTAGCGAGAATGGAAGCCTCAACACCCGCAGCCACTACAGCCCGTGCATTTGCCTCGATTGTGGAAATATTCTCAAGCACGCAAGCTGCTTTCTCTGCTTGCACCGGGGTCCCAGTGGCCAGCATCTCAATGAGTGGGGGAAGCCCATTAGCAGCAACTATCTTACCCCTGAAGAGTTTATGGTCCATTTAATCAAACTGAAGGTCAGCAGAAACTTCATATACAAATGGTGAGAACGAAGGCTCTGAGCAAACCACTCAACAGAGAACATGAAACAAGCAGACTAACAGATGAAACTTGAGATTGTCAAGTTTACTCGAGATTGTCAAGAGACACTCAAGCAGATTGTCATTAGCTCTGTGCAAGTGTTATGCAGTTCAGGCTGAGTTTTCATAACCCTGTAGCCCCACAACCTGCTCTGTGAGGGTTTGAATCCCACGGGGATTACAACATCTTGGGTACATGACAACCAATTTTTAGAGGGAGCGATCCATGACAAGATTGTCAGTTTCTCTCTCCTCCCTCTCCCACCACTAATCTCGTTACATTTTGTCTGGCAGTCGGTGAAATGCCTGTCTCGAAATAGAGAGCTACAGTAGCAGTTCTAATTGTGTTGGTGTGGTATCAACGGCAGTGTTATGCCACTGTTGTGGATGCCAATGTCAATCGCTTCTAAAGTTGGTTTTGAACAGATCATTGTGGCTATGAGCTAGCACCATGCCAATTTGAAGCCAGGTTTCATGTGGTGCTGCGTTACCCACAACTGGCTCACGGACAGAGAGTAGAGTGCAGGTCAGGGTACATCATAGCCAGCATGTGCACATGGAACCTTAAGAAACCCTCAGCTTCAGCCTTTGTAACGAAGAGACCAAGGGCCAACCTGGGGTCAGGTTTCAGAGCCGATAACTCCTCCAGAATCTCTTCAGCCTCCTCTTTTGTGGCCATGCTTGCAGTGTTGGAGTCGACGATTGCAACAAGCCCAGGGATGGCCCCTGCTTGCATCTACAATCCAACCAAAGAGCAGCATTCCTATCAGGGCCTGATTTGTGAAGATCTTCTCACTGAAATCTTGGTGGGACTGAAGCCCCCAAGTTCCCTAATTGCTGTAATTGACCTTAACTATACAAGAATCTAGTTATTATCCAAATTGCTGGTTTCATGGAAAGACAGCAACACATTAGAAGGTCTCAGGGCCAGACCTGGAATTGAACCCAGACTTACAGTTCACAACCCTGCTTATATCCGCAACCAGCTGTTGTCGGTCTATCAGGAACGAACAGGTGAACATCAGGTGGAAAGTCTAACCGGCAGGCTGGTTTGAACATCAGCTGAAATAAGACTTGATGGTTGCAAAGCTGTTTGATGAGTCACATTATGTTCATGGGCCTACTGTAAGCTAGAATGCCATGTCACTTTGAGAAATATGTGGAGATAGAGGAACACAAAGCTCACGCAGTGTTTCCAATTCAGAATATGTGACCAAAATATACATCAATGTGAGAGCCTCACAAATTCTGATCACAATTGAGAGGTAACTAAAGACTAAAAGAAAATATACAACCAAAATAGCCCATGAGAGCAACACCACTACTTTTCGAAACCATAGTATAGAGAGATGTGAGGGGGGCGGGACAGGAAACGGGGACGTGCTGAAAGTGACCTTGGCTACAGTCTCCTCCTCTTGGTGTGACAACCTGAGCAAAGCGCTCACAACCTGCTCCCAAACCAGGCCCAATTCACCAACTCAAGTCCAGAAACTCGGAAGTCCGTCAGGAAAATCTCTCACTGCAGTTACTGCACTCCCAAATCACAATTGAAGTTAATATCCACCTTCATGGATGGAATAAAAGAAAGTACCTTCTCTTTGGTTGTTTGTGGGACATTAGAGGCCCTCAAAATTGCAACCAAAGCAGGAATAGCACCATGTGCATCAATTGAGCGCCGCACTTTCTGGCTAGACCTCATCCCAAAGTCCAGTGGCACTGGTGTCAATACTCCACTTGCAATTCTACTTCTTTACAATTCCCAAATTTGTCACATTGCATGGGTGATTGAAATGGTATGAAAAATTAAACATTGCATCCCATAGCAGCACAAGCTTTTACTGTTCAGATAAAAACACAAATTTTGTGCTCCTGTCTACACCTCATCACCTCAACAAGTGTAAGAGCAACCAAATTCGTCTTTCAGAAGTGTCTTTCAGAACTGACACGCGACTCCCATAGCTGAACCATAGATCTAGAGAGATTTGTTGCTTGACTAACTTGTGCAAGATGCACCTCCTCTCCAATAAATTTACATAAGCCCCAATAACATAAACAAAACAGCTAATGCTCACATACACCTGTTTAAGCCATGCATACATTTCAGACCCATTTTTCCAAAGTATTGAGTACAGTATACAGTGATAAGAAAAAACTCGGGCCGGCATGAAATCTGACTTTCTTCAGTTTAGAAAATTCATGGACACAATTATCACTGGTTGCACTGAGTAATTTCGGTTAATTTAGAGGTGCTGGAACCAGTGAGCAAGCAGCCAAAAAATGCAAAATTTCTTACCTCACGCCAAGTTTATCAAGTGCCAAGGCAGCAGCTTCTGTAGTAGCCTCATCTCCACACCCCAGCAGACGCACCAGGTGTGGAACGGCCCCTGCCTTGTGAATGGCCTGCCGATGGTCTTCATGGATTGCAATTTGTGCCATGGATTCAGCTGCCCGACGAGCAACTGTCAAATCTTCCAAGCTGAGAATTAGGACTAGCCGTGGAATGCCATCCCACCAAGGCATGAATGTTATTCTCTCCTCCTCCACGGACGGAAGTGATGCACTCTCCACGTGTTCAGCATTGTATTTTCTAACTTCTTTCTCTATTACACCGATCCGGGCAAGGAACTGCTGTTTCACACGTCCCTCCAATGTAAGCCGAGTTGAGTCGTCAATATCATGGGCGTCACTTCCCACATTGAGACCAAGCAAAAGTTCCCCAGCACCAAACACAGATTTGACAGGGCTGGGGGCCTCCCCAAGTCTAATGTCGTCTGGCAAAGAAGGGGCAACTTCCAAGAGAGGTTTGAAAGAGCGGTAGGCACCAGCCCCTATCAGGGGTACTGGCACTAAACCCTCTTCTATGATAGCCAAATTTTGATCAGGACTCTTGGCAAGTTCCAGTAGAGCACAGCGGGCCTCCTGTCGAGTTACCTTGGACATTCCTTTGTCCTTCAAAAGTAGCTTGGCCTGCAAGCCAATCAAAATGGGTTGCGTTCTCATTGACACACAGCACAACAACCTATTGACCATAGTTCATGATCTGACAGGAAAGGAACAGAAGAACAGAGCCAGGCAAATCAATAACAGAGCCACACTCCTTTTTCTCTCTTTGGTCAGGGACACAAGCATATGTCCACAGATGGACAGACTGGAAAATTCAGGGATGACTTAAAAAACCTTTGTTGCAATCTAATGGCATTCAAGTATCCCTCTTTCCACCAAAATCATAGGAGTACAGAAGACCCACAAGTTTGGGGATGAGCCCAGCTTCAATGAGGACCGGATGATTGCTAGGGCTGAGAGACAAGTTGGCTAGCACCCCCGCAGCGGCTTCCCTCTCTCCCTCTCGCTCTGAATCCACCATAGCCATCAGCACTGGCAGCAGCTCGAGGTCAGCAATTTTTGTTCTTTCCTTTTCATCCACCGAAATGTTCCATAGGACGCACATTGCTTGCTCTCTTACCTACATCAAAATACTGAGAATAGAGTTAGAAACATGGGCTATGGAGCTTGACTTAGTCTTCCCAAATTAATCACTATGTCATCATTATGAGTTTCTCATCTAATTTCATCACTTACACATTATCTGGACCAGGCCACTCCAGAAGCTCATCATGATCCTGATTCAGAAAGACTGCTTCGGCCACTTATGATTATATTGTCGAACATAGATTAAGCTTTTAGGCTAATACACTCAAAATAGCCAACAAAAAGTACAGGAAGAAATAGTAAATAGCATGTGAATTCACCCAGATCAGCCTAGAACAAGGAGACTGTACCTAGGGATTGCCTCCCAAACAACATAGAATGATGGTCATTTGGGCATGGTGGGTAGAGAAAGAGAGAGCTCCATAAGAATCCAAGGTATTGGAGGCTTCAGGTGACGCTGCTATAAGTCTTCAGGGAACATGGCAAATATTGCAAAAGCTGTCATGCTTGTTGGTGTAGGCTTTCCGAGCTGTTTGCTGGCGTTCCACCATTTAGTACAAAGATTCAAAACAGGTCTTCATAACAATGGGTTACTTCAACTGGACCAAACATGTGATAGATGCATTCCAGCTTTCTAGGATTCCTAGTAGTTGTCAAGAGGAAGTGCCAGCAGCCACTAGGACAAAAGTTCCACGTCATTCCTTGGATTGCTGTGGGTTCGATGTGCTTCACCATACAGGTGGTTTAATTCATTTGAAACTGTGAGCATTTTGGCATGGAACAGGCCCTTTAAAGCCTTCCAAGTTTTCAAAATCAGACAAGTTGCTTAGAAGGGCTTGCACCAAACAGTGAACTGGAATTGTAGTGCTATTGGCTTGGGATGTGCTCAACTTGGCAGGAGAATCTTCAGCACGTCTACCCAGTTGACATCTAGTGACTCAAAACACCTCAAAAAGGGTTTTTTGGGCCTTCTTGATGCTTTGCCAGGAAATTTATTTTTTTGCCTTGCAAACTCCAATGCAAGAAAGTTAACGTTGAGTGTTCGTACATGAGAAAAGAAGTACAGGGACACTTATTTTAACTCACCTCGGGAGAAATTGTGCGGCGAGTGAGTAAACCTGCTATCTCTTCCACTGCCCCAGCGTCAACCACCAAAGACCTGTCAGTCAGAACAGTTTCTCACAGCAATGAAAACCTTAGATTTCCCCAGGAGACAAGACATGTCCATCTGACAGCATAAAAAAAGAAGGGTGACGTCAAGTCCTTGCACCAAATCAAAGGCAGTAAACCCTTAAAAGAAGAACAGGGGAGAGAGAATGAGGAGAAAACTTCTAACATTCACAGGAAGCCCGATCAGCATATGAAACAATCCAGGAAAGCAGTGAGAGAAACCAAGAGGGGAGACAGATGATGTCCCTCTCAGATGCTAACCCTGTCAGAGCCAATTGTTGAGTCTCTCATCCAAAACTCAGTTCGAGATTTGCTATGGTGGCTGTGCAAAACTGACAAGTCGGTTAACAGCTTGATCGGGTGGTAATTTAAGAGCCAGCTCATGCACAGAGAGGAAAGACACAACTCCTGATCAGATCTATCATGTAAAAACACCGGAAAGAGATGATAGAATGGTATATACCTGTACGTACTGACTGTGGAGATGCTGCGTAGAAGACCACAGGCTGCCTCAGCTGTCTCTAACCTATCGGATGGAAGTAGGGACACGACGAGATTCAAGCATCCTGGGAATGCAACAATCTCATCTATGCTTTCCTTCCCACGCTTTGAGTGCCGCCACAGTGCCAGCACGGCCTCCTCTCTATCCTGGACTGGGTTGTCTAACCCTAGCGATCGTACAAATAATCCAACATACCCTTCCTGAACTTGAAGACCAGCTTTGTATGGGGGATTTAGGCCATGGTCTGTCTGGTCACCCCCATATTCCCTAGCAGCTTGCGGTTCACCTTCAGCATTGAGACCCTGCATTGCAATTTGTAAGTTCCATCCTATGCAGAGCACATAGATTTCTATGTCAGTTGTGCAGCTTGCCAGGCCTCTAGGGAAATTACCACACTCCACAGTTCAGTGGTACATTACTAAGTCCAGCGCACTGAATGTTGAGAATTCTCTCCTCTACCAAATTCAGGTTGCTTGCTACTAATTCCATACCACTTGATCATGGTTCAAAAGAGTTCTATCACAGGCAGGATGTCAATACCTTCAGGGAAAAAGTGTCCGAGTTTTTATAAAACCTGCTATCTTATGCTCAGAAGCAATATAGAGCAAAACCAATTAGAGGCTGCTCTTGAATGTAAAATTCGTGGTTATATGACACTAATAAATGCGTGAGTCCCATGGAATGCAGCAGTAAAATTAACAAGAAAGGTTCCAATCCAACTACAATATCTCCCTAGCCAGTCATGCACACTGTGAATATCACAATCTTCGTACTAGAAAAGCACCTTGTTGAGCACCGGTACAGGTTACTGGTAACTCGAGAAAGATACGTTGCAGTGCCAGTCACGCTGGGAAGCGACAAGGCTCCTCTAAATAATTATCTATTCCATGAGGAAAGGAGGTGAGCAAGCTAGGTGCCCGGAGGTTTACCAAATACTGCAGAATTTCCTCTGTTGCAGGGGGCAATGAATGCCACGAAGTATCATTCACTTCGTCCTCACCCTCCTTACGGCCATGAAGAGCATTGGCACGTACATTTTGAGTGCTATCAGAACAACCAGCTCCCACCAAGCTGTGGCTCCGTGTCCGCCTACCGAAATATCTCAATTTCCAGAGTTGCGTTGACGACCGCCGGACATACGACCTCTGTGAATAACGATGTTGATTCAAACAACTTCCAAGTGCATTTAACGGAGAAATTGGAGAAGATACTGTAAGGTATCGAGAACTCGCCAGACCATGGTGAGGTATGCACAATCCTGGTCTTGACTTAGCAGACCAATGCAAGGAACGAACCAATTCCATGCTCATGTCTGTAACTTGAGTAATGCGCTCTATTTCCTCGTGTGTGCAGTTCAATCTGAGCTCAACGGATCAAAGCACACTCGATCCGCCATAGCCAAAAGCACAACCAAGGTTTATCAACGGGCAACCGGTGATGACCGGTCAGACCTTCATTGTAGGGTACTGCCGCGGAGACCGCGCAGGCCCCCTGCGCGGTGGCAGGATGCCACCGCAAGTGTGCCCCACGTTCCGGGAACAGGTTACTTACGAAGGGAACGGATCAAGCATGGCAAACACAAACCCTAAAACTTAACGCCTTCTCTCTCCTCTCCATCAGCAAGGCTGCCTTGTTTTGCAATACCGAGACGGCTATGGCGTGGACAAACTTTGCAGTGCCTGAAGTGGCTGAGAACGCCGATGGATGGGGTCCTGGAGCTGGAAGTGTACCCTCCCAGCTGGAATATGTGCCTTACGCGCCCTTTAACAAGGCTGACCGTGTAGGCCGAGCCTCCGACTGGACTGCGCAGGCGTTTAAATACGCTTCCGGTCTTTTTCTCTCTCGTTCTCATTGTTTGTCTTTCCATGCATGAACTCTTTGTTTGGATCTTATGAGGGGATGTATGAAAAGCTAAGCGTTCGAGGTTTTGTTTTTTAAAACAGCCTTAATGAAACCTCGTTGCTAGCAAAAATTTTATGCTGAAGATTTGTAACCGCTGTGAATTCTGGCTCATCCATACAGAACTGCACTACATTGTAAGGGACTGCCACCAGATTGATTGCTGGCTATTCAGCTCACATCTGGTAACCGCAAATTCTAGATGCGCACACAGTTAGGGTTAGTTTCGAGTCACTGAGGGCGGAGGTGTAGCAGGGGCTGTCAGTTGTAAGACAAATGTCCAAAATGACTCAAAACGGACTGCTGGGCACCAAGCCATTTCTAGGGTTGGGTTCAGTCCAGTGGTGTAGGACGGTATCTTAGAATACTGTGTGGGTTATAATGGGGGTTCCTGCAGTAAAGTGAGAGATTGCTCCTGGGTGATATGGATTCATTTCCTGGCAAAAGAACTGAAAATTCTGCTTAAGCTCAGTTCATTTAGCCTAGAGTATGGCTTGTTTTGCATGCTCTAGAGGTAAGATGGAGTGTATGTCGTTTTTCTGCCAGGTGATTCACACTGATGTAAGCAATTACCCTGGACATTTAAGTCATCCTTGTTTGATGATGCATTCGACTCGCGTGGCACCCCAACCATGTAGAGGAACTAGCTGGAGACTCTAGATGAAGGTGACATGCTGCTTGCAGAGATGATGACTTCGTATGTAGGCGAGGCTCCAAGCTGGGTGGCTAATGGTTGATTGATATTGGCCCTTGCAGGTAGATATGATCGAAACAACAATGGTGGAAATGCTGTCTTCAACTTCTTCCATAATGAGGACGAGGTGATAATCTGATGCAGCTGTTGTCCCTTCCCACCCTTTGTGTGAAATGCAGAGGAAGATTTTATTTCTGAACTTGTTGAATTGTTACAAATTTTTACAAATTTTTAAACTTTGTTTTCACTTTGCTGTATTAGCTGTGGTAAGAATGCTATGTTTCAGTGTGGTGCAACATTGTGACAGGGTAGTACGCTTTGGCAAATATATTTCCAGTAATTTGTGTGTTTGTTAAATGTGTAAAGGCTCTGTGGATCATCTTCTTTCTACCATTCCAACAATTCTCAAGGGAAGTAACTGGTTATGACATGGTTGTTGTGTATGTGGATCAGGATTCCTTTCATCTGGTTGACACGCGGCCCGCTCCCAGACCCAAGTATGGTCGCAAATTTCAACAGGTACCTCCACTTCTGTTCTGGTCAATCTATTTTACATTAATAACCGCTTGTATTCTATCTGGAAATTTACAGATCCCAAGCCAATTTTGCGATGGAAGCTGTCTAAGTCATTTATGGGTTTGAGATGCCAGGCATCTTGGAAAAGATAATTGTTGACGCAGATTACAGTTACTCCAGAGTTTCTATCATACCCTGGGGTGTGTGCATGAGATTGAAGGGACACACAGCCTCTTTGTCTAGTTTCACAGTCAGATATGAGCAGCGGTGCTATGCACACAACCAAGACTGAAGTTCTCCAACTGAGTGTGTTTTGTGTTTGTGTTTGTAGCGCTTCCAAAGGAGAGAAAGAGATGAAGGCAGGCGGGATGGAGGCCGTGACAGTGGGGCAGGTGCTGACAGAGAGAGGCAGCGCCGGGAGAGATTGCAGCAACAAAAGAGAGGACAATGGAATGCCTACTGGCAGGACAAAAATGCCCCACGCGTCGTCTACAACAGCTCGGTATCGACTGTTGTTCTATCAAGTTTCCAACAAGATTTCATGCTGTTTTATTCTCAAACTCCTCCCTTTTCTTGTAAAGCATGGCAAATCCTACGCATGACTCTTTCGACATGCCATTGGGTGTTTCCAGGTGGACATTCGCCCTGAATGGACGGTTCTGGAACAAATTCTTCTCACATCCCTGTCAAAGCTTAGCTACGATGTTGGCGAGCCTCAAGACATGTGAGCCCTCTGGCTATATCTGTACATGTTGCATTTGTTGTTTTCTTCTGCAGTATTCAAGGTTGAACCAATCAATCTATTTAAACCAAGAATTAGGTTTCTGGTTCAGGCAACGTAGAAGTAGTGTAGGGTTTCAGTAAGATTTCTGAAGCTGACAGCTGTGTGGGTTCAGACCCACAAACTGGGATTTCCCATGTTCTCAATGTTCACATTTTGACATGGGGGCAAACTAGGCTCTCCCATTCAGGGCTGATGTGCAGGAAGAAAATTTCTAAAATGCTTCACAAAGAAGAACCACGGCCTGATTTTCCATTTGCTGTATGGAATCTCCTGAAGGTTTTGCAACCTTGTTAGACACATTTACCTCAATGGATCATTCATGATGTTTGACTCATTCAATCTTTGGGAATCTACCAGACTATGGAATGTGAACAGGCCCATCGAGAGTTCAGTTATGATATTACTGTAGTGAGACAAGATGTATTAACAGGCATTTTTTATTTGTATTGAAGAAAGGTTGTCTTAAAATTGAAGACATGTTGTTGGTGTGCAGTACAACATGTGGTGCACTGGAGTATTATGACAAGGCCTTTGACCGTGTGACTCCTAAGGTTGGGCTGCCGTGGCATTTTCTTTTGTTTGTCTTCTGTTTTCTCTGCCAGCCTGCTTCAAAGATATGGAGTTTGATGTATGCTGTTTCATCTGTGGTTACTTCATTCTTAGCAACTGGGTTTAGCTTAGGTTTATTCCAGTGTTAGGCGGTTATTTGAATTTCTCTCTAATACCCAGCGGTTACCTATCCGGTTATATATATATATGACCGGCGGAGGTGAAAAAATGAAGTAACCGGTCCAGTTAGGAACCGGCGGAGGTCACGCATTCAAATAACCGAGCAAAAAAACTCTTAAAAGAACTGCCCAATACCCGCGGTTATTTGATGAAAACCGCCGGTTATTAGAGGTTTTGCAAGTAACCGTAACCGCTGAGGTTATATTTAGCCATAAAAAATTTAATAACCGCCCAACACTGGTTTATTCTTCAGAACTCATCTTTGTAAGAGGATGTTCAAGTTAAGGAGCCAAGAAGTTTCAAGTTAGATCGTTGAGTACACTGATGTGGTTGTGTATGGGGAGGGCAACAGACAGAGCGACCTCTGGAAAGATTTGAGAACCGGCAGTTCTATAAGGTTACCACCACTGACGACCCTGTCATCCGGTATGTATCCAACTCTATCTACCACACTTACAATGAGGCTTGCAGCATACCTTTGTTGATTTCCTATCCAAGAAACTGCTAATAACCTGGAGGGAAAGGTCGGCATTGCATCCTTTTGTCGTGCTCTCTAAGAAAAGAGGAAATACCCCATATCACCCTTTTCTAACGTCTTCCTTTTCTAACGCCACCGGGGTGTCTGCAACCAAAACCCGCCCAGTATTGGAGCCTCAATATGAGAAGCTGTGATTGGTGGCTTCTTTTCACCAAAACACTGCCCCCGCCCCCTGCCCCCCCCCCCCCCTTCAGCTGTAATGTGGCTGCTGCGTGCTCTCTCTCACAGAAATATACACACAAGTTGCCCTCTCAGACAGCACTTGTACTGAGGTCACCCAATGTACATTGTGTTTTAAAAATGCATGTTTGCATTCCCGAAATCTGTAAGCCTTGAACCTGTAGAAGTCTTGCACTTGTGACTATTTGACAAAGTTACTTCAAAATTGTTACAGGCGATTGCTGTTGGAGAGCGAAGATGTGGGCACAGTATTTGCAACAGACGCGATCCTGTCAACCCTTATGTGTGCGCCCCGTTCCATGTATTCCTGGGATATTGTCGTCCAGCGGGTGGGCAATAAGCTGTTCTTCGATAAACGCGACTCCTCTTTTGATCTTCTCACTGTGAGTAACCTTTTCAGTCAAAGAAAATCGATGAATCTTCAAAAGAGCCATTTTCTGTTCAATGTGTCTTTACATTGTACGCTTGAGCTACTTTGATGGCCTTGTGCAAATTGTGACAGATGAGATGTGAACTCCATGGTAAGAATGACAGTGGTCAAGAGCAGTGAAGTACTGGCTGCTGTTAGGAATGAGCTGACCAGGTGGAAGAAGTATGACTTAATGGATGGTGATGTTAGTACCACCGGTTAATGGATGTTATTTATGTTATTTTGTATGCATGGATTCCATTCGTGTTAGCTTGGCTGAAGTGTTGTGCCGTCATTTTTGTGTGTGGCTTTTGCTGCCAAGTTGTCAGCTTGTTGCTTAAAGTCCTTTGTTTCGTGTTAGGTAAATGAGACAGCCCAGGAGCCTATCCCGGAGGAGAAAGAGAGCATCAATTCCATGCACTCTTTGAGCCAGGAGGCCACCTTCATCAACCAGAATTTCTCACAACAAGTGCTCCAGAAGGTGGGTTGCAGAGAATTCAATAAAGGGTTTTTCAAATATCAAGGGTCCTGATTTGTTTGGTATCTACACCCCATTGGTGTGAACCTCAGCTTGTCTTTGACTTTGTAGCAGTTTGTTTCCAGCCAGACTTTCATGGATTGTTGGGGTTTTGTTAATGAACAGGATGGAAAGAAGTACGAGTTTAAGGAGCCTAATCCATTTTCTTCAGAGAATGAGGAAGTGGCATCTGTTGCATATCGGTACCGCAAATGGAAGCTAGATGAGGTGAGGCTCTTACCCTGAGTATTTTCACCAGAGGGAAATCAGCTGAACCCGTAGGTGTCTTGAACAGAATATGAAGTTAATGAAGGGCACATTCTTTATCTCTCCCATCCATGTCGGGGCACATATTCATCCACAAACTTGGGCAGTAGTTAAGTTCAAATCAATATCCCAATCAATCTGACATGGTTTATCTAGTCTATTTCTACTATATGTTTCAATCTGAAGCTTGAGCATACCTAATGGTACATGATGGTGTACGATGTGACCGGTGATGGTTATGATGACGCAAACCTGATAGAGCCACCCTAGTGGCCATGTACACACTGTGCTCTGGAATATTTGTTGTCACCTTCTATTCCAACCAACTGAATCCACAGCACTGCTTTTTCTTTGCATGGCATCAATGCACGATTGTTTTTGGGACTGAGAATGTTTGTAACTCTGTTGGTGGCACTGAAAAAACTAAACGGGAAACTGAAGACTGCCTTCACCCGCGACAACCATCTGGACATACATGGTGGGGTGTGCAAATTCTTGAAGCATGAAAAGATTCTTACACTCTTGATTATGGGTTTTGGATGTTTGTCCAGGAAACAACACTGGTGGCAAGGTGTGAGTTACAGAGTGTGGCTGAAGTCAAGGGCCAGGAGGTTCTGTTGACTGTTAATGCTCTGAATGAGTTTGACTCCAGGATTACTGGAGTCGACTGGCGGCAGAAGATTGAGAACCAGCGAGGAGCGGTGGGTAGAATATATGCCTGCAACTCATCCTGCTCTGGAACCTTTGGTCTACGAATTCCTATTGTGTTTTCTCATAGCTGTCATGGCCTGTACATTTCACAATACATATATGAATATGCTTCTGTAAGGAGGGATTTTGAAACTAGGCCAAGGCAGATATATAGTTTGCCATCTTATGGGCTAAGTGGACTCCATCCACATGGATAAGTTTATAACGATGAAATTTGATTTGCATTTTATGTGATATATATTTTTTTCTTTATGTATGCAGGTTCTCGCCACAGAGCTTAAGAACAATGCCAACAAGCTAGCTAAGTGGACTGCCCAAGCTCTTCTTTCTGGGGCAGAACAGGTAACTCCCCTCTTTGTACCTTTTCTTTGTCTTGATAGGTGGAGAGACAGGTATGGATGAAGGTGCTGAGTCGACAGTACACATGATGAGCTAAGACAGATACTGTGACTGTTTTCCACAGTAGCACATGACCGGTCGAAAGGGTGCCAGGTCCAAATTGCCCCCAAAATTCTTAAATATTATAACTGTTGCTCATTTCAAGATTTCTCTCTTACTTGCAGATGAAGCTTGGATATGTGTCAAGGGTGCATCCCAAGGACAACTACAACCATGTTCTGCTCACAGTTCAGGGCTACAAGCCAAAAGAATTCGCTGCTCAGATCAACCTCAATGTCAACAATATGTGGGGCATTCTAAAGGTTTGCAATTGCCTCTCTGAGTGTTTCGACTGTGCCAGACCTGTGTAGATGGCTGCAGTTGTAGAATTAACAGAATCAGTTGTAGTATCTACTACGTATCTGTATCTAGTTTGTGAGACTGCTACAAGAGAGTTTTCTGTAGGCTTCATACCCTGAAGAGTACATCACAGCAACCTGCAAAGGGGACAGCCACTCAGTATATCAAATGAAAGTGCAGATCCCATTGTCTCTCTTTTTCAGTGTTACTGCACTGCTCTCTCCTTAACATGTCTAGTTTGTTTCGGAGGAAAGACACACCATCCTCACACAGTATCTTGTCGTTTAGTGTATTTGCTACTTCTGCTCTGTGTTAAATTGTTTCTTGGGGAAGTTTACTCCTTGCACCCCTATGTATCCCCTACAACCCGGAAATAGACTCTTCTTTCGTCATTTACTGGGTATTGTAAGCTGAAAATTATCAATGGACGTCGTTAGTGGTAAGCACTAAGGGTACAATTATGAGAAGTTGAAAGTGTAATCTACTGACTTAGCTGCTTCCACTCTGCAGACTGTGGTGGATATCTGTATGAAATTAGATGAAGGCAAGTACTTGCTTGTCAAGGACCCCAACAAACCCCTCATCAGGTACTCGGCAAATTTTACAACTTCAGATTATCAAATGTGTCATCAGTCAAACTATGTTTTGTGTTTTGTGTAGTATTAAATGAAGTGGCAGGATGGATATACATTATTAGCATCAGAATGCAAGTTAAGATTGATAGATCAGGCTAGCATTTGTGCAGTCCATTTTGTTGGTTCATTCTTAAGTTGCCAGAAGCTAATTCACTCCTAAGTGGTTATGCAGGTTATATTCAGTGCCAATGGACGCCTTTGAAAATGATTATGCAGAGGAGCCCCTTCCAGAGGTAAAATTGTGCAAAACACGCCCCCGTCCTCCTGAGTAGGAAAAGGACAGCTCCTTTCAGGCATGTGCTAGACTTCTTTTTGTGGCCCTACCTCTATGTCCTGCTTGACTTAAATGTTTGTTTTAACAGGACGAGCAAGCACCCCCACCAACTGAAGCTGAAGAGAAAACTGAGCAGGTCGAAGAAAAGGATGTCGACATTGAAATTTAGCCCTTCACACTCCACCCATTTCAGGAGCCCTTCCTACTTGAGATTGTTCCCTATGCAAATAGGTACATTATCATTGAGCTCTCTTCTTCCTGCTTGGTACTCATGGCAACCCCACCCTGGTTGTCCACGGAACGTGCAGGAGCGGCTACTATTTGGCTATGCAGAGGTCCACTCGGATTTTTTTTTATTATACGATGTGAGTTCAATTTTGCTGGCAAATAGACTGACTCGAAAGAGACTGACTTGTAAGACGACAACTTTATTCTTGTGTGCAATCATTTCATTGACTACTAGTGGCTGAAATGAGAGGTGGTGGGAGTTGTTGACGATTATTCAAAACAGTGATAGTAAGAAAGCCTTCAGATTATTGGTACTTATTTACTACACATCACAATTCAGAATACTTGCACTCCAATTTCATGGTGGCACTTCAGAGGTGTCTGGCACATGGCAGGGTTGATATGTTGATGTGCTTTGGAAGATGTGGTTTGGAATTTCCACTCATGGAGTTCCCTTCCAAGTTCCCTTCCTTACTGTTGCAGATTTGATCGATGCAGTCGAGAGGGAGACTGACTAGAGGGATAATCAATGAAAATGCACCACAAATTCGTCCATGCACAAATTAAGAATGAACATAGAGTGAAAGTTCCAACATGCCAAA
This sequence comes from Takakia lepidozioides, assembly GCA_030704615.1. Lineage (NCBI taxonomy): Eukaryota > Viridiplantae > Streptophyta > Takakiopsida > Takakiales > Takakiaceae > Takakia > Takakia lepidozioides. The sequence continues at coordinate 57,871,740 of CM060733.1, forward strand.
GTTTAGGGTCACTACTCATGCAAGAAAGGCCGAGTCTTTGTGCCTTTCCTGCACATAATGAAGGTGGTCTAGGCTTACAAAGTGCACACTGCACACCTTGGAAGGCAATACTTCTTGGGACAGAACAGAGAAAGAGGGGGATAGTGCTGGCCATTCATAGGCCACAGGAGACCTAACTAACAGCAATTTCGCCTTGCTACCAATGCCCCCTTCCAAGCACTATAGTGTAGATAAGCCCATGAACATTAAACTTTTTGAGAGTAAAAACCAGATAACAGATGAAGAGGGTTAAGAGACATGGAGGGAACATTTAATGATGGAGGGCAGACTCTACTTGATTTCACAAAGTTATATTGCTTTAAAGTTGAACCAATCAGAACCTTATGATCATCACGCCTTTTGAGAGGTTTTATCAAATAATCCTCGGCCAAGTGGCAGACATGAGGAGTCTGGGGATAGCGCTGGCCATTCATAGGCCCCTGACTGAAGCATTTATGGGGTGCACGGTCCTGTACACACACACAGGCCCTTCGGTACCCTATTTTACACTTCCCCAGGGAGGAGTCCTTCTCCCAAGTTTCTTCTTCACTAGTCCCAACAATCAATTTAGGGAATTTGAACTTCCAGAATTTAAAAAATATCCTAATTATCCCAAATAAAGTTTTGCAGGGCCGGCACCGCTCCCATTCCAAACAAAGGAAAAAAATACACACATTAGCAATCTTTGATCTTTAATTTTTTCACAAATCATGTTCCAATTCATAATTTTGTACTTGAAAATAATTACCACCAGTCAGTAGCTCAAATTGGATAATGCACTGTGTCACTTAGGATAGAAGCACTCTTCATGGCGCAGGAAAATGGGTAAATGTAATAACTTTTTGTGCTTTTAACCTATGAGATCATGTAATACCTTAACAGAAAGCTCTTAAGATAATACAACTTTTCTTAGTTGAAAGTTAAACGAGATTCTGACTTTATCTGCTATTAAAAGTGGATAGAAGTAGAGGATGTCAATGTCAGCCTATGGCGCACCTTGTTCCTATCATGACTCATTCATGTCTCATTAATATCTTTCCTACCTGAGATGGTAACCAAAAAACAAAAACAAAATACCATTGGAAAGCACTTAATGTGGCCCATCTTTTTGTAGTTGGAGCAATTTTCATTAGAGGACATCTACCTATAGCAATTTAAGGATAAAATAGGTGGGCTCATCATGGCGCACAAGATATATTGCTCGTTTGGTACCTTGAACCATTTTAACCATTTTAGGAAATAAAGATACCATTGGAAAGCTCTTGATGAGTTTTGTAGTTGGAACAATTTTCAGTAAAGTTCATCTATCTAGGGTAATTTGAGTGTAAAGTGATTTCATGAATGGTGTATTGTAGTTCATTCGAGTGTTGGGCGGGTATATGAATTACCCTGATATACCCGCCGGGTATATCAGGGTATATTGATATATATATACCTTGGTGTGGCAAGTTTAGGTACCCGGATGTATACCCTTATATCAGGGTATATTTTTATGATATACCCTTATCCTTATATTTACCCTGCATCAAGACCCTCAATATACCCTACTTTCCTGAAGGGTATATGTTAAAATGAAGGGTATATCTAATCAGGGTATAAAAGGGCCTTTATGTGCCTTCATAGCCTTTATGTGCTAGGTCTTTTCTCTTTTTGTTGTGTTGTTAGGGAGCCTTGAGCTATAAGAAAGCTCCAATCACAGTAAAACAAATGTTACATATATATCATTCCTTAAATGTCATATAACCCAAACAATACCTCTCTAGATCTCGCATATATATATACATAAAAGGAAACCTGACATCCCACAATTTAGGTCCTTGAGGGGTTTTTATTTATTTATTTATTTAAGGAAATATGGGAGTGACAGCCCACAATTCAGGCCCTTGAGGAGGGGGAAAGATTAACCCCCTTTCATTTATGGGCCATGAGACCTACGGGACAATCAACGCCCAGACATACCGTCACACGAACAATCCCACACACAGGGCAGGGCAGTGGGTTCGAACCCCGAACCACCTGAGTGACACACATTGTGCACTTACCAGCTGAGCTACCAGCCAATGTGCTTTTTTTTAAATCTCAAACCTCCTCCATCTTGCATTGGAAATTAACACCAAAATATTATGCAATATCTTATCAATTTTCTCTTTTACCATAGATTGTATTTTTTGTGTTTTGTACATATTGAAGAACATCATATATTCTTTAAAACCATTAAATATATTAATGGAAATAACTATCCATACCCGGAAACTAGGGTATATTTTGGCATATATATCCATACCCGGGGGTTATATAGAAATCTGAAAAGTTAATTTACCCATGCCCGGAGGGTAAATAATTTTTTGAGATTTCAATTTATCCATACCCGGAGGGTAAATGATTTGAAAAATAACTTACTTATACCCTAAGGGTATATTGAAATCAATAGACCCGCACAACACTGGTTCATTCCTCTTTGGGTAACCACCTGACACATTCCAAAACTGGGCATACTTTCTTGCACCATGGGCGCACTTTGAGCACCACTATGGGGAACATGCGCCACGAACGGTGCTTCTACCCTACGTGATTTGGATGCAGTATTGTTGGCTCTGGTGACCTTTGGGTTTGGGGTTCAGTCTTCTGTTTGCCTCCATGACTTATATGGTATGGAGTTTAATCGTCCCCTCCTTTGTAAGAGGTTCCCTCAAAAAATAATGATGATAACTTATCATAGAAAAAATTCAAAATTTTTATTTTTAAATGGTAATTTGTGGGTTCTCAAGCCTGGGTTGTATTTTCTATGATTTAATTGGTGTACAATTAGTACCCTACAACAGAAAAAGTTGTGATTTTATTTCAATGGATGAAAATTGGAACCCTATACCATAATACTCTAGCTATCACCATGTATGTATTAACTCGAGTATGGATCTAACTACTTGTCAGCTATCAGCCTGATCAATAGCTCCATGCAATGCTCGAGGTTGGCCTGAGTACGAGGAAAGTTGATAGTTGATACCAGCTCTATAAGTGGGTGACATCCAACATTCACATGTAGCTTTGAACACTACCAGTTGTAAGGCGGCTTTCTATGGAATACCAAATGCTCGACAATTTTACTATCATTTACGACCCTCGACAAATCATCTACGACCCTCAACAAATCATCTACAACCATCGACAAATCATCTAGGACCCTCGACAAATCAACCACTAGTGGTTGTAGATGATTTGTCCAGGGTTGATTTTGTGGGCAAATGGTATGCGTTGGAATACCATATGCCCATGTCTTCATCCCACTTGTTCAGCAAATATTCTCTAATAGATTCTTAGATCCTTCAAATTTATGCTTAGATGCTTTCATCTTTGATTTGTCGAGCATTTGGTACACGAAGGAATACCGTATGACCACGTCCCTCAACAAATCAACTTAGTTGTTCACACCACTTGTTGACAACATGGGCGTCAACAGCGTAGGTGGCGCCACTAAGGCGCGTCGCCAACAAGGTTTGTGGCGCCAGGTTGTTGGCACAACTTAGTTCAGATTGGCACAACCTAATTTCTGATAAATACATATATATACGTATACATATACATAGAGGGTTTAGGGTCATTTGCATAATTCAAATATGATGAGACCTTGTCTTTAAGAATGTTGGACTATAACGTAATAATTTGATGATATTGAAAGAACAACTAGATCTAATATGTGGACGTATAATCTATAGTGTTCTAGTTTATTCGTATTACTTAGAATTTTTATATTATGAGATATGCAATAAAATATTGTAAATTAAAAAATCACAAAGGGGTAGAGATTGAATTAAAATATATCCTATAACAGCCCTTATTAAATGCATATGAAATATCACAATTCAATGTTCACTCTTACATGTGTTTTCTATTATTATATTGGTCATTTATATGTACAGAGTCTAATAAGTAGAATATTTTCATTGTCCTGCAATAAGTTATTTTTAATTAAAAATACAAGGATGTGTGAGACCGGATTATAAAAAAATAACAAATTTATTTTAAAATGCAGATAAGATTTCATAATTTAATATTCACTCGTACACGCACTTGCTATTATTATATAGATCATTTATGTGTATCCCATGAATTCAAGAAGATTATGAGTAACCTATGCATAAGATGGATGCATAGGAATTGTGATAAAGAACAATTGGATCTAATAACATGTGTGCACGTATACTCTATAGTTTTCTAGTTTGTTCGTAATACTTGGAATTTTTGTATTGACAGATATGCAATGAAATATTCTTAACTAAACAAAATTACAAATATGCGACAGATCCAATTAAAATCTATTCTATAACAGCCTTCTTAAAAATATCACAATACCCCGTTCATTCTTATTTTTTTTTAAATAAAATTATTTTAAAATACAGATAAAATTTCATAATTTAATATTCACTCGTACATGCACTAGCTATTATTATATAGATCATTTATGTGTATCCCATGAATTCAAGAAGATTATGAGTAACCTATGCATACGATGGATGCATAGGAATTGTGATAAAGAACATTTGGATCTAATAACATGTGTGGACGTATATTCTATAGTTTTCTAGTTTGTTCATAATACTTGGAATTTTTGTATTGACAGATATGCAATGAAATATTTTGTATTAAAAATATGTGACAGATCGAATTAAAATCTATCCTATAACAGCCTTTTTAAATGCATATAAAATATCACAATTCCTTGTTCATTCTTACATGTACCTTTTATTCTTATATTGATCATTTATGTGTACAAAAAATTTCATTGTCGTACAATAAGTTGTTTTAAATAAAAAAATCACATGGATTTGGGAGATCAAATTGAAAAAATGAATAACAAATATCATTTTAATATGCAGATTAGATTTTATAATTCAATATTCAATCTAACATGCACCTCCTATTATTATATAGATCATTTATGTGTATCGCATGAACTAAGTGACCTATATAACTGAGTGTTCTGAGTGTTCTGAGTGACCTATACATAGGCTGCACGATTTAGAGATGATGTATAGATATATAGTCAATGCATTTATGTACCTAAATACTTATAAATGTTTGAAATATTAACGGGGAGGCCCTGGACTATGAGGATGTCCGGGCATAGTTTAGCGGGGCATGTGCAGGACCCGCAAGGTTGACAGATACATGGAAGGAGCCAAATACGTACTGTATGGTCCAGAGACCGACCCTGGTAGGTGCCAACGTTGATGAGTGTAAACCATTTGGTTGCACTACATTGTAAGAGAAGTTTGTGGATGTGCCATACGGCGTGATTATGACGAGCGATTCGCAACCCGTGGATGACAAGGTGTGGACATTCGCTGAGAATACGAGGCCAGGTATCACGTTTAGCATGAAGGTATGAGCAGAGTGGGCAGTGTGGGGATGGGAATAGGGTTGGCCAGAAGGTGTGTTTGCATTGATGGCCAATATATTGGGCGTATCTAAATTTGAGTGTTTGCCTTATTTGTGCATCTAAGGCGGCTTTGGAGTTCCAGAAGTGGTTTGATAATTTATGGTGCAGGACATTTGAAGGGGTCCATTTTTGGGTATGAAGCTTGGTATGGCTGAGAGAGGTTGAGGCTTGTTTTTTGGCTTCTTTAGTTGTGGTTTTAAGGGATTGGATGAGGTGATAGAGGGTCAGGTACTGGGTAGATCATCCCAAAATGGTGTGCATGACCGACGTGAATGGGGTCGACCAGTGGTTCAACTGAGGCCCCCAGCTGGGCTAAGAGGGGCACTCGTGTATCAACATGTCATCTATCTCTCTTACCTTTGGGCTTGGGCTCTACCCCTATAATGCCTCCAAGGCGAAGAAAGGGGTTTTTTTTTCCCACCTCAAGGGCCAATTGCTTGGGCTGGTGTTTGTTTTGAAACTAAAAAGAAAACCAATAAGAAAAAAAATGATTGACCTACAAAATCATATTGAAATTGGCACATATGTCAAATTACTAAGTGATAAAAATGTGCCAATATGGCCATGTACCTACATCAAATATGATACCACTGTAAGAGTATCAACGTATAAGAGTTTGATATGTTAAACATCTATCAAAACAGACATCCCAACTTCGACATGATACCTTTATAAGAGTATCGACAAAATATTATTTTCAATAATTCTCAAGATGGATGGTTGTTATCATTTCATCCAAACCCTTCAAAAACTTCACAGATTTGTGTTCCTAATAATAAATATATATCATGTTCCACATTGAACGACAAAGATTTTTGGGATTTAAAGATTTTTTGTATTGGGCAGCAGTTGTTTTTTTGGGTGGAGGTTAGGTAACAAGATCATGTCCAGTTGAAACCATTTTGCATCTGTCTCAGCTTTTGAATCGACTTTTCTGTTAGGGGCCAATGGTTTTTTCAGCTTTGGGCCCATGTCACCCATCTAACTTAGGGTAATGTTTTTCTTAGATTATATTTAAAGGAAACCTGGGAGTGACTGCTTACATTTCAGACCCTTGAAAAGGGGAAAAATTAACCCCCTTTAAGATAAGGCATTGGGCACACTAGGGGGAAACGTCACCCCCAGACCAACCGGTCAGGACCCGCAGGACCAAAGTGGTATGATTTGAACCTTGCAATGGTGACACACAGTGCACTTATCCAACCGAGCTACCAACCCTAGGTGGGTAACTTATGTGGCTTGTTTTTCTTTTCAAATAAAATACAATGTATGGGATAGACCAAAATATGTTGCTGAGGGAAAAATAACCTCACATGACAAGCCATAGAGGCTCAGAAAGGGGACACTGCCTTGGAAAAAATCTAAAAAAAGATCCATCAAAAGAGAGAGAAATTGTGGCTCGTTTTGATACAACAACTAGAGTGCGCATTATGGCTCATCCGGGGTTTTAATTTTTTTCCCCACAATAACTTATAATAAAGTTCTCAAGGGCCACTAACCCTAAATAAATAAATAAATAAATATAACTAGATTTGGATTATGAATGTTGTTTACATTATTTCTCTTTTATCTTTGTTTTTCATTGGTTTAGATTTCAAATTGTTTGGATTTTCATTTGTAATGTTTTCATGAAAAAAATATTGTTGTTTTTTTTAATGCATATTTGTTCCGGCGTTCATAATTATTTTTGTCTTTATTTAAAGCATATCTTGCAATTTAACCCTTAAACGCCCAGTACTTATTTTTTACTTTTTCCAAAAACCTGACCCCTGGTGCTAAAAACAGGTGTAATTTTCGAAAATTTTGGAATTTGAAAATTTTGACCGCACACCAGAAGCGTACCTACCTGCTGCAGGTACATGCCAATTTTGAGGGAAATCAGATGAAAATCCAGAAAATGCCACCGTTGAGACTGGGGCCCTTTTTTGGGACCCACATACCAAAATTGTAAATTAGAATGAGTAATTTGCAGAAATGGGTGACGGGATGATTTCCAAATGAGTTGATTCTGCTCCCCATTCATCCTGGTGGGATCTCACATCCATTGCAGAAAACAAAATGCAATTTGGACAAAAAATGGGCTGCTGACATTTGTTCAAAGCAGAGTGGGTCAAAATTGAGGATTCAGTGTTCTTTGGAAAAATGCCAGTGCTACCTGTACCCTAGAGTGTTTGCTGCAGCAAGCGCTTTGCAAAGCAAGATATCCCACCACCCCACTCCTACCCTCCTCACACCAAGGAACAATGTGTGAGTAGGGTTTGAACCCACTAAGCTGCCCCAACTAGCAGCTCACACATGAACACAAGGGGGAGGATCCCCCCCTTGTGTGCACCCCCACTTGGCAAGGGGACTAACCACTAAAGCAATCTACCACCTCTTCGCAGCCATGAACTCACAATGCCATGAATTCTAGCCATGAATTCCAACTGACATTGTCTCAAACCAGGCTCTGATGTTTCACAAAGCAGGTCCCCAAACAGATGCTAACATCTCCACACAAGGCACAAAAAAACCTTTGTCGGGCACCACACTCGACACACTTCCTTCTCCTAGCACTTTTTTGGGAGAAGTGAAGTGCTCCCGGGTTTGGAACAGAAGCCCCTTCCAAGACAGTTCTCATGGGAGCAACCCACCCGACAATCAACCCATTGGCCACTTGAATGTTGAAGAGCATATGAGACCGCGGCTTCCTGTCCTTCTCTTTCATCCAAGCCAGATACAACAAATAAGAATTCACCAGCGATGTGTCAATGCTATGAAAGAACAAGCGGTGCCACCACTTGTGATCACGCGTTTGCACACTGTAGTAGCCCCTCAATTGATCCTGCACAACAACCCCCCTCATGTGTTCTTGATAGTGCTTCACAATGGGGGAAGTAGGGACCATGCGGCGAACACCGTTGTGCCACCGCTCAATGAAGCAATCTGCCCCCACAGGGCTACAAGCAGTGCTCAACAATGTGACTGGCTTGTTGTCAAACCAAGACAGTGCCACCAATTTGTTAGATCTATGCATGCGGTACTGCATAGTGCCTCTCTCTCCTCTCTTTCCAAAATCAAGACATGAAGGGAATCCCACCCGAGTTGTCTTCACAATACTAGTAGCATAGATATTCTGGACAGCCAAGTCAAAGAAAAGAATAGGACTAGTAAAGAAATTATCCATGGTCACTATGTGCCCTTTCCCCTCAAAACCAGCCAGCAGTCTGGTTACAACAAAATATCCCTGCCCGTGTGTCAAATCAATTGCATCATCACGGCCAAGGTACACCTCCATCTTGTGAACATATCGGCTTTTGGCACCAGCCAAGCACCACCACTTTATACCCCATTTTCACTGGTTTTTTGCTCATATACTGCTGCAGGTTAGAGTACTTACCTTTGTACTTCACCATCATCTCATCCACACACAGGTTTTGATCGGGTTGCCAGTAGCGAGCATACAAGTCATTTTGCTGGTCTAACAACCAACGGGTCTTTGCGATTTTATCATAAGCAGGGGCTGATTTATCCACCTCCACTAACCGGTTGTCCACTAGGTGCAAACACCTCAAAATTGCTTCCCATCTATTGCGACTCATGATGCGCATAACGGAAGGACACTTGAAGAACTCATTGTTACCTTTCCAGTAACATCTTGTGTTGGGCAATCTCTTGATTCCCATGAGAATATGAACTCCCAACCACGCCTTCAATTCCACAACACTCACAGGATACCACCACTCTCCCCCCTTCATTTTCCCCCTTCTATATAAGGTATGGGCATACAGGTTTGTCATTCTGCAGATTTTCCGCATCACAGGTGCCGGCCAGAACAAATTGAAAAAATCTACAGGGAGAGCACTATCATCCAAAGGCACCTTATGACCCGTCTCCCCCCCACTCCACGTTACCTGAGGCAGCTCTGTGCACTGTGAATTCCACATGTCATCTACGAATTTATCTTTCGGTGGCCATTCACGCCAAGATTCAGCCAAATCATAAAGCCCAAGCTCATGGGCCGCATTTCCAGTGTCCACACACTAATCCCACAAGTCTGGATCCTGACCAGCATCTGGATTACCTCTCTCTTCCTCTACCGGATCATAGTCAGAGTCCGAGTCACATTCTGTCTCAGATTCAGACCCTACCGTGTTCTCAACAACATCATCCAAACCAAGCATGGCACTTACTGTAACTGGCATAGGCTCGTCAAGGTCCACAGGAAGGCAAACATGAGAGGGCACAGTATGCACCCCAAGCCCAGCAAAGAAGGAGACAACATATGTATCAGACGCACTCACAATGTCCCACGACTTGTCCACGACAGTACCATAACCAAATTCTTGGACGTTGGAAGAAGAAGCCATGTTAGGCAGGTACAAATGGTTCATTGCAACCTTTACAGTGGATCCCAGCACCCCTAGATCTTCCCAAGATTGGCTATGACCTGCAACTTCTCTAGCAACTTGAGAACTACGCAGAGAATATGCAAGACCCGAATCAAAACCAGAAATTGAACTCGCAATGTCATCAAGTCTCACATGCCCATAATCGTTCTTACCTCTGGATCTTGCTACTGCCTTCAGCCTCATCGTTGGTGGCAGATGAGGATCCATCAAAATCAGGCCACACAGATAGCCTCAAACACTCATTTACCTCAGGAGAAAAGCCATGTGGATCACCTTCCTCTTTACGATCAACCCACCCGAGAATCTCCGCAGCCTGACGACGAAATAGGTACCGAAAATTGGCTGGTTTTGGAAATGCGGGCCACTTCACCCGCTTGGGCCTCTTCAAGCACATAAGATAATCCTCATTCAAACACCCAATCAATTGGGCGACTTGCTCTGGAGAGGCGCCCAAAGCGCGAGCCCAATTGCCAATAACAAGAGACTCTTCTAGCAAATGCGCAGGAGCTGCTGGAGGCATGTCTGCAGAACCCATGTTTCCTCTCCTATATAGTCACCAGTAACGGGCCTTCTTTCTCCTTCAATGACAATAGGGAATCTTGGCAACTTGTCTCCCTAAGTTCCTCTGCCTGCAAGCCTACAGGAATGAAGCAAAACCTTCAATGCAAGAAGAAGCTCGCATCTACAACATACATGAAGAAACAAAGCTTGATGACAGGCAATAGAAGAGGGGTGTCATACCAGCCGCAATGAGCCAACAACGCCTTGAATGCTAAGAGCTTCCTAATGCAGCGACAGCGGGAGCTTCAGTTATAGAAGGAGACAAGAGCAAGGAAACGCAACGGCAACCTGCAAGGAATCCAAACGGCCACCTACAAGCACCCTCCAACTCGCGCGAGGAACTCAGAAAGCGCGGGACCCAGAGCACAGTGTTTGGGAGAGAGAAGCAAAATGGCGGGAGCTGACCCCCCGCCACTCTCGCAGCAATTCCGGAACCCTAACCTTGATCAGGGAAAATCGCCCAACGGTTCAGATTAGCCCAGGTGGTTGGGCATAACATATCCAAAACTCAAAAAAAATGGCTAAGATCCTGTGAAGTCATTGCAAATTTCCTGATTTCAAAGGCCCAAAACGGGCTACTGGGCGTTTAAGGGTTAAAGTGTTGCACATGCCCAGATTTTCGAGGTTTACTGTGGACATTAACATTTTGATATAATTCAGGATAACGACCATATATCCGAAGATACATTCTTGAAAAAACATTGTGCAGAGATTACTTCCAGCTGATTAAACTCATACAACATAGTCTTGCAGGGCCTGAAACTGGTATATTCACCATATATGTGGTGGTACATGTCCCAGTAGAGCATTGCCAGGCCAAGTATTTTCCACTCATGGATATGAATTATGTCTGGTTGGGTTCTTGTGATCTGTGTGTATAAGAAGAACGATAAAAGTGGGGTGATCTAGATGGGTTAGTGGTCTCAAATGAACAAAGTTCCTAAGGTTGAATGTTTGGGCCTCTGGACTGCAACAATATCAAACTAGCCACACTTTTGTCTGAACAATCTTTACACTATCTAGTATCTAGCTTTGTAGAAAGCATGAATTCTATTTCTGACCTAATTGTAATATGATCGATTTCACAAGGGGCTGATGGAGCATACATGTCAAGTTATCAAATTGTGAAGGGCAACAGCTCAGACCTGCATCCATTCAAGGCTGGCACGGCTGAAAAACAAATATGCTTGGAGGTCATCATAAGACCCTCCATAGATTTGTGACCCCTTCAAAAATTGGTTGTTTGGCTCCAAATAGAATGGGTACTCCCAAGACCTTACCACGATAAATGTGAATGGGCACCCAATTCTCCCCTATGATATGATGAATATGAGACGGCAAGAACAAGGCCCTCGATCTCATCCTTAGGTATCTTCTCATAGAAAGGTAGCATCACCTCCACTTTATGTCCCCTTTCAAGTCATGCCCAAGCAGGACCAGTTAGTACATCCCCTAAACCCCCCACTTTGGCCAAGGGGGCCATCTCTGATGTCATGTGTATTATGTATGCCAGATCCTTATCCAGACATATGCCCTTTGATGAGCTCATGCTAACTGCAATTGCCTTTGAATCACCTTGTTTTGGGTTATTTTGTTTCCAAAAAGGAATTTCATCATCAGGAGATGGCCACACAATGTTTGCGATTGTGGGAAGAGGCCTGACAGGCCCTGGCTGCAAGAAACTTCTTGTATTGTGATTTGGCTGTGAGCCTCCTCCTCTTGTTGCGATCTCTTCACAAATCTCAAGCATCACGGGAGAAACATCAAGTTTGCACAAACAGGGCACATTCTAGCTAAGAGCACTTGGCAGGTATTCAATAACTGATACTTAACTTACCCAGGGCAGATATATGGATACTCATTATTAGACCCAATTTAACAAATCCAAAATGTGCATGTACTCTTGTTGAACGCAGTAGGTATCCTGGTAAGTTTCATTTGATTATTGCATATGTGTTGGAACACCTTTCCAGTGAGTGAGAGCCTAGGAAACTGTGAACTCACCTTAAGAAAAAATAGAACGAAATAGCCACATCAAATGTAAGGAAAAGCTTTCAAATATATATATATATATATGTGTATTTATCAGAAATTAGGTTGTGCCAATCTGAACTAAGTTGTGCCAACAACCTGGCGCCGCCTCCCTTAGTGGCGCCACCAACCTTGTTGGTGCCCCGTGCCTAAGATATTATGGTTTATTGTTAAGGTGCTGTGCAGGTTGAAGGGTTGATCTGGAGCTTCATGATAGGTGAAGAACCTATCTTGAATTCGAGGAAAAAACAACAGCTGTTAGTCCAAGAATCCGGAAGATGGCTAGGTTTGAAGAACCTGTCCCTATATTTTTACTTCACATCTCGGAGCATACAGGTATAGCCCTCACCAACAGTAGTGTGGTCAAACAGCAGTTTCAAAACTCACTGCTTTTCTGTTGATGAATCATGCATTTTGCTCTAAAGCCTGTGTGTACAGAAAGAGACCAAAAATGCACGATTCATCAAAGTGATAGTAGTGTGCGCGGCCACCAGTCTTGCAAAGTACAACCTTTTTGTACTATCTGATTCACAAAACTCCGCTGGTTGCCTGCCGACAAACTGCTCCCTTCCAGGGAACTTCTACCAGCACCACTCGGGATGCCCCAATCCGTGAAACTCCCTTCCTCGATGCCTTTGTAGAAGCGCAGTGCACATGGTCGGCTGATATAAGTAGCTTCTCCCCAACGGCTTCAGAAAAGACCACCAAATCAAGGACCCAACGCTGATTCATGGCATCTCTGCCACTAATTGAAGACATCTCTGCTGTTCAGGTCCGTGCTTAGAAAATAATGCAGTATAAACAACAAATGACACATGATGATGGAGGACCCACCATTGAATGAAGGCATCTTTGCAGTTGGCCATGTCTCTTCTCCAAAAAACATGCAGTATAAAAAAAAGTGTACATGGCACACGATAATAAAGGTGCTTTGGATGTTTTTTGGCGCATGATGTGCGCAAGATGATGTTTGTGCGGTGGATGATGTCGATGGATGATTGATGATGTCGGTCGATGATTCATGATGTCGGTTGATGGATGATGGATGGATGGATGGTTCATGGATGATCTCAGATGATCATCATGATGTCGGTGCGTTGTATGATGCACATGCGCTGGATGAAAAACGTTGACAGTTAGGGTTTTTACAATGTACATGTACCCCCCAATATTATGTAGATCATTTATAAGTATATCATATAACCAATAAGACCTTATATATAACCTCAGATAGCATAGGTTGTCAGAGTTGTAGACGTTGTATACATGTATCATTAATATACAATAGATAATGGTAGCAATCATCGGTACCCTTGTTGCTTTGCCCATTCACATTGGTCGGATCACATACCTGGCATCTTGGAGGTATGCCTGGCATGTTAGTTTTTCTCCTCTGGATGATATATCTCACCTTGCTTGATCCATACATTCTTGTGTTTGAGGCATCTACATATTGAGCTACAAAGAAGTCATGATATTGACCATTCTTTATAATCATTGCCTTCTTGAGTGTCACTAGTGGCAGAGGAATCATGACAGTCTATTGGTATGTTGAGATTAGTGATGGTGGTTACACTAGTATCACATTTGCAGCTCCCCTCTCAAGAAATATTACAATTTGAACTACTTTGACGGTCACACTTTCTGCAATTAAATATACCTCTTATGCTCTGGAGCAAGAAGAGTGAATCCCAACCTCACCAATAGGAGATTGCAGTCACAATTATGGCAGTTTAATAGAAAAAATGTTGCACAATTAGGACGGATTGTATCATGTGGGATCAATGGCCATAAGGCTACTGCATGTACCGATGTGTGAAGAATTTCATCTACAAATGGACTTCACCAGATAGTAACATGTTAAGCGGTAAACCACTGATGGTACGCAGGAAGGAAGGAAGATGACGTGCTGGATGGTATGATAAAGGATGGTCTGCATTAGTTTGGCATGAGAGTCTGTTCTGATTGTTGGATTTTGTAGTAGTTATCCATGGAAATTTTTCTCCAATCTGTTTCTGGCAAAGCAGACAAATGGAAGGGGAAATTGAGAGCAAATAATGAGGAGATGGGTTTCCGAGAGATGTAACATTGTAGAGTAGGGGCATCTTTGGAATAGGATGACAATGAGCTCAGGGCAATGCATGCAGGCCGTATGGAAGTTCCTTTAATGGAAGGAAGCTGATTGATTCACGGTATCTTATAGTTGCTGGAAGCATCTCATTCAATACTGTCTGAGACTGTCTTGCAAAGTTCTACAAACATAGTCATTGTGAAGGTATCTATGGATTTACTTGCAGTTTTTCCAAGATGCAAGTGCCTTGATGGGTGGTTGGTTGTTTTGTTTAGTGTTGGTACAGACTTGATGGTTGTTTTCATAGACTCTATGAAAACCATGGGGAGAAAATGAAATCATTTTTTAATGTTCGCCCACGAGTGTGTAGGGAATGCTGATTATTCCAAACTAGTAAATGGAACAAGTCTTTACACTGAATGGAAGTGCATTGGAGCCTTTTTGGAAAAGTCGGATTGTATTATGTCATATTTTTCTTACAGGTAGAATAAGATATTCATTATGCCCGGTGGAAGCTGGAAGCTGGGTCTGTGGTCTAGAGAAAGTTTCAAATGAGATTTTGCGTCTAAATAAGACTAAGAGGGACAGATCAGGTTTTCAATTTGTAGACCTTGAATCATATCTGCTATGCGTCGCCATCTTAGCACCATTCATCCCCTCGTAAGTTGGCACATGTATGTTTTGCGAAATGTCCTCTTTAGTGCACATTACTGTTGCATTTGTAGTTGAAAAATATTGTTGTCTGCCTGAATGTGGTGCTCTGGTATTAAACGATGTGTAGACAAAAAATGCGAGATATCAACACACAACAATCTCTCAAGTGCCTCCAACTTGAACTTGGGGATCCAGTCCTGACTAGTGTATTTGAGTAATTTGGCAGGTAATTTGAAGTGAAACGAGTAGTTTCACTCTATCATGGGCTCGTGAAGTTTATATAAGGATCGCCAATGCGGTAATCAGACATAGAGAGGGTGTCTGCAGCCCGAGCCACGGCCTTCTTCTTGCTTTCCAACCAAGAAGCTGATGTACTATACTTGCATGTGTTCTTTGAAAAACATTCTCTGCTCACCAGGATTCCGGTATTCATCTGTCAGAGCGGATCCCATGAAGTATTGTTTGTCAACAGATATGGATTTGCCACATGACCTTTGGTTAATGTCACTAAGGCATTCTCAAGCTTCTTGCATTACATGTCAAGGTCTGCAGAACAAACAGACCTGAAGCAGGGTCCATGGAGGGTCTAAAAAAGTCCTAGAGAACGATGACCTTGCCAGAATATTAGAAGATGTTGCAGGACCCAAAGGTGGAGGATGCAGCTCAGATATTGAAAGCATTGGCTGTGCATCGTGGGGACCGGGTGCGTATCATAATGGAGTTGCTAGAGTGTGGGATGAGACCCAAACTGGGGGGGATCGAGTTTATCTACCCTGTTCAAATCCACTACAAGATGCTATCTCGGAGGTTGGATTCACTCATTTCCTCTTTTTCAGTTTGTTACAGCTTCAGTTAAAGAAAACGAGTGGTGGAATCTTTGAGTCATAAGAATCTTCTATGTTTCCCACAATATGTCTCTCACTTCCACATCTTAAACCAGGTGTTTGTCTACCACCACAATGCTAATGCAAAGTACACTTTTACCACTCTCTGCTGTGTCCCTTGGCCATTCTATAGATGTGATTATGTCGAAGATGTAGTACTTCAAAGGTTTTTGAATCGGGGAATGTCTGGAAACTTTTTTTGGGTCGTCTGGGCATGGAGTGGATATGATGAACTTTTTCCCTTGTCTGATGCCTTCTTGACTTGTCTCTTGCAGTTGTACTTTATTTCAATTTCAGATTTTTCATATGACAAATTCTGAAACACTGCAGTAAATGAAGCTTTGATCACAATCTTGAAAGGGAATTTTACAGCATATGGCCCATTGTCTCATTTTTCTGCGCCTGAGTATGGTGGGCTTAAATGCCAAACACAGTCACCTGACTTCCAATCTGTCTCTACTGGACCGAGCAGTCTGCAATGGCTGGGTCTGAGGAACTGGAAATGCGTGGGCCGGGACGTCTGTGCATTGCACCATTCAAAATCCTGCTGCAGAAAGAGCATCCGCCTCATTCTGAGAGAGGTTGCAACCCGGTGCAACAGGCCACACGCCTGGAGGCTCCGGCATTCCCTGAATCCCGTAATTGGGCTTGCCAAATACATAGGTCATTATGTCGTGCCTACAGAACCAAAACGTCTGCGTTGTGGCTTCAGTGGCAGATGTTTGACTCCCATATTTTCTCACTCAGAACACTAAGTTGTATAGGTCACTTAGTTCATGCGATATACATACATGATCTATATAATAATAGGAGTGCATGTTAGATTGAATATTGAATTATAAAATCTAATCTGCATATTAAAATGATATTTGTTATTCATTTTTTCAATTTGATCTCCCAAATCCATGTGATTTTTTATTTAAAACAACTTATTGCACGACAATGAAAAATTTTGTACACATAAATGATCAATATAAGAATAAAAGGTACATGTAAGAATGAACAGGGAATTGTGATATTTTATATGCATTTTAAAAGGCTGTTATAGGATAGATTTTAATTCGATCTGTCACATATTTTTAATAATTTTTAATACAAAATATTTCATTGCATATCTGTCAATACAAAAATTCCAAGTATTACGAACAAACTAGAAAACTATAGAATATACGTCCACACATGTTATTAGATCCAAATGTTCTTTATCACAATTCCTATGCATCCATCCTAAGCATAGGTTACTCATAATCTTCTTGAATTCATGGGATACACATAAATGATCTATATAATAATAGCTAGTGCATGTACGAGTGAATATTAAATTATGAAATCTTATCTGTATTTTAAAATAAATTTTAAATTTTAAAATAAGAATAAACGGGAAATTGTGATATTTTTAAGAAGGCTGTTATAGAATAGATTTTAATTGGA
This sequence comes from Takakia lepidozioides, assembly GCA_030704615.1. NCBI lineage: Eukaryota > Viridiplantae > Streptophyta > Takakiopsida > Takakiales > Takakiaceae > Takakia > Takakia lepidozioides. The sequence continues at coordinate 57,889,239 of CM060733.1, forward strand.
TCTGTCACATATTTGTAATTTTGGTTAGTTAAGAATATTTCATTGCATATCTGTCAATACAAAAATTCCAAGTATTACGAACAAACTAGAAAACTATAGAGTATACGTGCACACATGTTATTAGATCCAATTGTTCTTTATCACAATTCCTATGCATCCATCCTATGCATAGGTTACTCATAATCTTCTTGAATTCATGGGATACACATAAATGATCTATATAATAATAGCAAGTGCGTGTACGAGTGAATATTAAATTATGAAATCTTATCTGCATTTTAAAATATTTTTTTATTTTTTTATAATCCGGTCTCATACATCCTTGTATTTTTAATTAAAAATAACTTTATTGCAGGACAATGAAAATATTCTACTTATGAGACTCTGTACATATAAATGACCAATATAATAATAGAAAACACATGTAAGAGTGATCATTGAATTGTGATATTTCATATGCATTTAATAAGGCTGTTATAGGATATATTTTAATTCAATCTCTACCCCTTTGTGATTTTTTAATTCACAATATTTTATTGCATATCTCATAATATAAAAATTCTAAGTAATACGAATAAACTAGAACACTATAGATTATACGTCCACATATTAGATCTAGTTGTTCTTTCAATATCATCAAATTATTACGTTATAGTCCAACATTCTTAAAGACAAGGTCTCATCATATTTGAATTATGCAAATGACCCTAAACCCTCTATGTACATGTATATATATATATATATATATATATGTATTTATCAGAAATTAGGTTGTGCCAATCTGAACTAAGTTGTGCCAACAACCTGGCGCCGCCTCCATTGGTGGCGCCACCTACGCTTTTGACGCCCATGTTGTCAACAGGTGGTGTGAACAACTAAGTTGATTTGTCGAGGGACGTGGTCATACGGTATTCCTTCGTGTACCAAATGCTCGACAAATCAAAGATGAAAGCATCTAAGCATAAATTTGAAGGATCTAAGAATCTATTAGAGAATATTTGCTGAACAAGTGGGATGAAAACATGGGCATTTGGTATTCCAACGCATACCGTTTGCCCACAAAATCAACCATGGACAAATCATCTACAACCACTAGTGGTTGATTTGTCGAGGGTCCTAGATGATTTGTCGATGGTTGTAGATGATTTGTTGAGGGTCGTAGATGTCGAGGGTTGTAGATGATAGTAAAATTGTCGAACATTTGGTATTCCATAGCTTTCTGCCATAACCAATAACCACGTTGGATTATAACAAATGCATGGAATTCATGCCCTGCCTTGTTGTATTAGTAATTGGTTGTAAAGTGATCCCAAATTCTACACACTAATCTAGGTGGCACCTTTTAATGTATAGGAAGTTTCGTGCTGGATGAAACCCTAAATTTGTTACTGAAAAACATATCTTGACCACATGCACCAACTTGACCGGATGAACTACATCCTATTTACACATTTCATCTATGTATGGATGGAATATTTCATCTACCCATGTCTTAATTGATTGTGTGAATTTTAGAATCAGTAACACCCTCCAAAAAACGTTTAGTCGTCCTGGACTCTCTTCATAGTTCTGCATTTGTACTTTACGAATGGAAACTATTTGTGGTCAGCACGGGAATGTGAATGAAAACCGAGAACTTCATCCACAGACTTCATCTTCATCTGCAGATTTCATCCACATACTTCATCCAATACCTGTCCATCATTGAATGGCTCCCTGAAAATTTCTTCAACCTGGAGACTCCTGAACTCTTTGCCTAAGGCAGCGGCAACAAAGCCTCCACAAGCAACCCTTAGAAAAAAAAATCCATAACAAACTTCCCTCTTCAAATCTATTTGGTTTTTGGAATTAGGTCTTTTCAATAACAAGTTTGGAGATCTCAGTTGTGCTCAGCTGCACCCAAGCCAACCAAAGTTCCAAGAAAATAATAATAATAATATAAGTAGAGGCCACCCCCCAAAGGCGCAGTAGCCACAAGGCGAAGTGGCTCTTAGTTACGCTGGCTTCGACCGAAGTCTTCTCTCTCTAATAATATATGACGCCTCCCCAAGGAAGTGTAAAATATCGTCACGTGTCTCTTCACCCCCAAAGAACTACTGCTTTCCAGCAGGAAGGTGGACACCTTTGTGACATCAATTGGTGGATTGACCCCGCAACCACTTCCGATGTGATATGTGCCCCACTCGGCTACAACTTGGTTGTTGACAGGAATCACACATAATGTTATGTGGCTACGGAAAAGGCTTCAAAGGGGGCAGTACCCGCAACGGGAAGAGGCTCTTATTTACCCTAGCTTCGGTTGGCGTCATATATATGTATATATATATATGGCAACTCCACAGAGGTCTTATCTATATAAGCAGGGCCTTATCAAATTAGTAGTATCCTGATGAGGTTGTGTCATGTATATGAAGGATCCAGAAGCAGTTTTCATCCACACATCTCTTCACACCCAACGAATATCCTTCCATGCAAGATACCAGGCCCCATTTTCATCCATCCATTTCCACCACCTAACCACGTTCATCCGACATACCTGTACACAGTACACACAGCTGTCGCAGCCCGCCCAATTAGTGACTAGTAAGATCGCATTAGTAAGTCACCAGGGATTCGATCTGCTCACCCCATAACGGACTCGCTTATCTTATCGCCTAATCATGCGCTTAACACCATTCGCTACCCATATACCATACGAAATACAGTACGACACTCTACCATTCTTTACCTAGGGTACTTTCCAGCAGTAATCTAGCGCGCCCGTCTTTCCTTTTTAAGACAATTTCATTCCACTAGTAAGTAAATAGTCAGTGTAAGTAGTAAGTGGTGAGTGTCGAGTGTACGAGACCGTACAGAGCCGTATATCCGCGTTACACGTGCTCAGCAAACAAGGTGCATGCTGGATCGGTCGCAGCTCGCCACGTGGCCACCAACCGATATTCTGTGTACCCTAGGACGAGTACGGTGTGAAAACGGATTGGGCTTCATTATATCCTCCACTACTCCCCCACCTTGTATTCCTACCTGTATTCTACCTGTATCGGGATTCGAGCCTGGTACCTCAGCTGCAGAAGTACCACCCCGGTGATCCTGGGCTCAAATCCTGCTACCCACTTGTCTGTGTATGGCACTTACTACATTTCCCCCTTCTCTACCCGCCGTGGGGCCCTCACCGTTGCTAAGAAAAAAGAAAAAAGAAAAGAACTGGACAGCCTAGTGACTCGGCCTGTGAGTTTTTTTTTTTTTTTTCCCTTAAAACGTAAAGGAAACCCTAATATAATTTCTCTAAAAAGAATATAATTCAGCATACAGTAGTTACTGCAAAAGTACAGGAGAGGGAGAGTAGAGAGTACAGGCAAAGTGGGTGCTTTAAAAATGGACAGAAATAGGCGATATGGGACAATGATCATGATTTGTAACCGCCATCGCCAAAATCAGCATCGTTGATATGAATGATGACCAAAATCCCGGAGCAATGAATGGCCCACCCACACCCCTCTCCACTCATCACTCGCCTTCTCGCTACTCACTACTCACTACTCACCACTCACTACTGAGGTGACTAGAGAGAGTAGTGACTAGTAAGTAACGAGCGAGCAGTGGGTAGGGCGGGGGAGGCGCCGCAAAAGCGATGAATGATGTGCATCCACAGACGTGGGCCCAGTCCTGTCTGCCCGCGCGGACGACATTCATCCGAGGAGAGGCGGGAGTAAAGATGCGGGATTATTAGGGGGAAGGGGTTGTGAGGCGGTTAGACGACGTGGCAGGCTAATGGAGTGATTAGTCGGTCACTAAATTTCGTTACGGACGCCCGCACGCGCGGGGTTGGCTGCCACGCGTGGGGACGGCCGTTATAACATGGCTATCGCCGGGGTTTCGCCGGATCGATCCCGGAAGTAGCCGTCGGTCTGGTTGTTGGCTAAACTCAATCCTGTGGGTTGCATTAACGGCGAGCGAGTAAGTGGGTAACTATCTGAGGGGTTAATTAAAGTGGGTGGGGATGAAAAGTGGATGGGGAGGGGATGAATGGCTGGATGGTGGCCCGGTTGTTTGGCGGGTGGGCGGGCGGGTACAAGCGGGTGGTGGGGAAGGACGGTCACGCGCTGCAATGAGCTCGGGCGCGGCCTACCGACTTCCGTCTGCTCGCGATCTGTGGCGAGGGCTGGATTTCTGACACATGATTTGGCAGTCCTGGTTTGGGGTGGCAAGTACTGAGGGGAAGGGTGTGGACGATATGTGGATCTTGTTGTTGAAGATGGCTGGCGGGGGAGATGGTCCGCGCTAAGTTATCATCAGTCTGTTTGGTACCAGCCTGACTGATCAAACCTCTGCCTTTATTTGGAGGCCTGTCAAGCGTTGATCGGTGATTGGGAGGGAGAGAGAAAGAATGATATAAGGCTCGAGGCTTGCTGCTGAGAGCTGTTCTAGTTGTCTACACGAACTAGGATGGTTCTTTCGTTGTAGGGGAGACCTATGTGTGCGAGAGAGAGAGAGAGGGAGAGATTAGAGTTGGGAGCACATGGCATGCAATCCTCACATTACTGAAGGGGGATCCGGGTCAAAGATTATCACGACTGTGAAAATGAAGTAGCGGAGATGAGCTCTAGCGGGCGTTGTCAACAAGTCTCGTACAACTAGATCAAGATATCTAGAAGCCGATCGCTTGATTTGATCCGAGAGTCCTCTTTCTGAGAATAGGGAGCCCGGCTCTTTGCGTGAACTTGTACCGTCACAGTTCTCCACAGTACGCAGGGCGAGAAGTGCAAGACAGGGTGAAGGCTAGGAGTGCTCTTGAAAGGCTCTATCTTAAGAGTCTAGTTGTGCAGGTAGTTGAAGCCAGAAATTAGGACGACGAGTTCGTGTATCTGACTTTCGTGTCCAGACACGGCCGAATGCAATCCGAAACGTAGATCTGATAGAACTAAGATCATGTAAGAGTCTTACAAGCGCTTGTCTTGTGACAGTCAAGACTGGCCTAAACGCGGGGCAGTAATCACAGACAGAAAGGATCATCCATGGGCGATCATCAGGCTTCAGATCAAGGAGACAAGAGCTCCAGAAAATGCACAGTGCGTGGATGCATCAAGTCGACATCAGGACCCTGGATAGTCCGGCGGCCATCTGCCAAGGGCCAGGTTGCCGCCGCTGCGGTGTTAAGAATGCCATCAGCACGCGAACGAGAGAACAACAAAGGGAGGGAAAGAAGGCGGCGCGCAATCGCAGCCAAAATCTTTTCAGGTCTGCGCGCCCACGGGAATTACTGCCTTCCTAAGCATGCCGACCACAATGAAGTCCTCAAGGCCCTTTGTGCGGAGGCTGGGTGGCAAGTAGAGGAAGACGGCACCATTTTTCGCAGGGTAAGTTCCTCTCACGGTGCCTTGCTTTAGCAAACTTTCATCATTCAGTGGTCTAGCTGATCGATTGCGGTTAGTAGTATGTCTTGACCTGATTCAGTCAAGATTGTGTGAATTAGAATAAGTTGTACAAGCCACAGATACCTTCGTGCATGCAAGTATTGAGGAACATAGCTCTTTGGAATGTTCTAGAAGTATCAATCCTGTATTTGTTGGAATAATTTCATCTCTAATCTCAAATCTCCTTACGGTGGAATGAATTTTGTTTGATGGACAATGCGGGAGATCGACATTTGATGCATTCGTACTCTGATCAGACGATGTTAAAAGGAGTCTTGTTGTAAAGTCAAGTTAGTATTCAAGAATAAATTAAGAAGGTTTCTAGATCTAGAGTTCATGCGATCGAGCTCTAGAGATGGAGTACTGCGTTCAGTGAGATCACAAAGTGGATCATTTTGGATGTTCGTGCACGAGTTTTTCAACTGGTCCTGTGTCTTCTTTGGTCTGTAAGAAATGAACTTACTTTCTTAGCGATATATCCTACTGTGAGAGTTGCATTGCAAAATTAGCTACAGATTAATCTGAGCTTCGGTGTTCGTCACCACGCCCCCGTTTCTCGTATCCCACCTTCTGCTCAGGACTCTCGTTTCTTTGTCAAATTATTTTTGCAGGTCTCCCAGCAAGTAGTGCCAAGGAAAGCTTGCAGCATGGATAAACAATTTTCAGCTCATGAGGGGACACCAGTATATGAGAAATCTTCGAAGTCAGACACCAGCCCATCCACATCATGCAGCCAGGCTGGTCCACCTGTAAGCAAGGATCTGGCGTGCTCCGCTAGGAGCAGCGGTAATCAGCCTAGCAAGGGTGGATCGTTTCTGGAAGAATCCGACTCCTTAAATCAGCCAGATCTGGCAGTGCGGCCTGACCCTAGAGACCAGCATTTCTATGAAGGAGGTTCGAGAAATATGTCGGAGTACCAGTTTCTGGCTTACAAGTTCTTGCCGACTAACGCAGGTGGATCCATCAAAATGGGTATGGGTTTGCATCTAGGAAATTCTCTCCAGAAAACCCTGAGCCCTGATGCTGAGGTTCCATCACTGATTCCCAAAACATTGCTGGGAAGCGGAGTCATGGTGAAGAGTGACTGGGAATTTCTACCTTCTCCTTCATGCGCTGATAGGACAAAGAAGGCTGCGCCAGGCTCTATTACCTCTTCGCAATCTTTTGAATCAGAGGCAATCACAGGTAACAGTTTCACAAGCTACCTAGGATTCTAGAAATTTAGATTAGAGTCTCAGACTGGACATCCACTCAGTCAGATTTGTTTCAGATTGGTTGGATCACGATCTCATTTCCGTACATATCAAACTTGCAGTTCGTCTGCGGAATCTAGTTATTTCTCTGTAGAGCACAGACACCAATTTATTACGACTCGTACAACTGACGTGCAGTTTAGAGGTTACTCACACCGGTCGGTACTTAATGTGCAGATATAGCTTGCACCGAACGAGAAGTACATCAAGGGAACACAAACGTGCTTCAAGATACAAACAGCGCTAGTATTCACGACCTCGGCTATGCCCAAGGCTCCAGTCAGCATGGAGCTCCCTTCACGTCTAAAAGATTCAGCACTCCAAGAGTGCAGTCAACTCGATTTTGCGCCCCAGACACAGAACTGGAAAGCTATGGTATTTATCACGAGGAAGATGGATCAACCATAACAGAGCGGAGATGTTCTGCACAGGTGCTTTTTGAGCAAGATTTTGATAAATTACCCGACGATGTTCTTTTCTTGGGTGCAGGACCAGCTTCCTGTACAAGAAGCTCAACCAAAAGGAGCACTAGATCACCGGTGCTGACATTGAAATCCCCCCTACATCATGGCGGCATGAGCATGGGCCACCAGCATCACATGAAGGAATTCTCCGATGGCTTGACCTTGACCCTCTGCACTTCGACCCTTCAAGCCAAACACAATTACGACCAAAGGCCTCTTTCTATCATGTGATCAGTGCAACTGGTATCCTTTCCTTTCTTGGTGTCATGGTGGCTTTTGACAACATAACATTCCAGGCGAGTTCCAGCCCTGATCTAGTGGGCGGGTTCGAAATTCTGTTTGAGAATCTGATCTCAGTTACTCTCGCCCTAGCAAGCACGGATTTTATGCCTGACGTTCAAGCTTTTCAACTTCTCTACTTCTGTGAAGCTGGTCATGTCTTGAAGTATCTTCCACCTTTCGTATAGCAAACTACAACTTTCTCTGTTTTGACTCTCAGTTCCTTGTAACCCTGAATCAACTTTTGCAAGAACTCTCCCTTCCGAACTGACGAAGTTGACGTTGATGCGTGGTGCCTGAATTTCAGAAGACTCTGGACAGTGCACAACATTTTCGATGTAGATAAAGTAGATACAAAGGTAAGTGGTAAGTTGAATGTTCATGCAGTGGACAGAAAGCTGTGTGGCCAACCAACAGAAGCTTGCTATCTTAAATCTTCTGATTAAGCCACTTTGTTTGCTCAAAACCTGCCCAAGTTGACCGTCTTCTCAAGGGAAGACTCGGGAGTTTGCGGATCTTAGTTGAGAGAGGTGGCCCCATATTTTGTGTGCTTGCTGCCGCTACCTTGAAATAGCACCAACTATTCCGTTGTTGCATTCAATTTATCCAAGGAGCTCAGTTCTCACTTTCAATTATGCGGATGACTAAGTCACTATCTTGTACGTAGTGTTGAATACTCTCAAGGAACTTCACACGTATTTGGAACAACTAGATCTGCTACAATACGAGAACCACAATTCCATGTATGTGATAAAACGTGACTGAAGGACTCGACAGGATCTTTCAGTACTGAGATATGTGAATCATGAACACAGATGCTGGGCAGAAAGTCAGTGAATGGTGGAAATGTCTTGTTATTCTTGTTCATTTGCCAGAACATGTATTTCAAAGTAGAGAGATACACTGGGATACCTGTCGAGTTAGACACCCGACTTCAAAATATCCAACTGGCGCAAAGCTCATGTTCAATCAATCAAGATAAGAAGCTGCCTTCAGCCATTTACCCAGATGCTTGCCCAAGGCAAAACTAATCAGACTTTTTGGTTGGTGAATACCTCCCGAAGGTGGCGCCATTATAGTGTCTCTTCCACTCCGTTCCATTGGAAGGTGGACACTTTGAACCCTTGTGCTTGATGCCACATACTTTACTGCATCATCGCAAGCAAGAAAACAAGAGATCTAGACTTTTTTGGGTTCACAAAAGATCATAATTTTCAGTCAAAGTGGGAATATACTTGAGTAGCACCAATGGGTGCTTCACAAATAAGGGCATTTATTGTACATTGATGATTCAGTGCAACACACATCACTATAGGAAGGTTGGGTACTATAGGACTACAGGAAGGTTGGGAGAACAATGAGGCGAGGTGCAGGAAAATTTCAAAGACAAAGACCAAGAGAGCATCAACCCGAAACAGAAGCTGCTGAAAGATAATCCTGGGAGGGAGGGAGTGGACTGGGCATGTTGAAGTCAGACCTGAAGTCTAACCAAACTGACAGCTCAAATGTGAATAACAAAATTCCCTCTCCAGCGCACACCTAGAAAGCACTGATCAAAGGAACTTGTCAAAGACACAAGCTCATGAATCAAATATCCATAAAGCTAACTTTATGCATACCCTTACACCTTCGGGAAACAAACCTGTTTCCTAGTTGTGAACTTCATAAAAAAATTTGTTGCTGCTTGTACATGCCATCTCCTACTCTTCTAACCTCTGGCGCAATTCCCATGGAAAATTGATGAGTGGTCAACCTAGACATGGAGTAAGATGTGTCATTCATTATGAAGTATAATTAGCATGGTAGAGCATTGAAACAATGATGTGAATGTCTCATAGGGAAAAAACAAGTGAAACACATGGACACGTACTTGCGACCCCTACTTGATGAACTTAAGGAGCTAGGGGGGGGGGTCCCGGCATTGCTTCACTTGACCCTATGGCCGAACAATCTTTTCAGATGAGAGGCATCTTGCTTTGGACAATGCATGATTATTCAGGTATATTATGTTCCCCATGAAGAATCCGCATACAGTCACTTGTCAACTAGGGATAATATCGATCATGAGGATTGGGATTGATTGAAGTAGCGGCGACAGTCACATAGCAACTTTTTGTCTTAGTGCATTAAGTATGCGAAGGGAGTTTTCAACACTATGGCTGAACGGAATGTGGTGTCATGGAACGCGATGCTTGCAGGGTATGCACAACAGGGACATGGTATGGAGGCTTTGGAGACCTATGATCAAATGATGGGGGAAGGGGGCACCTTTTTCAATAGCACAGCGACTACAAGTGGGTAGATGGTCAACTGGAAACAGCAGCAGCAACAGCACAATTGATAGAACAAGACCCACTGTTAATGAAGGTACCGTCTTCAACATATTTATCCCTGTTTTCCCATGCTATCAGAGTCGTCCCTAAATTTTCATGTTGAATTATACAAGTCAGCTCGTTGGTGGATCTATGGTGGTATTGGAGTGATTTTGACATGTTACTGCCAATGTGATCAATAGGAAAGTATCGAAAAATCGATAGTAAAGATGCGGAGAAGCTCTGGAATGAATACGTTTCCGACCCCAGTCAATGCTAAAACAATCTAGGCAAAAAGGTGAATGCATGTTGGAAGCAGACGCAAGTCAGCATAAGAACTAGTATGATAAGTAGGGTTGGGGTGTTTGCTGGAACAATTCTAGGCTATCATTGTCAGCTGCTAGCAGCAAGCCAAGGATGTACTATGCTTGATTTGTGCAGAGGCATGGACAGCTGAAGGAGCAGGGATAGAGTGAGGGTCCAGATTCATCCAAGAGGGCCAGACTTCATTGAGCTCCAGATTACCTATGATTCCCTATGGATCAATAGTTACTAGCAACCTGAATCAGTAGATGGTCAACTAGCCATGGAAGCTGCAGCAGCAACAACACAATTGATAAATCAGGCACTGCTAATGAAGGCACCTACTTCAACACATTTCACCCTGTTTTTCCCTCTTATCAGAATCGGCCCTAAATTTTCATATTGAATTCTGCAAGTTAGCTGGTTGAGTGAACCTTTGATAGTTTGGAGTGACTGACATGATACTGCAATGACAAGAAAGTATCCAGAAAGAGGTAACAGAGACGAGGAGAAGCTGTGGAATGAATACTTTTCTGACCCCAGTTAATGGTGGGACAATCAAGGCAACAACGTGAATGCCTGTTAGATTACAGAGAGTAGCGGATGCAATTGAGCATAAGAACTTAAAGGCTCCGCTTCCCTTATGTGTTCACGCTTAAGAATCTGATCACGCTTAGTGCGCTAAGCGTGAGCGCGCTCACGCGCTAGCTTCTCTTAAGGTGGAAACACCAATTCCAGACCGATGGTGGGATCAAAGGCTTGGCAAACCATTTGGTCTGCATGGTGTAAGTTGCGAGGATTCATTTTCCAGACTCAACCATCTACTTTTGATGAAGTTATCAAACAGCCTATGTTCGGTAATTATAATCGTGATTCTGAGAGTCTTGTCAACTGCATTAAAAAATGGTCTTTTTGGGAGGCTGTAGGATTATCTCACATTCTGCACTTCTGGGACCATAATTCCGATGCAGCCATTTCTTCTGACTCTGCTGCAGTGGGTTTCTCTAGTTGTAGACGTGTTGCTGCTAGTTGGAACCAGGTCATTGGTAACCTTCCCTCTTTGTGGACCAATCTTCTTTCCCAGAGGCATATAAGAAAATACCCTTCTTGGCTAGGATACTCTGATGGTTCTGAGCTCAAGGTCATATTTGCTACCTCCACTATTAGTGGTTGCCCTTCGGGTATTGGTTTCAGTATGAGGGGCGAGGGTATTCTTCATCATCCTATGCCAGTTGTGCTGCCCACCAGTACCCAATGTTATGACATCAAGGTTTTCTGCTCTATCTCTGGTAAATCCAATCCCAAGCCTCCTCTTGATATCCAACATTAGTAGTAACTCATTCTGTTGGTTCCTATTTGCTTCAATGAGCCTTCTTCAGTTTGATCAAGGTGAATGGTACTGGATGAACAAAAACCACAACCGCTTCTTCTCTTATTATGTGAAATTGGGTTAATCCTTGCTAATGCCGAAGCAATCATTTGACATGAAATGGTCTAAGAATTGGAATCACCTCTCCGGTCAGCCCATCCCATGGAAAGTGGTTTGGGTAGATATCTGGAAGAAACAGAGATCTTCTAAACTATCTGTTTTTCTCTGGGAGGTTGCAAATAGGATTGTTCCCGTTGGCAAGTTTATCTCTAACCCTCCTTCCTCATGTGTAACCTACAATCTGAGCTCCCCTGAGGATCTGGAGTACTGTTTGGTTTCTTGCCTCTTTGCTGTTGTTGTATGGTCCAGAGCTACTTCCTTGTATGCTCTTTGGGACAACGACCTTACCTTTTCTGTCTCGGCACTACTGATCAACATCAAATTCTTGGGGAAAATTTGGGATCTTCTGCTGCAGATTTTTCATAAGAACGAATTGAGTGGGTCAAAGCTCTCCCTCCCTGCTGGCCGCAGCTCAGTTAGTGCCAGGAACTCACCTCTGGGAGCCGAGGATGGGGAAGTCGATTGGAGGCATAAAAGAAGCTAGAGGAAAGACAATTCGAAAACACGGCTCTCTTTCGATAATCCCAAAAATAAAAGAGGTAGTTAAATTTTTTCTTAGGAGGCAGTTGCTTTTCTACTTCTGGGTAGTTGTAGGATAGGGTGTCTCACTTTTGGCAGATGGTGACGTCCATGAAATTTATTTATTTTTATTTATTTTTTAGCATATTTTTTTAGTCGACTCTTATAAAGATAGACAATAATATAGTTAACATCTTCAGTAAAGGGTCTACTAACCCCAAATATTATAGATATTATTTATTAGAAAATTTAATCTTTAATTAGAAAAAAAAATTAGGAATCAAATCTTAGAATCTATGCCATATACCACCTAGCCATCCTAGATTATATGTTTGTAGATTTGTCAGTAAAAGATGATATCCCAAAGACCCAAAAGACAATATGCTATGGACTAATGAAAAACACATGTTTTTGGGTGTACAAAAAAGTCCATAGTTTGGTCAAAATTTGATAGATTTTCAAACTACTTTCACCTATTGAAATATTGCACAATTTCTACAAATGGTTTTTTGTCCTTATCACTTAGATATGTTTTTTTAGAGTCCATAGCACAAAAAACTGTACCGATTACAAAACAATGTTTGAGATTTAAAAGACCATAACATTCTTATATTTGCGAAAAAATTGTTACATTATATAGGTCTTGTAAGTGGTATACAAGAACCAATGTCCTTTATAATAAAGATGAACTATTGTGAACAAATAAAAAGATAACATGAAGCACAGTCATTGAAAAACTGTCCGATAACGTCCAAACTGAGACACCCTATCGTGCAACTGCCCTTCTTGTTTCTTGTACTTCTTTTGTTGGTGCTGTTGATGTGGTTCTGCAGGTTCGTTGGGAGTGCTTCTATTCTTCTTCCTATGGCAGCCCGGCTCTGTTGCTGCTTTCTCTCTTGTTAGTTCTTAACTGTAGCTTCCTTAGTGCAGTGCTCTTAGTTACTCAACTCTCTTCTTAGTTATGAGTTTTAGTTCTCAGCTGCTACTTTTTAGTGCAGTTGATTTGGTAGATTCTTGGTGCAATCTGTCTCTTGCTCTTCTCCCCCTTCATAACTTGGTCTTCTGGCTCTAAGTGGAACATCTATTCTCTACCTTCATGGCTAATTTGTAAGCTGGTTATTTTTTCCTTACTATTAATAAAATTTCCAGGGCTATAATCCCCTTGTTCGTTTCATTTTTATTTTTTTGTTTGAAGATTTCTACCTTCATGTCAGTTTAACTAGGACCTACTATCATGTTCAATAAGAAACACTGTTGATACTGTAGGTCAAAGGAGCTGGCTGGAATTGTGTCCTCTCTTCAATAGTATCATACTAGGGTAGTCTGTGTCGTTGGCCCAAGTGTCCCAAGTGCAATCCCCGTATCCAAGTGGGTCTCCTAGGCCCATGAATGAAGAATCTTTTTTTTTTCCATGAATTTATTCAGTAGTACTATATCCAATCATTGCTACAGGAAAAGCCCACTTTGCTAATTTTCACAAATTTCCAGCGACCAAAAGTACTTGAAATTCCATATCTTCCACACCGTAGATCCAAAAATCATGAGACTAGCCGGTGCACCCCTCTCTCATCGAGGGTTTTCCAACAATACCAAGCACCAGAGCTGGGGCCTTGCGGTTTGGGAGATCTCAACATTACAAAACAAACAAACAAACAAACAAAACTAACTAACTAAATTACTTTATATATTGATGTTAAATAGATGAAAGTTATATACAAATTTTAAAATGGGGAGCTGGCCTTGCAATTCATATTAGAATTGTGTCTTGCATATATTGATGTTAAATAGATGAAATTTATATACAAATTTTAAAATAGAAAGGGAGAGCTGGCCTTGTAATTCATATTAGAATTGCGTCTTGGAGAAAATTGTGAAAGCACAATCCATCACTCGCTTTCCACACAGATAGGGAATCTGTATTGACACGGGACTTTCACACACAAAGTATGAAACTCTATGACCATCAAACATACATATGTGCTACGTATCTCCTAGTGATTGCTCAACCTAAAGCCACCATCATATATGCATCTCCCAGTCTTACCAAGTGAGTCTTAGAAAGTGAGGAAGAAGTGTCGCTTTGGGAATATCCCTAACTGTTGTAATGCAGCAGATTATCCCTCCCGTTACCTAAATGGCCTACCCACAAGTGTGTTTGTAGTTTAATTTTGGCAACTCATTGTAAGCATCCAATATTGAAAGTGAATTCAAGTGTGGCATGACAATCTCAGAACCACTTCAGATCTTACTACCCATACACAATGTTAGGCATAATATCACTACACTCTTCAAAGGAGAGTGTGGCAGTAAGCCCATAACATATACAGAGTTATTTGCAGATCACCCACCTAGTTTATTTCTGGGTCTTTTAATTCCCTCGTCCTAACTTGTCTCCATTTCGTTGCCCTGTTCTTGAAACAACTTGAAAGTTTTGGTTGTAAGGATAAGTTCATAAGAGTGATTTACCGGTGCTATATTCTCAATGGATAGTGACATGAAGGACATGCAATCTTCTCAGTACCTGAGCAGCATCATGGACCACCAGGCCTTGCAATCAGGCGAAAAGTGTTGCAGTAGTGTTGGCTCGGAGATCTTCATCTCCTCCATATACCGTTTCCCATTAAATCCAGATGCCTTGAACCTTGCTATATAATCCTCGAAGATGGTTTCCATGTAGGAAGCCCCATCCCGGGCCACTAATTTTGAAGCAGGAGCAATTCTTGCAGTTGCTGAGGGACCAAAGAAGGTGGCCATAGAGATGCGTGCCTTCTCTGAGTTCACCACAACTCGGTGCTCGTTGCTCTTGTACTTGCCATTGGTTAATATCTGCATGTTTTATGATCAGGCAGAATCTTGCAATGAGCCATTTGTTGTCCTCTCCTCTACCTCGTGCCCTTTGTTTATTATCGATCTATGTCTTGTTTTCCCCACTTATTAGTCTAAGTCCCCGCGGTCAATCTGGGCACGGGGTCTATGACCACATGAATATGAAAAACAACGTCTCATGAATACATTCTCTCAACATCCTTGTTCTTTTCTTCTCTCTGCTTCCACCATTGCTTGGATATACCCACTGGTAACCTGCCTTCATAAGTGTTCCTTATTTTCCAACACGTGTATGTCGATATCTCGAAACACTACAGTGAATAATAAAGTCTCTCAAATGTAATGCTGCTCTCAAGGGAAAAACATCTACCTCCATCTGGTCACCCATGTTGATCACCAAAGCATTTGACAAAGGTTGAACCTTGACCCATCCACCATTCTTGTCACGCACTTCCAGACCTCATATTTGGTCTTGCAATAGGATAGTGAGAAGCAAAGGGTCTGAATGGGATGCATTCCCAAGAACAGCTAATGGCTCTGGACATGGTGGATAATAATTTGCTAATGTTACTCGTCGTCCAGTCGCGGCAAGGCTAAGGAATTCTGAGCTTAGCCCAAGAGACTCTGACATAGCACAGAGGAGCTTATCACTCAAAAGTTTCACTTGCTTGTCGTACTCCAATAGTAGTGCAATAGATTGCCGAAAAATGGATCAGCCCTTTCACACCCCTGTTGCACATCTCTTGCTTCATATCTCATGGATACAAATGTGCAATGGATCAAATCTAGAGGTACAGAATTTGCAATCTTCTGGTATAGACACACAGATTACTAGAAATGTAGAAGTTTGAGAGAGAAGAGTACAATTCTATGGGCACACCTCTTCATGGGCTTACATAATTGAAGACCCCCTCTCATCATTTAAGACACAATAGACAACCCCCATGCAAGCCTGTTGTGTCAAATGCCCAAAAACTCAGGAGGAGGATATTGAAGCTCCAATACATAGACTCGTGAGTTCAAAGGTTGAGGTTTTGGAAAAGGACTGCTTAGGACACCTGTAAGACCCGACTTTCCTTGAATCTACAGCAATGTTGCCAAAACACAGGCAAGTAATTAAACAATGATACAAGAAACTGGTGCAGGGAAACATACAATGGCAAGATAATCTTTCCATGGCACAACACTGCCCGCATAAGTAGAGCCGGAGCCATAGTTAACTTTAGATTCTTCGGCCATAGGCGAGTACTTCAGCTTTTCCTCAAGAGGCAGCTCAAAGAATTGTTTATCTGCCCGCAAAACATCATCGAGCAGTGCCAGGGGAACACCATGATTCACCACCTGATATGTATGGATCCCACCAACAACACAAATTCTGATAGGACAATCAACCTCATGGATCCAAAAGATTGTGGCGAAAGCGACAAGTATAGTACTCTGAAAATTGCATGTCTCATTCTACGTCGTACTCTGGAGGAAATGTGAAAGGCCATCAATCGTCAAACTAAGAGAGCAACCTTTGAGCAAGGGCAGTGACTCATTCGCTCTCTTCTTTCCAGTTGGAAAAGTCCATTCACAACATCCTTTAAGTATCCAGTGAGAAAGGTAAGTATTTTAAAAAACCATTACATTATATATTGATTTAAATAATTATCCATACCCTTAGGGTATATTTTGGCATATCAAGACTTAGATGACCCTGGACACTTGGGCCAACGGCACAGGCTACCCTATAGACGGGAAATATATCAATAATAATGATTGGATATACTACTACTCAATAAATTCATGGAAAAAAATTTATCGGGCCTTGACATGGGAGACGTACTTGGATACATAGGAGATTGCACACTAGGCTTAGATGGGCCTCGACATGGGAGACGCACATGGGAGATGCCCTTGGATACATAGGATATTGCACTTGGGCTAAGATGAAAGTGGACACTTGGACCTCTACATGGAAGATGCACTTGGATACACATAAGATTGCACTTGAGCATAGATGGGCCTCCACATAGGAGACGCACTGGGATACATAGGAAATTACACTTGGTCTTATATTTCAATTCTTCACACATGGGCCAACAGCATAGGCTATACACTAGAGGTCGCACTAGTGATGCATAGGAAATTGCACTTGTCTTAGATTTCAATTCTTCACACATGGGCCAAAGGTAGAGGCTACCCAAGAGATTACACTAGAGGTCGCACTAGTGATGCATAGGAAATTGCACTTGTCTTAGATTTCAATTCTTCACACATGGGCCAAAGGTACAGGCTACCCAAGAGGTACATAGGACACTGGGATAGATGACATTGGACACTTGGGCCAATGGCACAGGCTACCCTAGTCAATATATGAAGAAAGCCAGTTTGTTTGTTTATTTGTTTTGATTGTTTTGTTGCGTTGAGATGTCCCAAACCGCGGGGGCTGGGCCCCCTGCCCAGCCCCGGTGCTTGGTACCGTTGGAAAGCCCTCGATGAGGAGGGGTGCACCGACTTGGTCTCATAAATTTTGGACCTGCGGTGTGGGAGATGTGGAATTTCAAGTACTTTTCGTCACGGGAAATTCCCCAAAAAAAGCAAAGTGGGCTTTCCTGGGACAATGATTGGAGCCTCGACAGTTCTGAGTTCCACCCAGCTCATGGGACTTCCAGGTCTGCTGCACTCTATCATTGGTCCTGCTTGAGTGTTTGAATCAAAATTTCAACCAAAAACTGAAGATATTCCTCTACCTTCCGCAAATTACAGTTGAACTGAGATTCTAGATAATCACCTGCTTCTCTTGTCAAAATCTGGCACCAGAGTGTACTGACACACATACCAGCAGAATAAGGTCTCCTGGAGTTCATTGCTGTAGCTGCTCTCTCTTTGAAGTAAATGCATGTGATCCAGTGGAACAAAAGATCTCCGTGGGAGAAAGTGCATGGGGTTCAAACCCCAGACCCGTTTTATTAGCCAGTCTCGAACACCGCAGAAATTCCTCACCATAGAACCAGCTAAAGAATCAAATTGTACAAAGTACATGGTGGTTTGTCCGCTCTCTGTGCCCAAAAATTAAGCCCAGGCACTACGAAAATAGTTTACCCTACCCTCTGCTCAGAAGAAGGCCCCGACCCAATCCATGGTGACCAAGCCACCTAAACTACATAGAATAGACAGGGATAGGAGCCTCCAGTGTAGAACCCGACATTCGAACTTAAACAAAAAGCCCCCCAAACCCATCCCCTAAGATTCCCTCTTTACTTAGGACTGTACACTCAGTTCAGTATGGCACATATCTATCTAAGACCCAAGACAGCAACTATCTTCAACCTTGGGCAGAAGACCAGTCAATCCACATTTTCCATCACCCCAACCCAGGCAAGTCCCTCCACCAGATTCAAGTAAGCTGAGGAAGAGGATGAGCTGAGGTCAAATTCAAACTTTGAACTCTCCTAAGAACTCGATCGACTGTAGTGTCGAAGGCATCCTTGACATTGTCCAGGCGATGGCCCGGGACAGCATACACTAACCTTGGGATCAAATCCAAGACAGTTTTCTGCATGGCTTGGACTTGCTCGGGTGAGAAACTCCGCAAAACCTCTTCAATCTGGAGCCCACTTTTAATATCGTCCTTTGGAATCATGACTGAGTAGGAGGTGCGGTTCTCCGGCAAATGCCATTGGTACTGCCAGTACGCACTCTGGTTCCAGAAGAACACTGGAATACAACCGGCGATAAGAGAGTCGAAGATGGATCTGCGAGTGAAGCTGTCGCCCCGGGGCTGAAGACAAAACACCGACTTGAGGAAGAGATTGACCGCAGCCTGGGACTGGCCGTGAGGCTGCTCGCACCTTCTCTCAGAACAATCCAGAACCCGGCAGCTTCCAGAACGCGCACATTGCTCAAACAGAAGGAGGCGGAAGTCGTGGGGGAACTTCCTCCGAGGGGCACCCGCGAAGGAAAAAAGCAAATCCCTGTCCGATTTTCTCACAAAGTCCTGCCATTCCACCACCTCGGCATCAGTCCGCGGATGGAATCCCGTCGGATACGGTACACCCATCTCCTTGGGATCCCAGGGGTTCCGCTCGATGGCCAACCTGGTCACGTTCTCCATCTCCGGCATGTGAATAAAGCTCGAGCCCCAGCCCGTCTTCCCCGACCGTCTGAAATCCCACGAAATCCTACCAATCATGATAAAATGGTCGTGACCCAAGTTCCTCTCCCAGTACTCCTGCCCCCTCAACCACCCCAGCAGCTCCACACCCAACGCATCCCGCTGCTCCGACGAGTTGAACCACAGGTACCGCACAATATCCAGCCCAGCATAGAACGGGATGTAGAACGTCGAGGCTAGCTCGGGATTCAACGTCCTGCACGGGTGGTGCAGCATCCGAGCATGATGCAGCACCTCCCCACTGAACTGGTCCGTCCCATACCACGGCCCCTCTTCCTGCCACCCCAGTTGCACCAGCCATGGCGACGAGCTCAGCGGAGGCCCTAGTCCAGAATTCGACAACTCTGTGCATATATCCGCCCAGGGATTCAAGTGCGCGCAGTCATCTAGCAGCTCCTGATTAAACCTCGGCGGAAGCTGGTACACATACACCCGCCGACCCTCACACTGGCTATGGCTTCCCGCAAACTGCACCGACTCCCCTCCATGATGATGCTTCACTATCGTCGGTCTCCACAACCACTTCGCCGAGTATGAACCATCTAGCTGACTCTCCGATAGCGGTGAAGTCACCTCGATCCTCCGCCATAGCCACGACGAGCATGGAGTTCTCAGCAGCGCCAGAATTAGCACCTGCACCAGCAATAGAGAGAGAAGGAGAACACGAGCCGCCATTGGGAACGACAATCCAAGCCTCCCTCCCTCTACTCTCCTCATCACTCTGCGCGGGGGGGCATGGTCCTCATGGTCCACTGCGGGGCCCCGCCCGCCCCACTCACCCGGGATAGTCGCCGGCCCGCGATTCTTGCCCGCCGACGAGCCGCCGTCACCGGTTACCACCCGTGCTCGTACCGCTCACCATTTCCTGCACCTTGGATCCCTCCACCGGCGCCCGCCGGTCCCCGCCCGGCCACTCCCAGTCAGCGGGCCCGGTGGCCCATTACTTCTCCCTGTACCCGATGCCGCAAGGACGATGCCTCATTATGACCCCATAATTTCGATACTGCCCGTCCCCGAATCCCCTCCCTCCACGTACCTGTCCCTCAGAATGTCCCTCCTTTTTTTATTATTTAGTTTCAATTTTAATTCAGGTTCTGTTATGGCTGTCCCAATCGGAAAACAATTATTTTGGCACTCAATTATGGGTCGGTGCCGGTCACGGGCCGTGTCCCCAATCGGAAAAAGACCTGTTTTACGACTGCTATAATTACGATCTGTGGCAGGTTTAGCCAGTAATAAATATAACTATAGATATTGGGGGGGATATTTAGGTAATATGGCGAAACCGGTGACTGGGCCACCCGGCCTGACATGCGACCTGCCGCAGGCGGACCCGGCGGTCGCCGTCAGGGCACGTTGAATGGGCAGGATCATTAACTACGGCTAATTAGGTCTGATTAGCGCCTAACCGGACGCTAATAAGCGCGGTTAGGGAGCCGTGGAGGCAAGTTAGCGGTCCGCGATCTCAGTTTCCGGGAGTGCGGGAAATTTTGGTCGGTTTGTTATGACAGTTATGGGGTTCGATAAAGTCATCAGTGGAGGAATGAGAATATGGTACCGCAATATAACCCCAGTCAACTAAGTTATGTGGGAAATGTCAAACTCGGTAATATTCCATTCCAATATTACAGGGTTGTGTATATTTGGATGTAAAGCCACTAACTTTAGCTGTCACTGGAATTTGGAGTGCTCACAACAGTCAACGAATGAATGAAAAAGTTCATGAAAACAACTTAAGTGGGAATGACATCATCCACTCCCCCATTTAATGGTTATGTTTATAGTTTGTAGTTTAAACTTTATACCAAAGATATTAAGTGGAGAAATTCCTCTTAGTTTTAGATGTCACCTGGGACCGCAGAGGAGAGTAACTTGTGTTGGTAATATTTATTTAAAAAAAATAAAAAAAATTAGAAAATAAAAGAGGAGAGTAAGTGTTGGGTCAGATTGATTTGACTTTGAGGTTGATTGCTAGTTGGGTTGGTCAGCTTTCTTGTAAGTTAAGTATCCCTCCCTCGCTTCCTCCCTCCGGGTTCTTCCGGGAGGTAATACTTAAGTAATACCCTTCATGCAACTTTTGCTTTGCTGTGTTTATCGTCAGAAAATAATGCATTGCTTCGGGAGCATAAATTTTTCCAGACACAATCTGATTTTCTGATATTTGTGTACATAAAATTTCACTACATGATGGTGAGTAGATTCAACTGGCCTTTACTGCCCCCCAAAGGATTCAGAAAAGGGGCATGGAAAAAGAACCAGTAAAGCTTCAGAGTCACAAGAGTAGCACATCCCAGTCAAAGGAAGGCAACACTAGAACAGCTGTAAAGAAAGAGAATAAGTGGAGGGCATGATTGCAGAAGAGTGCAGGGAGCAGGCTGCCACTCTCCCTCACACATGGGGGGCATGCACTGTGACAGCTCCAGCGCTCTGAAGACGGAAGCTGTCAAAATCTCTGGCAACCCACATGAGTCCTGGGCCAATATTTGTTCTATATATCTTTCTTTCTTTCTCCTTTTTCTTTTTTCTTTTTTGGAAAAAGGGATGGAGGCCTTGAACTTTTTTTTTTCAATTTGATATGATTAATGAATGACAAAAGGAAAAAACAACTTTGCTCAAAAGCCATGAAGGCTTACAATTACAGATACTGCCCCATCTAGTAATTGTTTGTGAATACTCAAGTATTGCCAAGAGTGTCTTGGAGCCCTTTCTGTGAAGGTGGCGGAGGCAGGGGTAGCTGATCTCCATACATATAACATACACATTGCAGTTTTGCATATACTAAACCATGATTTTCTCAATATTTTTCCTTTATTTTTATTTTTATCTAGTTTTACAGTGAAACCTGTGAGCTTTAAATTTTACTATTTTAAATTTTATCAATAATTTTTAAGAAAAAACTGGGAGCCAATTCATGTCTTACAAGAGGGGGAGAAATAACACCCTTCCATTTATGACCCATGGAGGCAAACAGGAACCATGCCACACACTGCAAGGTAGCAGGATTCGAGCCCCAAACCACCGGGGTGGCACACATTGCTGGTGGTTCTTAATGAATAAGGCGGATGGTGCACTGAGTGCCACCCAGGTGATTCTGGGCTCAAATCTTGCTACCTTGTCGATGCGGTAAAAATTTCCCCCAGTTCCCTTTCCTAAGCATGGCAGGTTATTAGGATGCCAGCTAGTGCCGAGTTTTTCTTTCTCAGTGAGACAGAAGGCCGCGTCAACAAGTTCTGGCTAAACCCTAATATATTTTAGCCAAAATGTCACATTTTTTGTAGCCAAATAAATATATTGTTAATAGTTAAATTATTGAAGGGGGACAAAAAGAGTTAAATCCCAAAGGGTGCCATACAGCCTCAACAGTCAACCATGACGAAGAAGAAAAACGAAGCTTGGGAACAATTGCATGGCGGCTCTTGTTGGTCAGGGCTACTCAGAAATTAGATGGCTGGAAGAAAATATGGGTGCAAAGGAACAAGTGCGGGGTCGGGGGCGGTGGAAGCTGAGCTCCTGCTGCTGACCTAAAATTCTCTTATGACTTAGCCGCATTTCCCCAGTCAGCATATCTCTGCTACATCCCCAACTATATGCTAACTTTTAGGTCATCTCTAAATATTGCTACTTTTCCGTCTATCTTAGTATATTCTTTTAGCGACTCGGCTATTCTGAAACACGCTACCCGCTCAAGTATCCAACTATGGTGGCGATGCTCAACACATCTTTGTCTCGACTTCACACCCCCCTCTGCTTGTTGGTCATACATGAACAGGATCGCTATGGCAGGAACTCCAGCATTCACTATCTCCATTGACTTGGATAATCACGTCAGAACGGTCAGCAGCAACTCTATACGAAATTTGCATATCAACGCGCCGCTATCAGCTACGATACGAAACAATGCACAACATCCATATGGCAGGAACGCTAACACAACCAGAGTCTTCATACACCCAGATGGCATAGGCGCAGCGCTTGCAATTCCAACAACACATCACAACAACCAAGAACAAGACTCACTTCACATCGGATCTGAAGACAATAATACAAGTGAGGAATACCCAGCAGACTACTCAACTGAGGAAGAAAGAGTTTTTAACGCGTTCTGTGCACGACATGCGCCATCGCGGCCCTCCAGCCGACGGCGTTGGTGGGGGCGTCGGCGCGGCGTCACATCCCCTTTTTTTCTAACTTGCCCGGGAGTCCCATTCTAAAACCCAAAACATGTGGTGTAAGCCGGGTGGTACTCCAAGCGAGTATTGGGCATGGCAAAAAAAACAGTAGGAGCAAGAGTCGGGCTCCGGGGGGGGGTTTTTTTGTACGCTTGTGTTGTTTTTATCAAAAAAAAGGACGTGGCGCAGGCAGGTGGCGGTCTCCGACGCCAGGGCGTTGCGGCTTGCGACCCCCGGACCAAAAAAAAACACGTCGCAGGGGGTATGGGGTTTGCGACGCCCGACCGTCGCGGCTTGCGACCCCCGCCCAAAAAACACGTTGCCATTGGCGACGTCCTGCAGTCGCGAGGATAGCCTGGGGGGGGGGGGGTTGGGGTGTTTTTGGGGGTGAATTGGGGGTGGTTTTTTGTTTTTTGCCTGGTTTTGTATTTGGGGATGGGAGGCCTTACAGTTCCATTTCTCTGATTTAGCAGGTACACAATTGAGCAAACATGAATCGAGGGTGAGGACGGTGCGACACATGAATAAGATGGAAGATGGAAAGATGGAAATATATTTACAGGAAATGAGCTGAAAAGCTCACAAGGGTTCAGTAGGCTGACCCTGGGACTTACACGGAGCATATTTTGCAATTTTGCCAATCGAGAGAACTGTAGGGTTTGTGGAGCGGTAGCTATCATGACACGGGCCAGTAATGTGATGTGTTATTGGGAGGGGGCTAGATGTGGGGTAGTATTGGCAGTTACATTGGAGGCGAGGAATGGTAATGATGATATGTGCTAGGCTGGCTGATAGTTGCGCCATGTGCTTCGAGAGAATTTCCCTTAATTGTCCAATCAAACAGATCACCAGTGGGTATTGTTGCCTTAGGTTCATGGCATGGGTTGTGATGGATTTTATAGGTACTGTTGAATGTGGTATCAGAACATAGGTAATATTCCAATGCTATATCTGCATACAGTAGTTGCCAGGCATATGGGTATGTGTTTGTTTTTGTAGCATAGGTATATGAGGTGATTTTTGTGAGGGACTTGATGTGGATGCAGTTTGTATCAGTACTGGTTGTACCTGTTATGGTGGAGCAGGGCAGTTGCGTGAGAGTTGATGTTGGATCAGCTGAGGTATTTTGTGGACATAGCTTTGTTGAGGAGCCTTGCCTTGTTGAGGAGCTTGCAATGTCTAGACTGTGGGTTGTGTGGGGATTTAGCGCTGGCTCATGTGGGCTATTTTCTTGGTGTTCCATGGGAATTTCATGCTTCAGCCTAATTGCAACAGGTGGACCTACGTTGTTTCGCAGTTCTGGATAGCAGTGAGAATTTGCCACATTCCAGGAAGGTACCCACTGTGTGCTGGATGACGTTTGTAATTGGTGCTCAGTCTGCCTTAATTGTGCAATTTGCAGGGGCCATTTAATGAGGGCCAAGGTGTGTCTTGTTATAATTGGTATGTGGTTATATAACCGCCTGTGTATAGGTTGAGTGGTGTGTGTGGTGCTTAGAAGGGGGTTGCAGGCACTGAGATACAAATTTAGAAGTGATTCTGTAACGACTTTTTGTGTGGAGGCTCCTGCATTCTTTAATATGAAGAGGTTTGTGTTGTCTAGAAGTATTTTTGCTTCTTAGAGGGGGGCTTTGTGAATGAGGCCTTATTATGCCAAGGCAGTTGGGCTGTGGGCCACGGTAAGTGGTTTTTTTCTGATAAATAATGAACCGTGTGCATAGATGTGGGGGTCATGATGATTATGAAGAGGTATTGCTTGCTTGCAAGATTGCAGATTGCAAGGATGTAAGAAATTGGGCATCAATGTCTCTGTAAATATAGGGGGTTACATAGTGCTTGTAACTGATAGCGAAGAGTTGGTTCCTTATTTTGGTGCCTACCAGGAGTAAGATCGTTAACATGGATAATGCTGCATACTCTAAACCTCCATTTTACGGGTTGCCTCTGCTGGATGGTAGTCCAGGCGTAGATAGCTGGTGATTGGTAGCTATAGATCTGAAGTGGTAGCCTTGGTGGATGCTTTCATGAGATAGAGGAGAATTGTTAGAATTGTTTTTTTTTTTTTTTTTTTTTTTTTTTTTTTTTTTTTTTTGTAAGGGGGAGTAATATGTGCTATTGTGATGAGTGCTGATATCGATTGGGGTTAGTATGTCATCAATGGAAACATAGTGCAGATTCAAGACAAAGGTAAACAAGAGGTATTGCACACTATAGATCTGGAGTGGCAGCCTTGGTGGGTGCTTTCATGAGATTGAGGGGATTTTTTTTGGTTCTGCAAGGGGGAGTAATATGTGCTATTGTAATGGGTGCTGATATCGATTGGGGTTAGTACAATAAGGCAACATAAGATACAATAACTTTGAAGCGAGTTGTTAGAGAGGGAGAAGAGCAACTTGGCAGAGTAAGTGGGCGAGTGTTGTGTAAGCATACAATAAACGGTAGGAATGTGAAAGAGGTTACTGATTGCGTAACTTACCAGGGGTTGCTTGTCAGTGAGGCGTAATATTGGGTTTGGGGAGTATGACACATCTAGCCACAAGATCCTTCGGGCAGGGTCAGATCTCAATCTCCCCTTGTTGCTCTTTGGGCTCCAGCTGAGAGGGATATCCCTGGCGATATATCGTTGAGGGTAGGCGAGGCCTGTACTTTGCAATATCTGAACATGCATTGTAACCGGGTATTGTTGTGGGTTCTGTTGGGCGCAGGTACGGTTAGCTTGTGTGGAGAATGGTACTTCTCAATTATAGCCACCAGGGTCCCAGCAGTCCGGTGCTGGTAGAGTCTGTAAGAGCCAAAAGTTTGCAGTTTGTGTGGAGCTTGTGTCCCTTTTACTATAGCCACCTGGGTCCCAACAAACCCGTGCTGGTTGAGACGGCGAGACGTCGCTCGAAGAGGCCCCTGCCATCGGCGCGGACGGCCTGAAAAAGAGACGTCCGGCAGTCGCGGGGGTTGGGGCGGGGGCTCGCGACCCCCATACGTTGCATTTTTGCGACGCCCATGCAACTGCCGGGCGTCGCAAAATTTGCGCTGCCGGGTGCCCGAAAAGGGCGTTTCCCGACGCTGCGGCGCGGCTCGGGCGTCGCAAAGGCCCCCCTTTTCCTGCAGTGTCTGGTATGGGGACATTAGCTTTGACACAACTTATATCAAGACAATGGACTCTGAATTGGAAGTAGTGCCTGCCTCTTGCAAGACGATGTAGAATTACTTTCTGACGTGGAGCATACCTTACCAGGCAAGTCATGGCGAGTGAGCCAGAGAGCAACAATAAGGCCAAACATCGTGTTTAATGGCACCACAATGCCTGTCACTATCAGTGTCATCTTTACCTGCCATCCCTCCACCGCCCAGATATTGGTCCCCAATCTTCTGATACAATTCCTAACTACCCACTAGGACTATATCATTTCCAAGACCAAGTGCTAGAAGACGAGGAGAGCATACTTCATCATATTGTCGACTCGGGGCAACCAACGATAGTAAATCAAGCACAATGGATTGGAATCTCTGAGTTCTCAGCAGAAGACGGCGTCTGGCTAGATAGGTTTGAAGTACTGGCCGACTTGGTAACTGACAGACTGTTCTACAAACTAACCTCCAAGGCCAGATCTCAGACACTTGAATGGGGACGGTACCCAACTACATCAGCCCTCAGCAGAGTCACAGCAATTGTTGACCAACATTTCAACTACAAATTATCCCCCACAGAAATCAAGAAAAAGTTGTTAAGAGGAGAGCCCCTGCTCTGGAGGGAGCTTGGACTATCCAAAGACATCTGCTTCGAAGACCATGATGGAGCCACTACGCACGCTGGCCAGCACCACAGAATTAACAAGCTATGGTTGGACAAATTCATCCATGGACAAGGAGCAACCCTGCTACGGTTCATGTGGTTTGGACATGGAGGATTGCTCGACATTGGATACCATCAAATGCTCTCCGGCATTCCTGCAGCACAAGCCCAAGCAACAGAAGGTAACTTGGTCTTCTACCCAACGATTAAGTTTGAAGAAGAACGAGTATATAGGTACAGAGCCAACACTAGGCTTGATGGTCTTCCTACTGGCGCTGTCATGGTCCGTGAATGGGGATCAGACCCGACACATGTGGACTACTGGATTATGGGCACCACACACTGGCACATGGTCGTGGCAGCCACTTACACTACGGACTCACACAATCTTCTACAAGCCACACATATGCAGGAATGGAAATCCCCAAATAACCAGACTGGGCAGCATATATGGTCATTATCTGTCGAGTTGCGAAGGCAAAGACATTGTTTCTAACCTGAAGTTACCACAAATTCCTGGAGCGTGTTTAGAGTTTGGTATCGTTCGGCCACCTCGAGCATTTTGGGCTCGTGTCGCACTCCATTTGACAGAGAGAACGCACAAGTCTCTTTCGATGGTGTGTAAAGAAATCCAAAATTAGATTGTGTGCGTAGGCTACCACATATAGGATTTCAGGTCGATCCCTGCGTTGTATGCCGCGTAGATATATTTGATGATCTGAGTAGTTGGCAGCCCTTCCATCGTTTGAGCCCTTGATGTGGAGGAAGCCAGTCTCTCGTGCTTTCAGTTTCGAAACTTTTTTTCAACTTTGCCCTGCACGGGATTGTCTTCCGCTAATGTGAGTATGAATGTTCGATTGTCCAAGAGCAAGTCAATGCCATCCTTTTCTGGATATTTGAGGCAGATCTTGATAAGACCTAACCACACCGTGGGGTATTTCTTATGTCCAAAAGCTGAGACAAGGTGCAACACCTCGTTACCAAGTGGTATTCCCATGTAGGATAGCCTTGCTTTTGTTTTTGCCGTGACTTCTATGCATTTCATGGGGCGCCCTTTCTCAAATCGGATTAGAATGTGATATCCAAATGAGAGCCTTCGCAGGGTTGCAGTCTGCGGTTTTGGGGAGCTGCGTGAGATGATAGAATTTGTCTTTCTCTTCTGTCCGACCTTTGTGAGGATACAGTATCTGGCGAGTCCTGGTAAGGCCTTTGGACCACTGGAGTATTTCTACACTTCCGATTCGGAGATGCCAGCTGCAATAGTTCCATCGACAGATCTGCAGTCTTGTCCAATAGGGTCACCAGCTTCCCTTGCCAAGCTTTCCATAGTAGGATACCCCCAACCGAGGTGGACAGAGTACTGCATCTGTGTTTGTGGTGACTGCGAGTTGCTTCGACCTTTCTTGTTGGTGGTGGTGTGGTTTGATTAAGAGCTGTCATCGTCGTTTGTTGCTCGCTTGACGAGTATTGACTAAGCATTATTTGATGTAAGCGTGTCTCCGAGATGGAGGTCATCGAGACTGTGTTTGAAGGTCACGAGCTCGTTGGGGACATTCTTTCATCTTGTAAGGGTGGAACATTGAGAGCAGCATCAACACCCCCGACCTGGTGCTTTGGTTTTTGTGTTCATGGTGAGCGATAAGGAGGGTGTGGTCGCAGAACTAGTGGTAAGGTGCAAGGGGGGGAGCGGGGGGATGAAGCATGAAGTGTTGCTTGGTGAGTGACTATGAGTGCATGTTAAGTGTTGAAGATAGAGCTTGCTCTCACCTTGCTGGAGGATAGAGTATAGAGCTGTTTATGTCTGCTGTTGGGCGAAGTGCCTGACGGCGTTGTACTGGGCGCAGTTGGTTATCGAGAAGCACTCAAAGTGAGGATACTGTAGTATTGATGGGTTGAATTATCAGCCAAATGGGGACATTTTGGATAGTTGCAGTGCATTGATTGTGGAGTGGACATTTGGAAGCCGAAAGCTACCCAAGTTAGTGTAATCTTAGCCAACCAGCAGTATGGTGGAGTGGGCGCTTGATTGTTGGGTCGAGAAAGGCTAAGGTGTGGGCGGGTTGAATGCTTAGATCGATATTTTAGGGTTAGGTCCAATATCTAATGATTCCAAGTCTGTCATTAGTGCTTTGTTTGTGTTCCTTTAACTGTATCGGCAAGCGCCATGCAACATTGCATCCATGTTGTGCGTGTTTATATGCCACATTAAGCAATATGATAGCGCTTTTGGCTGTCAACAGCACGGATTGCAGTTTCAGCTGGCAATATGGAACCGCTTGTGTTGGGATGCTTGTAGTTTTGTTTGCAGATTCTGGTATTGGAGGTAATAAGGGCTGTGGCCAGGATTGTACCGCATTGCGATAAGTTGTTTTCTATTTTCTGTTGACTTATAAGTGAGGGGTATGCAATGTTGATTTAGAGAAAGGTTGTCACGGGGGGAGCAATCGAATTGTATTGGCAATATTTAGTATTAGCACGAGACCATATATTTGCAATTGTAGTGTGGGTTTTTTGAATGACATGTTGTGGTGAAAGTATGCATATGGGTGTATTTTGATTGTGATAAGGGGGGGGCTAAGGTTATCATCTTGAGGCACATATTATGCAATTGGTTTTTGGAGTCATAGTGTACTTAGGAGTTTGTAATTGATTTTCAGTCTGCCTCAAGCGTAAAATTAGCAGGGGCTGCTTAATGAGGGTCGAGGTCTGTTCTTGGCATGGGGTTGTAGGTCATTTTGGGTTTCTTGAAGGGGTCATGTGACATGTTGTATATAGGTTGCATGAGGTGTATGGTTGTTAAGGTAATAATATTAGTTGTTTGTGTGTGTACAGATGCGGTGTTCAGGTTGGATTGCATTATCAGGGAGTCTGGTTGGGGGAGTAGATCATAATACTTTGGTTTGCAAATATTGAGGGTTTGAGTGCAGTATTGTTGAGGTATATGATTAATGCTAGCCCTTACCTGATATGGATGTGTGTCTGGTTGGGTCTGTATAGGATGGGCGTGTGTGTGTTTAAGCAAAGCTGCATAGTTTTGTTGCATTATGGATTTATATATAGTGATGTGATGACTGTGAGGGTAGATAAGTGGACCATGATGGGTATTACACACACGGTTTTGTGCAATTGGGCTTTGGTTACATGTCTTTAGTGTCCTCTGGTGCTGGCATTCAAGGGTTTGTTCGAGGTCGAGGTCATGTTGGTGTTCGAACCTTGGTCTATTATATGCAGTCATTGTTGTGTGTGTATAGTGGGAGCTTAGGGGAGTGGACTGGGTATTGATATCGAAACTTAGCATGACTATGTGGATGTGATGATGTTTAAAGAGGTTGCTTGGTAACACTTGTGGTCTCCTGGTTTGAAAGTAGTTGTAAGTTGATCCTGTAATGAGGAGGTAGTAGTGTGTGCATGTTTTTGTATTTGTGAAGCTAAGTGGTTAGAGAAGGGGGGGGGGGATGCTTGGCGACAGTTGAGCTGGATTGTAGGTTTGGATGTTTTGGGGTGTGTGAGGTGTTGGCTCAAATGCCCAGATTGTGGCTCTATCAGCCCAATAACTAGGCCTCAGGAGGGCCTGGGCTTTTGGCTCAGCCTTGAGACTTTCAAAGTTAGTAAACATAGGTACACGTACAATTCCCTTGATAGATTTGAAGAGAGCGTCTCTTTGGTGAGAGAACCCCGGACAGTGTATCAGAAAATGAGTATTGTCTTCAAATTGCCCACACAACGGGCAATTGTACTCTCCTCTTTTCCTCTCTGATTCTATTGCTGTTCAAAGGTAGGCTTCTTGCCCCGAGTTTTAATTTCAGACTAGTGCCGAGAGTGGGTAGACCCCACCCTTGAGGTCATCCAAGATGTCCTCCCCCATGTCACTGACTGGAAACAAGTTCAGGGAAGTTTTCTGCCTAACTTCATTTTCATTAGACAATGCAACAGACATGGCTTTGGACACTACCACCTCTAAGTCAATTTTATCAACCCATATTGCAGATCCGTACTTCAAGCAGGTCTATAATGCGACAAAACATGGTTTTCTAACCTCAGAGTTGACCCTCTGCAGAAAAATTTAAAAGAGAGAGGGAGAGGGAAGATATTCATGTCATGTCAAGACATGGACAAGACCACTAGGTCATTGTCAATTAAAGACATAAAAACAGCCCCCTGACATGTGGCACCATCTAACATTCTCCAGTCTTGTCATAACCACACCAAGTGACGCCACCCATTCAGTCTGATAAAACAAGGTGGGAGGGCGGGGTATGTTCATAATCAGATTCCTGTCATGTACCCGAGTAACCCACTTGCACAATATAAGTCAGGTTGCAGCCTCAGATTACATCATCCATAGTAATCCATAAGATATGCACCATGCAAGATATCATGGGCATATAAGAGTATCTTGCCACATTACAGATCCAAGATATGTATACACAAGTACCTTGAGATGATCCAAGACAAGCATTATGCAAAGTAGGTAAGAACAGTCTGCCCTACAACACATTCAATGAGTGTTCACACCGGCAGTAGGAAGGACCAGCCTGCAATTAATTACACTTCGGGCCTGCCGCATGGTAAGCCATATTGCAGCTTCACATTTGGCCAAATGTAAGCACCCCAAAGCATGCATCGTGCAAGGCCTTCTGGGTATGTAAGAACAGCTTGTCATTGTATATATTCAGGACCTGTGCACATAGGACTCTTGCTGCCCCAGCCTGCAGTAAATCAGACTCCAAACATGCAACCAAGTGATCACTTTGGGCATGACAAGACTGACTGCGACTTCATTCTACATCATGTATAGTTGCCCCAAGATATACATCATGTAAGGCGTTTTGGCATGGAAGAAAGGCATGCCCTGTCACAACATCCAGATCTCGACACACATACACTTTGAGTGCCCAAGACCAAGCCCACTTGGCCAAGATAAATCATACAATGCAGGTGGCTGTTCATATGGCAAAATAAAGTAAATAATCACTGCCAGAGTCCTTTAGAGCTTACCGTCACTGTTTCACAGGAGGCTAATGCCATGTTTTGCAAATAGAACCTCACTATGCTCCATTCCACAACAAATCCAGGTCTGAAAACGGCCTGTCATTGCCTTATCAGGCTGTTTTCTTTAACAAACTGAGGTCTCCTCATCCTTAGAGCCAAACAGCCACTTATGACTTTTCCCTTACACCATCAATCCTCTTTTAAGGCCAAAAAACAGGGGAACCTAGTCTAAAAATCCACAGGCAAAGCTGTCAAAGATTCAAGACAGGGTGGATTCACATGCAGTGCTGCATGAGACAAAGCTGCCAGGCCGAAGTGCTCCATCAACAACAGCAAAAGATAAGTCAAAAGCAAGCATCATCATGTCAAACCGGGAGCAAGCGGGCCGAAATCGGGGCTGCAGGCAGCAGCAGTATATTCCTTTTGCACACATCCTTATCTGCAAGCTCAAGAGAATTCAAAGTAGGTAGGGATCCTCACCTGGTCCCATCACAAGCCCCCACAAAAAACCAATGGGTTAGTGAGGATTGTGGAACCCAAGTGAATCACAGACCCCTACACTTGTTATCGATGTCAACTAAGAACCCCAAAAACAAGAGAGAAAGATATGAAGTAAAAGGAACCCTAATCACCAAAAGCACCTTGAGCGATTGGGGAAGGTAACACTGCGCCATCGCCACCAACACGCCACCTCCAGCACAGCTAAGGAGAAGCGAAGCATACAAATGTTAGGTTTAAGAAGGGAGAGAGAGCGATATACTTCCCCACCCAAGTGCCGCTGCGAAACAAAAAAAGCCAGAGGAAGGAAAGGGACGATGTCATCACAACGGGTTCTCCCGCCTGTGAGAAGAGACAAGACGCCGCCATTGCGCATCCCCAGGAGCTCGTCCGGCATGAAGCAGCAGACAGGGTAGCAACATAGCTCAGACGTCATAACTCGCGAGCTCAGCAACAACCGGAGTGCAGTTGACAGCGAGAGAGACACCCTAGGGCAGAGCCGATTTTTCATCCAGAGGATGAATAATCAATACCCTTTATCTCAAAAAACCGGCGGATGTCATCCGTTAGCTAGGTTTAAACAGTAGATTATAGGGTAGGAGTTAGGGTTTCACTCCTTAATTAGCAATAATTAAGGGTAATTAAAAAATTCTCCATGGCCATCATAAGCTGTTTTTTTCATCCGGTCCAGATGAAAAAATAAATAGGTTCATTTATTTGGATGAGGTCCATCAGCAGGATGAAAAAGTAGTATACATCATCCAGGGCAGCGGTTTCTCATCCTAACAGGTAATTCATCATCCCTTAAGAGAAAGCCTCATCCAGTACGGAAAAAAAGGCATAAAGGAGGAATAAAACAAATTCAAATCCTGGTATTTTTCATCCGGCATGGATGGAAAAATTATAGATAGGATGCCAGTATCATAACCCCTACGGAGGTAATTCCTCATTCTCTAGTGACTCATCTGATATAGATGAAAGTCAATAAAAGAGGAATGAAAAATTATAGGTCATTTTTAAAGGTGTTTTAGTGTCCACCCAGGTAATTCTTCCGGTATGGATAGAAAACCTTTACAAGTCGGGTGAAAACATCTTTTAGAGTCCATCTGGTATAGATGGAAAATCATGAAAAGAACATTGATGCAACCGGCCAATTCCAAGGAGGGAGACAGAGGGAGAGAGGGGGCAACAATGAAAAAAAATGGGTTGGGGGGGGGGGGGGTCAGATGGTGGGGTTAGCTGCAGTATATGTCCAACACCAGATATCCTAAGTTAATCAACTCTATATCTTGGAAACAGGACCGCCCACCGACCTGTCAAACAGGCTAAGTCCTGGCAGAAGACAGTAGAAGAGATTCTCAAGGACCTGGATCTTCACCCTGCTGGATAAATCTGACTTAGAGGCTGTAGTGTCCAACCATGTCTGTTGCCATGAGATTGTCTGATGAAAATGAAGTTAGGCAAAAAACTTCTCTGAACTTGTTTCCAGTCAGTGACATGGGGGAGGACATCTTGGATGACCTCAAGGGTCTATCCACTATCGGCACTAGACTGAAATTTAAACTCAGGGCAGGAAGCCTACATTTAAACAACAAACAGAAGCAGAGAGGAAAGGGAGAGTGCAATTGCCCGTTGTGTGGGCAATCTGAAGACAATACTCATTTTCTGATACACTGTCCGGGGTTCTCTCACCAAAGAGACGCTCTCTTCAAACCTATCAAGGGAATTGTGCATGTACCTCTGTTTACCAACTTTGAAAGTCTCAAGGCTGATCCAAAAGCCCAGCCCCTTCTGAGGCCTAGTTTTTGGGCATCTCACACACAGCAGATTGATGTTTGTGTGAAGGGATTTGTAGAGGATATCTGAAAAACCCGGATTAATTCTATATGTGAAGGTAAGTCTTACTACCAACGTCAGCCGCTGATAGAGGTAGGATCTGTCCCTTTTGTTTCCCCAAGAGAGAAGGCAGCAAAGAGAAAAAAAAAAATGTGGGGGGGGGGGGGGGGAGTGACTGAGTAGCAGCAG
This sequence comes from Takakia lepidozioides, assembly GCA_030704615.1. Lineage (NCBI taxonomy): Eukaryota > Viridiplantae > Streptophyta > Takakiopsida > Takakiales > Takakiaceae > Takakia > Takakia lepidozioides. Next base: position 57,923,731 of record CM060733.1, read on the forward strand.
CTGCTCAGTCACTCCCCCCCCCCCACCTTCTTTTCTTTTCTTTGTTGCCCCCTGATGTCTCCCTCTCACTCCCTCTCTCCCTCTCCCTCTATAAATCTTTGGATTTCATCTGGCCTTATACTTTTGAGGTTATTTAGTTTTTCATCCCTAATTTTTTTCATCCAAATCTGGATGATTTTATTATTGGATGATGAAACTTAATATACAGAAAGCTAGAGTTACCATCTATTTTTTTCATCTAAACTGGATGATCTACATAAATAATGGTTACCTATTATAAAATCCAAGAGAATAATAAAACTACCATCATAAATGATGGTAGTTATTAAACCTAAACCTATACCATAACCCTAAGAGATACATCTCTATGGGATGTCATCCAGTGACAAAATGCCTATCTTGGTAAAATGTGATATTTCATCCAGCCTGGATGAAAAATCGGGCAGTTTTGCCCTAAGCAGGCCGACACACTTTAAGCACTGAAATCGTGCTTCAGTGAACTTTGATGATGCGCCGTATAAACCTGCTCCCCTGCTGCTACATGGTACTCGTGATTGCTGGCTCTTGGGATGCGCAGAGGTGGTTAAACAGATTCTTCTATGGCAGACGACAAAGCCGTGATTGCTCTGATCAGGAACTCATGGTTCTTTATTTTGCAACGGCGCTTTTACTCCTTGTTGGGAAGTACTCTATCCCTATTTATCTACAGATTACTTGTTGCTCTCTCTTTGTGTATGAGCCACTCTCTAGCTGTGAACGCTTCTACTCTGACTGCGTTCTGTTGGAGACAATCTGTTGGAAGCCATGGCGCAAGGCATACCACAAACACTCAAGGTTTTTTTTGAGTTTACCATTGCTTGAACTGTCATCTGTACTTGCTTTAGAATTCAACACTGACATGGATAGCAACTGTGAAGACCTGCCACTTACCTGCTGCATCCTCACTAACACACATCGCTATGTGGTGGTTTTTGGGACGGGCACAGGTGAGGGTCTTCACTTGTCTTGATTTCTTGAAGCTTGCAGTTCCCGTTCTTGCAAGTGTGGATACTGCCGCTGCCTAAGCTGCTGATGCCATCTGCTGTTTCGAACTACCTCCATGCCACTTCAGACCTGCGGCAAGATTGCTCCAATGAGGATCTGTTTCTCTCCTTACCCCTGTTTATGGTTTTTTACAACCACATTTGCATGTGTAGGAGTTTAGCTATGAAGGATACAAGGATACAAAAAAGTAGTTATTACTATGACTGCCTTGATACTTGGCAAATGAGAACTCTTGGTATGACTCTGATGGATCAAAAGGATAGGCTTTGATAGATAACACACATTCTTCAAGGCCCTCATATCATTTTGGTTTCATGGCTTGATAACAAACTGGGGTTTTGAGCTGCTCTTTCACCTTGGCAGAACTACCTTATGTGGCCTTAAAATACCATTTTAGGCCTATACATGCTTAAGGGGGCTCTACACTGATGTTTCTTCTTCTTTTTTAAGAATCTTGCTTATATCTTGGTTCTAAAACATCATCTTCAAACCAAACCTGCAATCTGGTTTTTGAAATGAGTTTATAATGGATTCTTGAGACGATGATGTGTACTTTGGTGCTTTCATGATATGATTGACCTGGAATCCCACCCTCCCGCCCTGTTTTTTCAGAGACCCTGAAATGTAATTGGGTATTCAAATGAGATTGTAAACATGAAAGAGAATGTTAGATGGTGCCCTGTAAAGGGCTGTTTTGTCTTTCAATGACAATGACCTTAGCAGTCTTGTCCATGTCTTGACATGACATGTATATCTTCCCTCTCTTCTGTGCTGCTCTCTTTTAAGCTCCTGACACCCTAAATTCAAGATCAGATGGTGGGTTCAGCTGCAACATATGTCCAACACCAGATATCCTAAGTTAATCGACTCTATATCTTGAAACAGGACCGCCCTGTCAAACAGGGTAGGCCCTGGGAGAATAGAGTAAAAGAGATTCTCAAGGATCTGAATCTGGACCCGCAAATCTTGACCTTGCTCGATAAACCTGACTTAGAGAGTGTAGTGTCCAAAGCCATGTCTGTTACCAGAAAATTGTCCGATGAAAATGAAGTTAGGAAGAAAACTTCCCTGAACCTGTTTCCAGTCTGTGACATGGGGGAAGACATCATGGATGCGCTCAAGGGTCTATCCCACTCTTGGCACCAGACCTAAATTTAAACTCAAGGCAGGAAGACTACCTTTGAACAATAAACATAAATAGAGAGGAAAAGGGGAGTGCAATTTCCCTGACGTACCTCTGCTGTTGCGGCTGCTGGTGCTTGAAGCGAGCTGGCGCGGCCAGCTGCTGCGGTGCTGTCGCGGCTACCAGCGGCACGGGCCCCCGCTGCTGCAGGGCGTCTCTCCCCGCTCACCACGGCTCTCTCTCTCTCTCTTCAGCTCGTTAGGTCGCGCCTCTGCGTGGCGTTCCTACCACACAGGGGAGAGAGACATCAGCCCGTGCTTAGGGCAAGAAAGCAAGACAGAAAGTGAGGGAGGAGGCGGTGCTTACCTTGGGCGTTGGAGCGGCATTGGGGCAAACTCCTTGGGGCCTTGCGACCACCTCGGGCTCATCAGCAGGTGCGTTTCTCCTCCACCCTAAACCCCACTCTCTGAACTACCTCTCTCCCAAAGAACAAACGAAAACGGGAGGGGAAAAAGATGTTGAAAGCACTTAGGGAAAAAAAAAAAACGCGGCGCCTACGTGCGACGCTCGGCCGTCGCACGCATGCGCCCGCCCTTTTTTTGAAATGTAAAAATGAAATTTGCGGCGGCTGGCCGTCGTTTCTTGCGACCCCCGGCCCCATAAATATAAAAACATGTCGCCCCCCGCGACGGCTGTCCGTCGCGGGGTGCGACCCCCAGGTAAAAAATTGAAAAAAAACTCGTCGTCAAATGCGACGCGAGGGTGTCGCAAGAGGCGACGGCCGACCTTTTTGGGTTTAGTTTTTATTTTTTATTTTTTATTTTTCATATGGTACTGGGTTAGGGTGTTTGCTTTTCTTTATGGTGCTGGGTTTTGGATTGGCGGTTTTGGTTGTGGATCTTGGGTTAAAATGATAAACGGTATAATTAGGATTCACGTACCCAAAATGTGGTTCAATCTGATAATCGCAAAGCGCTGGGTCTCAACAAATTTTTCCATGGTGTGGGCATCATGAAGGTAGAACGAGAGGAAGAATTTATTGTCTTGGCTCTAGCACCATAGGGATTGCTCCGCCTTTGGTTACCAATTTTGAAAGCCCCGAGACTGAGGCATAGGGTTTTTTTGCCAACGATTTTTGAGAAATGAAAGTGTTGGTGGTGTGTGTTAATTAGGATGGGATGGTGAGGAAACATCGACCCGTCTCCCTCGAGGATGGGGAGGTAGTACCACATATCGATTGTGGTCCTAGAGCGACCATTTTTCGTGGCGAGGAGCCACCCATTGCATCTGATCCAATACAAGCTGCTGGGCACAATCGTAGAAGGGACCGGGGCCAAATTTCAGGTGATGCGGAGGATGTTGACACTCCGGGATCGAGTCGGGCGCGCCGCGGGTTGCTCCCTCGCGGGCCACCCCGTCCAACCACGTCCACCTTTGACACCCCCCCCCCCCCCCCCCGACATGATTGAGTGTTGGTGCACTAAGTGTTGGGAACAGATACCGCCGGGCGGCACCAGACCACCGAGGTGGCGACCGCATGTTGTCGAAAAACATTACAAGAAGAACAAGATTGCGGATGCGGCAAAGGTGAGTGTTTTTCCCACCCCTCTCATTAATATTCATTTAAGGTACATTTAGGTTTATCTAATAATATAGTATGATTGGTAAGCATACATGAATTGAAATTACGACATAAGTATTGTTGCGTCGTTCACTACGCACATTGCAGCCATGACTTGATGCCGAAGCTCGCAATCACATTGCACAGGAGGCATTTCGCACCGGAATTTGTGCCAGAGCATGTGCCCGATGTGACCAGTTGGTTCCTCCAGCAGCACGTAGATGAGATGCGTAGGGTCGAGGGGTATTGTAGGTGTCGTAGGCATTATGGCCAGCGACGAGCAGGCCCACCCCGCCCCCCTCTAGTTTCCTCAAGCGATCCCCCTGATTGTGGCCTACCCCCCCCCCGGGTCTGTTTCTTTGCCTGATCCGGACGTTGTACCCGCGGCTGCACCTCCGACATTACATCCTCAACCACCTCCACTTTCATCTCCTCCGCTAGCAGTACCACCTCCACCTCCACCTCCACGTGCATGTGCCCCTCGAACCCCTAGGAGGGGTCGGCTTCGCCCTAGGTTACCCATTCGGCTTGGGTGGCCTCAGCCAGATCCTCGCCCCCGATGGGAAGCGCATAGGACTATGTTATTGAGGACCGTCCAGCCTCGTTGTTGGGGGAATCATCTCGACCCTCCCACCCCCATCCGAGAAAATGTGGAGTTCGAGTATTGGGGGAGACGGTATGTTGTGAGAACCGCTACAGACCCTGCTATGGGTCGGGGTTTATTCACGGTCAATGATATTGTGGTTCCTCCTCGGAGAAACAGCATGGTGAACTTGTTTCCCTACTACGGTCCATACTACACCTCCGCGGAGTTCTGTACATTATGCCTCGAAGCCCCATACATCCTACCCTACATTTTGTGTGTCAACAGACATGATGTACGTAGACGGGGGTTGTCTCCCATTGAGATCAGATTTTGTGATGGTGACCCCGACATCTTCGGCAATGTTGCCCTGTTGGTCAATAGTTCTTTTGGTCATCCTAGGAGAACCAATGTAGTATGGGATGAGCTAAGCGATGGGCATGAGAGCTTTTGTGGTCATACGTCAGTATACTGTGAGGGGATGCACATGTTTGTGATGACATGTGCTAGTAGGACTATTAGGGCTGACAGCGACCTATTTGCATCATACGAGTTTTCCCGGGATGATTGGGACCTCCGATTACAGCGTGAGTGGGATGTGTATGATAGAAATAGGGTTCCTTTGAGACAGGGATCGCAGAGAGGGGCATGGTAGATATTCTCATGATGTACTTTGTATACATCCGATTAATCGATTGATGTAAAATTTTTTCTTGTTGCTCGTGTGGGTTGCATCTTTGCATATGTGATCTAAACATACTTATGCACATGTGGACCAAATATGAGCTTGAACCAAGTTGATTCAATGGGTCATTCTAGTGTTGAACGCAGCTACGTGTCATAGAGACGGAAAATTGTGTTTCGCCTGCAGATGATTTTTTTTTTATTCCATTTTAAGCCATATGCTTAATGATAGCATATGCAATGTGCGTGCAAAATTTGGGAGTATACAAAAGTCATTTGGACCCATAACCAGATTTTGTTCTCTCATTTGCACTCCAAAGTTGAGTTATCTTCAACTTCATGCACTCTTCATAGAGAATTCTGCAAAAGTGACCCTAGAAACACACTTATTTTTTTTCCACTTTTTTTGTGTCTCATTTTTTGCATGGATGTAGTGGTGCAAAGCCCGATGTCACAGAACAAAATAGAGCTAAAATAAATCATTACGCCCCTCAAAACTGCAATCATATATTTTCTAAATGCAATTTATTATTATTATTTTAAATTCATTTAAATTCGATTTAATTCAAAATTGGTGCAAGGGTGAGTGCGTCGTTGGGGGAGGTTTTTTTTTTTTTTTTTTTTTTTTTTCGTTTTTCCCTTCTGCTGGATCTTTGTACAAGTGTGCACACATATTTAAGCACATGTAGGAAAAATGAAGCTTGAGCCACATCCGTTTGTTGGGTGCAATGGCATGAGAGAATTTTCTTTCACATTAATAAACAAAAATTGATTGATAGGGTGAACGCGTCATTGGGGGGGGCAAATGATTTTGTTTGGGTTTGAAACTTTGCATGTGTGTACATGCGCACATACATGTAATTATTGAATGACTTTTTTGATGCACACACACATTGAAGGTTGTTGTTTGCATTTCGCTTATAATATATGTCCATATGTTCATTTGTTCGTATCAGGACTTTGTCCATCCCTTCCCGGTCTTTTATCTTGGCACCCCATCCGAAAACAACCCAAGTACATCAGGCGGGAGCCGTGGGCGAGACGCCGCCCCCACGATACCGGACGATGATGACGATGACAGTGATAGTGACAGTGACAACAACAATGAGCATGGAATTAACCAGGAGGATGTGCAAGCCATGGAGGATCTCTTAATGCATCATGTGGGCGCTGATGCATCCCATGAAGAGGGAATCCGGCCAATCGATAATCCTGAAATGGCCCCCTCAAATGACATGGAGAGGGAGGCGAGAACTCCCTTGTACGAAAAGGCGAAAGTGAGTCGACTTTCAACAATCTTACTTTTGCTCAATTTTCAAATTCGATTTGGCATAAGTAATGTTGGGATGTCTGCCATAATGCGAACTATTGCAGACTATATCCTTGCTCCACACTTGAAACCCCAAGATGTCACGGTTGCCGAAAGAGGCGCGCGGAAGTCTTGGACTCTGTGGGGATGGGCTATAAGATTTTTCATGCATGTCCATGTGATAAAACCCTATACTACGGAGAGGATTTGTATCTCACCAAGTGCCCAAAGTGCAAGAAAGACCGATATCGGGATGATGTCCAAGGGAAAAAAGTACCACGCAAGATATAAGCGTCATTCCCCCTCGCAGATTACTTTCTTTAATCTTCTCAATGTATGTAAAGTGTATTCCACAAAGTTTAGGGTTTAGAGAGTAATACTCATACAAGATCTGATTGTGGTTTTGGAAGGAATGAGTGAGGAGTGGAAGGAGCGACGTTCGGTTTTGACCATTCATACCCAGGCTGCCAATGTGCCAGATGAGTGTACTCATTTCATGTTTATTATTGTCTTAGACTTTACATTAAACTTTTGATCTCTGACGCAATTCAGATGCAAGATTGATGAGTGACATAATCATGGAGTAAGACGTGTAATTCATTTTGTAGTATAATTTGCATATTGGTGGAGCATTGAAACAATGATATGAATGTCTCATAGGAAAAAAACAAGTGGCAAACATGGACACGTACTTGCGACCTCTTGTTGAGCTATGGAGGGGGGTCCCGACATTGGATGCTTCACTTGACCCTATGGCTGGACAATCTTTTCAGATGAGGCATCTTGCTTTGGACAATGCATGATTATCCAGGTATATTATGTTCCCCATGAACAACCCGCGTACATTCACTTGTCAATGTCGGATAATATCGATGATGATTGGGATTGATTGAAGTAGCGGCGACAGTCTTGTGCACCGTAGTGGGGTAGATGGCATTATGGGCCATGCACATGACAACTTTTTGTTTTTGCTAATGTGGCGGGATGTGTAGTACATGACTAACTGTTTGCTCGGGGCTAAGCACCAAATAGTACCATGCATGCTTGCATTGTGGCGATGATCTTGATGCACATAGCTCCCGTCATCTTCACAAGATGATGTATCCCAACTACCGCAAATTTCTTCCTATGAGCCATCGATAGAGAAGAAGAGAGAAACACTTGTTTGATGGCAAAGAGGATGAAGTGGACGTGTCCGGCATGAAACGACTTTCAATCTTCTACGAGTTGCCATATTGGGGGGTACATATTCCACAAAAACACCGTCAATATCCCTATGCATGCATGTGATACATTTGGTATGCGTTGCATTGTCACTTTCACGTAAATTTTTTTGTGTAAGTCTTTGTGGGTGGGGATATATATAGGACCTGAAGATTCGCCATCTTCTAGATCCCATGCATATTGAGAAGAATGTATGCTCGTGCTTTGTCAATCATTAATGCATCCCATTAACGAGTGCATACTTAATTTAGGGTTCGTGTTAGACAGAGCTAGGTTAGGTCCCGAAGGCGCCGCCTAGCCCCGAGGGTGCTGCTAGTTTGGATTATAATTTTTCTATGTTATAAGTGTTTTGCGTCTGTAGTTTGTAACCAACAATTAGTACTATCTCACTAACGTATTTACGGAAACAATAGTCCAGGAATAAGCAATGCGAATGTATAATTATCCTTGGTATAAAGGTTATGTTATTTTAGAGGAGGGATATTTAGTGTAAATATTAATTATTCAGCAAACAATAACAAATTAATTTCAATTAATCAACTTTAGTATTTTTATTTTATTTTGAATAACTTTATGTATATGTTCAAAGATAGAGATACGGATTTATTTAGTTCTTACTAGTACCCATTAATCTAGGTGAGTTAAGAATATAAAATTAATTAGATCATTTTGAGGAAGAGATCAACCCAACCAACAATATTACTATAACCAAAATAAAAGAAGAGAATAAAACTAATTATAGAGAGCAGTGTGGCGGCTATTGGGATTTGAAATCCCAACCTCGACTGTGCAAGCAAAATTTCTAACTGGTAAGTCCCTCAAGTTATATTCAAGACCAACTTGTCTATTTAAGTACTTATAAAGCTATTACAAAGGTTTTTTTTATTACAAGAAGTATAAGCAAAAACTAACTCAATTTTAACAAGCGAGAGTTAATCCCTCAACCTTGGCGATGCAGCGAAGGTCCCTAACCAACAGACCAAGATGGATTTGTGAAGATACAAGCAGTAATTTAACTATTTAACATTCATTTCTAAGATCTATCCAAGGAATCTTTAAAAAAAACTAACTACAAGGAAATGATGTAGGAATAGGGTTTGAACCTTTGACCTATGATGCACAAATAATTTCCTTAACCACTAAACCCAAGTACCGTTCTTGTGAAACTTGTAGTGTATTAACTCTTTTAAACTGTTGTTTCACAACTTCCAGTGATTAACGTTTCTATCAGCAGATCGTTTCACGAACCTTCGGTCTTCTTCTTGAAATTCTAGCATTCCTTCGTTCAGTCCCGATGATGCTACTACCCTCTTCACGGTATATTTACAAGCATTTCCACTACACATAGAGTACACTGATCGCTGGTCCTTCAAATCAGATGCTACTACCCTCTTCACGGTATGTTTACAAGCATTTCCACTACACATAGAGTACACTGATCGCTGGTCCTTCAAATCAGATGCTACTACCCTCTTCACGGTATGTTTACAAGCATTTCCACTACACATAGAGTAACACTGATCGCTAGTCCTTCAAATCAGATGCTCCCGCTTCACCGTGTATGTATAAGCACTTCAACTACACCTTCTACAATCTATGACAACCTCTTTCCTGAACTATTGCAAGGCAGACACTCAAGCTACTACTGATAAGAGAGAGAGAGAGAGAGAGAGAGAGTGAGAGAGAGAGAGCGAGAAAGCGAGAGAGACTAGAATGTGAGAGACTAGAATGTCACGTTCTCTCTTTCGCCGGCTGATTTATATCAGTCCGTCGCCCTACATCCGTCACTTATTTTGACCACTTTCATCCATCCTTTAAAAAAAATAAAAGTGCATTTAAGCACCGACACCTAGTTAGAGTTTTTAATTAATTTTCCCTAGAGTGTTCATTAATATAAGATATAATCTTTCTTTGTTTTAATCCTTCAGATCTGCGCCCTCCACCTGAACGGACCAGATCGAACCACGTGTTTTTCCTCCATCCATTGTCATCTGTCCAAAAATCCAGTCAATAATCCATTCATCCATGGTTCCATCCGCTGATTTCATCCATTTTCATCCTTCCTCATAATTTTCATCCATCTGTAACTTTCATTCCTCCAGGGACATGACCAACTTAAATTGATACATGAACCGTTTTAAATCCTCATGAATGTTGCTCCTCACCCATGTCATTCATCCATTTGGGAAGTGGGGATTGCTACCATTGATCAACCAATATCCAACGGTTCACATTTATCTTGTTTTCCCATTAGCTCCCTTTCCCTGCTATGTTGAGATCGGGGAGAGGTTCCCATGCTTGAAGTAGCGAATTGTAGCATTGTTCTGAGAGTCGTCTGCTGGTGAAATCCTCCAGCAAGATAAGCATATTTTCCTGCATTTGCTAACTTACAAAGACATCGATCATGAATCATTCTTGGCGCTGAAGACTATTCATGGATTTCTAGATCATACCTCCATACCATGTAATCTCTAGAGTATTGTCCGCAAACCAAAAGCTGAGTTCTTGTAACTGCCGACTCTTTGTCAGAAACTTCAAAGGTATAATCCACAGGGCAGCCTGGCAGACAACGCCAACGCCAACGCCAACACGTACTAACGGAATCAAACGCCCACCACTTTCGTGTACTTATGTGAGGCTGTACATTGTGTGCAGGACCAGCCAACATGTAAACCCATTCCTCCTTGATCTTTACCCGTTTGTGAGTCTCAAGGACGTCGATGCGGCCTTCGTCATCAACCACCGCTAGCGCATTCTGCCATTCCTTACAACCACCTGTCAACGGTAAATAATAAGATTGAGGCACCCGTGCAACGCATTCTAGTGTCACATGGTCTGTCAATCCCGGAATCAAGGAGTTGTCCTTCGATTGGTCCTCTGTCTTTGCCATTGCTAGAATTCTATTTTATTTATGATTTCTTAATATGATTTCATACTAAACTTCATAAAATATATACTAATGTACATCAAATGTGCTATTCTAAATTATGATCCGAAAAAAGTGATCGACATCCTTTTTTCGGGTTCTTCATGGCACGCCTGTGAAGAAGGGAGTGGCTGCAAAAGGAGATTCTCTCAGTGTTAGAAAGGAGCTTGAGGAGCAGGGTCACATGCGCCATCTATGGGCCGAACAAAATGGTGTGGACCCAAAGGGTGTTGTACGGTGGAAGTATAGGTGCGCACCTTGGCAATGGACAAAGGAGGAATACAAGAAAGTGATAGCCACCATAAGTGTTGTCCGAACACCAACTGGTTATGGGTCATCCCTCCGTATGAAGTTCAGCGAAGAAGACGGGGTCCATGGTTTGAAGCCTCATGACTACCACAATCTATTGCAAGACATCTTGCCCATTGCAGTACGTGGGACATTGACTCCCGAGGTTCGTGAGACAATCTATAGATTGGGAGGCTTGTTCTGGTGGATTTGCTCAAAAGAGTTGGAAGAAGCAGATTTTCCACGCATGAAGAAGGAGGCGGCGGAGGTAATGTATATGTTGGAGATGCACCTTCCTCCCTCTTTCTTTGACATCCAAATGCATTTGGTAGTGCACTTAGTGGAAGAGGCTTCGATTGCTGGCCCCGTTCATTCTCGGTGGATGTACTTCCTTGAGCGTTATATGAAAAAGGATTTGTAAGACAAATGGCGCACCCGGAGGGTAGCATGGCGGAGGGGTATACGTTGCAAGAAGCTATGTTCTATTGCACGGAGTACATGGCAAGGGTGGATATGGAAGGAAGAGGAGGATGCACGAACCAAGGACATCGTTTTACCCAAAAAATTGAAGAGGGTAAAATTGTCGACCTTGGTGATTGAGCAAGCGCATGACTTTATACCGAAGAACACCCCATCCATACATGAGTGAGAGACAAAGATACAATAATCTTGTTCAGCAACAAGAGGAGGAGACGTTTGCATGGAGGCGGAACCATCTAAGGCCGGTTACTAGACGCCCACGACAAGGAGCGAGCCGCCGGAATGTTCCTTCACAAAAATTGCCCATGGAATTGCAGCCTCTAAGTTCATTCCAACAGTGGCTTTGGACTACAGTTTATGACGTCGTTGCTCAAGGAGAGGTGGTTTCAGATTTGGTGCAAGACATTGCAAGGGGCCCCTCTCAATTCGCGACCTCATACACGACAGTTTGGGTTCACGGTCGTCATTTTCGCATTCGTGCTCTTGACATGAAGCGCAAAAAACAACCTTTGATTCTGGCTTGTGTGCCATATATTGGCAAGACTCCATGTGGGGCAAGGGAGATACACGACCTGCTATGAGCAAACTTGAGTACATTGGAGAGCTTGAGAGCATACTCCAACTTCAGTATACAAGGTATCGACCTCTTCTCTTCAAGGGAAGGTGGTTCCAGCCACATCTTGTGGGGCCTCCGCAACACTAGTGCAAGATGATTGTGGTTTCATGCGCGTCAATGCAGATAGGCTCAACCCTACTCATCGTCCCTCCGATGAGCCTTATTCACGGCCTTCAGACATGGAGCAAGTTTTCTTCTCCGATGACAAAACAAGAGGGGGAATTGGAAAGTGGTTATGCATGCTCAGCCAAGATGAAGACGTATCTATCATGGTCTCGGATCTCCATGGGGTGAGGCAATTGCGGTGGACTGAGAGACTGGTCATAATGATGCTGATGATGGAGGTTGGGTAGAGGGGGTAGAAGAGGATGATGACGCCCCGGACAATGCATCCTGGACCCTATATGATGAAGCTCTAGAAGATATGGATGTTGGAGAAGGAGACGAAGACACGGCCATTGACAACGAGGTAGAGGATGATTCGGCGGTGCCTTTTGAGGGCCAGGCCATTTATGACGATGACTCCGATGACCAAGAAGACTTGCAGCTTGATGAGGATGAAGAGGCTCCGGATGATGATGATGTTGAGGTTGATTAGACACAAAATCAAAGCTACATAACAATTCTCGCACCGAACTGGACCCATCCCTTCGATTGATTGTACATGTACATACATATTGTACTTTATTTCTATGATTGATCAAATATGGCTGTGGCTGGTAGTCTTTCAAGAAAGAAGACAGAGGCAATGAATATGTTGGAGCAACACATACAGATGTGGTATCAAGAGAATTATCAAAATGAATGTCTGGCTCTGCAACGTCACTAAATATTATCCATATATTGAATGCCAAATACAAAATACCATTGTTCATACCCTCGGGCCCCCAAGCAGACTACAAATACTGTCAAGCAGTTATTACCACATGCAGGTAGCTCTGTGTCTATAACTGAGACAACACCCCCTCCCAAGCAACTGCCCTGCTACGACACACATCAGTTCTGTAGGCCACAGATTCCTTATATCCAAGGGTACCTCACATTACAACACAACCAATGTGAACTAACCCCTCCTGCAACACTTAAAATAAGTACCTACCCTCTGAGGAAAAACCAAGAAGGCAGCTTGGTCTTGGCCATGCTGATGCTAACCATCACACACTGCCCCCTCATGTCCATTTCCAAAATCTATCCATATACACACTGCCGCCACAGTTTGACATTCAACAAGAGTTCATACCAAATAAAATAGGGCACTGAATATTGCTCATGCGCTGCAAACTGCCCCCCCCCCCCCCCCCCCCCCCCCCCCCCAAAATACACAGATCCAAGTTAATTCCACTATACTATGCCCGACACCAAAGTATCCAGCAAGATCCCCCTTACTATTCACCCTGACTAGCACCTCCGACTACACAGCGCTAGCAAAACCTAGCCACATTATATCTAACACTAGCCCGCAGGGTCTTGGCAAGCCATAACACAAGCAGCTATGCTCACCAAAACTCTGCCCCCGAGATAACATCGCTACCATCCCTCACAGACCCATGCTGGCTATAAGTATCATTCCACCCTTACTGAACACAGAGAGCTATTTATGGCTGTATAATATAAACGCTACATACCCTGCTTCACGCTGCACGAGGCAGTCAAGGACATTAAAAGTTACAACCACATAAAGCACCCCACAACAATCAGCTTGTATACTTATGCTCCACACCCTCACCATTCTCAAAACTCATTCCTGAATACCAAACCACCACAAAGTGTCAAGCAGCAGATACTAACACCAATTAAATTATGGCCTCACACTACCACTAAACACCCCCCAAACTGCTCGACTCAAATAAATATCACCAAATTGCTCACATCCTATCATTATCTCCCTCTATGCTATAAAAGAAATTTAGTGCAAGGCACTCTAGTGACAAATAAAAATGTGCAACCAATGAACATCAAAAACCAATATGGCTAGCAATCATACACACGCCAAACATTCGCAATTGCCCCACTGTAATAGAAAACAAATGCCCCCACAGCTCCATAAAATTGTTAAGACTGAACCTGTGGGTCAGCTAACCTCTCACCCTTACACTACACACAGGTTTTTGGCACGCACTATTACTACCAAAATCAAGCACATAACAATCCAACTGCTAAACCTTTGCCCAAAAATATTTGGGCACATATTAAAGCAGCCAGATCCACATGGACAGCCTTACTGTGAGTTACATCTGATACCTAATCCATGCATTGCCCCACAAGAGACTGCCCGCATAATCACCACCTCATACAATCCTTGGCTACAGAATAAAGCATCTAGCTCCCCTCAGCAAACCAACCTCATCATACAAGCAAATGCCTATATACCCCCTATGTCCAAAATCTACACATACATGAATACGCCCTTATCAAGTATCCAATCAATTAACACCAAAGCCTATAAACACACGAAAGTCAATTTCTCCTTTGTAACAGAGCCCATGAACAGTCTACTCGGCATATTGGCTTACCCCCACCAGCATTATAGACTCCACAAGCTCGCACCTGCCATCCCACACCCCCCAAACATGCACCTATTCCCCACCACTACCGTAAAAACTCAAAAAGTATACTACTGCCAACCCCCTCCAAAAATGCTGAATTCCACTCATTTTGAATCACATCAATACTACCATCATACTGTGACTCGTCCTCCCGTAGCATTGGGCCACTGGACCCACATAACCAAAACCCCTGCCCACAACGATCTGATCTCTTCTTCCAACCTCTCTACATCAATATCACAAACCTATGACCAGCCCCTTAAAATACCCCAAACAGACATACACATTGACCAACCATCGCTGCAAGGATTGCAAATATGTAGAATTACTTTACACGTTGACCAACCACAAATCATACTAAAAAAACAACCAAGATACAGAAAACACGAGCTTGCCATACTCGTCTACCATCAAGAAAATACCAGCAACCCTGGTACAAGCCACGCTCACATATATCCTACCGCTGGGCCATTACAGAGGCTTCTGTCAGCAGGGAAATGGCCCAAAATACAACGTACACATTTGTCCCGCTGGTGCTCACAAGGATATTATACTATGCATGCCACAAAGAATAGATACGACGTACAAGCTGCTCACAAGGCTGGATATCAGCCTATATTCTCATTCAAATTCGCTCTCTCACAAGCAAATTAGAAAGGCCGTCCACTGTAGTTGCCACTCATGCCCCACATTCAGATTGCACCCCCCCACCAGATGGCTTCACAGAAATCAATCGGTCTCCTTAACAGCCCATCACATTATATGCTCTGGCCATGCCAATAGCCCACGATACATAAACCAAGCTGCGAGCCCTGGCTATTTCTCAACTACCACGGTACAAGGCAAGTCCTTCAAACGAACCCACAGGATCACAACTCTTGCGCTTGACCTGCGACACATACATAAGCCCTGTGGCACGAATCCTCGAAACACACTACATATACACTTGGTTACGCATATGCCTCTCTTCCCAATGTGCTATGCGCATGATCAGAAATGGTACATCTATCGTGCTCAATCGTTTGATATGCCGAGATTCCCATGTGAATGCCCTCTAACACTCCCCCTTCCTCTGCAGCCCAACACACAGGTGAGCACAGACGGAAGAAGCCACACACTCAGCAAACAGTCCCCGCGTAAATTAAAAACAAAATGATTATAAATATAAATATAAATGTAATATCACGTTTTTTACGCTCTATGAACCCCTCCCCGCTGGCAAATGACCACACCCCGCTCAAATCACACTTTACACTTCATAATTACTCTACACCATGCCTCAAACGCCTTATATACACAACTACACTCACACTAACTGTACCTAGTAAATATAATTTAGCCTCAAATTATAACCCCCTATATCTGCTGCCACCATTTAATTGCTACAGAATCACCCAGCTAAGCTATTCAGAACAGCCCCTTTACAATAGTCTAAAAACGCCACCAAATATCGTTTGGCCGTCAAAATTAATGCAAACCATTGCTCGCCCAACACTATTAATAACTGCGTCTTCCACCAACTACACCATACTCAATGTATCACAAATGCCAAAAAATATCCATTCACTTAGAGCCACACACCCATCAATACAACATCGAAACCTTTCTACAACGCTTTTTAGTAATCGCCCTCCACACATATACGAACATCCACCTTCACAATAGTCTAAAAACACTAGATCCTCACCCCAATATTCCTCCACAACCTCTCTTGCTATCTGAGCCAATCCCACATCTCTCCCACTCCTCATTGCCATGCCAATCCTTTAACTACACCATCGGTGCAACATCCTACGATAATTTCCATCATAGACATGGCATTTGGGGGAGACCGAGGACAACATACAATCACCGTCAAAGAAAAACATTCCACAAACATATTTATTTTTTATTCAACAAGCCACAACAAATCCCACAAATACCCTCAGGCAGACTGTATTATGCTCCAAAAATCTCCAAACAAGCTAGACGCAAAACTGCAAAAATGGATGCACATCCACAAACACGCGCAACTTCATCTAATGCTCATGCGATGTGGGGACATCTACCAGAACCCGGGCCCCTGAAACAACCACCATCATACCCAACAGAACACACATAATCCAATACAAACTGTTGTAAATCATCTCCCTAAGGCGGCAAAAGCTAGGTACACTTTATACTTTTATCCCGACACAATCTCTCTAAAATTGGAGTACATTCATCTACACAACCTTTTCAATCCATATCTACCCAAAACCACTTATGTTTTGGATCCGGACGCCCTAGAAGCGCCGCCATATGGTATAACCACCTCTGAGTACCCAATCCTTGCCCATAATAGCTACAAACTGCGATCCCACTCTATAGATCATGTACTATTTGTATACATTATTTGTATATCTCCAAAGCCTAAATCTTGTAATATCATGTTATCCGAAAGCTTGGAGACCCGAATAATAACCACGCTAACAAAACTCCAAGGGTTACCACATAACTCCTCCCACTACAAAGCCCAACTGCACCCACTCAATTTTGTTCAAGATTCCCTTCACCTTCTTCAAGCCCCACCGGGCCATATACACCAGCTACTTACGACATATATCAAATCTCTACCTCCAACAGTCCACCCTACTATTCAGGATATTTCTACAGCATTTCCTTTCATCTCGCATGACATTTTATCTGCCACGCTAAATACCCTTACATATCTACCCGATTACCAAACGACCAACCACACACCACAGTGTGACAATGCAGTGCCCACTGTACACCAACCTACACCACCGCCACTCTCTTATACCCCAGACAACCCACAAGACAACCTTATAGACCAACCCTTAATATGCCTTACGTGGAATGTGGGATCCATTGCCTCCAGCTTGCCAACCCTTTCACTTATTCTTCAAAACTCAAACCCTCCCCATATTATTCTACTCCAAGAAACCAATCTCAACTCACACTCGCCCAACACATATATCAACAAAATACTGCTTGACCACCACATCATCTATGGGAGCCCCCCATCGCCAGGAAAATATAATAGACGACGCTCACTACCATATCAGCCGGCTCGTGGAGGCCTAGCCATTGGTATACATAAATCCATGCACTCACGAGAAACAACTACAAATGCCCACATCCCTACGCACCTTAAAACTCACCTCCAAATTGTTGAGATTCACCTCAGCCCTTATCCAAAACTACTTATCATTCATTTATATATGCCCTCACACCCGGACGATATAGCCCTTACCCCCAATATTCTACAACAAATTGTGAGCTTTGCTAACAACCCACTCCATTCCTTATCCGCAATCCTCCTTGCAGGTGACTTCAACAGAGACTTATCTATGCTGGGCAGATTACATGACGGTGTACATTTCCCTCCCTCTCCAAAAGACATACAATGGACAACCTTTACCCAAACGCATGGATTCCAATACATCACTACAAACCAGGCTTTCTCTAGGCAAGGAGGACTAAACTATACCTCGCATAGCCTCATTGATGGGTACTACCTCAAAATGCCTAGAAATAATCCCACACAGCTGTATAGTACAATCCTGTATGATCCCATATATAACTCTGACCATTACCCAGTTATTCTCCGCATCCCCGCGCATATAGTACCTATAGGTCCAGTCCTAAATGGCCCCTCGCTAGACACAAGGCCACGTATTCCCACTCCTATTCCCCCCTCCTCTATTCTGGCATTCCAAACCAAGTTTCAATCCATTTCCGGTACAGTTATATCTGATTTTGAAACAATACTAGATCGATATTCAGCAAACCCCACCCTTCAAATTTGGGAAGATGCAAGCTCCAAGCTAGAACAAATATTCACTCAAATTACAGAATCCACGCTACATACATGCACAAAGTTCCCCGATCCAGTACAAACTGAACGATAAAAAATAAACGGAGGATACTTGACAAGAACACAACAGAGAAAATGGCAAACACAATTAATAATCCACCACAAAATCCGCAAAGCATTACAATCCTCTCATCTGACCCACGAGACCCCCAATGGAGAAATACCCCATCTATTGTAGACCTAAACACAATAGTAGCTTGCAGCACAGATTTCCCGATACCCCAAAATGATGCAAACATACATACATGGCTCATATCTCTATCCCGAATTGGTCGAGATGAAAAAAAAACACTTACAATATCACCAAACAACAATCCAAAGACAACCAGAAGAAATTTGTTCAATCATATTGTAAGATGCTACAAGACAAGCCTCGCCTCATATATAAATCAATCTTCAACCCTTCCCCCTCTCTTCTTTTGGATGCGATATGAGACAACGCAGGAACTCTACACACATCTCCAGCCTCTATCAATAAAATCGTCTTCCAGCAAGCTAAGACCACATACCAACCACAAGCACATGCATGTTTCCAGCCATCGCATCACATACAACACTGTGCATGCCAAGCCAGACATTATCATTGGCATGATATGGACGGATTTAAACTCGAGCGAAGGGGACCCTTACAACTCGACCTAAGCGCTTACCTCACCCCAGAGGTCTATCATTCATGCCTCAAATCTCTTTCCAACTCCAAAGCGCCAGGCCCAGACAACATACCTAATGAAATACTCAAGGCATTGGACCCACACTTCCATCGATTAATTCATCGCTTCTTTGTGATGTGCTATCAGCTCCATAGAATTCCCAAAGGCTGGAAAAACAATCGTACAATACTAATTTACAAAAAAGATGACCCTACCCAATTAGGCAACTACAGACCTATAGCTCTTGCTAACACCCTTTACAAGCTATTTACTAGCACGTTGACCACCCTTCTCACATCCTTCGGAGAACAACATCATATTCTTAGTGACTCGCAAGAGGGATTTTGAACTGCCAGAAGCACAAGCCGGCAAATCCAACTCATTATTTCGGCCTTAGAAGATGCACGTTTTACTCAACAAGACATATTTTTGCTATACATTGACTTTAAAAATGCATTTGGCTCAATTGACCATGCGCGTCTACTAGCCGTCATGATTGATCTAGGATACCCGTAAGACGCAGTCATGCTCATTGACAATATTTATATTGAAGCCACCACCACATACTTCGGGCCTTCATTTGGCAATACATCACCTATACCAATTCACAGAGGTACCATACAAGGGGACACACTTAGCCCATATATTTTTATTGTCTTTCTAGAACCCCTACTTCACTGGCTCGCTTGAGGTAACATAGGATACCAATATATTACGTCTCCCAATAACATCCCAGCAGTTGCCTATGCAGATGATCTTGTACTACTATCCAACAAATCCAGTCATTTCAATCGACAAGTGAAAAAACTAGAAAGATTCAATAAATGGGCAACAATGGAACTAAGTTTACATAAATGTGCTATCACGGCGATCAGCCATCATACCAAACACAACACACAAGCCCTCTCAAGAATACTAAATAACATGGTGCTATATAATACCCAACCCTTCCCATATTTGGACCAAGACGACCCATATACATATTTGGGTATACAATTGACACCATCTCTTAAGTGGAGTGCTCAAAAAGACATAACCCAGAAAAAACTCATCTCATAAGCATCTGTCTTATTGAACTCGCCAGCCACAATGCGTCATAAATTATTTATTCTCGACACAGTACTCAGAACTTCTATAGAATATCCTTTTCATGCAGCACCATTCTCTATCCCAGACATAAACGCACTGGATAGAATCATTATACGTTTATCGAAACAAATATGTGGACTCCCAAATAGCACCCCCAATGCACTAGTGCAGTTATCCAGGAGCCTCTATGGTATCGGTACTACAACTTTAGCTGAGGCCTACGCTAGAACGTTGGGAACGCAGCTGCAAGAAGCTCTAAACGATGTTGGTAAACTGGGGAATATTTATCAAGAACTCCTTAAGCATGTTGCCTCGAAATTTGGTGGCTTAGCAAATTTACCGGCTATCAACCCCATTGCATGCACCCACTCCCATCACCAGACCCTCTTCATACTCAAACATATGCACATTACTCTGGACACTACTATGCCCACAATCCAACTTCATTACACATCCCTAGAAAATGCTTGGGACACAAGCCCACAAATTCATCTCTTCAACCCAGACAACATACCTCGTAAACAAACCTCTGTAAAATTCTTTATGCAATTTAACATCACCACAGTCAGACAACTTACAGATGCTAATGGCACCAAACTTATTGACCCACATGCTTTTCGACTAAAATACCCTAAACCATCATCGCGCTCCCAACATGTTCATTTGCAACACCTCCAAACACTACTATGTTTTCCCACTCCTGCTTGTCTAACCCACACATATCCTTGACAATGTAACTCTTCGCCCCATCACCCATGGGAGCTACTCCCTCGCTATTCATCGAAAAAGCAAATCCAATCACTATTCCATGGCTTCGCCCTAAACCCAACAAGCGTCCACCCCACACAACCAGCTCAAACACCCAGCCACCACAACCAAATACTATATCGTCCCCACTTGCTATTCAACCCACAGGACACCCCGTAACACCCGCCCACACATTAGAGGAAATACAAGGCATAACTCAAAACATGTCCTTGGATCAATATGAAGCCACATGTGTCAAAACTCTATACAATTGTCAATGGAAGAGATCAGCCCCCAAACGTAACACCTGGGAAAACAATGACCAACTTTTTAGCATCCATGGTAACCCAAATCTACACCATAATATTCAAATGGTTACCGAATACCACCGATGAACCAACACCCACTACTTATCGCATATTCATACCCAACATGCGGATGAACCACAAGCCAACGATAGACGTTTCATCAGCCCGCCACGAAGTATCCCAAATCTACACATCTCTATAGCTGAATGTAACCCAGATAAAGACATCATGAAGTCCCAGGCCCACATTCACACTCACAATAACTTGGCATACATATATGGACCACTAGGGTATTACATTGGTAACATAACACTCCAAAGATTGGAGTGGTTATGGATTCAAAAGATTTCATTCCAACCCACTCCACCTCACAAACCTGCATACACCATCAGCATTTGCAGTACAAGTCTCCAGACTCATCCAACGCTACGCTCAAGACCTACCGCCCAAAACACCCACGACAACAAACAAACTTTCACTTGCACACTCCCACTCGACCCTCCCCACACTCCTTCTAGACTTCCTCACCACGGAGCTGCAATTCACCCACTCATACTACTCTAACCCTCTCACATGCCCATTGGGTTTATCTACTTACTCGAGCTTACACAACATTGATCAGCACTTTGGATCCCTGGGGGCTGCAAGGTCCCACCAATGGCAAAGGCGAGGGTTTGCAACACCCCCTAATGTCGTCTTTGCCAGTGAAGCGCTTCATTGGGCGCGCATTGCTGCACATATGTCACCAGAATCATTCACCATTATTTGGTCACACAGCCACGGTTCACCCGCCTACCAAATTCCCAACAAATATCCCCGAAACAATCCGGACAAGCCATGGAGACATGTGACCCCTAGGCCTCTTTGGGCAGCGAGACCAAAAACCTTTGCTATACCACTCCCAGATTTCACGGAACCCACAACCTTAAAATTCCAACCACAGAATTGCATATATACTGATGGCTCTTTAAAAGATGCCCAAGCGGGTTATGGTATATATTTGGTTGGCACCAATACCAAAATATATAGCTGTCTCCCTGGTTGCCAGAATATCCTACGAGCGGAGCTTATGGCTATACATGATGTTCTCAAGTCTCTCCCCTACCAACCTACTTCAACATACTATTTACTTACAGACAACTTGGTCTCCCTATACCTTCTCACCAACCAAATTTGCATGCCATCATCACAGATTCACCATCATGATATTACACTTATAAAAGGAATCGTCGATGTTGTATCATCTTTACCGCTGCAAATCCATATACACAAAGTTCGATCTCACACAGACATAATAGGTAATGATATAGCAGACCATCTTGCCCAACTTGGTGCTATTCAGCCAATCATCAACCCCTCGGCCAGCCCTATCCACCGGTTGCACACATACCCGTTTTGGCTCATATCAACAAGGGCTAGATTCCCAACCATAGCACCTATACGGAATTTGCACACACACATTCAAGGCGAGACCAAACTACTCATAAAAGAATCTCGCACCTACAGAAATTCGTACATATCTAAGTGGGTCTCGTCCCCACACCTGCTACATAGTATGTCCAATCATTTTTGGACATCCCTTAGGGTTACCTATGCACAAATCAAACAAACTTTGAAATTTTGGTATGGTCAATACAGGGGCAATCAACGACAGAACTTGTTCTGGCCATTATTATACCCCAATAAACACTGCGTGTTATGTTCATCCCAAAATCCCCAAATAGATACATGGCCACACTTACTTCTCTACCGCAACCATTCCATAATACATGGGTTGCGGGTAACCAGACATAACCAAGGGGTTAGACAACTCCACAAATTCTCACTTCACATCCGAAATCCAGATGGTTTAACCTCATCAATGCAGGCACATTCCAAGGTCGCCCACCGGACCACACCATATCCCCATGGCTGCTACCGTGTATATGCTCTCAAGGACGCCCGTGCCTTTGTCTAGCAAGACTATGTCCTGATATTTTGCTAGTCCAGGGACTTCTTATACAGGCATTGCCACCGACAAAACCGCTTCCATCTCTCAAAATATATTTTTTGGAATTTGCATTCTGATACACTGTCCGGGGTTCTCTCACCAAAGAGACGCTCTCTTCAAATCTATCAAGGGAATTGTGCCCCACGGATGTGAGCCGAGTTCGAGCTTTTATGGGGTTGACAAACTATTATAGACGGTTTGTCAAGGGATTTAGTGCCATGCACGTACCCTGTCACACACCATGCATCTAGCCACGAAGTGTTACACCTCTGTATGCATACCACGCCACCAATACTGCCCCTGCAGTAAACTGTGAGTGCGTCGCACTCCAAAATGCCCCAACTCCTCATGGGCATGCCGCACTAACTGTGCACACTGTACACAACCGAATCCTCATGTATATCTTTGGTACCACCTGGCTCATCACTAGCCTCAGGGTCCTCAGACACTCCGTTTACACTCATCCTTGTTGTAGGTCCAACCTGACCTCCCGATGCCAAGATACACAAAAAGGCAGATCATTGTCATCCCGGCACCATCTCCTCATCCGTCTCACCATGCCACCGAGCTTCAGTGTCATCCTGCTGGCTCGTGCATGGATTGCAACTCAATCCATCCGCATCCCGATTGACCAAATCCGGTCGATGCACAACCTAAAAGTCATACTCGTAATGCTAACGGTCGTCCATCGATGACTTCAACGGGGGCCGATAGTTTCTTCTTTAGGAGCATTAAATTGTGTTGTTTCGCAAAGTTTTTGTCCATAAAACAAGCTGAAGCTCCTGAGTCCAAAAGTGATTCTACAGAAATATCTCGATTTTGCACTCTGATTTTTACCGGAATTATGAAGCAAGGTGCAGGGTCTGGAGCTAGAAAGAGACATGTTTTCGGTAAGGAATTTGTGGTGTCCAGCCGCATGGTCCCTAATATGACTGGACATCTTCGTTTTCCGACCTCCTCGTATCGAACACTTGAGTTGTGCTCTGAGCTTTGAATCTTCTCTTGTTGGGGCAGTTTAATGCTTTGTGATCTTCTTCTCCGCAATAGATGCATAATCCATTCGAGCGCCGTCTTTGTTTTTCTTGTGGCGTCAATGGCTTGAATCGGACAACATCAATCTGCATATGATCACTACTGGATGTCTGATGGATTGTTGTGTTTGGTGCCGTAGTAGCAGTGATATGATGCGTCGTCGACCATCCAGATTGCTTCTCTTGACGTCTTTCGAACAAACGATTATCGCATGCAATGACTTGGGTGATGAATTCACTCAGTGTGCTCACGTTTGACATTGTCAGCAACAAATCTTTTACATCATCTTTTAGTCCATCGAAACTGACTAATGAGGCTCTTCTCATTCCAGTCGAGGCGTACGCAAGTTGTCGAAATTCGGCAGCATAAACGGAAGCAGGACGTGCTCCTTGTCGAAGATTTTGCATCTTTGGCAACTCTCTCTCTATCATTCTCTCCAAACGTTGCAGTGAACTCGGACATGAATGCTTCAAAATTACATAGTAAAATGTGATTTTTTTTTTCTAATAGCGGTGTAAACCAAGATAGGGCAGTGCCTAATAGAAGGGTGCCCACGAATCCTACTTGAATACCTTCATCGGGATAACGTTGTGGATGTAATCGTAAGAATAATCGTACTTGTTGAACAAAACCGCGAAATCTTGATCTCGTCCCATCAAATTTCTCGGGCATGCTGATCTTTGGTTATCTCGTAATCTGTTGACGAGGAACTGTCGCAGTATGAGCTGTTGTAGTAAGGACTCGTATGATTGAAGATCCATTATTCGACTTTTTTAACTCTGAAATTTGTTGTTGCAAATTGTGGAGAGCGTTGTGAAGATCTTGAGACTGATCAGCTTGCAATTGGGCGGTAGAGGTACGAAGTTCTTGCATCTGGAGCTGAAGACTCTGCAATGTGGCGAACATTTCCGCAAATGTGCCTTCCATCCTAACTAACTAACGAACAAACTTTAGTCTCGCCAAACTGTCAAGGATGAGAACATGACTGAACACATATAAGATATCAGACTAGAGGTACAAGACTAGACAAGAAGTCAAGGTCGGCGTGGCCGAATGCATGATGGGTAAACATGAATCAAAATGATATTTATAACAATGGACAAGAGTACAAGATACTGGAACTCGACTCGAATACTGGAATGCTGGAAATTCGACTGGGGTACCAGATACTGGAAACTGGGCTAGAGTACTGGAAGCTAGACTGGAGTACTGGGACAGGGAACAAGAGTAGCTTGAACTTGTGTTGGCGAGACTGAAGAGTGTCTAGTCTCGCCTCCTATATATACTGGCTACTAAGAAGCTTCCCTAAGAAGCTTCCCCTATAGAGGTTGTTTGCTGGAGAAGTTTCCAAGATTAAACAAAGATTTCTTGATGGAGAAGCATCCTTAAACAAAAGAGGTATCTTGATGGAGAAGTTTTCTCCAAATGAAGCTTCCTGAGCAGTTTCCCAAGTTACTCTTTGATAATTTGGTAAACTCCCGATAACTTGGTAAGTAATGGTAAATCATGGTAGATCATGGTAAATCACGGTAAGTCATGGTAACTTCTGGTATTTACTCCTGGTAAGTTCCTCTGGGCTATGTCCGTGACACATACTTTCAATCCAAGACAACAACATCCGATCTTTCCCTCGCAGTCCACATACCCCTATCAGCATCTGCTGCTGGACATCCCCAACCAAAGACACCAACCCGCAACCCCCCCCAACCAACCTCCTCTAGCATGGCTAGCCTCCCAAAGGTTTGTATGGATCCTTGGCAGGCCTCTTCCAGAGCTAGACTTCGATCCGCATGAATGGTCTTGGAAACTAACCCGTAACACTACCTCATTCTTTACATACACAACTAAAAAAAGGTATACAGCCCTATCACAAGCCCCTCCCATTCTGGCGAAATGGAACGAAAAGTGGAGTCACTTCGACTTTCACAATGAAAACTGAGAATCGATTTGGAGGATCATCTGGACCAAAGCCAGACCGGCCAAGATGGCGACATTCTTGTGGCAAATAGCAAACAGAGTTTTGAAGGTTGGTGAATGGCTGGGGTTTAACGATGCCCTTCTCTGTAAATGTTGTTCAGCAGCTATCATGGAATCGCAAGAACAATGTCTTCTTTACTGCCATGCCCCAGCATCGATATGGCCGCACATCCGCTCCCTCGATGGCCGCTGGAACGGCATACCCCTAACCTCGCTTGGATTATGCTAAACTATGACAAATCCTCAAAAAGCAGAGCCAATGATTGTCCAGTCTTCGACACTCTTAGATGTACCACCCTCTAGCACTTGTGGAAAACGAGATGTAAACGAACCTTCTCTGGAACCATCTGCTCAGTATCAGCATTTCTTTCAGCAATATACTATGACTTACAAATTGAATCCAGGAGAGCCTGGATCAAACTAGCAGCTGACATGAAAAAGAAACCACGGATTGCAGGCCAACTGCACTCTGCCTTCATCTCTACCTGGGCACATCAAGGCATTATCTGCAGAAGCGTCTCCAGCGATCACTGCGAATGGAACAAGCTGCCACCGCCCCGCTGGAGCAACATCAATACCACCATCCACCGCATCGCCAGAGTTTGACAAGGACATAAACTGGAAGCACGTCAAGGGGGGCGCCAAACAATCGAGGCTCCACTTTCGCTGATGTTTGGTAGCTCTGAAGTATGGCCGAGCTGTAATCATTCAATTGCCTCCAGGATACACCCACGTTCTGTGATGCAGCTACTCAATAATAAATCCCCAGGCGTTTTGCCCTGGGGATGCTTTGATAATTACAAAGCAATTACTAGCAAGGTTTTATTTACTCAATCAGAGTAGTATGGTTCGCTTATACTCGACCAAGAGTAGGAAAGTTCGTATTTCACTGACATCGGTGTGTGTGCCTTATGGTGTTCCCGAGGGTTTAATGTTTTCCCTCTAAATAATTCCAAATAAAGTGAAAAACAGGGCCACTGCCCCTGTTCTAAGAAAATCAAATAAAAAAAAATTCAAGCCCAAAAGGTCGAGTGTACTCCAATTTTTCAGTGAAAATACTGTTTGACCCAGCATTTGGCCTACCAACCAATTTTTCATTGGTATAGGCCACTCAGGTTCTAATCATGTGGCACCTAAAGCATGTTGGCCCTAATTCTCCGTGCCCAATTTTATCTGATGATTCTACATTGTGGATAGATTTGGACGCAACCCCGCATTTCGGGTTGCGTCCTCAAATACGGGGTTGCATCATCCATTAGGTTAATCATTGGACAACTTTGCCAAGAGAGATCATGGAAGGGGCAGTAAGAGGCCTACATTGAGATCCCTACATAGCTTCTTCAGAGTTTTGGGCTTCATCTCAAACTGATTCTCCGTGTTTTGATGTCTCTTTGAGATATCCATAGGAGGAATCTTAAGATAGATTGAGGTAGATCAACCATCATCTATTTTACAGATTCGGGATTTGTTATGACAAAACTCCTCCAGGACTCTTATGAAGTTGTTGATTGGTGATAGAAAGATGAATTGACATCTATGAATAGCTCAAATGGCCTAAGGACTGTGTACATACTTATATGTTGAGCTCTTATGAAAGTGGATCATTACAAGTGGGCCCATCCTGTGCAGTCTGAAAATCCGAATCACCAACTTAAAGGTACACCCATGCAAACAGCTTGTATCGAGCTCCATCAGGTACCCCACTCCTCTCTCTCTCTCTCAGATTATAGACCCATCCAACTAGGGCAATTGCATCCTAGTTATCACTCCAAGTCCACTCTATCTCGGAATGATTTACCTCTAAAATTTCATACGCAATCTCCTCTACCTCTCAAATCACAAACTACTTCCTGCCAACACACTCCCCCCCTCTCACACAGCTCCCTCTTCTCCCTAACAGTGGTATCATACTATCAATATGGGTTTCATTCAGTGCCCCAGAGCCTAGGTTCTGATGCTCACTCGCAGGTCAATTGCAGGCAGGGGCACAAGATCCAGTCACAAACCCAAGAGATCCCACCTTCGCCACTACACCCATAGAGCAAGTCATGACGCACCTCCACAGAAGGTTGCCTCTATACCTCTCCCTCTGTTGATCAGATAACTTAATCTTCTCTCCCTC
Source organism: Takakia lepidozioides (assembly GCA_030704615.1). Lineage (NCBI taxonomy): Eukaryota > Viridiplantae > Streptophyta > Takakiopsida > Takakiales > Takakiaceae > Takakia > Takakia lepidozioides. The sequence goes on from CM060733.1 coordinate 57,951,949, forward strand.
TCTCCCACAGTTGGTACAGAGTCTACAGTAAAGTGTGGCCTTCGACACCCGTGCTGCAGCCTACCCACTACCCCCCCAACCAATCAGATATCAGGTGTGGACCCTATGCCCTACCTCTCCCAATCGCTATACCCTGTTGTAAATGGTTACACAATTGGGCATCTTGGTCCTCCTGAGTCATTATTCCTTGCGTTCTGCTGCAGTAGCCCACCAGAATATTCATCTGACTCATCACTATATGGTTGCCCTGCAGTGACATCTCACAGATGACTTTCCCTCCACATGTCAAGACCACAACAGGATACGAAGGATACCCACCACAGAGGCAACACAATCATATAGTACTGTAAACACAACTTTCCCTTGGCCCAGCCAGGGCCAAGCGGTGACAGACCTTACAAATCACACTATCGTAAAGGCCACCCCCGGTGGCACTCAAAGTATACTCATAACAAACAAAGAAGTACTCCCCCACCCCGTGGGCTATGTAATTTGTGTTCTTTACTCTGGCAACACACCAAGGTCATCCTATATCACCCCCACAATTCTCTAGGGTGTTGGATGGCACACCCATCTATAGTTGCTTGCTCACAGTTCAACTATCTATTATCATACAAGTATGTCATTATTTACACACTATCTCGCACCACACCCCTAGGTGTGAGCCCCACGCTCTTAATTAATCCTGTAAAAGATATGGGGGTCCCCCCCATCCACCAATATCTAAGTTGGCCACCCTCATCTCTGAAACATCATATACAATATACTCAAAACAGTGCCACAACCCGAACCTCCGATAAATCTCTATGCTACTGTTCACGTGGCACACCTCCATTAAACTCACCCTTACTGCACACAATTGTAACCACTGAGACACCTCTTGAAGTTATAAAATCTGGCACTCTGGATATACACAATCCTGCAACATCCAGACAAATACCCCCAAGCACCCCCTACTGCACTACACAGTTAACAATCCAATACTCCATACCCACCCATATATACAAGATGTTTACATACATATGTACCCCCCTAAATAACCTCACCTACGTCAACACAGCAGGTGCTCCTGCACCTAATGGCTTGCCACAAAGCATTAAAATTACAACAAAGACCTCCTCATATATGGTGAGCTCATCAATGACACCTCAACCCTCCCTGCAGTATCCACCCCCACTTACTCAGCAACCCATCCAAAGGCCCATCTCACCAGTCACCAAATCACTGGATGTTCTCCATTACACCCCATTACACCACAACAGTTCTACTACACCCCCACCAATCCATATTACCCCCATAACACAGTTAGCTCCATAAACAACATTTGCAAGATTTGACGCACCCCCCCCCCAAACGGCTTTACCCCTCCCTCCCATACGTAATGGCAAGGCTAGCGGCAGATATATCCTCTGCCCCCGCACGTTTGGTGTCCCCTTATACCAATGCACCTGCCAGTTCCCTCGTACTTATCCGCCACCAAAATAACCCACGACACCCTCTATCCCATACAAAATCAGGGCATCAGCCGTCTCTGCATCACCACATAACTACCTCTCTTAAAACTCATCACTCTTCATACCGGCTCTAGAATAAAGGATCTGTCCCCATGACAACTACAAACTATCTGGTGACACAAGGCGCCACCCCTCTATATAGTGACAGCCAAATGCACCAAGGTAGCTTCCCTTGCCACAAGCCCTCGCTCCCTCATCCTCTCTACGACATCACACCATTGTTTCGCACCAAACTACACGTCGCAGCTCCCCCGAGCATACTCTATCACTGCATTGAACTCTCTAGCATATCCAGGACTCAATCAAAGCAAATTCAGCTGAGGGTAGATAGCGTTTTCCATCATCCTCACACCAGCACCCACTATCTCTGTACCAAACAGGCCCCGACCACAATGAATCACCAGGAGGAGGGCTCGAGAACGCGAATCAAATCGTCGAGGATGAGGACATCAGCGACATGCACGTCTCAGACGAACAATTCTTCGCCGACGAGCAAGTTTTCCAAACCAAGTCCTCTCAAGACATGGCCGAGACCACGAATGATGGTGTCAGCTCACCCCGGAGCAAAGGTCTTACAAAGTCAGCCCATCCACCCAGCGGAGGGCCCCTCCGTTAGCGGAAACCAACAAGACAAGTGGAGTTGCGCAAACAAGCCCCAGCATCAAAAGGCTATCCAGCAAAATCAACAGTGACGAGTGCAGCTCGCACTTCGACACAAATAATCCAGGGGTGCCCCCCCAGATATTCCACCGCCAATTCTCGAACACACCAACCATAGACCTTTACTACAGCTATGGATGGGCTACTCAGTACTCCAGCAACATGCACTGGACACAAATTTGCCAATGGTCAACAGAAACGCGCTCCACAGTGGAACTCCAGCAGCTGGGTCTCCAGGCTCAAGAAATTCATGAGCTCAGGTATTGCTTAAAAGCATACCCCCATGTACCAAAACTGTACTTCCCTGCCACAAGGAAGGACGGGAAAAATGGGCAGTACTACCCGCTCAACCAGCTCCCCAAAGGAATTGAGGTTGATCCGGCATCAGGTCTGTCGGCAACACACCACCACTTTGTCATTCGATTCGATAAAGACACAGATATGCCCCAAGAGCAGGCACTGTACAGAGCAAAAAAAAAGGTTGGTCGGGCATTCTCAGGGTTAAGCTCCGGCATCCGGCTACAGACGGCATTGCCCTGCTCAAAGGCAACAGAGCATTTGTCATGGAAATGGCGACGGGAATCCCACTTCAAGGTAAAGTAGAGAAAGCGTTTGACTTACTTACAGCCTCGGATTACCTATTTCTCTACATGGACAGTGAAGTTCTGCTAGGCACCATCAGCTACAAGCTCACAATCACTTCATAATGGACATGTATCAGCATGGGGACGAATTTGAGGTTATGAACGTGTACAAGCCAGGACCCGAGAAGAAGTTCTGCTTCATCTATCTGGCCTCCATCGACACAAAAAAACGTCTGCTGGAAATGGGTATCCGAATCAATCGCATACTTATCAAGCCACAGTTGCGCATCAACCGCGGAAGCACGACAGGTCTTGCAGCTACCCCCCAGGAAGTAGTGGCAGAAAGGGACGCGCTCACGTTAGTGGTCAAAAAGCCTTAGCCCCTTGCACACCCAGGCAAACACGGAAGCGGCATTGAGGGAAGTCTTCGGCAAAGACAACGTCACTCAAATCCACTTCAGCAAAATCGCCCCAATGGAGCCACTCCTGCCAAGCAAGATCACTAGCTCCAACGGGCATGGCGAATCCAACAACCTGCCCAACACTCAAGCTGGCGGTTACAGGCCATTGGCCCTCCTTGAGCTCAAGCACGATGGACCCCGCAAGCTCGGCACTACAGGCCTTCTAGGCGCTCAACCCACCCCCGAGCTTGGACAAGCAGGCCACTTGTAGACCTCTTATCTGTTATGCAAAAGTTACCTCTCTATGCACCTCTACGGTTCTCCGCTCAGCTCAGCTCTCTCACTACACTACCCCTACAACCTCTACACTTGAATCTCTCTATGGGGTACCCTACCCCTTCCCTAACATCAAATATACATGCGCAAACACACCACGCTCATACACAACGAGCTAACAACTCTGCCCGACCACTATGCGTTGCAAAGCAAACTCCACCCTCTCTTCCGAGCTCGAAGTACCTCTCCGTAAGCCACGACCCTGTTCTGAACTACTCCCAACCTCGGTCGCCACATCGCTGCTCCCATACTTAACCCTTGACACCTGTCCCACTCTCTTATATGAATACACCTCCCACTACAATTCCAACCCACAACCAACTAATAATAAAACACTCCCTCACATTGGAAGCCAACGGTCCCTTCCGCCCGCCCCTCGACACAATGGATTGGATGTATGCAATCCATCCAGCCCACTCACACCTCCTCAGCCTTCATCCATCCCGCCCCCACCTCACCCTCCTTAATACCCCCATATGCAACCATGTTCATTCATCCACATCCGTTTATGCAAATCATACTCTCCCCTCACTCAAAACCCACACCCACTATTCACCAACTACATGATATGTCCGGGCTTAGCGTTATCAAAATCAGAATCAAACCCCCCATACACACCCCCCATACACACCCATGCCACTAGTTCCACTCACGCCCAAGACAATCCCACCAATACCACCCCCCCCTCCCCATACACCCCCAAAGTAGATACTTCTTGCGCATCCCCGTCTCTAGACCCCTAACACACCACCTCGTAACACATTGCCCACATGGCAGATACCATCAGAAACCCCTCGCATCCAAACACTCATCCCACCACCCACCGTCCCACTTTAAAACTCATGCAATTATACACAAAAAGCTGCTCCTCTTACGATGTGGAGACATCCACCCAAACCCAGGCCCTCCTACCATCACCAATATTATAAACCACCACCCCAGGGACCACCAAGAAAGATATGGGCTATACTATGGCAAACCAGATCCTCAGTGACCCTCAAGAAGGATTTTGTGCCACACGTAGTACAACCCGACAAATCTAATATGTTCTTTCTGCCCTTGAAGACGCTAAACTCACCAAGCAAGATATTGATTTAAAGAATGCCTTCGGCTCCCTAGACCATGCCCGGTTATTAGCCAAAATTGAGCTAGGTTACCCCACTGATATTGTCCAACTAATCGGTAACATATACACAAACAGTACCACAAAATATTTTGGCACATACTACAGCTCTATCCCACCCATCCCCATTCTTCGGGGCACTATTCAAGGTGACACCTTAAGTCCTTACTTATTTATTATCTTCCTAGAACCCCTGCTCAGGTGGCTCGCCCGAGGCAAGCTTGGGTATCATTCCAAATCACCCCCTAGTGTATGGGATGATTAGGGGGCTGGAGCTGATGCCATAGTTATCGGTTGGGAGTTGTGTAAGGGCATTAGGGGTACTATTAGGTAATCCACATACACACTTGGTAAGATGAATAATTTTCTTATCAAGTTTTTTGACGTCAGGTATGGAGAAAGGGGCGGCGTGGAATGAGTATTGATTTTGTGTTTGTAATATTGTTTTAATGATTGATAGTTTGGGACGAATGGCGATCGGAGCTTTAAACAAGGCTAGGCTTTTGGTAGTTAATTTGGATGTCGTAGATTCCTTCTGGATGTGTCAGGTGAGGGAAGGTACTAATTGGATACCTAGGTAAGTGTATGGTTCATCTAGGCCTAGAAAGGGAAAGGGTGTATTTTGGTAGTGTACATAGAGTTTACAATGAGATGCCATGGCAGTTTTGGTAAGTCAACTTTGGTGTGTGGCGGCTGTAATGGCACATTTGTGAAGACTAAGTTCCGTACCTGACCATTGGTTGAATCTGGATAGCTTAGTGACTTGTCGGTTTAGGTATTGTGGTTTATGTGCAAGGATGGCTAGGTCATCTGCATAGGCAGCGGCTGAGATGTCGTTTTTTGACGTAAATGCGTCATTTTTCCTGTACATAGTTTGTTGGTTTTGATCTACAATCTTACATTTCTATGAAATTTCTTAAAAAGGACACAACATTGTACCTATCTACATGTAGTATCTACCTTCTCAGACTTGCCCCCAAAAACCGTTATCTCTAGAAGTGATGGACTTTTTGAAAAGTCCATAAGCTTTTGTTACAGTCCATACAAAACTTGTTATGGACTCATTATCTGTTAGATTTTGTAACATAATTGGAATAAGGGACTTGGCCCTCCCTTGCGATTATGATAAAGAATCTAGTGTGAGAATTTTTTAATATTTTTACTTATTAAATTAAATTTTATGTACTTTGTCATGGTTTTGTTTGTGATTAGTTAGAAATAGTTATTTCTAGCTAATTAGGACATTATACATTTATATTTGTATTTTGTTGGCATTGGAACTTCATTTAGTTCCATGTGTCAAGTGAGGTGGTGAACCTCACTTGGGACGTGAAGAGGTTATCTTCACGTGAGACGTAGGCAGACTCGTCTTCTACTAGTCGAGCCTCCCGAGGCCTCTCTCGCCGCCATAGCTCTAGTATTTGAGATGGAGAGTGGGTGAGATCTGTATGGTGGAGTTATTTAGCAAAAGTGCCATTGGCTTGACTTATATAACGTGATAGAGTGGTTTCTCCTCTTTTCACCATTTCCGTATCACTAGAAGAAGACCTGCTTACATCTATGAGTGCAAGGTGTTAGCATAGTTAGCACTTGTGTGTGGAAGAGAACTTGATAGATAGCTCTTAAGTTACAAGGTGTTGCAGGGTTTGCAAGAAGAAAGACTTGTGGTGTTTATGTACAAGAGGAGGTCTTCAAGGAGAGCCCCATTGAAAAGTTTGAGAGCTTGTGAAGAAGCTCTTGTTCTGCAAGTGTTGCAGGGTTTGAGGAGTTCAAGAAGAGCTCGGGTGTTAAGGAAGCAAGCGGTGCATGTGTGGAGCATGATTTCAGCTTGTGGGAGTCTTCAACTTCAAGCTTAGGAGGGCTATGAGTGGAGGTAGACATCTGATTTCTCTTTGGGGCAGAATAGTGTATTTGTAGAGCATGCTTTGAGTTGGGGTTTCAATCCCAAACTTGGGGAGAGCATGTCTATGGAAATGACAAGTGCAGGGCTGGATTAGGAGCTCTAAGAGGTGCACTATGGCCATGGAAGGAAACACTATGAGTGCATGCGATGGCTAGAAAAGGGTATGCCATAGAAAGCTCAATAGCTTGTTCTATGCTTGTTTCAATAAGTTCTATAGAGAAAGAGAGCTTGTTGTGTAGCAAATAGCTTGCTCAGGGAGTTAGAGGCACTCTTGGTGGTCTATTGATGCTCAAGAAACCAAGAACAACACCTCTGGTTGCTCCATAGAAGCCATAGCTCGTTGCAGCAATCGCAAAGGCAAAGCGGCGCAAACCCTAGCTTGGGAACGCTTGGGAACGCGTGGGAACTCCTTGGGAACTCGTGGGAATGCATGGGAACGTGTGGGAATATTGCCCCAGAGTTGGGAGCATCACCATTGTCCAATCGGCACTATTGAGCCAGTGGAATGAAAATCGGTTGCAGTGGATGAGAATCGGTTGCAGTGGATGAAACTGCACCAGCGGATGAAATCTCGCACTATCGGATGAAAAATTGCGGCGACGGATGAAACGGCGTCAGTGGATGAAATCGTGGCAGCGGATGAAGTATCGTGCCATTGGATGAAAAATCGCGGTGACGGATGAAATCGCGCCAGCGGATGAAATATCGAACCTGCGGATGAGAAATCGCAGTTTTGGATGAAATTTGGTTAGCGACGGATGAAAAATCGACTAACTGTGGATATTTTTGGAGCCTTCTAGGGGCTTGTTTGAGGACTATTTGGGGTCTATTGAATTCAATATCTTGCAGGCTTGTGGAGCCTGCTTGGGGCTGTTTGAAGGACTATTTGGGGTCCTTTGAGGCCAATGTTTTGCAGGCATGTGGAGCCTTGTAAGGGCTGGTTGGAGGACGATTGGAGGTCCTTGGAGGCCCATATTGGGCAGACTTATGGAACTTTCTAAGAGCTCTTTGGGGGGACTATTGGAGGTCCTTGGAGGCCAATACTTTGCAGATTTGAGGAGCTTCTTAAGGGCTGGTTGGGGACTGTTGGAGGTCCTTGGAGGCCAATACTTGGCAGATTTGAGGAGCTTCTTAAGGGCTGTTGGAGGACTGTTGGAGGTCCTTGGGGGCCAATACTTGGCAGATTTGTGGAGTTTCTTAAGGACTGTTTGGAGGACTCTTGGAGGTCCGTGGAGGCCATATTGAGCAGGCTTGTGGAGCCATTTGTGAGGGCTGGTTGGAGACCGTGGAAGCCACTAATTGGTGGGCGCCTAGGGCCTTTTGGTGGACTGTTTAGAGTCCAAGTTTGCGAACTTCTTGAACCTCGGTGGGTCTATGTGAGGGGGGCTGATTGAGGGCAGATTTCAGAAGTTCATGGCAATAATTTGAGGGCTCTTGAGAGTTATTTGAGAGGTTTTTTAAGGATAGTCTTATCTATTGCTTGAGCAAGAGTGAGTGTGAAGATAGGGGGAGTAATGGGATGAGAGCATTCCGGGCTTAGAGATTGCTTTAGCTTCCCTTCTCTATAGTCTTCCATCATTCTTGTAGGCCAAAGCTTTTCCGGAGGCAGAGCTAGTTTGGATAGAGACTTGGACATCTTGTGGGTTTATTGAAGCCGCAAGGAGATCGATTGAATTAAGCTGTGGGAGGTGTTGTTGTTTGAGTTTCATGTGTTTGGATCCTCCTCCCACATATGCATGCTTGACTGTGCGCCATGCTAGTTTGGTTTGGGCGCTTGCTTTTATAGGTGGTTGTGCCAGAAATATTGTGGCCGGCCAATCCTAGAGCGTGCTGTCGGTGGTGAGGCTGGGGTGATGACTACCAGACCATCATTGTTTCTCTTATGGTGAGGCTGGGTTGATGACCAGCAGACCATAGGAGTGCCTGCGGTGGATGCAGGTGTAGGTGCAGGTAGGAACCTAGTATTCCAAACCATAAGCCGCAACAGGTTTTCTACCCGGTTACCTTGTGGAAAGGGGGCTTAGAGGCAGATTGATAATCGGTTTGAGTGTGAGTTTTCATCATGGAGGTGCCACTAGTTGCTGAGGAGAGTGCCGGTACGAGCACCAACGATACTAGTGGGTATACAAGATGAGGTGTGCGGTTTAGGCCACCTTCACCTTCAGTGTCTTCTGAGGAAGGTTCAAACTCGGAGTTAGCTGGATTCTCGCCGAGGGTGCAAGCCATTTCCGTGCCATTGTTGTGGGATACGATAGAGGAAATGTATGGAGCTACCAAGGGGCCATGTCGGTACTCGGGAACTGTGGCACCATCGAGCTTGATGATTTCATACATGAGTTTGATAGTTGGTGTGATTTGCAGCAGATGCGCAATCCACAACTGTTTACGCCTTTTATGGCGTGGAAGGGGCTGTTTCAGCACCTTGAGGGGCCGCATATGGATGACTATCATGAGTTTAGGCGGGGAAATGAGGTGGAGATTAAGGAGTGGCGACAATATTTGTCACCTGACTATGTCTCCATCACTAGAGGCACAAGGGCAGTGACGATACCAGCAGCTACACCAACATCCCCAACTGCAAGCACTAGTAGTGGGACAAGTAAAGATGGAGTTGGGAAATCCACCCAAGCTTCTACTGTAGCACCAGCACCCGTGCCTGCCTTTAACCCAGTTGTGGAGTTATTCGAGGAGTTAAGGAGAAACTACCAGGGGCTAAGGACGGAGAAATTGCGGAGCTTGTAAGAGTTCCAGCGCAAGCCTACTGAGAGTTTGAGAGAGGATTACACGCGCATGAGGCGATTGATAAATATAACCCAAGGGGTAGCGGAAGCTCAAGCAGTCCAATTCTGGTATGGGATATTGGACAAGGAGCTGAGGAGAAGGGTGCGGGATGCAACTCTCCTAAAAGTGGACCAACCCACCTTAGCAAACGTGTTTTTGCTGGCAGAGCGGATAGAGCTCAATATGGTGGAGGAGCGAGTGGTCATGGTGGGGTTTGGTAAGGAGACACAACGAAGTGGGCCTCCTAGCCAACAACAACCACTACCCCAACGTGCTCAAGGCAACAAAGGGGCTCAGACGAAGCCCAGGGAAGGACAGAGAGGATCTCAATTGCAGAGGTCACTTCCTTCATTCTCAGGCCAACAACAGTCGGGTGTGACATGTTGGGATTGTGGAGGACCTCATGTTAAGAGAGACTGCCCGGAGAGAGGCAAAGGGCCGGCACAGACACAGCCTACACAACTACAGTGTGGGCATTGTGGCAAATATGGGCATGAAGAGGCCCATTGTTATGACTTGCATCCTGAGCTACGGCCAGGCCAGTTCCAAGGGAACAATTGTGGCCGTGGACGAGACAAGGTAGAGGAGGCAGAGGTCGTGGTGGAGATCGTAACCAGAACCAAGGAGCACAGGGTCAAGGTCAAGGTCATGACCAAGGCATGGTGGATAGGCTTGCCTAGCTAGAGCAACGTCTTGCTGCCATGGCCATTATTAATGTGGCGCCAGCTCCAAGGCCTGAAGTTCAAGCCCCACCTGCACAACCTCCTATGCCTAGGGAAGACTAGATTGGTATGGGTTTCATGTGTAGAGCCGCACTTGCTGGACCATTGCATGTGGATTTTGCAGCTGCTGTCACTCGAGCAGCAACTCGTGCTCCTGAGCCAAGAGGAGCGGATGTGGATTTTGATCCACAAAGGGGGGAAGCAAGTCGACAGACAAGGCTTCCACAGTCTTTTACATTGGTTGAGACAGTGTCAACTACACCATCGATGGTACCCGCTCGCCCAAGTGTGTCAGAGGTAGAGCCACGAGTGCCATTGGGGAGAGTTGGTGTGGCTCGGGAAATGCCAGTGGGTGGTGCAAAGCAAGGTGCAACCAGTACATTGTTGGGGGCGGCTATGGCGGTTTGCCAAGCTCCATTGTTTTCTGCCACGACAATTGCAATGTCGGGGATGCGGCCAACTGCAGTATTTAAACTGACAGTCTGTGAGAGTGGTGATGCATTGGCACTATCTGCGGGGATAGCAGATAAGGTGCAATGCATGAATGCCCTGGATTCAAGGATGAAGACAGCCACAGCTGCGCCATGACAAGCGGCAGCTGCAAGGTTGCAAGAGTTGTCAGTTATGCCAGCCATTGAACGCAGTATGGTGACTCCTGGGGTAGTCATGATGGACATTCAAGATGGTGTGTTTCAGTTAGGTGGCCCAGCCGGGAGGAGGTATAGGCCACTACGGGTCTTATTGGACTCGGGAGCACAACCATTGATGTTGGGGAGAGCAGAAATTGCAGGCTTGGGCCTTACAGAGGCGGATTTGGAGCCTTGCCCTTTCCAAATTCAAACATCTTTGGGTGGTTCAGATAAGGCACGAGGGATTACACGCCATGAGCTTTTCATTCGATTGCAGCCGGATCATCCTACGGACGGCTCAGTCATGAGAGCTAAAGTCATTGTTACGGACGCGATGTCTTATGATGTGCTTGTTGGTGGGGCAGTGTTATACCCCATGGGATTCACTTCGGACTTTTGGGAGGAAACGGCATCCTACAGGCCGGAATGGCAGTCAGGAGATGGCCGACGTGCACTGCTCCCACTGCGGTTTATTGGGAATGTAGCGGTGGATCATAGGAACATGATGCCCACATTCGCTGCATTCTCAGGGGTGGTGGCTTGGGGTGGTGAGCTCTTGGAGGGCAATAACCACGCAAATGATAGGCCATCACCTGATGAGGACAAACAATTGGCATACAAGGCTGATTTGCTTCCTCATGTGCCTGTGCATAATTCACTGTGGGATACGGTTGGGAATTTGCATCGATTAGCAGGCGAGTGTATGCACCAAGCATGACAGGAGGCCTTTCCATTGGTGAGTGAGGGGAGTTCGGTGACATCACCTGGACCTCCTGAGTTAGCTCATTTGGACACAGTGCCCATTATCTGGCAACCACCTGACTCAGGGATTTGTTTGCTAGACTTGTTTGGAGGCATGAGCACTGGGCTTGCAGGAGTGTTGCAAGCAAGGATCAAAGTACGCAAGTACTTGTATGTGGAGAAGGATGAAATAACTCGACGTATTTCTATGCACCACATCACCTTGCTTACACATCAGTATCCTGAGTTGTTGTCTCTCTTAGCAATTCAAGGGTATCAAAAGGCCTTGCCAGCAGACATTACCTTGCTGGGGGCGGATGATTTGGATCGGCATGGTTCCATTGACTTGGTGATAGCCGGATGGCCTTGCAAAGGACACTCTCCCGCATGTCATGGGAATGGCTTGCATAATGCACGATCGCATTTGTTTTGGGAGATGTTGCGAGTGTGGCGGGACTTGCAGACGAGGCAAGTGCAACCTCTAGGCTATATCTTGGAGAATGTTCCTCTTATGGGGTATTCTCGGGCCAGGGTTGTGGCCAGTGTGCATAAGGTGCAGTCTTGGATTGGATCGGCGGTGCTATTGGATGCAGCAACGGTGGGATCACGCGCGCATCGACCTCGATTGTGGTGGACCAATCTTGTACCACCAGAGCTGCTCAAGAGAGCATACGATTCCATTCAACGGCCACCCAATCTCACGGTTGAAGGCATTTTGGACCAAGGGAGGCAACCACAAAGAGTGCAACATGATGATCGTCCACATCTAGCGATGGTCAATCGAGTGGGGCAGCCACGTGCGGCCTTGCCTACGCTCATGAGCTTTCCCTCGTCTCATGCTTTCTGAGACAATGGTCCTGGGTTGATTTGGGACAGTGTGCTACAGCAATTGGTGGAGCCCAATGTGGATGAGCGAGAGCGGGCAATGGGATTTGCCACCGGCACTACAGATGTGCCAGCTCTGTCAGAGGCATCACGCCGCCAATTGTTGGGTCAAGCAATGGATCTAAATTGCTTGGCATGGGTCATTGGCTTGTGCATGGCTGAGCAACGGAGATTACAAGCATTGATGGCTACTTCTGCACTCTCATTGGATAGTGCATCTTCCATGCCAACCGGGATGGTTGAGGCAGTGAGTAGGGGTGAGCACAGGATCGTGGGTTGCAAACACCCATGACAGATGTGGGATGAGATGCGCAAAGAGAGAGTCATTGGATCTCTCAAGCAGCAGTATGAGGAGTGGGGAGAGCCATGGACTAAGGATCAGTTGGAGGCCAAGGTGGCCAAGGTTTTTGAAGAGGTTGAGAATGTTTCTTGCTCAGAAGATGTTCTCAAGGTGGCTATGGCGGAGCAAGTGGAGGCTACGCCACAGTCAGATTGGGCGGACAAGGCCCAATAGGTTGCTATCTAGCAATCAAAGGATTCGTCTCCTATCTCCAAGCCTGGTGTACCCAAGGTTGAAGTCACTGAGGACAATTGGGAACCAAATGTTGGACCTACAGTCACCGGAGGAGAGAGACGGATGATTCAACGATTTCTAAGGGCTTATAGAAATTGCTTTGCCTTCGGTTTGAAGGATTTGGGGAGTTTGAAGGGTCAGGAGATTTATATTGATTTGGCAAGTGACATGCCAATCTTTCGAAGGCCCTACCGGTATAGTGACATGGAGAGGTCATTGATCCAGTCACGGACTATGGAGTTGTTCGAAGCTGGATTGGTAGAGTTGTCAGGCGGGGAGTATGCCTCAGCAATGGTGAAGCCAGCTAAAAATGATATCTATGGCAATTGGACAGAAAGAAGGATGTGTGGGGACTATCGTCCTGGGAACCGTCAAACTAAGTCCGATAGATATGTCATGCCAACTCCAGAGGAGATCTTTGATGCTATTGGGCATTTTGTTTAGCACATTGGACTTGCGATCAGGTTACCACCAGTTGCCAATCAAAGAGGCTGACAAGCAAAAGACGACGTTCTGGGGAATTGACCAACAAGAGAAGGATTGTTTGTACCAATGGCGGCTCTGACCGTTTGGGTTAAAGAATGCTCCTGCAGAGTTTCAGAGGGTCATGGATAGGATTCTCGCGGGGCTAGACTTCGTCCGGTGCTATATTGATGACATCATCGTCTTTAGTACTACGGTTGAGGAGCATGAGAGACACCTTCAAGTGTTGTTTGAGCGCTTGAGAGCGCACGGGTTGAAACTGCACCCCGGAAAGTGCAAGTTCTTCCACAATCAGATTGAGTATCTGGGCCACATGATATGCCCTGGAAGATTGGGTGTTCAACAGACAAAGGTAGAGGCTATTGCATGCATTCCACGCCCCATGGATGTGAGCAGAGTTCGTGCTTTCATGGGATTGGCAAACTACTATCGACGGTTTGTCAAGGGATTTAGTAGCATTGCAAATGCTCTTACCAAGTTGACCAAGGTGGGTCAGGAGTGGCAGTGGGAGCAGGAGCAAGAGGAAGCCTCACACAGGTGGATGATGAGGGAAGAGAGTTCGTAGTAGCATATGCTAGCCGCTCAAACAATGATGCCGAGGCGAAGTATAGTTCCTATGAAGGGGAGTGTCTAGCTGCGGTATGGGCAGTGGCACATTTCAGATGCTACCTCTATGGCAATCTCTTCACCCTTGTCACGAATCACCAACCATTGAAGTGGTTGATGGAGTCAGACAAGCTACAGGGAAGTTTGCACGGTGGGCACTTATGCTTCAAGAGTACGACTTCCAGGTGGTGCATCGAGCCGGTATTGTCAATCGAGATGCAGATGGATTGAGTCGTAATCCATGCACGAGCAAGCATGATGATACCGGAGCTCGGTGGCATGGTGAGACGGATGAGGAGATGGTGCCAGGATGGCACGCATCGGCCTTTTTGTGCATTCTAGCAATGGGAGCTCAAGCTAGTTCATCCCATGCGATTGGTCATGTAGATAGCGTGCATGACTTTCCAGAGACTAGTGAGGAGTTTTGGTGGTGCTAAGGATGTGCATGAAGATGCAGCAGTGTTGGCATACCTTCGTACCGGAGAGACAGCAGCCAATGTGACTGCTAAAGAGAGAGATCGGGTCCTACAACGAGCCAAAAGGTTCAAGTGGGAGGGGACTCACCTACTTCGGGTATGGGATGATGGACGAGTGAGGATTGTGCCTCATCCAACACAACGAGCGCGATTGGTATGTCATGTCCATGAGGAGTTGGGACATTTTGGGGTACGGCGCACTCATAGTTTGTTGCAAGGGCAGTATTGGTGGCGGGGCATGCACACGGATGTGCAACAGTTAGTGGCAAGGTGCATGGTGTGTGATAGAGTGCGGGCTTGTTTCAACGCCCCTACTCCACAATTGCATCATTTACCCATTATGGGTTTGGGCTATCGTTGGAGTCTTGACTTCACAGGACCATTGCCACTGACGATTCGCCATAACAAGTATGTGCTGGTGATGGTAGAACACTTCTCCAATTGGATTGAACTGGTGGCATTGCCTGACAAGGCAAGTGAGGGGGCTGCGTATGCATTCTAGATCGAGTGCTTAGCCATTTTGGTGCTCCAGCCGAGGTACTCACGGACCAGGGGAGAGAATTCTTGGGGGAGTTTTAGACTTTGTGTGAGCAAGCCTTGATAGATTACTGCACTACTTCTCGGGATCATCCCGAGGCTGATGGCTTGGCGGAGAGAGTTGTTCAGACAGTCAAGAGAGGTTTGCGCAAGTACGGTTTATAGAAGTGATACCTAGGAGATTGGGACCTTCAACTGCCTTGGCTAGCTATAGACTATAGGTTTAGCAAACAAGCTTCACTTGCCTCTTTCTCACCTTACTTTTTTCTCTTTGGCTGAGAGCCGGATTTGCCTGCATCTATTCGCAGGGAGGCTACAATAGTTCTCAACCTTGATGATCCGGATGTGTGGACACAAACATATGCCCAGCGGGCAGAGTTGTTCAAGAGAGTCATGCTTTTAAAAACCTTGCAATTGCCCAATACCGAGACACATTGAGGTACGTCACTATACGTGGAGGGGATATCGGCCAAGTGTTTGGCGTTTCCACCCTGGGGACTATGTATATTTGCAGCAGACAGCACCTACGACCTTGGATGTCACAGCAGGACGTGTGATTCTAAGGGTCAGGAAGGTGTTGCCTTTAGGAGTATTGATTCTGGAGGGTCGAGATGGCATGGTATGGAAGGACCATGTGCGCAATTGTGTGTCATGTCACCTTCCACATGTGGATGGAGGATAGATCCCAACCTTGTAGTCGTACCTACAGGGTTGTGTTGCATACTATGTGGGCATGCTGGTGGCGCCGCAACCATGTTGGTGTGTGACAAATGCACAAGGGGGTGGCACACGGGATGCTTGACACCGCCACTTGAGGAGGTTCATATCGGAGAATGGTTGTATCCACGCTGCCTTGGACAGAGGTAGTAGGCATGACAATGGTGAGGCGGACAAGTGATTCAAGGTCTAGCTAGTGGGGCTCAAATGCCATGGATACTCAACTGAAGATCATGGATTGCATAAAGGCGACTAACGTTGGGGCTACGTTTGCACCCGGCCTCTTGATTTATCGACTTCAGGTGTTGGGACTTGTGCGATTGAAGACCAAGCGATGATCTTATTGGGGTGGATACTTGCAAGCTATCCAGTGTTAGAGGGACCTAATCACCAGCTAGGGGGACGTTTGTGGCGTGGCTTTCTAGGACTATATGCTAGGAAGTGTGGTTGGACAGCGATGTATGTTGTGGCACGATGCTTAGGTGCACGACAGCTGTCATGGTTTTGTTTGTGATTAGCTAGAAATAGTTATTTCTAGCTAATTAGGACATTATACATTTATATTTGTATTTTGTTGGCATTGGAACTTCATTTGGTTCCATGTGCCAAGTGAGGTGGTGAACCTCACTTGGGACGTGGAGATGTTATCTCCACGTGAAACGTAGGCAGGCTCGTCTTCTTTTAGTCGAGCCTCCCGAGGCCTCTCTCGCCGCCATAGCTCTAGTACTTGAGATGGAGAGTGGGTGAGGTCTGTATGGTGGAGTTCTTTAGCAAATGTGCCATTGGCTTGATTTATATAGCGTGATAGAGTGGTTTCTCCTCTTTTCACCATTTCCGTATCATTGTGGCGTGGCTTTCTAGGACTATATGCTAGGAAGTGTGGTTGGACAACGATGTATGTTGTGGCATGATGCTTAGGTGCACGACAACTTTATCAACCTATCAATAATAGCCATTTTCATAAAGTCCTTTACAATATGAAAACCAAAACACCCCATGAGCTGTCTTCATTAAATACAACTATTTATTATAGATGAAGGGTGGACCAAGGTCAAATTTTCAAAAACATGTATTTTTGTGATTATGGTCAAGTTTGGATTACGTCACCGACGACACGTGACGTCATATATCCTCCATAACATCTTTCTTTTTCCTATTTGAAATGACAGTATCCCAACAATAGACGTTCCACATGATATAGTACAGTGAATCCATGTTTTTTTCACGATTTTTAAAAAGAAAAAAAAAAATCTTATGTACTTTTATATAGGCCACATCTTCAACTTTTTGGTCCACTCACATAATTAAAAGAAGCGCTCAACCACCATGGTCGGCTAGGTATCATCTACCTAAAACATATTTAGCTTAGAGATATAATTCCAACCAAAGTCTCTTTAAATAACTCATCATCATCATCTTCTTATTTTATTGCAGCACACAGCTCACTTTTGACTTGGACTTTTGGCCTAAATTGGGATAAAACTTGAAGTATGACAATATTTGAGTTTTATTGAATTAATAAATAAATATTATTAAAATAAATATATATTATCTAGTTAATCGTCTCAGAGAGTTACGCCGGTTTCGGCCGGAGTCTTCTCTCTCTCTCTCTCTCTCTCTCTCTCTCTCTCTCTCTCTCAAACGATTAACTAGATTATGTTTATATTTTAATAAGGTTTATTTATTAATTTAATAAAAAATAATATTGTCGTTGGTCCCAATTTAGGACAAAAGTCCAAGTCAAAAGTGAGCTATGTGCTACAATAAAATAAGATGATGATGATGATGATGATGATGTTATTTATAGAGACTTTGGTTGAAATTATATCTCTAAGCTCAACATATGCACTACTGCAAGGAAATCAGGCAAAAGCCCTTTGGAGTGGAGTTACGTCTACTTTGGCAAGAGTCTTTCTCTCTTCCTCCTCCAGCACACGAGTGTAAAATTGAATCTAAGTATTACTTCTAATATATTAACTCATCTTCTTCTTAGCGTGTATGTGTATGTACAAATGACGAGAACGCAATGTTTATCTCCTATATCAAACCATAGGACTGATATATTATTATTCACTTTTGTTCTACCAATCATCATTATTGGATGTCCCTCCCTAGTATCAGCAGTCGATTACGGGGTCGGCATCGCTAATTTTCTGAATTACCGATTGAGTGTTACTTGCATATTAAATAATCCTATGCGAACGACCACGTCATTTGTAAGAACTCTCTATCCGATTCCCGAATATCACCTCATAATTTGTCTTGTTTATTATCTAATGAATTGAACATGAGTGGATTTAGGCCAATTCATGACTTGTAATTTTTTTAGAGTAATGCATTATCTATTTTAACCCTTAAGTGCCCATTCGGCATGTTTTGGGTCTTTGTTGTTTGTTTTTCTAGTGTGGTTTTCTCATATTTCAAACAAATGATCCAAAATTTTGAGCTATTGATGCCATCCACATGTCATCCACCTGGCGGATAGGAAGTGTGATTTGTAGGATTTTTTGTTTAGCATTTCAATTTTCCAAATCAAAAGAAGAGAAGTCTGGTTTGTGGTGTAAGAAGTTAACATCCCCTGACATGTGAGAAGAGAGAGAGAGAGGTAACTAAGAGCCACTTCGCCTTGCGGCTACTGCCCCCTTTTGGGGGTGAGCCCTATATGGCATGTGAGAAAACTCTCTTCCTACATGAGAAGATGTCTCCCACAATATTGACCCAGTGTGGTATGACCAATATGTCATCATCCCATCTTTTGCCCGGAATGCATTTTGTTTTTTTGGAATGGATGCAAGATCACACCAAGGATAGATTGGGAGCATATTCAATTAATTCGGAAATCATTTCATCACCCAAACCTTAAAAATTGGAAGTCCCATTTGTAATTTTGGTGTGTGCGGCCCAAAAATAGGCCCACTTGCAAGGGTGGGTTTTTCTCAATTTTCACCTGAATGCCTTACAAATTGGCAGATTCCTTTAACAGGTAGGTATGGTATGGTATTGTGCGGTCGTAATTTTAAATTTGTGTTTTTTTTCACAATTTAGAAGGCTTTTTCAGTTTAAGATTGGGGTTTTGGAAAGAAAAACAAATGACTACTAGGCACTTACGGTTTTCGCGACCGTGGCATCTTGGGTTTCAAGTGTGGAGCAATGATATAGTCTACAATAGTTCGCATTATGGCAGACATCCCAACATTACTTATGCCGAATCAAATTTGAAGATTGAGCAAAAGTAAGATTGTTGAAAGTCGACTCACTTTCGCCTCTTCGTACAAGGGAGTTCTTGCCTCCCTCTCCATGTCATTTGAGGGGGCCATTTCAGGATCATCGATTGGCCGGGTTCCCTCTTTATGGGATGCATCGGCGCCCACATGATGCATTAAGAGATCCTTCATGGCTTGCACATCCTCGTGGTTAATTCCATGCTCATTGTTGTTGTCACTGTCACTATCATTGTCATTGTCATCATCGTTGGGGTGGCTAGATTTGAGAAACTACCATATCTTCATGAGGTACAGTTTTTGACTTTACATGATTAGTTATTATCATTATTATTATTATGTATATAGGGCCCACTCCTGAAAGGGGGCAATAGCCGCAAGGCAAAATGGCTCTTAGTTATGTCAGCTTCGGTCGGAGTCATCTCTCTATCTTAATATTATTTTCTCTAAAGCATGTTTTCTAACTCATTTTGAATCACTATGTCTTTTTCCCCTCTCCTAAGAATAGGAATCAAAATTCAAATGTGTGATACATTGTAAGCTAGATATTATAAACCCCGTAGTTTGTAGTTTTTATACATGAAAAACCATATCTTCGTTGCATAATTTTCTCCATGACAGTTTCAATTACGAGCATTGCAGATTGTTGATCCAACCTATCAAAACAACGTAAATGTTGACTGGGGGACGGCCGGGTCGTTGCTTACTTGTACGGCTACATATACCGATTCAAGAGGGTTCAATTACACTCACACATGACAAGCCGCTGGAAGATGGTACCAAGGAACGTTAGTTTCTTGGGAAATTGATTTCAACGGTGCTTGTTATTATCATGGTAATGACAAGGAAAACTGTCGATCAACTTGGTCTTGGTAGGTTGTGAACCATGTGATATCTAGGTTCAGAAGTGAAAAATAGCGTGATAGACCAAATATTCTAGCTGGATGTTGTGAATTGTGAATCAGCTTCAATGGAAATGGTCACAATGGTCGATGGAAGGTGGTCAAGATGAAAAACAAATAGACTTTCACTTAAGTGGGGGATGGGGCCCAAGGTGCATGCAACGATGTCTGACTAGTGGTAGCACATGATGCGAGGTAGACACTTAGAGCAGATGTTTTTAGTAAGTAGGTGGTTGCATGAAAACTAAAAGTGATCTTGATGGATAGAGTGACGAGTAGTTTTTTGTGGAGGTAGAGGGTATAACACCCAACCATCCTATTTGTTATCCACCTCTCATCATGGTTTTTATTTAGATAGTGGTGGGCAAAAATGGTGGCTCCCTACACTTAATGGATTGGGCCGCCACTATATATGCTACCTTTGTCTCTTTTTTGTATGTGTTTACCAGCACACAAGTTAGCTTATGTGCATAAGTAATGAAGATGATTTGGAGCGGTACAATGACAAGTGGAAACCAACCAAAATTTATGACATGTAGTGATGATGTCACATTAATGTTTCAATTATATTTTGAAGGTAGGTTCTTCCAACTTCTTGGATCTCCTTCTATGATCCTACTTGTTGTCACAATCCCATTATCTAGTCCTCAGATTGTTTGCTGCATTCATCCCCCTTCTCTCATATCTTTCGTAGATGTTCTAAAGCGCAACTACAAAGATATGCAAATGACTAAAGCGTATGATTGAGACTGTTTCACCATAAGACTATGTCATGGTTTTAGTCATGGTTATCTAGAATTACCTACTTCTAGTTAACTAGGACATTTTAGATATTTATATTTATATTTTGTGTGTTGGGACTTCATTTGGTCTCACATGCCAAGTGAGGTGTCGAGCCTCACTTGAGACATGGAGATAGGTTTTCCCCTTGTGAGTGTTGAGGAGGCTCATCTTCTTGTAGTTGAGCCTCCATGAGCCTCTCCCACCTCCATAGCTCTAGGTATTGAGAGGGAGTGTGGTGAGGGCTTTGTAGGGTGGATTGCTTTAGCAAAGGTGCCCTTGGCTTGACTTAGTTTATGTGATTGAGTGGATTCATGAGTGGAGTGTTTCCATTGTGTGTTCACTTCCATTATCTATTGTGGTATAGCTTTCTAGGATTGTGTCGTGGACATCGATGTATGTTGTGGCACGATGCTTAGGTGTACGACAGCTACCGCCGAGATTGCATAAACACTCGTGGGTGTAACGATCTATGACTCCAATTGCATTGGATATACCTGGGTGTCATTCATTCTCAAATTGACTTCCTACAAGTGTCACCTTCTTCCCACTGCAAATGGTGGCCTAACACTTTAATGATTGCTGGAATGACCTCTCGTAGGAGTTCATACAAAGTTGCATCTCCAATGCCAAAAACTTTTTTGATCTCAATGGTTATGGCTGCCCACAACAACTTGTAGACCACTGCCCTACTCTGAGAGGAACATGCAATGTGGGATGAAAAGTGGTGTCATTCTTAACAATGACTGGTGCTAAGACATTGCACAACCAAATGAAAGTTCCAATGGTCATTATCATAACTTTCAGCCAACGCTCGTCATCATACTACATGCGGAAATTATAAAACCAACCCTCGATGAGCCCAGCTTCAATGAGAACTGGATGATTGTTAGGGCTGAGAGACAAGTTGGCTAGCACCCCCGCAGTGGCTTCCCTCTCTCCCTCTCACTCTGAATCCACCATAGCCAGTAGACTGTAGCACTGGTAATAGCTCGAGGTCAGCAATTTTTGTTCTTTCATTTTCATCCACCGAAATGTTCCATAGGACGCACATTGTTTGCTCTCTTACCTACATCAAAATATTGAGAATAGAGTTAGAAACATGGGCTATGGAGCTTGACTTAGTGGCCAAAGTCTTTCCAAATTAATCATTGTGTCAGCTTTATGAATCTCTCATCTAATTTCATCACTTACACATTATCTGGGCCAGGCCACTCTAGAAGCTCATCATGGTCGTAATCCAAAAAGGCTTCAGCCACTTATGATTATTTGTGGAACATAGATAAAGCTTTTAGGCGATGTTTCATCCACATACCTAAGGACTCACTTCCCTGAGGATGGTAAAAGAGCCACATAGAAAGCTGATTATAATGTTGCTTGATCAAATATAGCCTTCCTTCTTTTGGTCATGGTTATCACTGTCCTCATTGTCCTCATCGTATTCCAGCAACAGACATCTTTGTTGACGTCGCTCTAAGAATCCAAAGAGCTCTGGAAATTCCCCTCGCATGAATTCCAACAATAAAAATATCTCGCTTATAACGACGCGCATCTCATCTGTATTTATGCACATATCTAGTTTTGAATATGCAAGAAATCATAATGAGTTTGTAGGACTACATATCAGAGTGTTCTCTTTTAAGTTAATGAGCCAACAATGCAAAACTAAAAACCTGACATCTTTATGCTAAATTTGAGGCAAAGATTGGGAAATTTAAAGCAAAAGACAAATATGTATATCTTATATTCTGATATAGTAGATGGACGTTGTATCAATTTGAGCAAACATATGAAATTCAAGATACTTGACAAAGTTGTATAAACGATTCTTTGAGTCCTACAAAAGATCCACTTGTGGCCATATTTGGATATCAATTGCAAAGTACTCGAGTGGCTTTGGAATAAACTATGTTCAATATATTATTTTCATGTTCCATCCAAAAACTGTGAAGGATGAGGTGACTGGACTGTGTGTTTCAAATATGAAATGTATTATACGCAATGTCTATGTATTTGCAATCCATTAGGGGAACACAAAAGAGGGGAATCCATAATATATGTCAGCTTTGCACACAATCTCTCACACGTCCACACGGGTTGTTGTAAATGTTTGTTTATTTCCATACATACCTTAATTTTCAAGGACAAAACTGAGTCTAATGCTTGTAAAAATAGATGGAATGGTAGCATGGGTTAGACCACTGGTCGAAATTTGCAAATTGAGTGTGCATGATTGACTATGTGCAACAGGTATGCTCGTTTCCCTTAATGAGATTAACATATATCAGTTTTGAACATTGGTTATTATATTTATGAATCACATATACTATTTATTGGTATGTACCGACAAAATTGGTAGGTTGTCATCATTTATTGGCTCCTCCCTATAAGTAAGGGAGAGACCATGCATTGGTGCCAAAAATGAGTAAGATCCTGATATACCTCCACTAGATAATACCTACATGAAGCAGATGATCCTCCCCCACTTAAATGTTAGCTTGAATATACTTTGATTGGATAAGATCCATAACTGAATCTTTTGCTCTTAGAGAGGATGTTTGACAGAGTCGCGGCCATCAAATGTGGTTGAGTGGTGTGACAGATCTCTTGCAATTGAGGATTAAACCAAAGTTGTATGGTCTGCCAGCATAAATGAAACGAAATGAAATGGTACTTTATAATGTCCGTGGAAAGTTCAAAGAGCTTATGGGACAAAATGGGAAAAAAAAACCTGAGAGGGGAATTGAGACCAAAGCCAAAAAATAATCAGAGAATGACTCCAATTGCACACAGATTTGGAATGTCTGTGGAGAGAAAAATCTTCAATTACTATTTGATTAGTCAGTTAACAAGGTGTTGGAGCATGCACAGATCAACACGGATGAATCAAAGTTGTGTTGTCTTTTCAGTTTAGGGTTTGCTGTCACATTTTAGGTTTCACCTTGTTCATGTTATCTTCTAGGCTTCCTCACTCTCTCTCTCTATTTACAGTTTTACAGGTTTTTTTTTAATTTTAATTTTAATTTTAATTTTAATAATAAAAATAAAAATAAAAATATTATTATTTATTTAAAAACAGGGGACCTGGCCCTGGTTGGTAACTTTATTGCTGAATTATTGAAGGGAAAAAAATTAAAACCCTTGAGGCTGCCATAAGGCATTTCGCATGAGAGCCATGCATGATAACTGAAGTTCGTCACTGAGGATTCTTCCCTGATATTCCGTAAGAAGAAGTAGTGCTCTACCGGCGTGCTGCCTATTAAATTGGCTTTACAAGCCCTAGGGAGGGTGTGTGAACCCCTGGAAAAACTATGTGATGGGAGCATAGACTGAGTCGAACTGCCGACTAAAAGACTACTAGATAGAGCCAGTAAATGTTCCAGTCCAAGACCAAGCAATGGAACAGCGCATACTGCTCCTGCATGCCAAGAAGAAGAAGCCTAAAAAAAAGCCTTGCATATATGCCTGACTAGGGTTAAAATAAGAAGAAAAAGAGATAGATGGGGAGACGAGAGGGTAGGGTAGGCGCGAAAAGAACGTTGTGGAGATTGTGAAGTGGAATGGGGCGGCCGTTGGAGCTGATTAGGGGAGGAGGAGAGGGTCAGCCGAGCCAGAATGAATCGAAAAGCTATCGATGGAAGTGGAGCTGCATTGCAGAAGACGAACGGACATGTCAGATCTTTCAAATTCTGGGGAGGCCGAAGAGGAGACCTCTGTGTCCGTCCCAACAGCAGGAGAGTTTGTCTGCCCATACACAGGAGAGGTCATTAGAGCAGCGACAAATGATTCCCTCCTTGCCCCAATTGGCGCAGAAGGCAGAGATGAGGGTAGGCAGACGTTGAGTTTTCTTGGCAGCTTCTGCACACAGTGAGGCCCATGCTTTTTTAGCAGCAATCAACAGATCAAAGAAAACTAGAGATAAGATTGCTGACACAGAGGTGTTCTCATTGTTGATTGCCCAGGCACATCGACTTTTCCAAATGTTCCAGAGTACCGAGCTTCTGAGAGACTCAAAGACAGGGCAGTCAGTGACTTTGGATTTTTGGCTTTTGCAATAGTTAAGTAAGATTGTCATGGATCCAAAGTGCAATGCACCATCGGCCAGATGGATGTTGGTGTCACGGACATAGCCCAGAGGAACTTACCAGGAGTAAATACCAGAAGTTACGAAGTTACCATAGTATCGGAAGTTTCCATGACTTATCATGATTTACCATTACTTACCAAGTTACCGGGAGTTTATCAAATTACCAAGAGTAACTTGGGAAACTACTCATGAAGCTTCCTTTGGAGGAAACTTCTCCATCAAGATACCTCATTTGTTTAAGGAAGCTTCTCCATCAAGAAACCTTTGTTTAATCTTGGAAACTTCTCCAGCAAACAACCTCCATAGGGGAAGCTTCTTAGTAGCCAGTATATATAGGAGGCGAGACTGGATACTTTTCAGTCTCGCCAACACCAGTTCAAGCTACTCTTGTTTCCAGTTCCCAGTACCCTAGCCCGGTTTCCAGTATCTGGTACTCTAGTCCAGTTTCCAGCATTCCAGTATTCAAGTCGTGTTCCAATATCTTGTACTCTTGTTCATTGTTATAAAGATCGTCTTGATTCCTATCTACTCATCGTGCATTCGGCCATGCCGACCTTGACTTCTGTCTAGCCTTGTACCTCTAGTCTTATCTCTTGTTTGTGTTCAGTCATGTTCTCAATCTTAACAGTTGGTGCCAGACAGTAGAGAAGGTAGTGTTCCAGTGTTTCTATTGTTTGATTTGTGCAGCAGTGACACATGAGCGCATCTTTGTAGTTCAGAAACTGGCCCACTTTGAGAACCATGTTTGCTACTTGCCATAAGAATGCATTGATTTTGGCTGGCTTTGTCTTATCCCAGATGGTTGCCCATATGCCCTTCCAGTTCTCCTGATTGAAGTTTTCATGAGCCCATCTGCCTTCCCATTTTGAGATAGGAGGGCTAGCTTCGAGCATCGCTCTGTAGCCCATCTTGGCAGTGTATGAGAACATGGGGTGGAGCTCTTCCTGGAAAGCCCATTTCCATTCTGATGGGTCAAGTTGCAATGTAGAAATGCCAGAATTCCCAAATAAGACAAAAGGTCCTTTGCTAAGCCAAGTAAGGGTGTTAATCCCTCTGGGAGCAGTAGGATTGAATACTTTGTCCTGGGAGGTCCAATGGCAAATACGAACCAGGGTGGTATTGAAGGTAGGGACTGAGACTAGGTCCTGACTGGAGAGACAGAGACGTCCTGAAAGGTCATTCGTTGTGAAGCAGAAACCCTTGAACCAATGCTGAGAAACCACGGAGACGTAGAAGACCTGCAGAGAGGGAGGATTGTGCATAACCCATTGACCAGGATGAAAATCACCTTGCCCTACTCTGAGAATCAGTTTCCAGGTGTCTGGGATGGAGAGGATGATTTGAGCAATCCCGGATCTAAGGCGGGTGGTCCCTAGAGCTTGCTGTAGCGATTGGGGGGAGCTGACCCATAGATTGTTGACTGTCGAGATACCCCTAGATTCCCAAGCTACCCATTTCTTTGCTGTTTGTCTTTCCAAAGAGAGGGGTTCGGTTCATTAGGAACAAGTGTTGTCTTAGAGTTTCCTGGAACGTGGATGGGTCCTGTTTCCTCAAGAATGGCCTGAGGGGATTCCAGGAGTTCCAGATTGAAGACCAAAGAGGGGAACCTGGAGATTTGTGGTTGAAGCCTTGCAGCAGCCAGCGATTGGATGCAGGCCAAAGGACACGTTGCAAGGGTGAGGAGGAGGAAATGGTGGATGAGACCATGAGCTTCCACCAGCCACCCTCCGGCCCTATGAATCTGGGAATCCATTTTCCCAAAAGAGCCTTGAATTCTGGATCCAAAACACCTAGGCCTCCCATTTTTTTTGGAAGACATATTTGGGCCCAGGAAACTTGGGGTCCTTTATTCTGGGTGGAAGACTCCGCCCTCCAGATGAAGTTCCTGATTAATCTTTTGATTTCTTTGATGAGTTTCGACCCAGGTCTCCAAGTTTAAGCAAAGTACCAGATCCCTGCCAGCAATATTTGGTTGGCAACTAATGCCCTACCAATGATGGATAAGCGACAGGACCCCCAGTAGCCCAGGTTGCGTTTGAGCTTCAGAATTGTGGGGCCTATTCGCTGCTCTTTAGATAGCGAATACCAAAAGTGTGCCCCAGTAACGTGGTGGGCTCACCTTCTTTAAGCCATTGAAGCCCCAGATGTTGCCCCCAGGAGGGGTTGGCCCCTATGGCAGATTTAGAGATGTCACCGAGAAGCATGGCTTTGGTTTTGGACCAGTTAACTCTAAATCCAGAGACACTGCAGAAGTGAGAGAGTGTACTTTCTGCCGCCGATAGGGAAGGATCGTCGGCTTGAAGCAGCAGAAATGTGTCATCTACAAACATGGAATCCTTAACCTGTTTGTGGTGGTTATTTCTTGGGTTCTGCAGGTTGAGGCCTCTCACTTGAGTGTTATTGTCCAGCATGTGACCAAGGGTATCAGCTACAAAAAGGAAGAGAAAGGGCGCTAGAAGGCACCCCAGTCTGACTGAGCGTTGTAGCATGAAGGGCCTGGACAGATGCCCATTGATCATGACTCTACTGGTTGCTCCCTGAAGGAAAATCTGAACCCACTGGCAAAAGCCAAGTGGGATGCCTGATTTCCTTAAGACCGCCATGAGAAAAGACCAATCTACCTTGTCGAAGGCCTTTTCAAAATCCAGGAGCCAGAGGACAAGTGCCTGGCCAGAATTGCTTGCATAGTGGTTAGCCTCCTGAGCCATGAGGACGTTGTCTAGGATGTATCTTCCTTTCACATAGCCTACCTGACCAGACCTGATCATTGAAGGGAGAAGGGGCTGAATGCGGAGCGCTAGGGCCTTGGCAATGATCTTGTAGGCGACATTGAGCAAGGTGATGGGCCTGTAGTTGGAAAGGTTAGCTCTGTCACCTTTCTTGAAGAGCAGAGTTATGACCCCCTGAGTCTTGGAGTCAGGCATAAAGCCTTGGGCCTTAATGGCATTGGCCATTTCGCAGAAGTCCTTGGAGATGGTCGACCAGAGAGATTTGAAAAACTCTACTGGCATACCATCGATCCCAGGGGCTTTGTTGTTGTTCAGGGCTTTAAGGGCATCCTCTAATTCTTCAGGGGTAAGACTTGCCTCTAGAACGATCGCTTCCTCTGCCTTCAGAGTAGTGGGGATGGTTTGAAGGCAAGCAGCAAGCCTGTCTGGGTAGTCATGGTCCTTCAAGTCTGCCTGAAAACAGAGAGGAGAAGTGATTGAAAGCAGACGCGCACATTTGCCTGGGGTTGGAAGAAGTGTTACCAGGGAGATCCTACAGAGCTTCACTTTTTGGATGAAGTATTTGTTCATTTTTTCACCCTTCGTTGACCAGTTGACCCTTGCCTGCATTTTCATTTTGTTTTCTTGCTCTGTGTGGTAGCAGTCCAGGTTATGTCGGGCTTCCAAGTATGACTGAAACGTGTGCGCGTCGCAAGATTGAGATTCAATTCTTCTTTGGCAGATACTTAGGCATTTTTGGAGGGCTCGAGCTTTCCTTTTTTGTGCCTTTGCAATGGCTCGGTTGAGGTCTTGACCGACTTTGCAAGTGGCGGCGAGCTTGGCTTGGAACCTCTGGACTGGGCAAGGGTTGTGGTTTGCAGTGGAGAGCCAGGCTGACTTAAGGCCATCAATGAAGGAAGAGATTCGAAGGTGGGAGGAGTTGAGCTTGTAGATCCCTCTACCTCTAGGGTGGGAATTGGGTAGAGTGAGGGATGCAGACACCCGTGCATGATCAAAACCTTGGGGAATAGGATCCTAAGGGCATAATCGGGTAGCATGGGAAAGGGAAATAGAGGAGTAGAATCTGTCAAGCCTTGCCATGCAAAGAGCATTAATATCTCTGTTGTTGGTCCAGGTGAAGAAGGGGTTAGCCCCCAACGGGTAGCTGGGGGGTCCTTCCAATTCTGCCAAGCTGTGAGACTAGATCAGAGACTGCCAGGAGAGGTCTTCTTCAGGGCTTAGGTGAGTTGCAGTACTCCCCATTCTGTCAGATTCCTTTTCTGCCATGTTGAAATCACCCGCCACAATCCATCTGCATATGAAACTGTGATACGCCATCTAGAGGTTTATCTTGGCCCAGAGATCCGCTTTGAGAAGAGAATCGTTTGGCGCATATATGTTGATAAAACCTGTAGGCTCAATGTCATTAGGGAACCTTAGGGAGCAAAATTGTGCTCTCCCTGGCTCCCAGATCTCGTCTTTGATGAGAAATTGGTGGATGGAAGGGGACAGAAGAATCGCGGTCCCTCCTCTAGTTCCTTCAATAGAGGGCTTCCAGAGAGGTGAAGCTTTAGGCCAGAGCTGATTGGTGAGCTTTAGAATTTTCCTGTCACAGAGTTTGTGTTCTTGGAGAAAGACAATAGCCTAAATAGTGATGAGAGGTGCCAGCCAGGCTAAGAGCTTGACTTTTTTAAGGGCCATCTGGTCAGAACCCAGGCCCCTGATGTTCCAAGAAGACATGCTAACCTGCATCGCAGGATGGAGACAGCCTGATGGGATGAGACTCAATTGATGGCTTGGGTGAAGCGAAGAATCGAAATTTAGTATGTTTGTCTGTGGGCTTTGGGGAGGGACACCAGTGGAGCCCTGGGGGTTCCACACGGATGGGGTCCTTGAGGTGGACGAATATGACTTGGGTGCTTGGCCGACAGGGTAGAGGGTTGCATGTGTCGTCAAGAAGGATAAATCTGTTGGAATCTTGAAGGGATGTTTTAATGGATTCTATGGTGGGCTGGGGGTTGGTAGGCAAATTTAGAAGTTTGGAGAGGTGATAAGGAGGCAGTGGGTAAGCGGATGAGGGCAGCAATTTCTACTTGTTGCCTCCAGGGGTAGAGGGGAGTGACTCAGGCGAGAGACATAGGATACTGCATACCTTGTCAGAAAAGAACGAAAAGAAAAGCAGGGGAATGGATTGAGCGTGGAGTGGGTGACTTACAGGGAAGGATGGAGAAAGGAGCGGAGCCGGTGTCGGGGAAGGCAGCAGAGTTGTGACTGGGTGGAGGGGCCCGGCGTGTAGTTGAGAGACTTCTGGCGACTGCTGCGTGAAGTATTGCGAGATCTGGAGGTCTGATGAGCTAGAGGTCGACCAAGAGCCCATGGGGATGTAGCTGGGGTTGCCATAGTCTTCAATTCTCTTTCGCTCGATTTCCTCATTCTGCGCTTCAATTTCCATGTCCAGATAGGCCTTAAGAACTGTGAAGGCATTTTTTAAGGTGTCATTGGACCTGGTTAGGACCTTGCTTGGAGTGTAAGGACCTTCAAAGTGGTCAGCCTCTACCCATACCCCTGGGAGAGTGGTTCCAGTTTGAAGAAGCTGGTTTTCGTCCACGAGAGCCAAAATATTGGTGTTTGGAGACAGGTCTTGACAAAGCCCAGGGAAGGCCTCAACGTAGGAGCCCCAAGTGACCAAAGAGTGAGAGAAAAGAGAGTAGAGAGGGAGGTTGGAGTTGAGATAGGCCTGAATCTTGTTGCAGAGGGTCGGGATAGGGGAGCTGTCCATGGGGCTCTTAGCTATGAATGAGTGGATGTCCTGCACCGAGATCCATATTGAGTCAAAGTGCATATTGTCCCTGGCAGTGACCCTGAAAGCTAGGTTGGGTTTCCTTCTGAAAATCATCGGGGTAAGACAAGTGGCGACTAGATCTTCCCTGGTGACTAGCTGCGAACAACCTTTGAGAGAGAGCGAAGGAAATGTTCCCAGAGTGGCTGTCGTGCGCATACATATCGCTACACAACTACATCGCTGTCCAAAACCACACAACACATGTGCACACCACACACTAGTATACCACTAGTCTACCACTAGTCCAGCCACTAGTCCAACCACTAGGCTACAACTAGTCAGTCACTAGGCTGCCACTACGCTGCCCACTATGGCAGTCACTAGTCCACACAATAGATAAAGAAGAAGAATACAAGCATGAGCTCATGCGAGCTCACAAAGCTGAAGCATAAACTCATGCATATATAACCTCATCACTCAAATACAAGTCAAGCCAAGTGCACCCCACGCCATGGGGAATCCACACTACGGCGCCATAGCTAGGCGCGGTGAGGCTCATCTCGAGAAAGATGAGCCTCCCGCGCTTGCCGTGAAGATAACCACTCCAGGGCCTAAATCTGCCTTGACCCCTGGATTGACACTTGGGCCAATCCCAAATGTCAATATGTAAAAGCTAGCTATTTCCTAGCTAGTTTCACACTAGTGGTAAAATAACTTGACAGCTGTCGTGCGCATACATATCGCTACACAACTACATCGCTGTCCAAAACCACACAACACATGTGCACACCACACACTAGTATACCACTAGTCTACCACTAGTCCAGCCACTAGTCCAACCACTAGGCTACAACTAGTCAGTCACTAGGCTGCCACTACGCTGCCCACTATGGCAGTCACTAGTCCACACAATCGCCCCCCTAGCTGGTGCTTAGGTCCCTCTAAGTCCAGGTAGCCACAAGATGTGATAGTGACCATAGCCTCACTAAGTCCTCCACCACTATCCCTACTACACTCAAACTCGATAGATCAAGAGGCCGGGTGCAAGAGTTGCCCCATCGTTAGTCGCCGTCTTGCAACCTGTGAACTTGAGCTTGGGATCTCATGTATTGACTCCTATGAGCTTGGCCTCCCATGTCTTGTTAGCTGCCTCCAGTCATGTCCACTGCCACTATCCCAAGCAGTGTGGACACAACCAATCTCCGTCAGGAACCTTCTCAAGAGGTGGTGTCAAGCATCCCATATGCCAACCCCTTGAGCACCGATCACACACCAGCATGGTGGCTGCCCCTTTGGCAGACCCACAGAGCATGCACCTCAAACCTGCAGGTACCACTGCCAAGTTTGGGTCAACTCTGCCATCGACATTGGGAAGGTGACATGGCGCACAATTACGCACATGGTCTTTCCAAGTCATGCCATCCCGACCCTCTAAGATCAGGACCCCTGAGGGCAACACCTCTCGAACCCTCAGAATAACACGCCCTGCAGTAACATCCAGAGTCGTAGGAGCAGTCTGCTGCAAATAAACATAGTCACCAGGGCTAAACCTCCGAACCCCAGGACGATATCCTCCACCACGTATAGTGGCATACCTCAACGTATCACGGTGCTGTGCAATGGCAAGGTTCTCAAAAGCCATGGGCATGACTTTCTTGAACAACTCTGCACGCTGATCACATGCACGTACCCACACGTCCGGATCGTCAAGGTTAAGGACTTGAGCAGTGTCCCTACGAATGGCTGCAGGCAAATCCGGCTCTCGGCCAAAGAGAAGGAAATATGGTGAGAAGGAGGCAAGTGATGCTTGTTTGCTGAACCTGTAGCCCATGGCTAACCAAGGAACCTGAAGATCCCAATCTCCTAGGTGTCCCTTCTGCAAGCCATACTTGCGCAAACCCCTCTTCACCGTCTGAACAACTCTCTCTGCTAAGCCATCGGCCTCAGGATGATCCCGAGAAGTGGTGCGGTGGTCTATCAAGGCTTTATCACACAAAGCCTGAAACTCCCCCAAGAACTCTCTCCCTTGGTCCGTGAGTACCTCAGCTGGAGCACCAAATCGGCTAAGCACACGATCCAAGAATGCATACGCAGCCCCCTCACTAGCCTTGTCAGGCAATGGAACCAACTCAATCCACTTGGAGAAGTGCTCCACCATCACCAACACATATCTGTGGTGGCGCATAGTCAGTGGCAACGGTCCTGCGAAGTCAAGACTCCACCTGTAGCCCAATCCCATGATAGGTAAAGGATGCAACTGTGGTGTAGGGGCGTTGAATGAAGCACGCACCCTGTCACACACCATGCACCTAGCCACAAACTGTTGCACCTCTGTATGCATACCACGCCACCAATACTGCCCCTGCAGTAAACTGTGAGTGCGTCGCACTCCAAAATGCCCCAACTCCTCATGGGCATGCCGCACTAACCGTGCACGCTGTGTGGGGTGAGGCACAATCCTCACCCGACCATCCTCCCACACTCGAAGTAGGTGTATCCCCTCCCACTTGAACCTCTTGGCTCGTTGCAGGATCCGATCCCTCTCCCTGGCAGTCACAATGGCTGCCGTGTCTCCCGTGCGGAGGTAGTCCAACACAGCCGAATCCTCATGTATATCTCTGGCACCACCTAGCTCATCACTAGCCTCAGGGTCCTCAGACACTCCGTCTACAGTCATCCCTGTTGTAGGTCCAATCTGACCTCCCGATGCCAAGATACACAAAAATGCAGATGCGTGCCATCCCGACACCATCTCCTCGTCCGTCTCACCATGCCACCGAGCTCCAGTGTCATCCTGCTGGCTCATGCATGGATTGCGACTCAATCCATCCGCATCCCGATTGACCAAACCCGGTCGATGCACAACCTGAAAGTCATACTCCTGGAGTATAAGTGCCCACCGTGCAAGCTTCCCTGTAAGCTTGTCTGACTCCATCAACCACTTGAGTGGCTGGTGATCCGTGACAAGGGTGAAAAGATTGCCGTATAGATAGCACCTGAAGTGTGCCACGGCCCACACTGCAGCTAAGCACTCTCCCTCATATGAGCTGTACTTAGCCTCTGCAGCGTTGTTCGAGCGGCTAGCGTAAGCCACTACGAACTCTCTTCCCTCATCATCCACCTGTGTGAGCACCGCTCCAAGCCCCAGCATGCTCCAATCCGTATGCAGCTGAAAGGGACGCCCCCTGATAGGTCGTCTCAAGATAGGCGCCGAGGTCAACCTCGCCTTGAGCTCTTGAAAAGCTCGTTCCTGCTCATCTTCCCACTGCCACTCCTGGTCCACCTTGGTCAGCTTGGTTAGAGCCTTTGCAATGGTACTAAATCCCTTGACAAACCGTCTATAATAGTTTGCCAACCCCATGAAAGCTCGAACTCGGCTCACATCCGTGGGGCGTGGAATTTGTGCAATGGCCTCTACCTTAGTCTGCTGTACCCCCAATCCTCCAGGATATATCATGTGACCCAGATACTCAATCTGGTTGTGGAAAAACTTGCACTTCCCCGGATGCAACTTCAATCCGTGCGCTCTCAAGCGCTCCAATACCACCTGAAGGTGTCTCTCATGCTCCTCCATCGTAACACTAAAGATGATGATGTCATCTATGTAGCACCGAGCAAAGTCCACCCCTGCTAGAATCCTATCCATGACTCTCTGAAACTCTGCAGGAGCATTCTTAAGCCCAAATGGTAAGAACCGCCACTGATATAGGCAATCCTTGCCGTGCTCATTGATCCCCCAGAATGTCGTCTTCTGCTTGTCCGCCTCCTTGATTGGCAACTGGTGATATCCGGATCGTAAATCCAAAGTGCTAAAGGCCTTAGCATGCCCGATGGCATCAAAGATCTCCTCTGGTGTTGGCATGGCATACTTATCGGACTTGGTCTGACGATTTACAGGCCGGTAATCACCGCACATACGTCTCTCCGTCCAATTGCCATAGACATCCTTCTTGGCTGGCATCACTGTGGCTGAAGCATACTCTCCACCAGAGAGCTCCACCAAACCTGCCTCCCAGAGATCTTGAGTCCTCATCTGAATCAAAGACCTCTCCATGTCACTGTATCTATAGGGTCTCCGAAAGATTGGCGTGTCAGTGGCCAACTCAATACGGATCTCTTGACCCTTCAGTGCTCCCAAGTCCTTCAAACTGAAGGCAAAGCAATTCCTGTAAGCCCTCAGGAACCGCCGTATACGTCGTCTCTCTCCTCCGGTGACAATGGGTCCAATGTCAGGCTCCCAATTGTCCTCCGTAACTACAACCTTAAGTCCAGTGGGCTTAGAGGTAGAGGACGCGTCCCGTGGTTGCTATGCTGCAACCTCTTGAGCAGTACTCCCTGCCTGCTCAGTCAATGACAAGGCCTCATCCTGCCCCATCATCTCATCCTTGAGGACCTCCTCAACCCGAGAAGAATCCCCAACCTCATCTATCACAGCCGCCTTGGCTGCCAACTCCCTCTGAACCTCGAGCACCTCCCACGTGTGCCATGGATGCATGCACCCCGTGGTCCTCACATGCTCGCCCCCACTCACTGCCTGTACCGTCTCGGTAGGCAGAGAGACCATTGAGGGAAGTGTATTCCGCACTCTGCGTTGCTCAGCCAGAGCCAAGCTGATAATCCAGGTCAAGCAATTGAGATCCATTGCTTGCCCCAACACTTGACGACGTGATGCCTCAGAAAGAGACGACACCGCCGTGGTACCAGTGGTAAAACCCATTGCCCGCTCACGCTCGTCAGCATTAGGCTCCACTAACTGCTGCAACTGAGCATCCCACAGGAGGCCAGGTCCACTATCCCGGAAAGCATGCGATCCTGGGAAGCTGAGCAGTGTAGGTAATGCTGCTCGTGGTTGACCCACCTTGTTGACCACTGCCAAAGGCGAACGGTCATCGTGTCTCACACGTTGAGACTGCCTCCCTGTGTCCAGAATGTTATCCACTGTGAGATGTGCTGGCCGCTGCACCCCATCAAATGCACGCTTGAGCAGTGCGGGTGGCATCATGTTAGTCCACCATAGCCGTGGACGATGAGCCCGTGACCCCACTGTAGCTGCATCTAGCAACACTGCTGACCCAAGCCACGACCGGACTTGATGCACACTGGCCATCACCCTGGCCCGAGAATCGCCCATCAGTGGCACATTCTCCAAGATGTATGCTGGAGATACAGCTTGATGAAGCTGCAAGTGGCGCAAAACCCGCACCATCTCCCAAAACAGACCCGACCTCGAGTCTCGCAATCCATTGCCATGCCCGGCTGATGAATGCCCTTGGCAGGGCCAACCTGCCACTACCAGATCAATGGAGCCAACCCGCTCCAAATCCTGCGCCCCCAGCAACGAAATGTCTGCTGGCAAGGCCTGCTGATATCCACGAATTGCAGACACCGACAACAACTCAGGGTACCGCTGCACCAACTGAGCAACATGGCGAAGTGAAACGCGTCGTGCAGTCTCATCCCTCTCCACATACAGGTAACGCCGAACTCGTACACCTGCCTGTAACACAGCAGCCAATCCGGTGCTGATCCCGCCAAACAAGTCCAGAAGACAAATGCCTTCATCCGGAGACTGCCACACAATAGGTGTGGTGTCCAATGGAGACAATTGAGGTGGTCCTGGTGCAATCCCCACACTCTCCTCCTCTCCTGACGGTACAAAAGCCTCCACCCAGGCTTGTTGCACCCGTCGATCAGCATCCCGCTGCAAATCCTTGCTCGTGCCCCACAATGGAGTCTGAGCAACCATGGTAGGCAACTCCGCCATACCATACATGTCATCCTGCTCTCCCGGAGGTGGTACATCCTCTGAATGAGCATTGCCCTCAAGCAACTCTCTAGGCCAACTCACTGCCGCTGTGAATGCTGCTAGTGTCGGCATCTTGCCTCGCTGGGCAACCGCAACTCCTCCTATGAACGTCACAGGGAGCTGCACACGCCGGCCCTCCCCTGACTGCCATGCAGGCCTATAGGAAGCTGACTCCTCCCAAAAATCCAGGGTGAAGCCCATGGGGTACAACACTGCCCCACCAACCAGGACATCGTATGAGACTGCGTCTGTCACAATGGCCTTGGCTCGCATCACTGAGCCATCTGTAGGGTGATCCGGCCGTAGTCTGATAGCCAACTCATGCCGTGTCATGCCCCGAGCCTGCTCCGATCCTCCCAGAGACGTCTGTATCTGGAAAGGACAAGGCTCCATATCCGCCTCCGTGAGGCCCAAGCCTGCAATAGCAGCTCTGCCCAGCATCAGTGGCTGAGCTCCCGAGTCCAACAAGACTCGCAGTGGCCGGTACCTCTTGCCTGCCGGTCCACTCAAACAGAAAATGCCATCCTGGTTGTCTAACATGACAACTCCAGGTGTCACCATGGCGCGCTCAATGGCTGGCCTAGCTGGCAGCTCCATCAACCTGGCAGCTGCAGCTTGCCATGGCGCCGCCGTGGCAGTCTTGACCCTCAAATCCGAGGATCCCTCCGGCACTACACCTCCCACTATCTCCGCAGAAGATGAAGTAACCTCCCCACTCTCACAGAGTGTAGCTGCCAGCCTGAACACCTCAGCTGGTCTTATCCCCGGCGTCGCAATCATGGTAGCCGAGAACAATGGAGCCTGGCACACAGATGTGGCCGCTCCTAGCAGCACACTAGCTGCCGTAGCCTTGGCAACACTAGGTAGTGGTGCTACCCGTGTAGCTCTCCCCAATGGCATAGTAACCTCCGCCTCGGTAACAGTCGGGCGAGAACTAGGTGCCATGGATGGCGTCGACACTGTCTCCGCCAATGTGAATGACTGAGGAAGCCTAGCCTGACGGCTTGCCTCCCCACGCTGTGGATCCAACTCCACCTCTGCACCTCGTGGCTCAGGAACTCGTGCTGCTCCTCGAGTCACGGCTGCAGCAGACTCCACCTGCACTAGTGGTAGTGCTGCTCCACACATGAATCCCATGCCTCCCATATCTCCTCCCTCAGGAGCAGGAGGTGGACCATCCGGCCTTAGAGCCGGTACCACCTGAGCTGTAGCCATGGCAGCGAGCCTCTGCTCTAGCTGCTGAAGCCGGTTGGCCATGCCTTGGTCAACACCCTGACCTCCGCGTCCTTGGCCACGTTGAGCTTGCCCTTGGCCTCGTGGCTGGCCACCTCGTCCCCTCTGGGCTGCTCCACCTCGCCCCCGGCCACCATTGTTCCCTTGGAACTGGCCTGGGCGCAACTCAGGATGCAAACCATAACACTGAGCCTCTCCATGCCCGTGTTTGCCACAATGCCCACACTGTAACTGTGCAGGCTGTGCATGTGCCGCCCTTTGCCTCCTCTGGACAATCCTTCTTGACATGGGGTCCTCCACATGTCCAGCACACCACATCCGCCCGTTGTTGGCCAGCAAATGAAGGGAGAGACCCCTGCATCTGAGGTCCTCTCTGCCCTTCCCTGAGCTTCACCTGAGCCCCCTTGTTGCCTTGAGCACGTTGAGGTAGTGGTTGGCTAGGAGCACCACTACCCCGTGGTGTCTCCTTAGCAAATCCCACCATGACCACTCGTTCCTCCACCATGTTGAGCTCTATCCGCTCTGCCAGCAAAAACACATTTGCTAAGGTGGGTTGGGCCGCTTGTAGGAGAGTTGCATCCCGCACCCTTCTCCTCAGCTCCTTGTCCAATATCCCATACCAGAATTGGACTGCCTGAGCTTCCGTAACCCCTTGGGTTACATTTATCAAGCGCCTCATGCGAGTGAAAGCCTCCCTCAAGCTCTCGGTCGGCTTCCGTTGGAACTCTTGCAAGCTCCGCAACTTCTCTGTCCTCACCCCTTGGTAGTTCCCTCTCAACTCTTCGAAGAACTCCACAACAGGGTTGAAGGCAGGCACGGGTGCTAGTGCTGGTGCGGTAGTGGCTTGGGTGGACGTCGTAGCTACTGTACCACCAGTCCCACTGCTGCTTGCTGAAGCTGCCGGTGCAGCGGCAGGTGTAGCCACTGCCCTCGTGGCTCTAGTGCCCCTAGTGATGGAGACATAGTCGGGTGACCAGTACATCCTCCACTCCTCGATCTCAACCTCATGCCCCCGCCTGAACTCATGGTAATCATCCATAGGCGGCCCCTCAAGGTGCTGAAACAGCCCCTTCCATGCCATGAAAGGCGTAAATAGTTGTGGATTGCGCATTTGCTGCAAATCACACCAACTATCAAACTCTTGGATAAAATCATCCAACTCGATGGTGCCCACCGCCCCAGAGTATCTTCGTGGCCCCTTGGTAGCTCCATACATCTCCTCCATTGTGTCCCACAACAATGGCAAAGAAACAACTTGCACCGCCGGTATGAGTCCTCCTGATTCACAATCCGAATCAGAACCTTCCGTAGAAGACACAGGAGGTGAAGGTGGCCTAAACCGCACACCTCGTCTCGTGTACCCACTAGTATCGCTAGTGCTCGAACCGGCACTGTCCCCAGCAACTAGTGGCACCTCCGTGTTGACACTCAACCGGTCATGAACATGTCCATAACCCCCTCTTCACAAGGTAACCGGGTAGAGAACCTGTTGCGGCTTATGGTTTGGAATACTAAGTTCCTAACATAGCCTACACCTGTACCTGCATCCACCGCAAGCACTCCTATGGTTGGCTGGTCATCACCTCCAACCTCACCACAGGAGAAACAATGATGGTCTGGCTGGTCATCACCCCAGCCTCACCATCGACAGCATGCTCTAGGACTGGCCGGTGATCAAATCCGGACCAATCACCTATAAAAACAAGCGCCCACACAAAACTAGCATGGCGCACAGTCAAGCATGCAGGTATGGAGGGGATCCAAACACAAGAAATCAGATCACAACTCCCCCACACCAAAAACAACTCCACGGTGTTGCTCCTGCAAGGACACCCCAGCCCAAACCCGGACTGACTCTTGCCTCCACCTACGGAAAGGTCTTGGCCTAATGAGAGGGTGGAAACTACGAGGAAGAGAAGCTAAAGCAATGCCTAATCCCAGCATGCCTCTCATCCCAACACT
This sequence comes from Takakia lepidozioides, assembly GCA_030704615.1. Taxonomy (NCBI): domain Eukaryota; kingdom Viridiplantae; phylum Streptophyta; class Takakiopsida; order Takakiales; family Takakiaceae; genus Takakia; species Takakia lepidozioides. The sequence continues at coordinate 57,991,102 of CM060733.1, forward strand.
CTGCCTCTCCTCTCTACCCTCACTTGCATGACCATGGGAATATCATGAAGATACTCCTCAAACCGCCCTCCACGAGCTTCAAAATTCGGCCTTCCAGACCACATGCCAGTCCTTAGGCAGTCCACCAGTGCCTCCACGAGTCAGCACAGGCCGTCCACAGGTCAACACGGGCCACCACAGACCAGCACAGGCCCCCACAGCTCACTGGTCACAGCCGTCACAGTCCCACAGGCCACTGGGCACAGCCTGTCGCAGCCCCTCACAGCTCACTGGTCACAGCCGTCACAGTCCCACAGGCCACTGGGCACAGCCTGTCACAGCCCCTCACAGCCTGTCACAGCCTCAAAGGCCTCAGGCACGGCCTGTCACAGCCCCTCACAGCCCCAAAGGCCATGGGCACGGCCTGTCACAGCCCCTCACAGCCCGTCACAGCCCCAAAGGCCTCAGGCACGGCCTGTCACAGCCCCTCACAGCCCGTCACAGCCCCAAAGGCCTCAGGCACGGCCTGTCACAGCCCCTCACAGCCCGTCACAGCCTCAAAGGCCTCAGGCACGGCCTGTCACAGCCCCTCACAGCCCCTCACAGCCTCAAAGGCCTCAGGCATGGCCTGTCACAGCCCTCATAGCCCGTCACAGCCCGTCACAGCCCATCACAGCCCCAAGGCCATGGGCACGGTCTGTCACAGCCCCTCACAGCCCCACAGTCACAGCCACAGCCTCACAGGGCACAGGGCACAGCCTGTCACAGCCCATCACAGCCCATCACAGCTTGCCACACAGCCCGTCACAGCCTCACAGCCTCAAAGGCCTCAGGCACAGGCCTGTCACAGCCCTCACAGCCTCAAAGGCCTCAGGCACGGCCTGTCACAGCCCCTCACAGCCCGTCACAGCCCCAAAGGCCATGGGCACGGCCTGTCACAGCCCCTCACAGCCCGTCACAGCCCCAAGGCCATGGCACAGCCTGTCACAGCTCGCCACAGCCCGTCACAGCCCCACAGGCCTCAGGCACAGCCTGTCACAGCCCCGCACAACCCGTCACAGCCCCAAAGGCCACTGGGCACAGCCTGTCACAGCCTGACACAGCCCGTCACAGCCCCACAGGGCACAAGGCACAGCCTGTCACAGCCCATCACAGCCCATCACAGCCTGTCACAGCTTGCCACAGCCTGTCCCAGCCCGTCACAGCCCGTCACAGCTCCACAGGCACAGGGCACAGCCTGTCACAGCTTGCACAGCCCATCACAGCCCGTCACAGCCCGTCACAGCTCGCCACAGCCTGACACAGCCCATCACAGCCCCACAGGCACAGGCACAGCTTGTCACAGCCCCTCACAGCTCGCCACAGCCTGACACAGCCCGTCACAGCTTGCACAGCCTGTCACAGCCCCACACATGGCCGCTCTGGCAGTTTAGCCATTTCTCCAAGGGGTTTAGCCACGCCAAGCTAGGGTTTGTGTCTCTTGGACTCTAGGCTTCTTTCCACCAAGCTATGGTGGCTGTGAGAAAATCAGCAAGGTATCCTTGCTCTTTCGGCTCCCACACACCACCATAGTAGCCCTAAGTCATGAGGTGGTTGCCACAAACCAAGCCTTCTTTCTCACTTAGCCTCCCCAAACACGCCACTAAAATCAATGGCAAACAACCAAGCCCTGCTGGTTCCCAGCCCTTGTGAGCACTCATTCAAGCACTCTCATTGGCCATAGCATCTGTCTTAGAGCCTATTCCAGCCCTCTACACCTGTTGCTTCAAGAGTTGCGCTCCCTTCAAGCTTGAAGTTGAAACCCCAACTCACATAGGCCCTACAAGTGCTTTTCTTTCACTCCAAGTGGAAACCAGCCCTAGACCTTCCGTTCTAGCTCTCTAAGGCTTGAAAACAAGAGCCTCAATGGGCTGAAGGCATGCTCCACACATGCCCCACTCTCACCATAAGAGAATCAGCTCCTTTGCTTCATTTCTTGCACCCACAAACCTGAAAATACAAGCTTCAGCAGGCTGAAAGCATGCTCTACATGCCCTACAGGGAAACCAGCCCCTTCCTTCCTTCCTTGCACTCCCACACCTAAAAGTGCAAGCCTTCACCAGGCTGATAGCATGCTCCACACATACATTGCCCTCACATAAGGGAAGTCAGCCCTTCCCTCTTCCTTGCTTGCCCTCCAAGCTTGAAGATGGAAGCTTCAATGAGCTGAATACATGCTCCACACATGCAACCTCTTCACACAAGAGATATCAGCCCCCTATCTTGGCTCCTTGGCTCCTTGATGCTCTCTAAGACAAGACTAAGTACTCCACAGCCTTTGCCAAGCTCCTGAAACCCTAAGGCTTACATTTCCAGCCACAAGACACTTCTCTTGTGGTGCAAGAGCTCTTCTTCCAAGCTCTGAAACCCCAGGTGCACATTCCATGGCCTTGCCGCACCTCTTAGCTCCTGTTCCAGCCCTGCTCTTGCCATGACAAGAGCCCTCTCAATGCTGAAGCTCGAGATTGAAACCCAATCTCACCATACTCCACAAAGTGCATTGATTTGCCCCAAGCCAAATCAGCCCTTTCGCTTGGTCTTGCAATCCTTCACACAATGAAAGCTCGCATTCCCAGGTCCAGTTCTCAGCTTTGCCACCAAAGCCACTATAACCTGCTCTTGACTGGTCCTCTTCCCAATCGTGCTTGCTCATGCATGTACACAATCTGAAACCATCAAGGTGCTCTGGAATTACCTGCAGCATGGTGCTTTCATCTCTGAAGCTGAAGATCGAATGCCAAGGTCTACCACCTCGTAACCCACATCACCTCCGCTTCTAACAACCAAGAGCTCCATGTTGCTCCTTGCATAACAACTTGGTTTCTCTCAATCTCAAGCAAAAACCACAAGTGCTACAACTAACTCGTATCTAGCACTCATAGATACGAGCTGATCTTTCTCGAGTGATAAAGAAGAAGAATACAAGCACGAGCTCATTCGAGCTCACAAAGCTGAAGCATAAACTCATGCATATATAACCTCATCACTCAAATACAAGTCAAGCCAAGTGCACCCCACGCCATGGGGAATCCACACTACGGCGCCATAGCTAGGTGCGGTGAGGCTCAACTCGAGAAAGATGAGCCTCCCGCGCTTGCCGTGAAGATAACCACTCCAGGGCCTAAATCTGCCTTGACCCCTGGATTGACACTTGGGCCAATCCCAAATGTCAATATGTAAAAGATAGCTATTTCCTAGCTAGTTTCACACTAGTGGTAAAATAACTTGACATGGCGCAGATTTTGGCAATTGTAGGGTTATGTGCCAGTGGTGAGGGGCAACGAAGTGGTGTATGTGCTTGCTCCACTGGGTGCCTGGTGATGATGTTGGGGCATGCTTTCCATTTGTTCTTGGCCTGTTCCATCTCCCAACTGATAATCCCTGGAATTGGAATGGGGGTGGGCATTGAAGGAAGTGTTGTTGGAAGGTGGGCTTTGAGGATATCTGAAGAAGAGGAGCCTTGGATGCTTGCAGCTTGGAGCTCAGAGATGATGGGGCCCTTGCCTCTGTGGGATTTGGAAGCTAGTGCAGAGGAGGCCTCAATGACCATAGGGTCCTCAATTAGCCTTCTTTTCCTTGTTGGCGGGGAGGTAGAGATTTGATTGACTGCACTATCCCAGGCATGGTTGCACCGATCATGGGCAGGCCTCTGGTCAACTTTCTCTAGCGAGAGTGGGTGACATAGGGAGGAGTCCTTGTGATTGATTGGAATTCTTGGGTGGGGATCTGTGGTAGGAGCTGAATTTTGAATAATTTCGGTGCTTCCGTGCCCAGCCTGTGGGTTGTTCATTCTCCTCCTTTTCAGCTTGGGGCACCCTGCCTTGAGGTGCCCAGATTTTCCACAGTAATAACATGCTGAAGCTGCCGTGTCCTCAGACACTTTCACAGAGAAATAATTGCCTTGATTGTCAATTGGTAGCCTGATGAATTCTGGATGCTGAGTAAGCACTCCAGCTCTCGCTTGAACTCTTTCTAGTAACACCTTGATGGTCACTAGTGTACAGTTTTGAATTGTCCAAGTTATAATGATTACTTTTCATTCTGCTGTAACCTTTCTCTAATTGACTCTCTGAGTGGAGGCATCATTCTTTCTGGTTTCTTTCCTGTTTTTCTTCTTTCCTTTGAGGTTTTGTCCTGGTGCCTTTGTAAGTTCCTGATCGTTGGGCATTAGCACCACAATCTTAGGGAATCCGTTTTCATTCGCCTTTGATGAAATGGTTGCCCCTCTCCATGATGGGTGCTGTCGCAGTGAGGCAGTGTATGTATCATTGTCAAAGACCGCCAGACATCCCAGAAAAGCACCAAAATAATTACCTATAGCTGGTAGGCTCAAGAGGTATTGGTCAGGAATGTAAGGCAACGATATGATCCTTGGGCTCCAAATCTTGCCATTCCTGTTTCTCATGCATCTAGACCATGGGAAAATATTGACGTTAAGCCCATGCAGATGAGGATTGAATGCTCGGGCTTTGTCCGCTGCCTCTCGCGCTTGATTTCTAGTCACCTTTTTGCCTGGGAAATGAAGGAGGATACCGTTGTTCTCATACTGAGCTGCATCTGAGTCAATCTGGTCGAGCTCCACTGGGACGAGTGGGTGGTCTCTGGCGATTGCGGACTGCAGGGTAGTAGAGTCTGAAGGGGAATCTTCCGAGAGATCCGTGGGCGGGCTGCCTGGAATGGGCGGGCTCGGGGAATTTGAGTGGGGCCCGGAAGAGATCCCTGCAGCACCATTGTGAATGGGGGGCCCCAAGGGAGGGCCTGGAGCGAAGTGAGGTGGGGGATGGTTTGCCTGAGACGAACTATGCGCAATGAGGCCCATGGAATGGGTTTGATGCGCAATGAAGAAGCCTGTCCCCGTTGACGGATGGAGTCTGCGAGGATCCGGAAATCTGGGGCCTTGGCCTGGTCGATGGGTTGCCAGATTGAAGGCCTTGTGAGGGAAGGGCGCCATGGAGAGGAAGCGAGCTGAAGCAACAGGAGAGGGAGCTGGAGGAGAAGGAGGGGAGGGGCAATTGAGAGGATAACAAGAATCAACTAGCCAAATGCGTGCAAAAGGGTCCCATGCGAACTTGCAGGCACCTGAGGCTGGCCAAGCGAGGAAAGGCGAGAAGAAGGACTGGAGGAAAGGGCGCAAGCTGAAAAACGGGCCCGAGCTGATTAGCTGCTACAGCGAAGCGCGGGTAGGGGCTTAGGGGTGAGTTAGTGAAGGCGGCTCCTAGGAAACTGAAACGATCATTTCCATGATGAAAAAGGTAGGGATCGGATTGGCCAGGATGATATGGCAGGGGATCAGGGGGGGGGGACTTATGTACTTGGTGGCTGCGCTTTAGGGAGAATTAATAGAGGTGAGTTGAGAAGCATATGGCTAAGCATGCGACTCTGATGAAGATAGACAGGCTCGTCATGACAGCCGCTTAGATCCGGTGATTGGGATGGGGCCTGTCGATGGCACCAAGTATTATGTTTGGGATGAATCGTGAGGTACAACATTAGCTTGTTTGGGACTTAGAGCCGATAGTGGGGAGGAAGGGGAGTCCGAGTGCTAGGGTTGAAGAGGTGTAGAGGCTGTCGGCGAAGCTTGCACACACCGCGCATTGCGGAGCTCTTCTTCTTCCTCCATCACCTCCATTGAATTGTCCAATATTTTCATTGTCCAGTTTTACAGTTTTATAAATTTACAGTTTTATAGTTTTATGGATCTTTATTATATATCTTTTTAAACATATAAAGACATCTAGATAAGTTTTTCAGTGAGTATTTCAGTATTACAGTTTTACAAATGTACAGTTTTATAGTTTTATGGATCTTTAGTATATATCTTTTTAAGCATATAAAGACATCTAGATAAGTTTCTCAGTGAATATTTCAGTATTATATCAGTATTTCACTTAAAAATAAATTTTCAGCTCATTATAAACTTCATTTTTCAATTGTAATATTGTAAATTTATTTGCTTTCCATTTCAAATTACTTCTTTGTATTTATAGTATCTCAATTACAGACTTAAAATTTTATTTCATATTCACATTTATTTTATATCATTCTGCTTTGGATGCCCAATCCATATATCTAATGTTCTCACTTTTACCACGATTTTAATTTCATAGTTTTAAAATTTTAAAATCTAACAATTGAATAAGACCAATATATTAGCTTGAAGTTCAATTTTTCACTTCATATCATATGATTTATTTCCAGGAAATAATTATATTCTAAATTCTCGAATCTAACAGTTTTTCATTAATCTAATTAAGAAAATTTGTTGTTACTAAACCACAACAATAATCGTAAACAAAAAAGTATAATATTACATTCTCTTCTTTACGTAAATCCAGTATTTCTCATTTATTAATGTTTACATACTTAACTACAACATAGTAAATTACATCCAAAAAAAATATCTCAGTATTTTAGTAATTCAGTAAATTGAACAATCGGTTAATAGTATCATACATTATACTTAATTTTGTTCATTTAGGTCATTGTTCTATTTTGAAAAAGATCAAATATAAAATTTTATGAGAGGATTTGTTGATTATTATATTTTCAATTGCCAAAGTTGTCAATAAAAATAATACAATAAGCTGATTGATATCATATATTTTCACATAACAGATATTCTAATCTGAAGATTGAATGATGCTTAGGTTTTTTCGATTTAAGTCTATTCTCTATTACAGGGAATTTATTTTGTAATTTGTTTTTTTATCTACAAATAAAATAAAGTTTTTCCAGGGTCTCTGGTCTCTGCCCTTGTTATACATATATATTTAGTTTCAATATAAAATTTTAAATAAATATTCTACTTTCAGGGTGGAGCCATTACGCGACTAGCCGCTTGTTATAATTAAAACAAAACTTTATTTTGGATAACGTTCATCCATCCATTTGTAATGCACCGACATCCTTTTTGAAATAAACCTTTACGTGTTAGTACCTATGTTAAAAATAGAAAAATAGTAAGATATGTATTATTATTTATAACTGCCCTAAGGAGCCCTAAGATGGGGAAAATAGAAATATATAAATTATTATTTATAATTACCTTCAAGACACCTAAGAGGGGAAAAAATGCCAATATATATATGATTATTTATAACTACCCTTGGGATTTCTTAGGACAGTCTTAAGGAGTCCTAAGAAGAAAAGAATGGAAAGACAAAAATATTTGCTCTTAAGACCCGTTTAGGCAGCCTAGGGGGTTATAAGAAGGGGAGAATGAAAACATATAAATTATTATCTATAATTACCCTTAGTAAAAAGAGAAAAAAATGAAAGATATAAATTATTATTTATAATTGCCCTTAGGACTCCTTACGGCGGCCCTAAGGAGTCCTAAGAGGGAAAAATAGAAATATATAAATTATAAGAAAATCAAAATATATACATTATTATTTATAATTACCCTTAGGACTATCTAAGAAGAGAAAAATGGAAAGACATAAATAATTTCCCTTAAGACCCATTTAGGCAACCTAAGGAGTTATAAAAGGGGGAAAATGGAAACATATAATTATTATCTATAATTGCCCTTTGCACTCCTTAGGACTGCCCTAAGGAGTCATAATAGGGGAAAACGGAAATATATAAACTATTATTTATAATTACCCTTGGGACTCCTTAGGACTGCCCTAAGGAGTCCTAAGAGAGGGGAAAATAAAAACGTATAAATTAATAATTACCCTTAGGGCTTCATAGGACAGTCCTAAGATGAGAAAAATGGAAACACATAAATAATTGTCTTTAAGACCCGTTTAGGTAACCTAAAGGGTTATAAGAGGAGGAAAATAGAAAAATATAAATTATTATCTATAATTGCCCTTATGACTCCTTAGGGCAGCCCTAAGAAGAACTAAGAAGGGGACAGTTGAAAGATGCAAATTATTATCTATAATTGTCCTTAGGACTCCTAATGGCTCTAAGAGGAGGAAAATAAAAATATATAAATTATTATTTATAATTGCCCTTAGGACTACTTTAGGCCGCCCCAAGTAGTCCTAAGAAGGGGGGAAAATAAAAACATATAAGTTATTATTTATAATTACCATTAGGACTTGTCGTGCGCATACATATCGCAACACAACTACATCGCTGTCCAAAACCACACAACACATGTGCACACCACACACTAGTTTACAACTAGTCCACCACTAGTCTAGTCACTAGTCCAACCACTAGGCTACAACTAGTCAGTCACTAGGCTGCCACTATGCTGCCCACTATGGCAGTCACTAGTCCACACAATCGCCCCCCTAGCTGGTGCTTAGGTCCCTCTAAGTCCAGGTAGCCACAAAATGTGATAGTGACCATAGCCTCACTAAGTCCTCTACCACTGTCCCTACTACACTCAAACTCGATAGATCAAGAGGCCGGGTGCAAGAGTGCCCCATCGTTAGTCGCCATTTTGCAACCTATGAACTTGAGCCTGGGATCTCGTGTATTGACTCCTATGAGCTTGGCCTCCCATGTCTTGTTAGCTGCCTCTAGTCATGTCCACTGCCACTATCCCAAGCAGTGTGGACACAACCAATCTCCATCAGGAACCTTCTCAAGAGGTGGTGTCAAGCATCCCATGTGCCAACCTCTTGAGCATCGATCACACACCAGCATGATGGCTACCTCTTTGGCAGACCCACAGAGCATGCACCTCAAACCTGCAGGTACCACTGCCAAGTTTGGGTCAACTCTTCCATCAACATTGGGAAGGTGACATGGCACACAATTACGCACATGGTCTTTCCAAGTCATGCCATCCTGACCCTCCAAGATCAGGACTCCTGAGGGCAACACCTCTCGAACCCTCAGAATAACACGCCCTACAGTGACATCCAGGGTTGTAGGAGCAGTATGCTGCAAATAAACATAGTCACCAGGGCTAAACCTCCGAACCCCAGGACGATATCCTCCACCACTTTGTCGAAGTACTTCATCCGACATTCAAAATCACCGGCGGGGGCGCCTATCTTGTTTGTGAAAAAGAAGGACAGATCATTACGCATGTGTGTCGACTATCGCGGTCTCAACAAAGTCACAATCAAGAATCGTTATCTGTTGCCGCTGATTTCTGGGCTTCTCGACTAGCTAGGACGAGCGAAGATTTTTACCAAAATAGACTTGAGATGAGCTTATAACCTTGTACGGATAAAAGAAGGAGACGAATGGAAAACAACTTTTCGAACAAGATATGGACATTTTGAATACAGTGTTATGCCTTTCGGTCTTATAAATGCTCCAGCAAATTTTCAACATATGATGAATGACATCTTTCGAGAATTTTTAGATGACTTTGTAGTCATCTATTTGGACGACATTTTGATATTTTCACAGAATGAAGAAGAACATGGCCGCCATGTACGCCTTGTCTTTGATAAATTAAGAGAAAGAGGACTATATGCCAAGTTGGAGAAATGTCTATTCCATCAATCTGAGGTCGAATTTCTGGGCTACATTAATTCCGACAAAGGCGTCTTTATGGATCAGAAGAAAATACAAACCATCGTCGAATGGATTAAACCAACTTCGGTCCGAGATGTACAATATTTTCTGGGCTTTGCAAATTTCTATAGAATCTTCATCAATGACTACTCCAAAATTGCTGCACCATTGACACGACTCACATGGAAGGATAAATTTGTATGGGACGATAAGGCTGACCAGACATTTGAAAGGCTGAAGCAGGCATTTACAACGGCTCCAATACTGGTACATGCAGACCCATCTAAACCATTCTTCTTGGAAGCAGATGCATCGGACTTTGCACTTGGCGCGGTACTCTCTCAATACGGTACAAATGACCGACTCCACCCTGTTGATTTTCGTTCTCGCAACTTTTCCGTTGTGGAGATCAATTTGAAATCCATGACAAAGAACTTCTAGCGATTATCGATGTTTTTGAGGAGTGACGTCATATATTGGAGGGAGCTAAACATCATGTCACTGTCTATACCGATCACAAAAACCTCGAATATTTTATGAGTGCTCGTGTTTTGAATCGGCGTCAAGCGAGATGGAGTATGTCACTCGTAAGGTTTGATTTTGTTATTACCTACCGTCTCAAGGAACTTCCTGGTGGGGGAGGAGGTGCACCCAGTTTCTTGGTACCAGGTATAATGATTGGCAACTCACTGCTCATCATTGTTGTGGTTAAGGCCAAATGCTCTTTCTCGACAATCGTATCTTGCGCCAAAAGAAGGGGATGCAGCTTTTGACCAACAAAAATCCATCATCTTGAAACCAGCAAATCTCCATTTGAATATGCTATCCATGTCCACCTATGACGATGCAGAGATCATAAAGGAGATTCAAGAAGTACTGAAGAACGACCAATTTGCTACGACACTACAAAATCAACAAAATCGTCCTCGAGACAACTCACATGTTACAAACGACTTCGAATTCAAAGATGACTTACTTTATTTCAAGGGACTTCTCTATGTACCTCCAGGACCTATACGACTTCGAATTCTTCAAACATGTCACCACCGATTCAATCCTTGTTATTGTAGATCGTTTTACGAAGATGACACATTTCATTCCATGTAATAAGACGGTTACCGGCGAGGAAACTGCAAGACTCTTCCTCAATAATATCTACGACATTCATGGACTTCCGAAGGACATCGTATCTGATCGAGGACTACATTTCATATCAAATTTCTGGAGGGGATTATTTCGCATATTGGATACTAAGATCAACCTCTCTACAACTAATCATCCACAGACTGATGGTCAAACCGAATATGTAAACTAGTTTTTGGAGCAGTATCTTCGCTGTACAATAAATTATCACCAAGATAATTGGACGAACCTTCTGTCATTGGCTGAGTTTGCCTACAAAAACACTATACATTCTTCGACCAAACAAACTCCATTTTTCTCCAATTATGGTCATCATCCTCGAGCAAACCCATTCCACATGAAGACTGTTGGAAGCCCTGTTGCAGAAAACCTTGCTACTCATCTTGCTACGATTCACAAGCAGCTTACATTCCACCTCGCAAAAGCTCAAAAACAATACAAGGAGTATGCAGATCAACGTCGCCAACTCCAACTTCAGTTCAAGGTCAGAGATCGTGTGTGGCCTCTTCGACGAGAAATACAAACCTCGCGACTATCAAGAAAGTTGGATTATCAACGCCTGGGACCATTCAAAATTATTAAATCCGGTCAGTTTTCGGCTTAAACTCCCACGAAGTATGCGCATCCATCCAGTGTTTCATGGTTCATTGTTGGAGTTGTATCATCCATCGAATATTCTAGGGAGAGTTTCCGTACCACCTCCACCAATCGAAGTCAATCAAGAAATTGAGTATGAAGTCGACGAAGTCCTAGACTCTCGCATCAAGTATAAACTCTTGAGTATTTCGTACATTGGAAAGGCTACGACATCAGCGAACGAACGTGAGAACCTTCATCCAACCTCGCCAATGCATTTGACAAAGTCCAAGAGTTTCATCAACGATATCCAGCTAAGCCCCGAGCTACACGTCAGTAAGACGTCACAACAATGATGTCAGCCAAGTTAGCTTCTAGGTGAAGACTTCACATTCAATGTACCTGATATACGCTAAGGAGGGAGGAGCACCACACATCAGTATATATAGCTACACTTCCAGCACTCTTGCATCTTGTATTGGCAGTATGGAGTCACAGGAGGAGTTGTCGCTTACCTAGCTACCGGATCAGCCGTTCCGACTCTCACGACCTTCAACATCACGCCGACGATCTCGAGACGATGGGCCACCAATGCGACGCGTACTTCCTCGTCTGGATCCCGTATGACAGCAAGTGGAGCCTACTCGAAGTCTGATAATTCTATTGGAGGTTGAGGCTTCGAACCCAGAGGGAGATCTATAAATCATTTGAGTCAAGAACGAAGAGCCAAATACTTGACAAGTACCATTCGTTGGATTTTGGATTTTCTCCAACTCTAAGCAAGTCCAAGATTTTACCGCTTCTCGAGGAATTCGGCGCTAAAGGAGTGGGTGATGTCACGGACATAGCCCAGAGGAACTTATCAGGAGTAAATACCAGAAGTTACCAAGTTACCATATTATCGGAAGTTACCATGAGTTACCGTGATTTACCATTACTTACCAAGTTACCGGGAGTTTACCAAATTACCAAGAGTAACTTGATAAACTACTCAGGAAGCTTCCTTTGGAGGAAACTTCTCCATCAAGATACCTCATTTGTTTAAGGAAGCTTCTCCATCAAGAAACCTTTGTTTAATCTTGGAAACTTCTCCAGCAAGCAACCTCCATAGGAGAAACTTCTTAAGGAAGCTTCTTAGTAGCCAGTATATATAGGAGGCGAGACTGGACACTCTTCAGTCTCGCCAACACCAGTTCAAGCTACTCTTGTTTCCAATTCCCAGTACTCCAGTCCAGTTCTCAGTACCCTAGCCCAGTTTCCAGTATCTGGTACTCTAGTCCAGTTTCCAGCATTCCAGTATTCAAGTCGTGTTCCAATATCTTGTACTCTTGTTCATTGTTATAAAGATCGTCTTGATTCCTATCTACTCATCGTGCATTCGGCCACGCCGACCTTGACTTCTTGTCTAGTCTTGTACCTTTAGTCTGATATCTTGTTTGTGTTCAGCCATGTTCTCGTCCTTGACAGTATGAGGGTATCAGTGTCAATATGAAAGGAGTAACCTTCCATGGAATGGTCTGTAGTGGAAACCACAAAGAGGATAGTAAGTGTGTTGGAGATGATAACTAGAGTCCAGTAATTGGAGGAGGGGCTTGAGGGTCCCGCCATGAGATTGTCAATCCAAAGGGGTGGGATGTTTTGGATAATGAAATTGTAACTGTGATTCGCTTTGATTTTTCCGACTATGGTAGTGGTTGTGTCTTCCAAATGTCTCTTAGTTTACTGATCTTCTTAGAGTCCCAGCCTGCCCATTTTTTGGCCTCCTGCCTTTGGATTGGGGTGGTAATTAGGAATAGTGATTGTCTGAGGGTTTGGAAGTAAGATATGGGCTCCGCTTTTGCTAGAAATGGTCTCAGTTGTGACCAAGCTTGCTAGATGGCCGTCCATAAAGGGGTCCTGTTGTCTTGTGTTTAAACCCGTTGACTATCCATCTGTAAGATGGCTGCCATGAGACAGATTTGAGGGGGGATGCCATGACTATGTTGTCTGCAACTAAGAATTTCCACTAGCCCCCCTCAGGGCCTAAGAATCGCGGGATCCATTTGCCCACAAGGGCTGTGATCTGTTTGTCCAAGTCAATGATGCCAAGACCCTTTTTTTTTTTGGGAGACATATCTGTTTCCACGAGACCTGCGGGCGTTTTTTTTCATTATGGTTGGCTGCCCCCCTTATGTAGTTCCTCAATAGTTTTTTTTGCTTCTTTGATGTTGGACGAGGCAGGTCGCCAGGATGCAGCGAAGAACCATAGACCTGATGACATGATCTGGTTGGTTGTCAAGGCCTTGCCTGTAATGGATAGGAAGTAAGAGCCCCAGTATGTCAACTTTGTCTTAAGCTTCACTATTGTGGGCTGAAAACGTTGCTGGTCTGTGAGATTAATGCCTTATGTGTACCCTAGGAGTGTGGTAGTTTCACCTGGCTTAAGCCATCGCAATCCTTTGTCCAGTCCCCATGTTGGCTGGTTCCCAATCTGGGATTTCGAGGTGTCCCCCACTAGTAAGGCACATGTCTTACCCCAGTTGACTTTAAATCCAGATGCTTGGCAAAAAGTTTCCAGGGTTTGTGTTGTGTTGTCTAGGTTGATGGGGGAGGCTTGAAGCGCGAGAAATGTATCGTCCACGAACATGGCACTACAACAGATCGCAGTATTTATGACTGTATATATGACTATTCTGCAGTCATAAACGGTACATATAACTTCTATGACTATAAGTTGTGCAAACCAAGTGAATACAATGAGTACATGATGGTACGGTCCGGATGACTACAGTCAGATAAACCAAGTGATATCTCTCACTGCAGTCATATATACCATACTGCAGTCGCCGCTGCCGCGCCACGTGGCGAGGCGCAATTGATTTTATTTTTTTCAAAAACATTAAAAAAAAATCAAATGCCGCGTCGTACCACGTTGTGCCACGTGGCATAATACATTTAATAATTTAAAAAAAAAACCACATGGCAGCCCATCTAAGGTGCCACATGCTATCCCTAGCTCGCCTACTAAGCCTAGGGCCATCTTATCCATTTGATTGTACTTAGAGGAGTTTGAACCTCCAACCTCTTTACTATAAGAGTTATAGTTCACTACCTGCTAACCAATACACCCATTAGTCATTTATGTGATCATATGGTGTTTTAATTGTATTATACACACCAAATTACAAAATCCCCAGTAGTCATCATGACTATGTAACCTCATCCATGTACATTGTAGTCATGGAAATGATTATCAATGGTGAGCTAAATCTGGTCAATTGTCGTTGACCAGCCTTCCGCCTATTTCGGAGCCATGTAGTCATACAGACGACTACTTAGATAGTCGTTTATATGACTACAGTTGTATGAACGATTGCGGGAGGTCAATTTCATATAAAAACATGGTACAATCATGGTCAAAGTCAAGAAAACCATGACTACCACGGTTTGGCAGTCATAATTACCGCGATCTGTTGTAGTGTGGATTCTTTGATTTGTATGGGTTGTCTAGTGATGTGGTTGAATGTTTGTAGGCCGTGTATACTCTGATTGGTTTGTAGCATGTGACCCAGTGTGTCAGCAGCTATGATGAAAATGAAAGGGGAGAGCGGACAGCCCTGGCGCACCGATCTGCGAAGGGAGAAAGCTTTGGAGAGGTGACCGTTGACTAGAACCCTACTTGAGGCACCAAACATGAGAGTCTTTACCCATTTGCATAATCCCTGGGGTATGCCTATCTTTTGCAGGGCTCCCATTAAAGAAAGGCCATTCAATCCTGTCAAAAGCTTTTTCGAAGTCTAGAAGCAGGAGCGTTATGGCCTGGCTAGTTTTCTTGGCATAGTGGGGTATTTCCTGGGCAAGCAAAAGATTGTCTAGGATGTACCTTCCCTTAATGAATCCTGTCTGACATGGTCTAATAATAGTTGGCAAGAAAGGCTGGAGGCGTCTTGCTAAGGCTTTTGCTATTATTTTGTATGCCACAACAGGCCTGGGCCTGTAATTGGCAATACTAGTTCTGTCCCCCTTTTTGAAGAGGAGGATGATGATTCCTTGTGTCATATGTGGAGGCATTTTGCTGTTGCTGGAAGATCTGATTTGCCATTTCAGTGAAATATTTGGATATGTGTTTCCACAGGGACTTGTAGAACTCTGACGACATCTCATCTAGGCCCGGAGACTTACCATTGTGGAGCTTTGAAAGCGCATCTTCAAGCTCTAGGTCGGTGAAGGGGCCTTCCAGAACATCCGCCATGCTTGGAGTGAGCAGGTTTGGGGTCTGCGAGAGGCAGTGCTGTTGGGTGGCAGTCAGGGTGAGAATTGCTGGTCACTATGAAATAGGGATTGAAAGTGAGAGAAGGCTAAGCTGGTCATGGCTTTTGGGGAGGAAGTGGTAATCCTAGAGGTGTGATCTTTAAGGCTGGTGATGTTTTGCGCAGCTCTTTTCTGTCTGGTTTTGTTGAAAAATTACTTGGTCATCTTTTCTCCCCGAGTTGCCCAATTAATTCCTGCCTGCAGTTTGAGTTTATCATCTCTAAGGTTTTTGTACACTTCCATGTTAACTTTAGCTTCCATGTATGTATTGAAGGTGGCTTCATCGCAGTGAGGGCTTTCCATTCTAATTTGACAGACCCTAAGACATTTAGTTAGGGCTTTGATTTTGAGCTTCCTGGCTTCCGAGATGTCTCTGCTTAGAGATTGACTGGCTATCGCAGTGGCTTTAACTTGGCTTGAAATCTTATAATGGGATCTCTGATGTCGGTACCCTCTTGAGACCAGACTATTTGTAAACCTTCTTTGAAGGCCGGGATTCCCAGTAGGGATGCGTTCATCCTTCAGCCCATACTGCTTCGGAAGTGATGAGTGGTTGGATAGCTTGCGTAAATAGGATGGCCGTACCTCCTCTTGATCCCATGGAGGTTAGGGCCCAGTGAGCCAAGGCTTTTGGCCAGAGGTGGTCTGACAGGTTATCTATTTTTTGTTGGTCTTGTTTGTGCTCTTGAAGTAAAATTATCGTTTGCTGATTCAAAAGTGGTGCGAGCCAGGTTGAAAGCCGGACTCTTTTTAAGGAGCTGGGATCATATCCCAGACCCCTTACGTTCCAGGATTTGATATTAATCAACATGAGGGTGCCATAAGGGGCTGAGACCAGGGGTCTCCATTGATGGCCCGTTGACAAAGAATTTTACCCTTTTGTCGAAGGGAAGGAGAGATTTTGTCCATGTCAGATTCGGGGGAAGGGTTAAAGAGTGTTTACCGATTTGAGCCATGACTACCAATGGAGGGGTTTTCCATTGAGCTAGGTTGTGGTTGCAGGTGAAGGTGAATTGGGATTGGTCTGGGGTGAGTCTGGTTATGGAATGTATGGTAACCTTTTCTAGAGATAACATCTGAGCTATTCTGTGGTTCAATATTCTATCTATTTCCAGAACTGGATGCCACACATCGTTTTGTGGTTGGGTATAAAGGAGGAAAACCAAGGGGATAGATTGCCTTTTCGTCTTTGAACTAGGTCGCTTTTGGTCATTCCTGCAAAGCAACCAGCATCTTTTGCTGTCTCGAAGAATAGGCTGGAAAATGAAACATGGGGTGGGTTTTAATCGTACCTGGAGTGAATTGATGACTGGGGGGGGGGGGGGGGGGAGGGTGGTACATTTGCTTCAGGGACTGCCGGGGGTAGAATTTCAGCTGCTGTCGGCTCTTCTTCCACCGTTGGAGGTTGTTCTTGAGTGATCACTTCCCTTGGCGCCGAGACACTTGATGATGAAGAAGTTGAATCCATCGGTGGAGGGCGTTCACCATTGATGTAGTCCGTGGTCCGCTGAAGTTCCATTCGGTGATTTTCCTCTTCCCTGTCTTGTTCCAGGCGTCTCTCCAAGAGCATGAAGGCATTCCTGAGGGAGTCCCTGGTTCTGATTTGCAGCCCACCAGTGCCCCAGGCTCGAGACATAATAGCCTCATTGACCCAAAATTGCTCCTTTGGTGCGGGTGCTTGATAGATGTCTGCCTCTTCCATGAGGGCCAAGACTTGCGTTGATGGTTTGGAGGTTAAACACGGGTGATCTTCCCTGCATGCTCCCCATGTGATGTTGGTTGCGGCTGAGAGGTGGTAGTGTTGAAAGTGGTTGGTGAAAAAATCGTATGTTTTTCTTTTTACGATAAGGTCTGGGTTGCTGCCTTTTGGGCAGGTTTGCATGAAGGATCTGATGTCCGAGGATGTTACCCACATGGATTCCAGACATTCTGGGTTTCCGAAGGTCATTATGAAGGATGGAAGAACTCTGTTTTTGAAGATTAAAGGTGTCACACAGGAGGCCTTGGGCTCATTGTCGGAGATCAGTTTTGAGCAACCTGCGAGAGCCAGCTTGGGGAAAGTTTGTAGTTGGAGACATATCCTTGCCAATACAGGGTTACTGGCAATCCCGGAGACAAAAAACTGGCCTGTTTCTCCTTGCACCAAATGTGGTTTGAGTACCCTGTTGTAGTTTCCAAGGGGAGAGTCCTTTTCCTTTGTAGGTTGCTGTTTAGTGTGTCCCTGCCTTGATCGAGGGATTTCAGCTTCCAGCTGCATTGGGTTTGACCCCCTCTTGGCATGATTTGGTGGTGGATTCAGCTTAAATGGGTCCTCCATGTCTGTGTTAACCTGGATCCTAGTTTTGGCCCTTTGGATGGGTCTACCTGTACTCGGTGATAACTGTACCGGTGATTGGCCTTCTTCCTGTGGACGGGAAGGAGTCGAGTTCCCCTGCTTATATGATCTTTTCCTTTTCCCTGTGGACAATTAGCTTTAATGTGGCCTTGCATGCCACAGTTAAAGTATGCTAATGAAGTAGTGTCTTCAACCAGTCTTGTAGTAAAATAGTTGCCTTCCTCGTCAATGGGGAGGCGCACAAAGTTCGGGAGAGTGTCCTCGTTAGGCATTAACAAGACCATCTTAGGGAAACCACAATCATTGAGCCTTGAAGCAATGGTAGCTGACTTCCATGCTGGATTTTGCCTTTTAAGTTCTGTATCCATGTGTGGATCAAATACTCCAATGCATCCATCTGGCAAATTCATAAGATACTGATAAGGAATAAATGGAAGTGAAACTATCCGTGGCCCCCACAACTTATCATTCTTGTGTCCCATTTTTGAGGACCAAGGAAATATGTTTACATTGAATCTGTGGACATGGGGGTTGAAGTTGAGGGCTTTGGCTGCAGTTTCTTGAGTTTCAAATTGAATAGAGAAGAAGCCCCTGCCCCTTGCATGGCAGGATTGCTGCTTTAAGTCACCTGAACCCCCCATGTATCTGACTGCCCAGTCTCTCACAAAGGATCTACTAACATTTTTTCCGGGGAAGTGTACCAAAATTCCGAGATCTTCCATGCTTGAGGTCATTTTGCGAAGATCTGCCATGTCCATGGGGATGAGAGGGTAGTCTCCCTGGAGCGCCTCATGTGTGGATAGAGGGTCTGAAAGGTCATTTGTGATGTCTGGGTCCTGTGAATGTCCTTCTAGCAGCTCTGGGTTTGATACTGGGCTTCAATTCTGCAGGTAGACTCGCGTGTTTGCTGTCGCATTGGGAAGGGGGTTCGGATGCTGCCTCTGCTGACCTTCGTGACCTTCCCCGCTGTTGTCCGTCCAGGGTGTAAGTCGATCCCTGGGTTGCCAAATGGCTGTGCTTTCATGAACATTGCGACCCCTTGATTGTGCCTGGTGGGCTTGGAAGTATTCTGTACCCGAGGATGGAAGAGGGCGCTGCTGATGTCGTGGTTGTATCCGTGGCTGACCTCTCCCTCTGCCAAAGCTGTGACCGCGAGAGTGGAAAAAGGAGTTGGGAGTCATTGTACCGGCTGAGGA
Source organism: Takakia lepidozioides (assembly GCA_030704615.1). Classification (NCBI taxonomy): domain Eukaryota; kingdom Viridiplantae; phylum Streptophyta; class Takakiopsida; order Takakiales; family Takakiaceae; genus Takakia; species Takakia lepidozioides. The sequence continues at coordinate 58,010,095 of CM060733.1, forward strand.
AAGCAAGTGCTAGAGACACTCGGAGCTGGAATGGAGCAACGGAGCGAAACGGGTCTACAGTCTATCCGATCACTATGCTTTCAAGACTAAGCAAACCTTCACACTGAGAGTTTACCAGGGGTGCTGGGCGTTGGCTGTGGCAATGAGAAGGCAGTTGCGCGGGAGAGCTAAGCTTAGTTGTTGGGGGGGCCATGAATCGTAATGAGATGACAGTGAACTTTGATCGAGATCATAAATGGTGACGGCCGTCAGCCAAAGGCCTGATCTTCCCAAGATGAAAATAGAATGAAAATAACCAGTTAGTACTTACTCAGGATGAAGGAGTGATGAAGCTCCGAGGGGTTTTTGGGGTGAGTTTGGTCAGGGAATAAAGATTTGCTTGGGTTCAAAACCCGTTGCCTGTATGTCTGAAGCCCTTAAGCATCTGATGCCTTCTTCGAAAACTTGAAAATCCCTGTTTGGGCTTAGCCGTAGGTGGAGGAGAGAGACGAAAAGACCGTTGTGGTCGGCTCTCCTCTCACCGCAGATCGCGGAGCTCCCTGGCACCCGATTTTTGTTATAATTTTCCTAATGACGTGAAATGGCGCTATCGTTTTTAAACACTCCGATCTGAAGTCTCAGGAATTGTTGAACGACATCTGGACCTTCACTGTCATTGCAACTGGTTGAGAACTGGCTTGAGAAATGCTTGTACCCTGTACTGTGTACCAAAATATCTCACATTTCAGAATCTTATATGATATTGCTGTGAAGGAGGGAGACAATGTGTAAGTAGAGAGACTTGCAGGTCTTCTCTCGACGCGCTTGAAGAAAAATCGATCTTTCAGATCTACCCAATGTACAAAGTCTGCTCTGCTCTGCGCCTCCCAAATGTTGACTTTTTCGTGAGCTATCTCTGGAAACAATTAGTCAAAGCTCAGACATTGCTTGCTCTTGAGAAAACACTAGGTGCGATGAGAGACCCAAAAAATTAGGGCTTAGGATGGAAGACCGCGCTGGACTTGGGAATTGAAGAGAGCACTAGGTGTTGCGAGGCTCTTCTTGCAATCATGGTTCCTCTCTCTTTGCATCCTTGACCGATGGTTTGTCTCTCCTCGTTCTCTCTCTCTCTCAAACATTGATCTTGCATGCAGGCCAGCTTAAATTAAGTGCATGAACTCATCGTCATAGAAGGACGAGTTGCACTGGATGGATTCTGTGTTGTTTCCTAACCTTGAACAACCCTAAATCGCATTGACTGTTCAACTGCCCTCTATTACCGACCCGATCAAAGGTGCTTAGCTCAGGTCGGAGGCCCTTAGTCTATCTCTGTGTGCTGTCTCTGAAGACTGGAGTGCCAACATTTCTCGAGTAGGGACCGGCATAAGTTCTGTGATTGGCAGCCAAGATGAACACCAAGATTTTCAACATAACGAGGTTGGAATGAACCCCTCAGCTTCTGAATGCCGTGCATTCTAGAGTCACCATTTGATCGTACAACAGTAGGTTGAAAATAAAGTTATTAAGTGGATGACATGTCTGCGTCTAAGTACTGGGAAAGCAAACTTCAGATTCATACTTCACTCCCTTAATGTGTCCTTTGCAACGCCAATGTTCTGCTTACAGAAGGTCCTAGTCCAGAGAGATGGTACTTGTATTCAGAAAGGAAGATGACCAAGCACTTGGTCTTCGATGTTGTGACTGCTGCCTTCTGGATACCCTGAGGACGTATTGCAGTATGCTTGAATGTTCATGGATGCCTTTACCAGTCATTATGAAAGGAGACGACGATATGCAAATCACCTCAGTCCTGATAGGCATGTAAGTACATGAGTGCTAGCAGGGTGGTGGCATGCGAGAAACTTCACCTTTCTGAAGACGAGTCATATATTTCGAACAGCACTTCAAGATACTGTTGCAAAAGTCAGTGAGTTTGTTTCGCAGAGAGACAATGGAGGAAATGAAGAGGCCATCAAAGTTCAAGTTTGTGTACTTTGCGGTAGTCTTCTACATTTTTTGCATCGCAATCCTAAGCTCAGTTTCTGTCTATTGAGACTTTGCAGTTGGTCTTTTGAAACGCTCAAATGCCTTCCGCCTTCCCCGTGGCGGACTGTAGGCATTATTGCCATGGTGCTACTTACACCAAGTAAGGATTTTCACTAACTCCTGCAACCCCTGTCATGCTTCCATCTTCGCAAATTTCCGACTTTGTTTTTCTGGAAATGGGACTGAACTGAACGACTGAACGCCCAGAAACTTCATAAAACAAGGAAAAATAAGATTATACTTGAGTGTGAAATGCAGATGAGAGTGCCGCGAGAAGCTTCACTCTCCTGCTGTCGGAACATTTGCGAAACACCCGCCAGGCCTTCCTTGCCTCAGACAAAACGTCTGAATGTACCTCCAAATCGAACCAGAATGGAAATTGAGCAGGAAAATGAGAGATCCGAGGGACTGAATGCCTCCCAGTTTACATAGCAAGCTTTGGCAAGCACTGTGGTGGCGAAGGAGCAGAATATAAGGCAATGCTCAATGAACCAGATTGCAGTGCATGACAGAGAGCACAAGAAGGCTGAACGTAGGAAATAACGTCATCAATAGGCAGAAATCTATATGGGTCAATTTCCACAAGAAGCCACATTTAGAGTTCAAGAGTACGGGGGTCTGAGAAGAGAATAGCCAAGCTTGACAGAACATCCAAAAAAAGGTGTGTGCTTTTTGGACATCCACAACCATTATCCCGGATCGAGCTGGAGATGACAGATCGGGCAGAAAGGAACCAACGAAAAATTTCCCTTGGTGGTGATGGATTTCAGTGGGCGGAGTGGGATCAATGGCTGTGACCAAGCAGAAGACTCTGATAGCAAACAAGTCTTCCTCAAGGAAAGTAGTCCTGAAGAGTGCAAAGAGAGGTCCTGAAGGATGAACCTTGAATCCCCAGCCATGAAGGGAAGCAGAATCTCAAAATGTAGCATGGAATGCTGTAAGTAGCGGACCTCGAGAATGACCTAGCCAGACAAGAAGGGGTTGCAGGTTAAATGGGAGAGTAGACGCCCAATCCACGATGCAGGCAAATTGCTTGTGACCATGTCCCAACCAGCCCTAGCTCTTCGACTCGGCAAAGAGGGAGGTAGCAATTTCCAACGGGAGAAGAGCACATGTGAGTGTACATCAGGTAACCAGAGCAAGCCAAGCTCCTAGCTAGTTGTCAAATTGCATGTTCTAAAGTGCCTTGTAACCCCAGTTGACCACAGAACTCTTGGGGACATGGACCTCAGTAATCTAGGGTAGGGTGCCCTCTCCTGTCCAAATCAGTAAGACTTAATATAAGCATGGCCTAGGTCAACCTCTCCAGAGTGTGCACACCAAAAAAGGCATTTATGAGATGCATTAACAGGGGCTTCCTGGAGGTCACACCTAATAATGAAACCAGTACTTTCTTGTGCTGTCTTCTGACATTGAGAGTGAAGTGATGAAAATTTAAAACAGAAGCAGGATGGAACAACCTGGGGGACAAGTGGTGTACGAAAGAGAACGCGTGTCTATGATCACAAGGCAACACATGTGTAAAGAATCTGGCATCAGATCACATAGAGATTGTCTTTCCAAGGTTGTACATATACAAAGATCACCCCAGCACAGAACAACTCCCCTAGCACTCTTTCCATGCAGGAATGTAAGAACTATCTCTCTTCTTCAAGACAACTGTGAAATCCAATGACAGCCACGTGTCACATCTGTTGCCAAATTAGGAGGAGCTAAGGCAGCAGTGTAGGCGTCCATTTTTGTTTCCACCCTGTACCCCAACAGTTAATTCCTGTAATCAGATTGTTGTTCGTTGTGTGGGGCATATCACAATTTCAGATGTAGTTTCCATCTCGCGTTGGGTAGACCCCACAATTGGCTCTTGCAGCTGTTGATATGCAGCAGGAAATGCCCTAAAAATGCATATCACAGTCAATTATCCCGGGAATGGTGAGCAAACAATGCAGCAGCATTGTTTTAATGAATGAAGCAAGACACAGACACCTTACATCATTTCACCAGTACTCGCTACAAGGACGAACTCCATCAAAGAAAGTGCTTACCATCCAGTACATCGCCCAACAATCATTGAAATGAACTTTGTGGCATGTGGAAGTCATTATGCACCTGAAGGTTCTTCACGACCTGAAGAGGCATCCGTGGGGCCATGCAGATCAACCCAAAAGCAAGCTTCTCACTGTGGTGCCCAAGAGATCACTCTTTTTGCTTCTTCTGCAGCCATTGCCGAGCTCATGCAGCAGAGACATGGTCACTTCTTGAGACATATGAATTTCATCATCTTTCTTGTTTTTGTGGTTTAGTTCCATCTGCCAGCTGCGGCATGAATAGGCGATAGCAACACTACTTTTGCATATGCTCATATATGCATAGATAATTGATGGCCAACACTTGCCAACTCTTCAGGGGACTGGTGGGTGAACCAAGCAGCTGCATAGTTTTAGTGAATGAAGCAAGAAACTCGCACCCAAGGAAGACATTATTTTACCAGTACTCTCCACAGGAACAAACCCCATCTTCGAAGTGGTGAAACCGGTTCGCATCCCGTACAACAATTGCTCGGCCAACAATCTTTGAAATGAACTTCATGGCGGTGTGGCAGTCACCACACACCCGAAGATTCTTGATGAGACGAAGAGGTGTCCCTGGTGCTGTGCAGATTAGCCCAAAAGCAATGGCCAGCTTCTCACTGTGGTGGCAAAGAGAAGATTCCTTTTGCTCCTCCTCAACATCATGCAACACAAAGCGCGTGTCAGGTACGTACCCTGCCTCCTTAATCTGCCGAGACAATCTTCTCAGCTCAGCATGGATTTCTTCAATTTGTGGATGCAATTTGTCATCCACCACAAATGTGTGCACCCCATTACCGACCACAATGCAGCAGCGACCTGGTTGCTTTCTGACACCTCTGACTTTCATCATTTTTCTCACCTTTGCAGTATCCTCCCACCTGCCAGCTGCGGCATAGATATTTGATAGCAACACATAAGTTGTAATGTCCTGTTGATCCCACTTGAGAATAGATTTTGCCGCACGTTCTGCTGCTTCCACATTGCCATGAACTCTGCAGGCGCCAAGCAAGGCTTTCCACACCACAGCATCCGGTTGGACTGGCATTTTGTTAATGAAGCCCTCAGCCTCATCCAATCGCCCTGCACGGCCAAGAAGGTCCACCATGCAGCCAAAGTGCTCCACTGTAGGGTTGAGGTCATGATCTTGGCACAAGGAATCAAAGTAGTGTCTTCCTTCCTCCACTAGGCCCCCATGGCTACATGTTTGGAGAATACATATATAGGTGATGCTGTTGGGCTTCAAGCCTTCCTTTTTCATTCCTTCAAATAGCTGCAGGGCCTCCTTATGACAACCATGTTGGCCATATCCTGCAATCATTGCAGTCCATGACACGACATTTCGTTCAGCCATATTGTCAAACACTCCCTTTGCATCCGCAATGCTCCCGCATTTGGCATACATGTCCATGAGGGCATTGTTCAGAATGACATCTGGTAAAATTTTGGCTTTCATGATGTCAGCATGGACTTCTTTGCCCTTTTCCAGGGCTGCCAGGCTCGAACACGCATTGCAAACGCAAACAAATGTCACCTCGTCCGGCTTCACCTTTTCCAGCATCATCCGCTCATAGGTTTTCAAAGCCGCCATCCCGCACCCGTGCTGGGCATATCCTGCGATCATTGCACTCCATGACACCACATTTCGTTCAACCATATTGTCAAACAATCCCTTTGCATCCTTGAGGCTCCCGCATTTGGCATACATGTCCACGAGGGTTGTATTCAGAATGACATCTGGTGCAATTCCAGCTTTGAAGATGTCAGCATGGACCTCTTTGCCCTTTTCCAGGGCTCCCAAGCTCGCACACGCATTACAAATGCAAACAAATGTGACACGATCCGGCTCTACTGCTTCCCGCAGCATTTGTTCATAGGTCTGCAAAGCCTCCATCCCACATCCGTGTTGGACATATCCTGTGATCATTGCGTTCCATGATACTACATTTCGTTCAGCCATATTGACGAACAACTCCTTTGCATCCTTGAGGCTTCCGCATTTGGCATACATGTCCACGAGGGTGTTGTTAAGAATGACACCTGGTACAGTTCCAGCTTCTATGATGTGAGCATGGACCTCTTTACCCTTTTCCAGGGCTGCCAGGCTTGCACACGCATTGCAAGCGCCGACAAATGTGACCTGGTCTGGCTTCACCCCTTCCAGCATCATCTGTTCATAGGTTTCCAACGCCTCCATCCCAAGGCCATGCTGGGCATATCCTGCGATCATTGCACTCCATGACACCACATTTCGCTCGGCCATATTGTCAAATAATCCCTTTGCATCCTTGAGGCTCCCGCATTTGGCATACATGTCCACAAGGGCAGTGTTCAGAATGACATCTGGTACAATTCTGGCTTTCATGATGTCAGCATGGACCTCTTTGCCCTTTTCCAGGGCGGACAGACTTGCACATGCATTGCAAGCGCAAATGAACGTGACCCGGTTAGGCTTCACCCCTTCCTGCATCATTTGCTCATAGGTCTCCAAAGCCTCCACCCCACAACCATGCTGGGCATATCCTGCAATCATTGCGCTCCAGGACACCACATTTCGTTCAGCCATTTTGTCGAATAATCCCTTTGCATCCTCAAGACTCCCACATTTGGCATACATGTCCACCAGGGTTGTATTCAGAATGACATCTGGTACAATCCCAGCTTTCATGATGGCAGCATGCACCTCTTTGCCCTTTTCCAGGTTTGAAAGGCTTGCACACGCCTTGAGGACGCAAACAAATGTGATCTGGTTGGGTGTCACCCCTTCCCGCATCATTTGCTCATAGGTCTCCAAAGCCTGCACCCCGTACCCATGCTGGGCATATCCTGCAATCATCGCACTCCATGACACCACATTTTGTTCCGCCATACTGTCAAACACTCCCTTTGCATCGTCAAGGCTTCCACATTTGGCATACATGTCCACGAGGGTAGTACTCAGAATCATATTTGGTACAATCCCAGCTTTAAGGATGTCAGCATGGACTTGTTTGCCCTTTTCCAGAGCTGCCAGACTTGCACATGCATTGCAAACACAAATGAATGTAACCTGGTCTGGCTTCACACCTTCCTGTATCATTTGATCATAGATCTCCAAGGCATCTTTACCACACCCATGCTTCGTAAATCCTGCGACCATCATATTCCATGTGATCAAACCTCGTTCAGGCATTCTCTCAAACACTTGGTGAGCATCTGTAATGCTCCCACATTTGATGTACATGTTGACAAGGGTGTTGTATAGAAACAAATATGGCTTAAATCCACTTTGAAAAATGTGAGTGTGCACCTGCTTTCCCACTGCAAGGTCTTTCATCTTGATGCAGTTCTGCAAGAGACAGACATAAGTATTTGAATCTGCTGAAATGCATCCTTCGCTCAGAATTCTCAGAGCCTCTTTCACTTGTCCTGCCTCACATAGTGTCCTCAAATGTCCAGGAGTGCCAGAAGTGATCTTGTGGACTCCCTCTCTTGGTCCTCTTTTGGAAACAGGGATCATGGCGGAAGTGCCTGATTTTATCAACTGTGCTGCAGCTGCTGCTTCCAGTGGACTATCTACCCATGCAGGTTTCTTGTAGCTGTCAATCCACAGAGGTTCATTGCTACTCTTGTGCTTGAAATCCAGCACACTTGGAAGGATCTGGACCCATACTGCACCTTGCCTCCTTCAGCGGTCCCTACCTTGGTAATAATAATGCAAAGATCCTCCTCCTTTCTAGCAGCAGACAGTGACACCTAAAATGTATCTAGCAAACACCCCAACCCTACTTACCACAGACTAGTTCCTATACTGAATTGCTGACCAACCTTTAAAATGTGTTGAGGAGAGAGGGAAAACGACAACATCATAAAAGCTTTTAATGCATTTTGTTATCTACTTCTTACGGTAACATAACCTGCATTCACCTTGATGCCTCCACTATCCCAACAATGACAGGGTTTCAAACAATATTCTGTCCCTCGTCGTCTCTGTTTTCCGTTTTTGAATATTTCCTGTTACCCCATTGGGTAGTATCATGTGAATTACACTTGAATTTAGCATGAATCCACCCTATGAGCTGCCTTACACAACTCAACATGAGAAATCTGATCAGAGGCCAAATCAAGTAGCTACCACACTTTTTGTTCATGAAAGTAGCTAGGACCGAGGAGGACTGCACCAACCCCCAATCTGAAGGACCTCTTCTGTGTGCTGCTTATGTCTGCAGTCCAGCGATCTTGTATTGACCTGTGAACAACTACCACGGTGCAGCTGAGCTGCCAAAATTTTGAACACAGCCTCCTAAGATCAAGCTGATCCAACCCTCCCAAGTACTTTGTAAACACCAGGAAAGCCCTTGGGCAATGCATTTTCAGGAATAGCGACTCCTGCAGAACAGACAGACATCTTTGCATCATATATGAATAGAGACCCACCTTGCCATCGCAGTTATCCCAGCATTGTGAAGGATTCTCAAGGAACCCAAGCCACCCCTGTTCCATGCTCCATGGTTGAACTTCGTGCATCAACACTGTGACAGACTCATGTAAGGAGGAGTGCTCCAAAACTTATAGATGCTAATAACTTAAACAAGCTTGCATCACAAGCCTGTTCCTCTACTTCAGCTTGCGGCCGTTTTGCTTCTTCGCCCACTTTATTGCAAAACAAACCCAACTGCAAAGTCTTTTGTGTGATCACTATCTACAACCAAGTAGTAGCAAAAAAAAAACAAGAAGGAAAAAAAAAGAAAAAAAAAGAAGGTAAGTAGTAGCCCAGTGGTGATGGGCACATACCACCTTGGAAGTGGTTGTGGGTTCAATCCATGTTGGTGTTGCAGAGGTGTCCACCTTGAGGCCGGAGAACCCTTCCTTTGGGGTGAAGAAACACCATAATTTACACTTCCTTAACCCTTAAAGGACGAGACTTATTTTGGTGGGCCACTCCAAAAATTGCATATACCTACATGTTCTAAGCTCTATTTTCCTACTCATCCATCTAACCCCAAAAAATTAGGAAAATCCACCTTTGGAATTGGTAGATTATAACAAAATTGTATGGTGGTTTTTTGAAGCCCACTCAAAATTAGACCCCAAATACACGCTTGACCATGGTTTTTGTGGTCATATGGAATTTTCATGTTTGAATGCCCTGCAGATTCACATTCTTGGGCATCTACTTTGTGATGTCTCCACTTTCCAGATAAAAATTCCAAATCTCATAGGGGTTGGTTTGTATGTACAAAGGGGGATTGAAATAACTTTCCATCCACACCATGGGTCAAATGGGGCCTGGAGGCATACATCACTCATTCACCTACGCTTGTCAACGTAGGTACCTGCACACATGAGCAACAAAATGAAAGACAAGTTTAATTGAAGGATTTCCCCCGGGACATTTTATTTTTGTAACACTCCGTTTGAGGTTCTCTTTGCAGCAAAGAGGAGAACTAAACAAAAGAGGGTTCCAACAGCCATCACATTTAGGTCATGTACAGGGGTGGTTGGGTGTGTCCTTGTCTTTCCTGGCAGAAGCACATGCACTTCATGGACTGCACCTCCTTGAATGGCTGTTCATTGCATCATCAACTTGTATCCACCAGGGGCAAAAATCTGCACCAACAATACTATATTCTTCGTCGCAGGTATCATGAAGTGTCAATTTCTCTCAAAGATTCTACTGTTACTCCCAATTCATAAAATATACAGCACACAAAGTAAGCCTCACTGTCGCTATGAAATTCTCTGGTCACAACGAGTGTTCCCATTTTCTTCCCATTTTTCCCAGCTGAAATACAAACGTATATCACAACTATATTCCCTTCATAACATCACTGGATCCACACGCAACATCTCTCTCCCTCCACACTCCACTATCCAACAGTCTCGGATTAACAAAGAAATGTCAATTACCATCTCCCTTTTTTATCACCCCACAAATCCTAGAAAGCCCATATCCTAGGAGCTAATACCTATAGACCCACCCTTCAAAAATCCCGGGGGACCATTAACCAAGCTACTTCTGACACATCAGAGTTTGGTTTCGTGCACGCAATGGCCTTTCTTGCTAAACTGTAATGCAAAACTTAAACACAGCCTCACCCCTCATAAATTTCCTGCCAATTTCTCCTACTGCCCATCTTTTAAATCTTTAAATGGAATCTCTCCATTCAATGCAAAGCTTCAGTAGCCACTCTTAGCCACCTTTTCTCCAACAGACTGAACTTGATCGTCGTGCCCATGCATAACAACCCATCGCAGCCCTGTCATGAATTGTGAGAATTCTAATCATCTGTGTTCAGTAGCATCCTCTCAACCCAATATAGGTTATGTTGCTTTTATATGTATGAGCCAACTGAAGTTCCAGGAGGCCATGGTTTAGTGGTGTTCATAAATAGTGGATAACCTTGCTTTCTTGCTTTGTCTGCCATTCCTAACCTAAAATCTAAACCCCGGTCATGCCACCATGTTTTCAATAGATTATCATGCACAAAACTGGCAGCATGCATTTCCTTTGGAGCCTCTTCGAGAAGCTTGGCGTGTGCTGCAATTTGTCATGGTCAAGCTTGTCGAGGTAAATCCCATCCACCTAAAAGACAGCAGTCCTAAAAGACCAATTATATTCTTACCTTCAGATAATATGGTCGTCTCGGAAATAACACGGAAGTTGTCATATCCAAATCGTGCTAGTTATGGGCAGAAAAAACTCTTCCATATCGAAAATGCACATGCCAGGACCTGTCTTTTAGGTGGATGGGACTTGTTTCGACAAGCTTGACCCTGACAAATTGCAGCAGGCGGGCCAAGCTTCTCGAGAAGGCTGCAAAGGAATGCATGCTGCCAGTTTTGTGCATGATGATCTATGGGAACATGGCTGCATCACCGAGGTTCAGATTTTAGACTGAGAATAGGTAGGCTAAGTAAGAAAGTAATATTATATATTATTTATGAACACCATTATACCATAGCCTCTTGGAAATTCAGTTGACATATATATAAAAGAGCAACGTTTGGTTAAGAGGAACCTACCGAACGCGGATGATTAGAATCTTCACAATTCATGATAGGGGCGGCGAGGAGTTGGTGTCGTTTTGAGAACATGTTGGTGCTACGTAGGGGCAGAAACAGCTCATGCATATGAGTTTTAACACAAGCGACGATTGTGAAACATTCACATTCCATTGCAGGGGTTGCCAATCAAACTTGACAAAGCAGCTCTTCTCCACTACTGTGCAGTACTATCCTTATCTGCAATTTCTTTGTTGCAGCTTCATAGATGCTGCGCTCTTCTCCACTTCCTCACTCTCCCACCGAGATACTTGAAGCATTGCTGAGGAGGTCTCCGCCCACTCGTTGTTGTAAGAGAGTTCCGGTTGGAATTGGAAAAGAATGGCGTTGCGAGAATACCAGACAGCCTATGAGAGCATACAACTCTGCAAACCTCAATCCGCAAGACACTCTCGTCATCTCTATCCACCTCCGATCCAAACAACGATGTTGCGTGCACGCGCCTGTCCCTGCTAAACTCAACTCAAAGAGCGTTCAGCCCGCCCGCTTGTTAGGGCTCCAAGCCAGAAACTCAGCGATGCTCTGAGCTATGGGAGGAGTCACAGAAAAGTGTTGGAGTGCTGAGCAAAGTTTGGAATTCCTAGAGTAGTGAGCCTGGTCAGATGCTGAAGCCCTACTTTGCAACATCTTCTAGTTGGAAATGTGGGATAAACCCACCGGTGAAGGTCGAGCAGGCACACTACTAGATGGGAGAGGTTTGAGTTTACTCTCTCATATCCATGTTGATCTCTTCTTATGTCCGCCCACCATCGAGCAGAAGTAGAAGTCGGGTCCGACTGTGTGGATGCTTTGAACTGTTCCGCTGTTTTCATGGTGGATTTTTAATCAAAGCGGATAAATCGTATGGGCAGTCGTGAAGAGCAACAGCAAGTGCCTTACTGGAACAGAGGAGGCACCCATTTATGTTCTCAAATCCACCCTGTAAATATGCACACTCCATCAAGTACATTGTAGGGAGAATACGAGGAGCACATCGTTGGAACCTTTCCAATGTTGTCTGTGTCCGTTGCGTGACCTATTCTCACTCACTTAGTGTTCATGGACATTAGGTCTCTGGTTTCTTTTGGCAGCTGCCAGGTAGCTGGTACTCTTCCTCGTAAAACGAGTTCAGGTTCTTCTCTTCAATCGGTTATGGCAACCTACCGCTCCTCTTTCCCCTTCTCTCATTCTTCTCAATGTTCATGCAAATGCTTTATGGCGCTCTTGCCTAGTTTGGGCAGTCTTAAGGGCTCACACTATGAGGGGCGCAAGGTTTGTTGGCGAGCTATCTCCGAGGATCTTTGCAGATCATGTGGATAAAGGAGGCGAATTCAGCTTATTGCCGATTTCGACCACTCCTCCGAGGAAAAGGAGGCATTCTCTGCTCTAGGCCAGGAGACAAGGTTATCTGGACAGATTGCACCCCTGCCAAGTTATGCCCATCAAGCTATGGCATTGGTCTGGAATACATGAAGCCCCAAAATCAGAATGACTCCCTTCCTAGTTAACTACCCTCCATTGCTGTGATGATCACCAGATCTCATGCTTCCCAGCTGGGAACTCGTCGGATTTACCTGGGCGTGTATACGCAACCTCCGCTGATTAGCACTGGAACAATCAGTGCACTGTCCATGAAGAGCTCTCTGTCTCTTCATCTCTCTGCCAAAACTTGAAATCAGGGGCTATGGGTATTTTGATGCAGGAATTTATTGCATAGTTTCGAATACAAATGGGAATGTAATGGGGACAAAGAATCGATTAGCACTATACATATCACATTCGTTTGGCAAAAAATATTCCCCGCTAAACTTGCATTACCTATGTCATGAAATGGCTGGGCGCTTCCAAATACCTAGAACCAGACAACTAAGGGACCTCGGAAATGGAAACGCAGAGATCAATTGAAGAGATCAGTCGCAAGTGCTCAAAATTGAGGAGGGCCTTGACTTTCGAGTTCCTGTTCTTGCATTGCCTCCAATTTATATCTGCATCTGCCTCCAGAAGAGAAGGCCATGGATCAGGTGTCTTTGCAGAGTTTGATTCACCGGATCTCAAAGCCAAAGAGCTCAAAACTTTAACCAAAAACAATCCTCCAAAAGCCTAACTAGGCACTTTTGTTTCGAGTGAGGCAATCCCCCCGCTGCTTGTCTAATGACTCGCATCCTCCAGCTCCTTTCTGCATGCACTCCCATGGCGGCGCAAATTGACACTGTCGATCCAGCTCCGGATCCTTCTTTCCATACGAAATGGATGCAATGTGTGAGGAGGAAGCCATTGTGGGAGATGGCGCAATGTAGGATGCCAACAAGAGTGCAATACCCGATCCACCCACGGCTGCGGCCGTGGTGACCGCAGCCGCCACCGCCACGCCTGGGGCACGCATGACGAGCGAGCGATGGCCAACTGCAAAACTATTGAGCAACACAGAGCACGACACAGTAAGCAAGATCCAAGAGAGAGAGGGGACAAGATCAAGTGTGTGAGTGAGATAGCAAACTCCATCATTAAATACAAACTGTCTTTGTTCTTTTCTTCTCTTTTGAGCACCATATCAGTTTAGCTTTTCTAAAAGTATGACGAAATTATATTAGTGAAACTTCCGACTCCCCAGTGGGAAAAGTGTTATATATTTGCTTTTTGAGTTCTCATTTCACTGAATATGTCGGATGGACTCAAAAAGAAGATCCCAAAAAGATCCCACAGTACAATTTGATTTTTTCAAAAAAGACAAACAGTCAGGACCTCACTTGGATGGTGCACTGAGTGCCACCCAGATGATTCTGGGGTCAAATCTTGCTACTTGACGGGTGTGGTATGTTCTTTTCCCCCTTCCCACCTTTGTGCCGAGGCTGCTGTGGAAGAGATTATTTTCTCCTATCTTTTTGGTTTTTTTCCTGTCCTTTTTAGAAAGGGAAACACTTGGGAGCAACAACTCACAAATCAGGCCCCTTAATTGCGAGAGGAGAAAATAATCTCTTGCACATTAACCTTGCGATGAAGTAGAAACGGGACACCGGCCAAGGGAAGGGGGAGAAGAGTATACCACACCTGTCAAGTAGCAGGATTTGACCCCAGAATCATCTGGGTGGCACTCAGTGCACTAACCAACTCAGCTACTGACTGTTGGATCTCTCTCTATCAAGGGGCCTGATTGGTGGGCGGTCGCTCCCAGGTGTTTCCCTTCAATTTTTTTCTTAAGAAAAAGAAAAAGATACCAACCATTGGTAGGTTAGCTGAGTTGGATAGTGCGTGTGCCATCAAGGTGATTGTGGGTTCAATGTCAGGTGTGGTCATAATAATAATATACGCCTCTCGTAAGAAACATAACTTATATGCTCTCTTGACCCTGAAGGGGCTATTGCCTTCCAGCAAGAAGGTGGACACCTTTGTGACACCAATCGGCGGATTGAACCCAAAACCACTTCCGAGGTGGTATGTGCCCATTAGCACTGGGCTACAACTTGGTATTGGGATTGCCTATGTGGGATTGCAATGTCTGGGATTGCCTGTAGCCCAGTATTGGAATACCCCAGACATTGTATCAGAAAATGTATAGTCTTCAGGTCATTTGCACATTGCTACTGCTGAGGGTGGAAGGCCCTTCAGCTTACGCACAACATAAGAGAATGTACTCATGAGACGATGTTTGTCGTAGCCTTGTGGTCAGAGACCCCATGCCCAGTTTAGACGAACACATGGGGAATGGCCACTACCTTTGTGAGGGGCTCACTCCAGTAGCGTGACTTACCTTGATACTTAGACTTAGATTGGGCTTCCAGATATCCTCTAGAAAGCCCTTCATAGAAGCATCAATCTAACATGTGAGCAGCCCAAACGTTAGACCCCAACAGGGCCAGGGTTTTAGGCTTAGCTGAGAGAGAGAGAGAGAGAGGATGATGTACTCATTACAACGTTGCTTGCTGTGTAGCCTTGTTGCCATGGACCCTGTGCCCGGTTACGGGTGTCAGAGAAAGAAAGTCATTTTAAACTGCCAACAGAGCCTCGTGGCCACAGGAAATAGGGAAGATAAGGTTTGTCTTCTATGCCGTAGCAGAGGAGGGCTATCAACTATCCATCACTGTGCACTTGCAGATTGCTTCCTTTAACAGCTTCCGACCTAGTGATGTTTCCACCAGCACCTGAAGATTAACCCACATGTGCACTTAGAAAACATACGAAGTACTGAGACATATCCATACCTTGTCCCTCCCAAGATTGGTGATGTGTCAGATCTTACTGATTCAACTACATGTTCTCCATCGAAACCTTGCTTCTTCCTGCTAACAATTGACATACATATATCCAAGCCAGGCCCATGAAAATCCCAAGTATGAAGTTCTTGTGGGGGAAAAGTCTACCAGCTGTTAGCTGTTCCCCGTAAGTTCTTCCAAATCTTTCTAGATAGGAACCCTGCTTAAAAGGAAACATGGTTGACATCAATTAACAGGCAGGCACGTGGGCCTGTGAGCAAAACATGAGATCAAGGGGCAGGATTATGGACCTCTTGCACTTGGTTTCCAGATCTGGCAAGTAGCTTGAATCCATTCTCCAAAGGGCGTGACAAATACACCTGATGCCATATACTCCAAAATAATTGACCATTAGGTGCAGCTTCTCTGACAAGCATTGAATCTCACTAACTGGTTCAAAGAATGTGAATGACCACTAGAGCACTAGCTACATATTAAGAAGGCCAGGTGGGTTTCGAAGCATTGGATTTCAACACACAAATCTGACATTACCAAAAGTGCATCTGCACATAGCCGTTAAAAATAGGCTTAATGTTGTATGTGCTTGCATCAGCTCCAGAAAGCATGAGTTTGATTCTAGCCCTGATGCTCAAGTTCTCTAGCTGGTAAGAGATGTGATGGATGAGAGAGTTGAGAGAAGTAGGGTGATACAGCAATGTGATCTTACCTGAAAAGTGGGAGCCATTGCAGAACCTCGCAACTTACGGCCTTTTGTCACACTGATGATGCCCTCTATCTCCTCCAGTCTTTTAATGACTGCATTAAGCTCAGAAATATCTTGGATCTGCATAGCCCGCATGAATGTAGGTATTGCACACATATATGGTGTATGCCTTACAATGTGGCTGCCGTTTCATCATGTCTTCAAATGACAATTTGGTAAAGCTTCTAAGAATCAACCATTCCTTTCAAACACTCTGTCATCACTTACCCCAACATCAATCTCTTCAGACTCTGAGTCTGCATTTGCATCACTTGACACCAATGACTCCAGAGTCTCTCTTAGCGGGTCTGGCTGCACCCACCATCCCACCACAGAAACAGTTCTAGCTTGCAGTCTCCTAAAGAATGACAGCAAAATGGAACTAAATAGACCAGAACTTCAGGAAGCTTATAGATGGATTAATCCATCTCGTACCTACTTCCACAGGTACTCCGCACGCTATAGAGCTGTGGACGAGGAGGATGAGATAGCAGGGTAGATGACAGAGTGGGGTCACTACTGTTGTTGAAGGCTCCCTCAACAGTAGTAAGACTCACCTTGGTGCGATGGGAAGTTGGAATGGCAAGATTTGAAATTGGAGTCGTACTCAATGGGTGTTTTATGTCAAAAGACACACAGACCGACTGTCACACTGTAAGAGATTGTACTCATAAGACGTTGTTTGCCGTAGCCTTGTGGCCATTGACCCCGCGCCCAGTTTGAGCGGGAACAAAAGGGACAGAACCTACCTCTGTCAGGGGCTGACGTTGGTAGTAAGACTTACCTTCATATATAGAATTAATCCGGGTTTTCCAGATATCCTCTAGAAATCCCTTCACACAAGCATCAATCTGCTGTGAGTGATTTGCCCAAAAACTAGGCCTCAGGAGGGCCTGGGCTTTTGGCTCAGCCTCGAGACTTTCAAAGTTGGTAAACAGGGGTACAGGCACAATTCCCTTGATAGATTTGAAGAGAGCGTCTCTTTGGTGAGAGAACCCCGGACAGTGTATCAGAAAATGAATACTGTCTTCAGATTGCCCACACAACGGGCAATTGCACTCTCCCTTTCCTCTCTGCTTCTGTTTGCTGTTCAAAGGTAGGCTTCCTGCCCTGAGTTTAAATTTCAGTCTAGTGCCGAGAGTGGGTAGACCCTTGAGGTCATCCAAGATGTCCTCCCCATGTCACTGACTGGAAACAAGTTCAGGGAAGTTTTCTGCCTAACTTCATTTTCATCAGACAATCTCATGGCAACAGACATGGCTTTGGACACTACAGCCTCTAAGTCAGATTTATTCAGCAGGGTCAAGACTTGCGGATCCAGGTCCAGGTCCTTGAGAATCTCTTCTACTCTCTTCTGCCAGGACTTGGCCTGTTTGACAGGGCGGTCCTGTTTCCAAGATATAGAGTCGATTAACTTGGGATATCTGGTGTTGGGCATATGTTGCAGCTGACCCCACCATCTGACCTTGAATTCATCTCGTCGGGAGCTTAAGGACGGAATGCCAAACTCACCCCGAACAGCCACATTGGCTGTTTTGGAGCATGCTGACATACTCTCCTTAAGCACCCCACTTGAATGGATTCTAGAGACTTAGCCTGGTTGGAGTTATCAACCCATATAGCAGATCCGTACTCCAAGGCAGGTCTAATAACGCGACAAAGCATGTCACACCGTAAGAGAAAGGTAAGGAGGGAAAGAGCTATCATACTTGCATTTGCTTGAGGGAGAGGTTGATGCGCTGTAAATACCGATCAAGTTTACAAACCTTCACCTCCAATTCCTGCCCCACCAAATAGCCAAAGCTTTCTCAATACCGTTGAAGAGTGCCATATGCTTCAACACATGTATCAGTGTACCAAACTATTGTTGTTGGCAAAGCAAAGCCATGTCTTTTGGGCCTCTGGTAGTCCAGGAGAACCATGCTGGAATGTCTCTAGTCTTTTGACAGTTGAATTGACCAAGTACATGTTGCTCAATACTCCAGACATGTGTATGGCCGTGCATTGACAGAACTAGTTTCAAATACCAGGTGTTTCTAGTGAACATTTCATCAAACTTACAATCAGCAGCAATGTGCAATTAGCAAACAATTTCAAGGCATGTTCACCCCGTATTACTAACTTGTAGGGAAGGAGACAAATAAGCCCAGTTTGCTAAACTGTGCTATGGCTAACACTTGGTCTGTGATCATCCATAATCTGCATGTCTGTCACATAAATGCAAGTCCTGTTTCAATCGTTCTACAAACTACCTCCAAAGGGAGGCGCTTTGGAGCACTACAATCTAATTACAAATGATCTTAAGAAGAACCATGTCCCTACACACCATCGTCTTTACTGCTATGACATTTCAACTTCTGCTTACGGTACAAAAGCTCCTTCACCTTAGTCACCTTCTGGAAAATGATCACTGGCAATGACAGAAAGGAAAAGGCTTCTGAACTGAAGAGGTAATCAAATAAACTTATCAGAGTTCATAACAGTACCTGCCCAGCAATGGTAAATGGCGTCGGATCTGTGATCCGATTCCATGAGAGTTCCGAGATATGGATAAGCGCTGGCACACCTTGTACCTGTCCCACAGTCGCAATAACATGAGTAAATTAGTGGGTTCAACCATCAAGTGACAAATCATCAATTTCAACTTCAACCTCCACACAGAGCAAGAGGGTGAACATCTCCTATGGAATTATAGATTCCAGAAGCAGCCAGAACTACATAACAGGCATGTGTCTCAACACAATGTGTGCCATTTCCAATCCATGCTAAATTCTTGAAGAGGGAAAGAGATGAGACCTACCTCGACAAAAGCACCAAATGAAGTCACTTTCTTGACCACACACGAGACCACATCCCCTACACTCAAACTTGCCTGCAATTATTACTATCCGATTGCCTCAGTGCTTGGCTAAGATGCAATGTGCAGCTTCAGATAAATGAAAGCATTCCTTCTAACTGTAGTATTACAGAGGAGAGAAGGCAAGCTAAATTTCTTTCCTTGAAATTATGTGCAAGTAAAGGTGACATCAGGTCCATGATGCTTATATGTGCATGCCTCAGACAGGAACGCTGGGTCATGCATGGGGGTCACACATGGCTTATGGAAGTGATCCAATGTGACTAGCCCTGAGCATACATCCTCAGAAACTCCAAGTCATAACACAATTGAGAGAAAATTCTCCTTGCAGAGATATACTTGTTGACAGGCCTCACTATAAGGTGTTAACCAACCCAGAGCCAGCTGTAGAGTTTGAACCCCACCCTGGTAAGACGTTGTTTGTCATAACCTTGTGGCCATAGACCCCGTGCCCAGTTTGGGCGGAACACAGAGAGAGACAGAGAGAGGGAGAGGAGAGGGAGAGATCTGGGTTGTTTCCCCCTTTACCTGCAAGGAAAAAGTGAAGGAAAGAGAAGAATATACTCATCGACCCTCCTGAGAGAGATAATGTGTACTCTTGAGGGACTCAAATGATAAGCATATCACCATGTCCAGCCTGTAATGGATGCTAAATAAATAATGTGAGGTAACAATGAACCTAAGGAAATACCCGAAAAGGTTGAGAGGTAACAAAACTGTAGTGCAAAACATCAATAGTATACACACCATGAGTTGAGCTTTTTTCTGAGCCATCTCCTGGTCCTCGCCCTCTGCGATCTTTTCTGAGAGCCGTAACTGTCGCCGCTCCCTCTCTAATGCAATCACTGTCACCCTTGCAGTCTGCAACACAAAGGTATGTTGGATCCTTAGCTAACTGGAAAAGCGAATGCCCTTGAAGTCGATATGTGACAGAAGTGACCACAAAACACTGTCTCCAGGCAAGAACAAACAGCCTCAACAGCCCCTCAACTGTGAACATTGACAGCCACATGGTGCCCACATTATAATACGAAGAGCTTTGGTTCTAAGAGCTCATGTATAGAAATTAGGAAAGGTGCACACCTCTCCAACCAATGCTGACAAAAGACTCGCCCTCTCTTCACGATAGTTCCGTAACAGCTCCTTGTAGTCTGCATCCTTGCTTGATTTTCCGGTTTCATCAGTAGCCTCTGAAACAGTCACTTCCACACTTGGCTCAGTTGTGAGTGGCTCATTCTTCCGCAGTGTAGACAACGGATGGTTCACACTGAAGCCCTTCTCCTCGGCCCATGCTGTGAAAGAAGGCAGCCTCCTCTTTGCACTCAGTTCCCATGCCGGCAAGAATCCAACAAGACACCCAAAGCTTACCTGTGTGAAATCCGCAGAAAGCATGAGCTGGTGCATGGAGTGGTCACTAGATTGTCAGCAGAAAGCACTTCTATCAGTATGTAACCTACCATTAGAGTAAAGAAGTTGAAAGTTAGGGATGAGCATCAAGGAGACTTTCTCATTGACCCCTTGTGGAGGTTGGATATGGTTGACGGGGTGAACTGTGTGGGATAGGATCACTTCAGAGCCAATGTCGAGTTTTAAGCCATCAACCAGAGGGAGGGGAGGGGAGAGAATCATCACCAGAAATATAAGGCTATAAGCAGAACAGAAATGAAATGCAGTGCAACCACAAGCTTGGAGCGGCCACTCACTCAGTCTAATCCACAACTTCATCGGACACTTGAGAGCCCCTTCGGATAATCACTCTTTTCATAAGTTTTCCTATGTAACACGAGCAACATGCTGATGTACATACCAGCATTCCAGCTGCATTGGCAGCCACAAACACAACATCCTCAATAGCCTTGGACTCATGCAATGCCTCTGCACGTGCCCAATCTCTATCCTCCTCCTCCTGCCCAGATTCAGTGACATTGATCAGGTCCTTGGACAGATTCTCAAACTAGGTTTTTAAAAACAAACTTTGTGTCATGGATATTAGCCCTGGTGAAGTGTTGGCAAACGTCCACTCTGAGCTGTCAATGAGCCTCTCCCTCTTCCCTCTTTTCTTTCACACGCACACCTCAAGAATGCAGTGCATCCAGTTGCTAAACTGAGGATGTTATAAATGGTGTTGCCTTTGAAATTACCAAATAGACCCAGGTCACAGAGCACACACCTTCGATGATACTCTCCTCCTGTCAAAGAGCACAAAAGCTGCCTCTCGCAGCTGCTTCACAGGTGCTGAATCTGCATCATTTGTACTGGGGGGTTTTGGCCTTGGGACAATAGGGCGGGTCTCTTCCAGCTGCTGTCTCGCCACTTCAGCGGGAGTGGGGGAGGCTTCAGAGACAGCTACAGGTGCACTTGGCCTTTTTAGCAAGTTGCCCATGCTGCTATCTTGCACCAAAGGTTGCCAGAATCCACCATTAGTATTTTCTGTTCATCTATCATCTCCACCTTTAATTGTTTCTCCTGATCTCTATCAGTGTGACAGTAAAATGATAGACTAACCAAGAATGCAGGAGATGTTGTGTTGTAAGAACAGTAGATGGTGGGGAATGAGAGCCCGGTGGTCTCATAAGGTTACTTCCATGGAAAATTTTGGGAAGTATATTGCTCCAGCTAATGCTTTTCCGCAAATTCTACCCAAAGAATGTGCCCAAGATCCCATCCCTCTAGCTTCATCTCTCCTTCTCTCCCCTCCAAATACGTTCTCTGCTTCAGCAATACGGCAGGAACATACCATTCGAACAGATAGTGAATTCCTTCCATTCTTAAAGGCAAAGGCTCCCAAGAAAGTAGGTTAGAAATGAAGGGGATATCGATTAGTCTTATATAGACTCAGGCCCACAAGAACAAAAAGCACGAGAGGAGCAGGCTTACTCAGCCTTTTGTTGCTGAAGCAGTGTATCAAATTCCCCTTCTGAAGGAGTTTTTCTTTCTTCTCGTTTTAGGGCAGCCTCACTCCGGTATATTGCAGCCTTCACTTCTTCAGACCACCCAGACAACCTATCCCTCTCTGCAATGTGGGGCCGCTGCAGCTCATTGTCAATCTCCTTTCCTACTGAAACTCTCAAGTCTGTTGAAGGACTTGGAGGGGGTGTCCTTTCTGAGGTCAGTATGCCCTCAGGTACAGCAAACTCTTTTCTGCTTGATGGAATGGGTTTGATAGTTGCTGAAGCAACTGGTGGTGTGGTGGGCCTTGCAGGTGTTACAAGATTCACTTTTTTTGCCAATCTCAGTATTGGCCTTCTGGGAACAGCTACAGCCTGAACCTCTTTAACTTTTGTGAGCTCTGTGAGGTCCTGAATACTAGCCCCCTCCATGGGTGGTTCCTGTAGTAGTTCTGAAGTCCTCTGCCCTTGAACACTTGCAGCCAAATCTGATGGAGAAAAATGCACATGTGACACCTCGACAACAGAAGGAAAAGAAGTGGGAGAAGGGGAGGGTCTCAACAAAGGCTTTTTGGCCACGCTATCTGAAGGTGTTGCTGTGGACGTTTGTCCCGTCTCCGACCACCCAGCCAGCCTATCCTTCTCTGCGACTTGGCACCGCTCCAGCTCATCATTGTTTTCCTTCTCCGTCAAGTCTGTTGGGCCCATCGAAGCACTTGTCAGGGGTGACAATATTGACTCACCCAGCTCCTGTTTTGATATTTTTATGCCCTTCGGTCCAGCATCTTCTTGTCCGCTTGACGAAAGAGGGTCATTTGCTACCAAATCAGGTCCCAGAGCACCTGGTGGCTTCAAGGGCCCTGCAGCATTTCCCTCTTTCGTTGATCCCAGCAACTCTCTTCTTGAGACCGTGACAGCCTCTGGACCTTCATCGACCATTGTCAGCTTTTTGAGGTCCAGAGCAGCCTCCACTATGTCTGGAGCCTGCACAAGCTCCAAAGGAGTTTGCCCTTTAACATTGTCGGCAACTGTGGAAGGAGTAGCAGAGGGAGATGGTCTCAACCAAGGCTTCTTAGCTGCTGGTCTTGCTGTGGAAGCTGGCTTCATCTCAAGGCTTCTTTCCGCTGGTCTCTCATCAGGGGAGGTTATAGATGAGGTAGTATCTGGGGGTACAGAGCAGACCTCTGAGACTTCATCAAGTGAAGAAAAAGGAAGGGGGGATAACATTGGCTTCTCAGAAAGGGCCAGTACAGGCATTTTTGTTGCAACTGATTTAACCTCTGTTGCAGCTGGCACTTTGTGCCAGCCATCTGTGGAAGACATATCTGGGGCAGATTCTATTATGGAAGAATCTACTCTGGAACTGGCTTGGGTTGTGGATGACAATCCTGATGCAATAATTGGGTTAACTGTGGCTGCAGGTCTTCTTGGAGGGGTCATTGTATCAGCAACACTCGCAATGCTTCTGTTTCCCTCCTCTGCAGAATCCGTCTCTTCATTTTTGGTTCCAAGGGAAGTGGAGGGGGTATGTGCTATGGGTGAGGGCCTTAATCCCAGCTTAGGAAGCCCTATCTTCTTGCTTGGCACAGTGTTGCTTGCAATGACCCGGGCAGTGCTTGCCTCAAAACTGTCGTCCTGCAGAAATAAGATCCACAACCCAGGATTTCTGACTTTTATGTATTTCAGAGAGTATGTAAGCAGTTTGATCTCAATGAGGCTCAAAAGTCATAGTGCCTCCTTTGGCCTCTTTTGGCAAGTAAAGTGTGTTCCTCTCTTCCGAAAATATGAAAAAAAATTCTGAATGCCCACCAGTTCAGGCCACCCCTTTAAGCTGATGCCAGAATGCACTTTCATCCAAACATCAAAGCTCTCAAAAGAGACAACCTCAAATAAAATGAGAGGGAGAGCGGCAGAAGTGGAAGGGCATAGACTTCTCTTCATTGAACATTCCCTGTAACTATTGGCTATAACTTTCCCTCTGTCCTGTCAGATACAATCCCTCCGGGAACCAGCACTGGAAAAAATCTTCAAACCAAGTCCAAAAAGATCCACTGCTCATGCAGCTGACGATAATACGGTTATGAGGAAGTGCATATTAAATTGAAGACTTCAGGTGGTAAGTGCTTGTGCCAATGACATGGCACAGAGAGGAAGAGCAAGTGATCCACAGAATTATATTGCCTTCGATTCAACGTACCTAGGGTGCTGGGGTCTCCAAGCTAGGCTACACAGGACCAAGAGTAAGAAGCAATCAGCCTGCGTATGACGGAAAGTAGGAGGAAATAGATCTCAAACCTGCTCCTTTTCAGTGGAAGGTGTGCCTGCAAGCTCCAGCAGCTTCGCAAACCTCTCTTCAGACATATCTGGAGACAAAACAACAAACCCCGACTTTCCTTGTGCTGGGCTAATGTTCTCCCTTGTATACTTCCCAGGCCGAGAATTCAGAGCTAGAGATGATACACTTTCCACTCCATCCCTTGTACGCCTCTCCTCCGCCGATAGAGAGTGTGTTTCATCTTCTGACAATCCTGGTGACACTGACACCTCTGATGAGCTCAAATCCCTGAGTTTAGGTCTTCTCAACAACCCATCGCTCCCTCGATCCCTATCGTCCTGTGGTACATTTTGCTTCACTTTACGCATCAACTGATAGGGTAGGATCTCAGTTGTGGGCCAAGAAGGTCTGATTGAGTCCTCTGAGCTGAGCATTGGCTTCCGAACAAGATCCTTATAGTTGTCTTCATCCGCCTTTGGTTTTTTGCTTTGACTTGCATACCCTCCAGGTCCAAATGTAACCAGAGGTACTCCTTTATTGCCCTGGGCAGACATCCCACCAGGTTTGGATCTAACTGGAGATGCCACCTGAGAGGCCTGAGGACACAGCCAAGACTTAACTGAGTAAGACAAGGTCAACAAGAACCCAAACACCTATAAATGAACACCAAAATGAAAGGTCAGGCAGTCAGAGAACATGCACCTGACTTTCCAGTTGCGATCCATTCCCCCTGTGTGAAGCTCTGGATAAGGGACAGCAGAAACCTTATCCTGATTTATTGTCCAGATTAACGCAATGATACAATGCATGATCACATTGAAGAGAACGTACTGCTCACCCTGCACCATTGGTGGTATAGACCCTGCACCTCATTTCGACAGGACAGAAAATGGGAGAGAGGGAAAGGGTATGGGAGGATTTCAGAATGCACCATTGCAGAAGGCTCTCTCCAGCACTGTGATCTGCCAGTATAAATTACGTTGATTACAAATTCCATGTGAATTCCAGACCTCCTTCAGAAAGCTCTTCAAAATAGCTTAAAGTTGTTGCAAGAATTCACTGCAGAAAGCCTACCCAAGGAGGGTCACAACTTTAAGATGATCTCAAACCTCTCAAATTGCCCAAAAGGGTGATACACTGTTCTGCAGAATGCATAGATGTGTGTGTGACTGCATGAGATAGAGAGATGAGAAAACCTGAGACGAGAGCATCCCTGGTCGTGCTGGAGGAGGGGCAAGCCCTGGAAGATCATGACTCTTCTCTGCAATAGGGCCCCACCCAGCAGGTCTGCCTTTCTCGGTGAAGCTGGAGCCCCGGGTACCAAATTCCTCCTCACGGTTTAACAATCGGGAAAAATCTGTTTCTAGTAGATCTCTTCCAGGTAACTTTTGCCGCTTATTCCCTGATTTTTCAATTTCGAGGTAGGGCACGTCAGGATTGGCTTTCCGTCCAATGACCTGCCAGCCCATGCTGCATGCTTGTGATTTCCAACCCGACATAATCTTGAGTGGTGAGACTTTATGAAGTCCAGCGGGAGAGGGAGATTCACACAGACATATATGACACGTTTCCAGCTGGAGTCCAAAGAGACTTGATTTATAATACGAATTGATCAAAAGTGGAGGTGGTTGCAAAATAGGAAAACTGAAGCGTAGACGAAACCTACCCGGCTGTCACCTTAATTGTTATATATGAAAAAAAGAAACAACATACCTTGGCCAAGGTGCTCTGGCGGGATTCTCCAAGCAGCCGGCCGAACTCAAGCTCCATTAAGTCGACTTCCTCCAACTTCACCTCCCTCCTCTCTCTGTCCCCAAACTGCCCAGCTTGCTTCTTGGCTGCCATAGCCATCACCCTCCCCCGGCCCCATCCCAAATGCGGGCAATTCTGGGTCACAGCCCGCATCCCACGTGCAGCGCTGGAGCTGCTATTCTGTAGACGCCCAGCGCCCACCTGCCACCCCTCGAGTGTAAGAGACCCATGAAACAGCTTAAAGAGTAATACCTTACGAACATTAGAGCTGCAGGTTGTGCTCTTCCTAAGCAACACAGGATCCAAACCGCTAAACAAAATATACGCACCAAAGACGTACACAAGCCAGACACAAAAGACAGTTTTGTCAAGGCTTACTCGTCTTCCAATTCTAATCTGTACACAAACATATTTGAGATGTGCACATTGTAATGCTCCTCGACCGACCCAAAGTAATTTCAAGAGCAACAGACAAGATGAAGTGTAGCTACACCTGCGCCCGGGGTACGAGGGGCCAACGGGAAGGGCACAAGTATGTGGATGTGGGCAGCGCCATGGCTGCCTGGAATGCATTCAAAAGCTTTCTCCCAGCTCCGCAGCTTCAAAATTGCATCCCTCTCTCTCTCTCTCCCACACAACCTACTTCCGAGTACCTTCTGTTTGTCCCACCCGACCTCATAAAACCACACACTCCATAGTTTCAGGAGACTGCACTACCCCGAAATGGGGAAGTTATGGACCTCTGTATCTGGGTGAGATTCCAGATTCATGTCTTGCAAGCCTTCGTAGCCCAAAACCGCTGGGTAAACACTCTGCCTAACTTATGCATGTGAAGTGTGCAGGACAGACAACCTCATTCGTTCATTCAGCCCAGTTCATAAATCCATCATGTTTTTTTTTTCCCAAATGGAACTCTCCTGTTAGAGTCACTGATGAGAAATGCAGGTTTTATTTGTTTGGGTAGTCACTAGGGTAGAAGTACCCCTAGTAAGTTCCGGCTCAACAAGTTAATGAAATGTTAATAACTTTTTGCACTTTTAACCTCTAATAAGGTCATGTAATACCTTACTGAATAGAATGGACTATATGAAATAATATAGGACAGATTTCCTTAATTGAATGTTTGATGAAATTCTGTCTTTCTTTGAAGTTAAAAAAGTCATGAGAAGCAGAGGAAATCTAGGTCATATTTTGGCGCACTGTGTTTCTATTGTGGTGCACTTTGATCCTTGGAACGTGGGATTGTAAGCAGAGAGACAAAGATGTCATTGGAAAGCTCAAGTGTGGTTAGAACAATTTTCAATAGACCTCATTTACTTGGAGTAATTTGAGAAGTTCACAAGGTACCACAATTGGTGCACCTAGCTAAATTACACAATTTTGGTACCTTGGGTTATAACTTGTAACCAGTCTAGAAAATGAAAATACCATTGGAAAGCTCTCTATGTGCCCCATCATCTTGTAGTTAGAGTTCATCTACCTAGCATAAATTGAGTGTACAACAAGGGTTAGATGTTTTTTTTTTTTTTTTTTTTTTGGGTTCATTCCAGTGTTGGACTGGTATATAGGTGAAGGACTGGTATAAAATACTGGTATATGCACTGGTATTAGATACCAGACCAGTCTGGTGTCGTTTGGGAGAATACTTGGTCATATACCAGACCAGGCTGGTATCAGTTCTTTCATACGAGCCACAATACCCGTACTCCCCTATCATCTTCCTCATTTACTCTGGTATGTATACTGAATTAATTTATGTGTACATATGCCTATATATTCGTACTTATGTATATTTTATTTGTTTTCACTTGATACTTGCCACTTGACAAATTTGTAACTCAAGATGGCTTTGGAATGATACCAGAGTTGATATTGTGGTCATGATACTCATATTCATACCAGTATCTGGAAAAAAATACATCCACCATTATAGAGACCAGACTGGTATGAAAGTTTTGTGATACGCCTGGTACCAGGACCAGTCTGGTATGTAAAAAACTTGATACCAGTCCAACACTGGTTCATTCCCATCTGTATAAGTTTATTGGCCAAATAGCCTGAAAATGCTCTGACACATTCCAAATTTTGAACTAGTTTGGCAATTTTGTCATGTGAGCATGTTTTCATTTTGCTGTAATATATATATATAGTAAGGGGACGGAGGCCATGTTACTCAATTTAACGAAACAAGGAAAAAATAACCTTGACAGGGCCATAAGGAAATACAATCGTGGGGAGCCTCCCAGAGCAGCCTCAACAGGTTCACCCAAACATCAGTCTAGCAAAGAATATTTTGGGAATCTATGGAATATTGTGGTCTGCTCACTATTTTGGGTGTGCTCATAGGCTACCCAACCGAACCACTTGGGTGGGAACTTTACCTCTTGCAAAAGTGACTTGATCGTAGTCTAGCCCAGCCTAAACCTATTCATTGCAGGCATCTTCTCCTGTAGCGCACAAAATGCCCACTCTGCTGAAACCCACTTAAGAAACACCACAGTATGAAACTTTGTCAAACTTAAATTAGCATTAGCACTTGAAGTACAGCCGATGAGGCATGAAAAACTTTGAGTTGATGGAAATTTGATGGTGCCGTAAGAGGGGGGGGGGCAAGGTGTGAAGTATAGGCATGAAGTATTATCCCTTATACTGCACAGCCACAGATGCTATCTCTCTCCCTGACATTGTGAAAACTAGATTAAAACATTTGAGTGTAGCTGATGAGGCAGCCATGCAACTCACAGTTAAAACGCATTGACAGAAAGTGAGAAGAGAGAGGGGGCAAGGACCACAGTGGAGAAGTTTCTCACTGCAAATTTGCATGTGAATCAATCGAACTCTTTATTACATGTACAGTTTGATGTGGGCTCAAACAAATGATGGGGCCAAAGGGGGACCAACCATGATACACGTGCCACTCCAACACTGAAGACACATGCCATCTCCACCATACCATGGAGCATGATGGACGGGAGTTGTGCATTGCGGTTTTGCGGCATGCTGGAGTACATTAGAACCTTAATTAGCACAGCTACTGCGAATATGTCGGGACTAGACATGGAGACTATGCGTATGTACCATACAAAGGACTTTATTGCTAAGGTCTACAAAAAAATGTGGGGATTGAGGGATCCATAGCTACAGGCTGCAAGGCTGCAAAGTGTAGCTATGGATTCCTACACATCAGGCTCATTTGATCTGCTGCTGCGCCTGTTCTCTCTCTCTAAGTCTCTCTCTCTCTCCTGCCCAAACTGGGCACAGGCTCTATGGCCACAAGGCTACGGCAAACGTCTGATGAGTACATTCTCTCTCTCTCTCTCTGTGTAAGTACTGAAACGAGTCTCTCACACTTGCTCTTAAGCCCCTCACTCACCGCTTTCCTACAAGTTAACAAATTAGAGTACACACTTAAGTAGGAAATACATTTGGTACTTTCCTACTGAAGCTAAGAGATGCCTCTCAAGGCTTCTTTAGCAATCGTCGGCTGTACTGCTTCTTCTCGCAAATGCAGCCTGGACAAGGGTTGGCATAAAAGTTTTCCTCCAATTTGGGGGATTCCCCCAGCTCACGGAAACGTGGTGCTCCTATCCGGCCCCTGTGAATTTTGCGCACCTGTGCTTCAAAACCTTCCCATGTTATGCTGCCTGCTTCATACTCGTCCACCAGCCTCACCAAACTTTCTCTGCACCCACAGAACACTGCCCGTGTAAGTCTACCTTGTGGATCCAACATAGTTCAATAGGTTGGTATTGGCTGGATCCAACACTCTGGCTATCTTTGTCTCATTAGAGTTATCTGTAAATTCCATCAACTCAGCTCGACTTGACCCACATCAAGCCAAACTCGTGTCCAACTAGGATGAGCGTTTTTAGGCATTTTTGTCGTATTCAACTCGGGTCCAAACTCAACTGCCCAATGCACGTCCAGGGAGTTTCATAGTGAGTTGAAGGATTTGGGCAAGTTAAGAGGGCTTGCGAGAGCATGGGGCTCGAGTGAGAGCACTTGGTGAAACTCATGATGACACTCCCTGCGAGTCTACCTGTTTTAACAATTTCTAACAAATTTACGGAGGGAAAACAAACTCAGGTCAAAATGGCATTTTTAACAAGGCGCGATGAAACTCGGGTCTGAATTTACGGATAACTCTATCGACCCTAGGATTCCGATTCGACAAGATTGCATCGTTGTTCATCACTACGGAAAACAGAATTGAAGAGCCATACCTGTCAGGGCTAATGGTCTTTTGGTAACCCTCAAACTGCCGGTGTCCCTGTACAGCCTTGGCCATATTGCCATCATAGGTATACACAAACACGTCACTCTCAAGTGCCAACATGTAGTCGAGTGCCGCCAACCGATTTTGATATCCTTTCAATGGAGCCAGTTCCTGTTCCGTAGCAAGGGTCATGTGAGAGTAGACATTGGGAAACTCCTGTCGCAGGGTGTCCATGCTTCCATTCCCATAGATCTCACCTGCCACTATGTAGATCTTTGTGGATGGCGGGTACCCAAGGGCCTTAAGTAGAAGGCCAGTTTCGTGGGGTGTCGAGGGGCAACCCCCTTGCTTTCTTTTTTCCTCTCCATCAATTTCTTTTTCTTTCCAGTGTTTAACTTCGTACCGCATCTGCCGAAGCTCTTCAGCTTCCTCTGATGAAAGCCCATGAGCGCAGCCAGTGAATGCCAGCATGTCTTTCTCATATCTGCACATTTATAAGTCGCTTCAACTCAATAAGAGAGACAGCATTTCGGGGAATGCACTCACTGTGTATGGAGTGAAGGAGTGAAGGAGTAAAGCAAGTTACTCAACAGGTGCAACCACTGGAAGATTGACTGAGTGGAGGCTGGTGTTCAAATGTGGCAGTGGTTACCAATTATTTTATGATGAAGAAGTGGAAGGAAAAAAATCAGTCTTCATTAAGTGAGCCTTACCGCAGATGCAGAGCAATGTAGGGGTGCCCATCATGCAAGCGCTCGACCAAAGAATGGCCAAGTGTTTGAATTGGTTCTGCAAACTTCAGAGCACCATAATTGACACGGCACCGTAGCTGCTGAATTGAGTCCGGTATATCATTGTTGGCTAACCGTGCGTCGGCATGCGTGAAATACAGCACCTTCTGCTGCTTAAGCAATGGCACTAACTCCTTGTAGTATGGTGCCTGGTCAGACCACATCATTAGATGTGCACATATCTCTGTATCATAGAGAGAGAACAAGTTCTGAGGGAAAGAAAGGAGCCACAAAGAGACAAACTGAACTTGACTAGCGACACCACTTCCTCATGAACTTGAATTCAATCAATCATTTATGAATGTTGAACTCGCCAATAGGAAATAGAAGACAGGAGCTACAATGCTCAATCGAGTCGAATAGAACAGGTCGCTTGCATATCCATACAACACCAGTACCTTGGCAGCCGATTATCCTAACAGAGGTCGTATTTGGTTTTTAGAGCCCACCCCTGAAAGGGGACAGTACCCAGAAGGAGAATTGGGCTCTTAGTTACGCTGTTTTCAGCCAGAGTCTTCTTCTTCTTCATATTTGGTCAGCTTTGTACAACGTCGAAGTTCTCATTCACCAGGAGTTAGAACACAGTAGCAGCAAATGGGGACTCTTCTACCCACATCTCATTCTGTTCTAAACGTACGGATATCCTTGACTTCCTCAAAACTTGGTGTGATTGCTCACCTTGGACCAAGAGACCGGCGCCTTCTTCATGGGCTCAATTCCAGCCAAAGAGGCTGGCAATGCCTCCACAATTCGTACATCCTCCTGGAGTCTATTGATGAAATATTCCACATTGAAAATGTCTTTGAATTCACTGCATACACCAATATTGGATAGCTTTCTCATAAAACCATACGACAGCTTTGTACTATTAGCTGCATAGATCTTTCCATTTCAAGAGCCCTTGTAAAGATGAATCTTGATAGATTCAGACTAATTGTGTGCCCTCTGCTTTGCAGTGGTAACTTAAATGCAGCCAAAACTCCTAGGGACAAACAGTGGTGTAGAGTGGTGTATAAAAAAGGAAGGGGAGTTGGTGCACACCTGGGGTCAGCCCAGAAAGAGCTATGGTCCAGGGTTGGAACCACCAGTGTAGCATTCATCAGCCTTGCAATTGCAACCATGTCACAGATCTGTGGAGCGAGCAAAGGTCAGTTGCTACTGTAGCCTCCCATGTGCTACGCCCGTCAGCCCATTCAGTGTGGAGAGGTTGAGCAATATTTTACTCTCTCGTAAGTTATATAGTGGCATATGATTTATGCATAGTTATTTTTGTAGCAAGAAATTCCTGTAGGGCACTTGGTACTTTTGCTTGTCTTCAGCCTTGTGGTCTGAACTTTCAAAACTGGACATTGTCATAGTTTAGGCTATTCTCCAGTAGAGGATTCATACTTCTAGGCATTTGCAACTGTGTTGATAAGATGAGACTGAAATAGATGCAAAAAGGAACCGAAATGAGATTAAGACACTTAATATCTGAGTACTTACCCCAGCTCGCATTTGATTTAGACCACCATTTGCATTGACAAGAAGGTAACCATTTGTTCCCTCTCCAGGTCCTGTTTACCAAGGAACAAGCCACAGCATAGACAGGTAAGAGAATACTCATACCCTCCATGATGTTTGCGCAAATGAAACAGGGCTCATTATGAAGCTTTCTGAAGTAAAGATGTAGTAATTGAAGCACTAGACTCTACCTCTCTCGTCGCTTTGGCCATACAACAGTCAGAGTAGCATGGAAGTAATGACTCATCATGTGACTTACGTTTGTAGTGTTTGTGGCGGTCTATACATTGCTCATACTTTTCACTCCTTGGCTTTGCCCAGAGTTCGCTAGCCCAATGTGCACCATTCTGCACAAGATCAACAAAATTAGAAAATCTAGTGGCATGATGTCTCCATCATATGAGAACGTATTTAGGTCTATGATTCTGCAGACAACTCTTTGACGGTAACACCGGAGCCTATATGCCTGAAAGTACGCACAGTCATCCAATTGCCATCCCCATATTCAAGGGGACTCCAAGGTGACATCTATAGCTCCACTGACCATTTACAGGACAATCTGACCAACCCCCAATCTTCGCTGGGAATAGCAGATATATGCCATAGTGGGCAGAGCTATGGCACAAGGCTACAGCAAGAAATTCCAATGGCAATCCATTGGCACAATGTTCTGTACTCGCATACCAAGGAGCAGCTTTGCTAGAAAAACTACCTGCACCTCAAACCCTGCAGCAATGCATGAGTTGCAAATACCCAGTGTTACCTCCTGGAAAGAAACATTTTGATACAGCACATAGTACATTTCCTTCGATACCAATGGAAGAGAGAAGAGTAGACACAACAGGGCCTCATGTTGGATACTCTTGCATACCTTGGGGGTGCGCAGGTTGTGTCTCTCTGACGGCAGCCCCAATGCTGACTCATCCTTAAAAACTTCTGTGATGTATTCTTTGCGGGCCTCATTGGACTCCACTTTCACTGCTTGAAGAATGAGCTTATCTTCCTGCAACTGAACAGTCAAAATCATACTGTTAGATCGCAACACTCACGAATGGAACGTCACACAAGACTATTCTGAAGATTTGTGGAGACAATCCATGTCTCTCATTGCCAGAGGCTGAAATACTTGAAAACATCTCTGGAACATACTGATGGCCGATGGAAGGCAAGGTAGAAGGGAGGCAGGTATGGAGAGATATTTGAAGAGGATGCCCAAAGGATTGGGGGGCTTTTCCAAGGCTAATAAAAGGAAAAGCCTTCAGCTATATTTGTGACAGGAATGGTATTCTCTGAGCTGGCAGTCTTCTTCCCACTTGCAAAGTAGATTCTTCAGGGTGGACGATTTTGGACTGGTAATAGGTTGCAAGCCACCCCATCTGACAAAATTTCTAGAGATTCAGTAACTTCTGTAGCACTCCCCAAGAGACTGACATGGGAAGTAAAGGCCCCCATGACCAATGCACCATGTCGGTATCACCAGAGGTTGAGGCAAATGCAAATGGTGAATTCAATCTCTATACGCTATACATCCCCAAAACTAAATGCTGTTGCGGATCGATTCAATACAAAGATACCCCACTGTGAATCTAAACATAGGGCAACAGGTAGATTGGCAATGGTGACTCCACCAACCAAACGAACAGATTCAGCAGCAATTGTAAAAGGAGGAAAATGGGCAACTGCTCTTCTGAGGTCCTCTACCAGCTGAAAAAGGCTGGGAGCTTACAAAACACAGAAAAGCACGGGTCCGGGTCCGAGGCACACGCCACAGTAATACAGCATGAAAAGAGAATATGGAGAAACTGCTGATCTAAGAAATAATGAAAGAGAACAGCCCATACCTTGGGTGTAGAAGAGGGCTGCATCTCCACACCTAGCCATCCGACCGAAGTAATCTTCACCAATAGAAATGTGACCAGCAGCAATGCAAAAAGATAGAAGGCTGATTGCCGGAACCCTTTCTTCCTACTGAACATGTGGGAAATCCCCACTGAGTTGCGAACCACCAAATTACCTAGATCACTAAACAACGCATTCTCAATCCCATTCAGCCTATTGCTGTCTGGGGGTTGTAATCGCGGCAAGCCCTCGCTCTCGCAGTCGGCAGCGGGCACATCGACCTCAAAGGTGTCACTTTTGAAGTACTGGAAAACCATGAAGGGATCAGATTCTTGATTGCGTTTGGAGGAGAGAGAACGCCGATTCATCGGGCTCATGGTTCCCCCAATGCGCGGGCTCAGAAGCACATGAGCTATGTCTCTGCCACCGCCCATCATGGGGGCTGAAACATCCGTGTTGGGGCCTGGCCCCCACTGCGCCATCTCGCTACCGGCGTCCCCAGTGTCCTCTGCAGCCGTGCCCGTGGCACCGTTTGCTGGGCAGTCGTCCTCCAGTTGAACCTGAATTACAAGTGACGACGCCAGCTAAACCTACCACAGATCGCTGGGAGCAGGCTGCCACTGTACAAGCCCAATAGCTTACGCACCAAGAAGCCTCTGTCTCCCCAACTTCTCGATGGACTCTCTCTTCTTTTCCCTTCCTTATCGTCGCAGATACAGTAAACAATGTCTTCTCCCTGCTCTCAGCAGCATCTTAGATTGGTGTTCTCTGACGCCTCAGGAGTTGCCAAAAATCTCTAGGGACTATCAAACCACCCCCACGCTAAGGAACAAGGTGACGGTTGCTAGAGGGTATGAAAACAAGGTGATTCAACTGCGTGTCGGGATCCAAGATCAGCAGTCGCTACTTACAGGTTTAATAAGCTTCCCTTCTATTTCGTCGACGACCTACTAGCAATCACATATGATGCAACAACGTATGAGTCCCCGCTTTCTGCAGATAAACCAGTCACATTGATCGATACCACAACAATTCCGGCATTGGGATGCCAATCGCACTCCGCACAAACGGTCTCTTCCTAACACATCCTTGATTCCCAACCCCCTAGTCGACTCCCTCAATGAAACATGGCAGTGTCCCGCAGGATTCCAGATCGCCGTCTGCAGGCTCCGCGCCAGGGGCCGTGTGACCATTCGTTAAACGCGTCTTCTTAGCTGCCCTACGAGAGACAACTCCCGGATCTTGGCAACACCCCCCAACTACGCATAATGACTGCAGATTCCAATGCTCAGACTGCAACAGGCATGCCCAGCTAACAATCTCCTCCGACTGATAGACCAGACCGTGCCCCCCTTGCTGCTCTCAGCACCGCATCGCCCTCACATTCCTTCTCAACAACAACAACACACCATTGTCCCTGTTCTCCATACCTGCACCCCCTTCCCCCACCACAACCAACTCTTCTCCCACCCCAGATCTGTCGGCACAAAGCCCAGCAGCCTATAAGGCCGAGACGAGGTATTACTTACAAGCTCTCAAGCAAAAAGCATTCAGTGCATCTGTGTTTGAGAGATGGCTTTTGAGCACAGAAAAGTGAGGGAGAAACTCCTCTACTTCTGCAAGGAGGATATGTAGATCTTTGCAGGAAGAGGTGGACCAGATGGACCTCGTGCAAGCCAGGAGCTTTCCGAGCAAAACAAAATGGAGGCACAGTGCATACAAAAGGGAAGCTCGGATCAAGATTGCAATCCGGGCCCCATTGTAGACATCATCGTGAGATGTGGCGCATCTGTGGGACCCCTCCCTGCCAACCTACGGAGCTGCTCCGCTGCAACTGCTATGGCAGCAGACGTCTCGCACCCCCCATCCAGCTGCGCGGCCTGCCCGCACAGCTCACCGCGGTCAGCCCCCGCGGTTAGCACCCCCCGTAAACCCCCCCTGCCGGGATTGACTGTCCGCCGTCCGGCAACTGCGGTTACTTCACCGCGCGGTCTGCGACCCGGTCCTTCTCCGGGGGGCCGTCTCTCGTTTTGCCACCAACTGTAAACGCGGTTTATCGCACGCCTTTGACCACCGCGGTCTCCAGCGTCCACCCCGCGTCCCCCCAAGGGAACGCGATCCCCGCTTTCTAGTCGTTTCAGTTTATTTTTGGATATATCCATACTCTTGTAATGCATCTTAATGGCATTTACGTCCTCCCCCACACTTGCATTCAATGTTTTCTTTTTTTGGCTGTTCAGTTCTGTGATCCCCGGTCCGGCTTCGAGCCGCGGACGGCCTCGAAAGTAATTTCACTGCGTAAAAACTAAAACCATCATTCCCCACCGCTGGGAAGCCACGCGGCGGATGCTGGCTCATCCAACCGGTTCTCCCGGGAAACCGTATTTACCGGGGGGTAGATGTGTCCCCCCTGTAGGGAGCTAGCGGGAAGTGACGTTTTAGGTGGAACTCAATCATACCGGGCGGTAAATGATACCCATCCGGCCCGGGCGGCCCGTCGACCGTTCCCCTGGTTCGTACCAGGGGTAGGTAGGGTTGGGTCAACCTAATCTTAACCCACACTCTTTCTGCTAATTCCTAGAGTGGTCAACTTATTATCCAGTAATTTATTTACTTATAATTATGCAAAAATACTCGCCTTGTCCTGCAAGAGACTCAGATTTTAAATCTCAGTGACGACAGTGACCACCTTCTTTTCGGAAACATGGTGTACTAGGTTATTTTTTTAATTCGCCACTCTTTTAATAAAGTTTCATCAGAGCCTCTGTCCCTGTTCTCTTAAAATTAAAAAAACACATTTTCGTGGGATACGTATGGAGTATAATGTAAAAGGAGGGTAAAATTAAGGGGTCCTAATAGTTGATGGTCCACGGCAGGCTGGAACGACACGCAGGGCCCACACAAAGGCGCCAATCATTGCGCCTCGTTTTTACCACCTACATAATCAGGGACCGTATATCCTCCCATACCAGTGTACATACATAGTTTATAGGTACTAATGTACCTACCCCCTATATTCTATATTTTCACTCT
This sequence comes from Takakia lepidozioides, assembly GCA_030704615.1. NCBI lineage: Eukaryota > Viridiplantae > Streptophyta > Takakiopsida > Takakiales > Takakiaceae > Takakia > Takakia lepidozioides. Next base: position 58,047,316 of record CM060733.1, read on the forward strand.
ACCTACCTACTTATCTAGATTTTCCGCTGTCAAGGCTTTTTTGAAACGAAAACAAAATACCTACTAGAAAAAAGATTCTAGTACGGAATTATCACCATAATTAGACTTTTCCGACAATACTAGTTTTATCTACATAAAATCGGGTGCAAGGAAAACAGCGCAATTGTGGATGTGGGTGGATGGATAAGTGTGGGCTGACGGATGAAGACATTCCCAGCCCAAAAATGGTAGCCTGTTAAGAGGGATGACCCATTGTAGTTAGCCTACTATTTATTTATTTTCAAATAATTTTAATAAAGAAAGGAGAAGGAGGCCCTTTTAATCAAATTAATTTAACTACTGTTGCCTTATGGCTTGGAGGAGGGACGGTTTCATGACAGAGGACATATCCCAAACTACGTGTGTAATTACGAAAATATTTCTACTAAATTAGGCCATCCAGTGTGCACGTTTTACTTGTGAAAGCCCTCAAAGTATTTCTATGTCTTGATAGGTACTACCTAGTCTATTCCAGCCCTAATAATGGGAAATAATTTAGAGGACCAGTTGGCAGAAGCAGGGCCACCTAATATGACAGGTGGTTCAACCCCTGAATTAATTCATTGGTGGTCGAGCCAATGGGGTGTGGGCCCCCTCCACTTTACGCTCATCAGTCGCGCAACAAAAAACCCTTCCTCCAAGGTCTGATTTATCCCATATCGTTTGGCCGCATCGCGCACCTAGGTTATAGCCCCAACCTGTCTACGGAAAAGCGTTCGCCAGCTGCGTCATCCATCCGTCCCTCGAGGCAATGGTTTGGAGACCCTACCACCGGTTTACCCGAAAGGGTGGGGCGCATCCAGCCCCACAATCAGACTGCGAGACACCTCTTTACCCTTTTCTGTCAATCATACTAGGTGCTGTGTAGCACGCAAAGACGACCCCTTTTCTTTACTTTAAATAGATAAATATATATTTTCACAAATCCAAGGAATGTGAAAAAGCAACGGTGGGCAGAGGTCACATGGAAAAGGTCCCCGGCTCAAATAATTGTTCATGCAGGAATGAGTAGCGGCCCCCCCCCTTTTTGTCCCTTGGGGCCAGTAGGGAAATAATGCAGGCCTTCAGATTCCACCTGGATTGCGTGTATCTCACAGACCATCGTACTTCCATTTAACCTAATTTTGACTTCCAAAATAAAACGAGAAACAAACAAAACAGAATAGTCAGTGAATTTCTGGTCTTTTTTGTCGAGTAGCGCATTACCGTGTATTGATGGCCATTTTAGACGACTAATGTAGCCCAGACGGTCGCAGAGATTAAATTATGCCCACTTATGTATAAATAGAACGACTATTGGAACTGAAAGTAAAAGAGCCAGCTGGACAAGGTCATGTAATATTACTGAAATTCAATTAAATTATTATTCTTTAAGTCTACAGACCATATCAGTCAATGGCTGCTTGAAGTGGATCTTTTTGCTTGACGCCATTGACTCGCCATTAAGACAGAAAATGAGAGACTGACGGTCGAAGGCAAATGTTGAGGGATTGAACCCAGGGTCGTCCTGGTTATGCGTACAGTTGATGATGGATGGATGGATGGATGGATGTGCTAGAGTGGAAGTGGATGAGCGATTCCTTGCCCCGCGCCGGCGTTACGCGGCACGACAGCCGGCTGTAAGTTAGTCGTCTCTCTCGTCTTGCTCTCGACGGCGATGTGCTGCATGCGAGAGATGTGGCGTCTCTGCCTGCATGAGCTCGCAGTGCTGAATCTTTCGGATTCCATCGTTTAATATAATTTTCATGTCACAGATGTGCGAATTCTGGTGAACTTTTTGTGTTTTTCAAACGAGGATTGCTCCGCAGAATCGAGGAACAGAGCTGAAAGTGGGATGAAAGTTCATTCTAGTACCTCCATTCTACAAGTACATAAAGTGTGAGCACTGGAATGCTGTCCAGATGACTACGATTTTATCTCGAAAAAGTGTTAAAGGTTCCCGGGAACGTAGTGTCCTGGGGCCTCCACATTCTCGTGTAAGTGAGGGGAAGCCATAGATTCTGAATTAGGATCAGTGAGTTGAAGAACGATGCCTTTACCTGGAGAAAGTCTTCTAGTCGCATGGATCCCTTACATCAAGGCAGTATCTCCTTAGATTAGTATGCGGGAGAAGTGCGGACCCTGTCCACTATTTTGATAAACAGGAAGAGTATGGTCCAACAACTCAGCGAAGGGACCCAATGGTCTGCCTTCCTTGCCTCAGGTGGGACGAAGCTTGAGCTCCCAGAGTTCAAGAGAAAATGGGATGATCCACGAAATTACATCTCGAGAATGTTTGGGATCTGGATTATAAATGTCTAGCGTGTTTCTTCACAGTGTGTATACGGAAGACACTGCGTTGTCGGCTGCACGCTATGTGAAATGGTTACGTATTGCCATGTATGTACCTCCCTGAACAGAACTCAACTAACCAAATTGTACTGGTCACGACTTCAACGTCTACTTACTGCAATCTCAACCCTGAACTTCCACGAAACTTACATCTAATGACACCCTTCACGAATCCAGGCACTCGAAGTCTACGTAGGCCACTTTTGTGGAGTAGTATCCGGGCTACCCAAGCAGGCCTGGTCCCCAGAACTCCCCACAATCGTCGCTTATAACTACCACAGCTTTAGGGCTGCACCGTGACACACCGAGTTCAGGGAAAGAAATGAACGACCTAGAATTGTCTCTAGGCTGCGGTTAACGGTATACACAGAGGTCGATACATTCTCATAGCCACTGATTACACTACCAAGTGGGTAGAGGTCTGTGTTTATAAGACCTTCTCGAGATACTCTCAGGTCAACTGGCGGACGGACCAGGATTTCCTCAAAGTCCGCTCCACCAATTTTGAAGGAATGTGAACAATACTTTGTGGGCTGCGACGAATTCAGCTTGGAGGGGAACTGCTGTCCGAGTGAAACCAAATTTCAGATACAGTTACATTCGCAGGCAACCCACTTATCAACCAGCCTGCGAACTTCCCAAGAAAACTTCTTCCTCTAGTGCTCAGCTGTAGCATTCTTCCTAGCGACTGCGAACCCTGAACATTAATTGTCTCAGCACTTGAGGTGGAAGAACTCTAGTCATATTTCGTGCATTTGTTCCCTTGCCAGCACGCCCCATCTGGCTTTGTATGTAATCCGCATTTGCGTCTGTTTCACCTCTTCCTGAACCGTCACTACTACCAGCCAGCCCTTGTGGTAATCTTTGTGTGTCATGAACTTCTGATAATTTGTCATATCTAGCTCGGGAAGCAACTTATCCGATCAGTGACAGCATCTTCTTTTTTTCTTTTCTTTTTGTAAACAGGGATCATAGGCCCTGGACATTTATTCAGTTTATTGTGGGGAAAAAAATTTAAAACCCGGATGACACCATCTCATATCGAGAGAGTGATCAAGAACCAAGCAAGGGGACAACTAATTAAGGTTGTATTAAGGTGGATCTACTCTTAAGGGCGATTAACATCAGACTCGGAGAAAATCAGGCATGCCTCTGCGTGAGCATGGTCACGTGAGCGCAGTTGTGCTCACGCCACGTCACCTTGCGCCAATGCCACATCACGGGGCTCACTCCACATCATCACACTTGAAGACCGCGTCACCACGCGCCCAAGAGGAAATGGAGTGTATTCCCGCGGATTGGCACCCTTTACCGCGGAAACAAGATGGACGACATAATAAAAGGCCGTGGTCATTCCCACCTGAAAGCAACAGATGAATAAATGATGGATGAATGTACAGTTGGATGATAAACATATGGATGAGTGTGAAAAATGAATGTAGATGGATGAATGAGGGATGGATAAGAGTCAAATGGATGAATGTATAATGGATGTTGAGCAATGAAAAACATTCATGACAGGAAGATGCATGAGTAAAACTTTAGACGAATGCACAACGTATATGACATAAGTGTGGACGGTTTGTGGGGTGGATTAAAGAGTACAGAGGATGAATGTACAATGGAGGTTGAACAAAGGAAAACATTCATGAATGGAGCACGCATGAATACACTGTAGATGAAAGCACAATGGATATGACAAGAATGAGGGAGGTTTTGTGAGATGAATTCATACATATTGCAATTTAAATGGTAGTTGATGGTAGTTTTTTCTTTCCAAAGGAACAATTACGGTGGAGGAAGCGGATTCAACATTTTCCAAAGAGGATGAAACAGAATATTAAAAGAACATAGTTCAGTCTGACTCAGAGTCAGTACAATGTATCCTCACTTCATCTGCATCTAAGTCTAAGTATTTAAGAACTCCGGATCTACGTTGGCTACACCTACGGCGGGGCAGTAAAAATTCAAGGGATAGGGACTCGGCCGCGTGAAGTGTCATTGCTTTGGCATAATCAGGAAGCAGAAAATTGGAAAGGGGGCTTTCGAAAACAGACTCGCCACAAATGACTATATCTCCTAAAGATCCACCGCTGCCTTTCCTGAAAGACAGCCTGAAAAAGTTATTATTGTAACTTTGATGTTATTGAGAAATTGAGTATGACTCCCAAAGTGGGTTTAACACTTACTCACATGAAAAGTCGTTGTCGACCTGCTTATCTTCGGGATCGTCATCATTTCGAATTTGAATCCAATCAGTCTGTGTGCCTGAAGTGGAGCCAGACAAAAGGGGGAGGAGCACTGTGTTGTAGAGGTCAGAATCACCCTCCATGCCAAAAAGGCTTCTTCCGCCTGCCTTGCATGCATGGTAAGTTGCTCATGCACCAGACAGGAGGACATGAACAGTTTGGTGGGGGGGATTTAAGCAGATGGAAACTGGTGAAAGAAAATCAATTCGGAAGGGAGAGAACGAACATGTGGACACAGAAAGATCGACCACCCATGTAGAGTGGTGGCTGCATGACTCCAGCAGTATTTGCATGAACGCTGGGGATTTTTCCTTTGCACCTCTCCAGGGAGTGCCATATGGTCTCTTCAGAGTCTGACTGGACTGCATGAAGTTGTACAAAATGTCATCGACATGCGGCTCATAGGGGGGGTTGACGAAACAACCCTGGTAAGAAATCTCAAAGCTGCGAATGGAGGATGATGTCATTGAGGTGCGAATCATCCGCAGGCAGATCGCCTCGAACATCCTCGTCTGCCAAAGATAGCAGGTTAGTGTGCTAAACACAATCTATAGTGGAAGTGTGTACATCGGCTATTCAGAACTCAGGCACAAAACAATCATTTTTATCACGAATCGGTGATGATCGGTGTCGATCATGACAGATTCTTCTAGAGTGGAGCTGCAGAGAACATTGAAACTTATCATGAAAGCACAAGCAGAAGGGAGACGGCATACCAGCTGACCAGGGAAACCCCCTTTCACAAGGTAGAGGCTGTTCACATAATTCCATGTGCGCAAAACTTCAAACCCTGAAGACTTAAGGTATGATGCCAATGCCCGACGACTATCTTTGTCACATGACTGAAAAAGCAGAAGTGTCCCTGCATCAGAGAGGGATTATTACAGAACCCGAACACCCAACTCCAGTAGTTGTCCTCGAATTTGTTCCAACCTGGCGTCTTGCCCTTTGGAAGAACTTCTGGCACAGTCTGGCCATCCGGGATGTCGAGAATGACAATGTCAGCCGCATATGTTTTCTCACACCGCACACGAAGGTGGGACCTGTGCTCACCTGCAACAGACATGTTTTTTTTAAGAACGATGGCAAGAATGTTTTCAAAGAACCAGACTGAAATACTGCCAATGAAACTTTCAGAGAAAAAGGAAAGAAACTGGAATTCTCATCAGGTTGAGAGATTATGTTGTCCCAGGTAGGCGAAGACACCCCAGTGTATCCTCTCTTTCGACTCTGCATCATCGACAGCCAACCCTCATTGACAATTTTAATCTCTCCTGCCGAATCAGAACAGGAAGGGTGTGGCTTGGCATCGAACACGCACTGAACTGTGCGGGTATATCTTCCAGCAGTGAAGTCCTGCCCACTCTCCATCTCATTTTCCTTCTCTTTCCCCTTGTCTTTTTCCTTCTCTTTGGACTTGTCTTTGTCCGTTGGCTTTGCTGGTGAGATGGCTATGACATCAAGAGCCTTGTCTTTTGGTCTATGGCCCGCCTTCATTCCCTTCTGCGGCGTTCCTTGAGCATCAGGCTCCTTGGCAGCCAATGTTGCTATGTTTCTTTGGTACTCTTCGTCAGTCAGAGGCGCCAGCATCTCAGCATTATTGTTCAAATATTTCATATGTTGTTCTTGAAAGGTCGTGTGCTCCGGTGGGCAGTCAAGGTACCAGCCACAGTCTCTGAAGTGAGAAGGACTCCAGTCCTTCAATATCCCTGCAGTATACATGGTTGGATCGTTTGCAGGGTCCGACCACATGTCAAGATAGTCTGGAATACCGCTCAGGTGATTTCCTTCCATAAGCACATATTTCGTGTACCTGTTAAACAAGAGATAAATCCCAACCCACCAAAGCGCGAAGTGAGTAAGATGCAAGTAGCACAAAATGAAAAAAACATGGAATGAAATGGCTCTGAGAACTGCTCCAAGGACCTTTCAGGACCACACCACAGCTCCGGATGTGAATGTCGTCAACGCCATTCAAAACATTCCATTCAATGATACTGTAAATACACCCTAATCCACGTGAATGCAAACTCTCGCTTTGGAATGACACAGAGATAGAAGTGAATGTCGTCAACGACATTCACTTTGGATTTGTGAATACACTGCTAATCAAGCCTAATGATTTCTTAAAAGAGCAAAATCATTGGATGGAAATCAGAAACTCGAGTAAGGAACCCTCCCCAAAAACTCAATGGACATTCATAACGAACATAACACTGAGGACCTCATAATAACACTGGATGTGAATGGCGTCAATGCCATTCACAAAATTACGAACAAGGAACCAATTAATACACCCTTAGCTCCCAATCCATGTAAATTCAAATTGTAGCTGGTGAATGACACAGACATAGAAGTGAATGTCGTCAACGACATTCACTTTGGATCTCTGATAACACAGCTAATCAAGCCTCAAGATTTCTCGCAAGAGGCAAAAGCAATGCAAAACAACTGAATGTCTGCATTGACATTCAGCAAACTGAAGTGAGGAACCCTCACTGTAAATTCTATGGACATTACAAAAACTTACATAACTCTGAGGACCTCTCAACAACTCTAGATGTGAATGTCGTCAACGCCATTCAGGGACATTATCAATTCTAATTAGGGACACTATAATTACACCCTAAGCTCCTAATCCAGGTGAATTCAAATTCTCGCTTAAGAATGACTCAGACAAAGAAGTGAATGTCGTCAACGACATTCAATTTGCATCTATGATTTCAAACCTTATGAAGCCAAATTATTTCCCAAAAAGTGCAGTAGAGTTTCCAGTATGATATTGCACCTGTACACAACTCGCATCATGGCCCACTCTCCTCCAACCTGACTGTCAAAGTCGTTGGACCGTAAAATGTTACTATCTTTCGAGAACTCCCGGAAAAAACAGTATCTCCAGGTGAGACCTTTCCACTTCCTTATGTATACCTCCAATGACATTTGGGGAGGGGAAACAATCGAAATGTTCAAGTCCTTCAAAGTCTGATCCAGCACAATGACGGCGCGTTTATCGAGCTGCAAATTGTATATTTGTCAGTATTGCAAATAAAATACTCATCACATAATTGAAGAAAAGAAAGCGACTTATTTGAATACACACCTGACTCCAAAATGTAGCCTTGTGGAGCCAGTTATCAAACACCAAATCACTGATTCCTTCCACCTTTGTGCCAGGCTGTATGGTGCTCTTTGGGAACTGATTCAAGTCCTTTACTGTCTGATCTGAGTTCCATATCTCCAGCCACCTTACTTTTGTTTGTGGGTCAACCATGGATATAGCCAGCCGGTGCAATTTCTCCTGTTGCATCTCCGGATGCACATGCTTGTCATAGTGAGATTTGATCCATTGAAGGAACTCAGAACCAAGTCCAGGATCTAGTATTCTAACCTGCTTTCCGAAGGCGGACATCAATTTGGTTCTTCGCACTTCAAACTCCTTTTTTATTGCTGCTTCCACACCCTTTGATGTCCTTAGTTCCTCTGGTGTAGTGCGGTAATATTCGGATTTTCCCTTCTCAGCTGCCTCTGCTAGTTCTTGCTGCATTGATTCAAATAGTGATTAGCACCGAAGGGACTACAAACATGTATTCGAAAAGTAAACTGAGTACAGACTCGGGCTTACCGCATACATGTACTCCAGAAACACCTCTCGAGTCAAAGAATACCAAGTGCATGCAGCTCTTCCTGTTTCGTACTTCTTGATTATATTGGAGGGGAGTACTGTCCGAAAATCATCCAGCTTCATTAGACCAATCCTCTGAATTCGGAATAGTGTGCGGACCAAGCTTGTTGTCACATGCGATTTCTCTGTCGATCTGCAAAAACATTGGAAACATTGCATTCCTTAACACTATTTTTTTGGGATTAACAAGACACTACAGAGGGAATGCAATCTCTAGGATGACTTACTTGTTCACGTCGTGCATAGCTGTAAGAAGCCTAGCGATGTCGTTTCCTGGATCCAAAACCATTGCCTCCACAGCAACATGCTTGTCTTTGTCTTTCACATGGTGTTTGTATCCCATCCATGCCAGCAATCGGTGGTTGCCGTCCCAGACGTAGAACATGTGGTTGCAGAATTGCTGGGTGTTATTTCCCATCATGAGGCCCAGCTCGAACTCTTCATTGGCATTTTTCTAGCACTCATCCCAGGTATCACTGATCTCTGGAGACACTAATGTGCTTTTCCCATTTATATCCGTTAGTGACACATAAAAAACTTGTGCACCAAGTCTGTATCCATGCACGAAATCACTCTCCAATTTTGTTATGTCATGGGAAAGAGGTGGACGCACAACAGACATAGATATCATCCGGCACAAAGGGATGTCCAGACGCCCTCCAGATACGAGCATGTCCCTTATAACCTCCCGAGAGTTTACCTTCTGGAATGACATGAGTTCTTTCACCTTGTCAAGGTAGTGCACTTCAGATTCATCTGCTTCATCGTTATTCTCTGAGCTTTTTCCAGACTCGTCCCCATCTCCAGATCTTTTCTCCTCTGATCCTGTAGGCTTGGACCTCACAGTTTTCTGCACGATGCCATTCAAATCTGACTGAGTAATGTGCAAATAGTGAACGGCGGTAACGACCATCACTCTGTCTCGACGAAACTCACAATGAATGGTGTGAAACAAATTCAGAACCATCTACACAAGCAAAGCTGATCCTGCCGAATTCAAAATAAAAGCGAGAGCGATAGCGAACAACGTTAACGACAATCACAAAAGACAAGGACCTGCCGGATCGGTGTTGTGTAATGACATATATGTGTAAGTGATTGGTGGCAACGATATTCAGTATAGTTTAGGGCGGACAGTAAGTGCAGATTATTCAGATTGACTCCATTGTGATTATCGTCGCAAGCATTCACGGTTTCCTGTCTATGTCGAGAGTACTTTCCAATTGATACTCTACCTGAATCTACAATATGGTCTTCAAATCTTTGATTGGCGGTACCGCCTTTCCACTTCTCTATCTGTTCAATCTCATACAAAGAAAATGCATTGCAATACATTATGACTGACTATGCCGACCCTCACTCTCTCATCAAACACATAGGTAAATAAATCTCATGAGGAGAATCGAATGGCGTTAACGACGCTCGCAATTCAGTAGACTTCAATCACATGTTCCTGCTAAAGAAGGGAACATGAATGACTGCTTGAAAGGCAATCAGACAGACTGTATGATCTAAACAACGGTGAATGACGGTACCGTCAGTCACCCACTCATTGTGCGGTAAACCCTTAACAGAGGAGTAGAAAGCAAATCACCGTTGTTTCATGGTGATGGTCGGTAGCGACAAACAATCCCTTTCTGGGACATTCCACTCAATCTCTACGCAGATCTTCAACAATGAAATGTAAGTTAGAGAAAACTTACTGGCGCCTTCTTAGGTTTTGAAATTGGATCCCCTTCTGCAGCTTTCCTCTTCCCTCTCACATCTACTGGAATTTTTGTCTGCTCTAGGGTTTCTGGACCTTCTCCCTTCAGCATTCCTCGTACTTCCACCTCCTTCAGTTTCCCTGCGAGTCATCTCTGCATCCACAGGCTGGTTTCCAACGGGCACTGTTATCGCTGACTGTGTCACAGCCGCTGCCTCAGTCTCGGTCTGCTCTTGTGAATCAGTCTTCGCGTTCACCTGCTGCCTTGGCCCTGTGTTCTCCAACAAACGACGCCTCGTCATTTACTCTCTTGCTCTGCGTCTCTCTCTAAGGGAAGTAAAATAAAGAGACTTTCTTCTCTTTCGTATTGTAGAAGGAACCATCTCCAGCTTGACTACCACTCTCCCTCTAAGCGCGAAAAGTAGAAAAACGAAGTGACTCCCGATTTCTTGCGGGATTGCGTGCGTTGTTGCTTGTCTCTAGAAGCATCGGATTCCCTCTCGCGTACCGTTACACATAGTCGTTCCCTTATTAGTGCACATGCCAACAATTAGTGTACAGCTGTTCGTATTCAGTTATCGATGTCTGACGTGTGTCGCCCAAAATAACGGCGTGTTCTTTATTAGAACGGTTTCAATATTTAAAAATAACAGCGAATCCCAGAAATCTTGGCGCACAGTCTTATACAAATATATGTAAATGAACGAGAGTTTGATGACAAATTTTGGGATATCATACACGGTCATCCTTGTTAGCCAACCCCACGTTCGTTTCACATTTTGAACTTTTCAGGTGCGCATGATCATTGGTAGTATTATAAAGATACATTTACTTAATCTACAATCCCACCCTCAGATCCTGTGGCATGCTTCCAGGAAGTCGGCTTGTTATTGTGTTTATTGATGAGGTTCTGATAACACAGTTTAACAGCTGCCGACATTGCTCCTAGGGATATTCTGACCACTGGGCCCACAAGAAAAGTAATTAAAATGGACGGCTGCATATCTGGAAGAAATAACAGAATATGCACAGTCGTCATCTGAGCTTCCTTCGCCATATTCTCTGCTCATTCTTCAACTGTGTTCTGGAGACATCAGTAAACCGATTTACACTGAAGGTCTGCGATAGCAAGGTATCAACGTACGCGAGGAAGGAAGATGGCTTCCTCTGAAGCGGAGTTATTCTCTGACGACAAACCAGTGCCGTTCTCCCAGGAAGTCCTTGACAATGGATTTGCAATTGTTCTGGAACATGTCTTGGCTACCCGTTTTCAGCTTCAGAATGGCTCCATCTTTTTGGAGAAAAAGGTGTACGATTTGAAAGGGAAGTTGTTGAAATACTCTTTCCAAAATTGTGATGAGACGGCTCATGTCAGCCAGTGGAGAGTGCGCCCTGGGCGATACAGGGTACTTGGAGAGCCTCGGCGAAAGTCCCTTGGGTCATATGTGACGCCCGGGACTGCTGCTTCGGTCGTTGAAGACAAGAGGGAGGTGGTGGAGAAAAAAGAACAGACGTCATCCACTCCAATCGTTGAGCGTTCGGATTCGTCCGACGATGACATAAGTGAAATTCCAAATCCAGTCCTTCCTACTGTGGTTGGAGAAGCTGATGAAGAAGAGATTTGTAGTGTCATTCCAAAATTACGGGCGATGGGAGGAATGGTTGGATTCAAAGTGAGTTGCGAGGAATTGATTGGGAATCTTTGAAGCAGGTGCCTGTGAAGTTCTTGCCAGAGACTTTTGATGGCGATATTCTATTCGAGCTGCCTCCTCCGCGAGTTGGAGGTGTAACAATCATGATGCATGGAATGGACAAGAAACACGACGGGCACCCGTGGTGCAGAACAAAAACATCCAATATTCAGAATGATGACAAGCTTGTTTTCAGGAGAACAGTTTGCAATGGACACCTTAGGTGTGATAATTTGAATTGCAGACACTTTCTTCAGTCTGGGGTTCATAATCAAAGCGAATGGGAGGGTCTGGCGGAAAATCCATTTCAGCCTGGGACTGCCCCACCACCGGCAAACACTTCGTCTGCAAATTCTGCAAACTTGTGCCATCCTGCTTGGCGCTCTGCGGAGCAAGAATGTACTATGTTGTCCACCGTTTGAAAACAATGACAAGAGCTTGTGTGCATTTCGGATTCCATAACCATCATGTTTCGAAGGGGGATTACATGGAGAGTGTTGAGACAATATCGAGGTTGATTAAACAGGAGTTCGGGGAAACCCATCCGCAACAACATCTGCAATTGCTCTTGACGCAAGCAAGTCCTTCTTGGAAAGCCATATTTTGAGTGAAGGGGATTCTGTGGGGACTAAACTTGACGGTGCAGCATTGGACCTGATCATGGATCATTTCTCCACTTTGAGTTCACCTAACATTCGGCATCAGATCAATGCATTAAGAATGGGCTCTGGCGTACAGAGGCTACATAGACAACATTTTGGAGTTGAAACGAGTGAGCAAGTACGATTACATCCAGGACAATGTATTCCCAGGTCAAGGTGCCATCAAAGTTTTTCTTTTCAAAATGTCGACTGTGGGGGAGGGCAGTGGGGTTAGCCTCATGAAGCGGATGCAGAAGACTGGGGACTTGCAGAACTGTTTTCTTATGTTTGATCATGTGAAACGAGTGAAGGATTGGACGACAATGGCTTGTCATGTCTACGATCCAGTGTACCAACGAGTTATGACAATTGCAGTTTGTGACATGCAATCCGAGGATACGGAATCCCAGAAGCTCATGTGGAATTCCCTGCCATGGGCTGCCATCTCCAAATTTCGCAGGTTTCATGGCGGATAGTGCTCAAGCAAATTTCAATGCTGTTCGTATTGTCTTTGGATCGGGCGACCCAAAAGTGCCAATGCGAGGAAGAGAGCGTACATGTCTATTCCATTGGACACAATCTCTGGAAAAACATACAAAGTCGGACATCAAACCAGAGATGCAGACTCAGCACCGTAAATTGTGCAAAGAGTACAAAGATGCTAGAACAATGAAGGAGGCGGACACTTTGTTCCAGACAATTCGTGCCTGGTGGTTCTCTTCTGGAGCTGCATCACTTGAGAGTATGAGAGCATTGGAAGATTGGCTGGCGTTTTGGCACTTCCGGTATAGACAGTGGGGAGCAGCCATGCCAGTGGTACGAGGCTTATATTTCTTGCTTTATTCATACATTTACTTTCCATTTTATTGTGTCCTCGCTTTCTTTATGTTGTTTTCTGTTCATTGTTTTGAAGTGTGGTTCTCCACTTTGCAGAACATGTCCATTGAGGAAATGGCGGACATGCCATCTTGCAATTTGGCAGAAACTGTGCACAACGCATGATTGCAGCAGTCTGGGAAACGAGATCGGGATTTGTATGTGGCAACAACAGATGATTTGATACGTGCCTTGCAACAACAAACCCGATACCGTGATTTCTTACGAGGTGGGGTTGGTGGCAAGGATCCGGACAAATGGGAGTTGATGTTGCGTACTGCAAACAGATCTGGGGATCCAATCAAGATAGCACGGGCGGTTGAGCATGTATGCCCAGGGAACGCCACTTGTTTCTAGAGTTCCACATCTTGAAGGGGAGGAGAGATTCGGCTCCTGTAAGAAGAAATTGAACACTCCACCTGGATCGGATTCCGATTCGCACAGGGCACCGTGATAACTTCTCGAAGCCTCGTGTTCCCCTGCATGACAGCTCCATGTCCGGAACCTCCATTGTGGAGGAACCTCCAACACGACGGCAAGCTCCAGCATCAAACAGTGCCACTGAAATGGTGCAGGAGAGAAAAACCAACCCCCTTGATGTGCTTGAGTCCGCATGCCCCGACCACGTTTGGCACATAGAACGCACAAGTGTAGGGTCTCGTGTGAAATGTACAGCGATCAAGGCAACTAATTTCGAGAAGTGCACTTCATCTATATCCAGAGGTGGTGCCCGAACTCCTGCTCCGACTTTCACGGGTTTGATGCGTCCATACGGTCAACCAGAAGCCAAGAACCACAAGTTCTGGTTCTGCACAGATGATTGTGCCAGATGTGTGCATGGAACTGTGCGTCCTTCCGTAGTGATGAAGCCATCTCCTCCAACCATTTGGCCCGTGAAGGTGGGAACACATCTCAGATTTCAGGAGATTGAAATGCTGGAGGAGGCAGGCTTTTCCCTTGCGAGACAACCCCAACTCCATGCATGTGCTACTACTTTGGTCCTCCCGGGTCCCCCCGGCAAATCCTGACTTGTGGCCAACCAAACGAGATGGAAAGCTCGTTCGGCGTTTCCCTCCAACCACTGAACACTTTGGCAAAGTGGAGTCCGCAAGAATGCTCCAAGCTCGTGTTGGAATCACCACGGAAGTACCCGATCCAGGATATGGTCGGGTATTCACAATCATCACTTCCACATCTGCTGTTCATGACTGGACCTACGACATCACGGTTTCCAATTTCCCCAATTGCACATGTCCTGATTTTGTGAATATGTTATCAACCAGTTTGGGCAAGAGAGGTAAATTCATACCCTGCAAACATTTGTATTTCATATTTTTGAAGATGATGGTTTGCGATCCCAAACGTGACAACTTCATTCACCAAGCCACTATGAGTTTCAATGAGGTCGATACTCTAAAGCAGCGGGATACAACACATGGGTAGCATCAACTATGCAATGTGGTATGTGGACGACCATGATTTGAAATGTGTAATTCACATCAATATGTCGGCGGTGCAATGATATGGCCTCCAACTATATGGAGTGAGCTCTGAGTGGCAACTTTTAAAAGCACATTTGTCATTGCACCGTTCGAAGTCTACATGTCTTGCTGTCGCTATGCACTACAATCATCTTTTGAAGATGATAACTCTCATTGTTATTTGAGGAGGGAGGAAGGTCTTCCCGTGGCAGCCTCTATGGCGCACACTTTGTGAGGATATTTTCTCGTCCTCGTAATTGTAAAAGTGAAACAAACATTTATAATTGCACAATGTTGGATGCTACAATTGTAGGCCTCATGGTAGTCTTGATTCTATTTAGGCAAGATTCCCTGCATTAATTCCACGGTCATAGGACCATCCTCGGTTATAGGCGGCGCATGTTAATGCTGACGTGGCAGATGACGGACAGTGCCACGTCATCATTTGCCGCCACATCAGCATGCTGACATGACACTCACGCCACGTCACTCCTGCGTGAGCGTACGCTCACGCGCAACGCTCACGCCATTGCGTCGTTGGGAGAAAATGGTTCATTTAGACTATTATGCTACTATGATGAAATGCAACTTAGGAGATAGCTAATGGGGCTAGAAGTTCTCGCGAACCAGATCGCGATCTCTAGGGAAGCTGAGAAGACCGATGAAAAATTCCTAACGGTAGTGGAGTCTGGAAACAGTTGAAGATGACTTCAAATGTTTCCAGTTGACGTCCCGTTCGAACTCAGGGGACACTATGGAGTGTTGCACGGTGCTCTCGCCAGCATGAAGGGGGGAGCTTTGTCCAAATGCATGAATCCTGCTCAGGGGAGAAGCAGATAAGGTCGTGATTGCCCCAGGTGGCCTTAAAGTTAGCATGGATGGCTGCCGCGCTTCCATAATTTCGTTCGATATCTGCACAAGTTTTTTACCACGCTTTTATTGACTCCACTCCTAGATCATAGAACACATTAGAAAGCAGGGATGAGATGGTGGTAGTCTCTCGAATTGAAGGATTTGTTCTTAGATCGTTGGTCATAGTTAAGAAGAAGATGAAGGGATAGAAGGTCCAGTGGCCATATAAAACTTTCACCAGCGGCCACACTTTGGCAGGTGCATGACAGAAAAGCAGGCAATGCTCTAGGGACTCTCTCCAGAGTCTTCAACCCGATCTTCATTAACGTTCAACTGCCCTGATGCTGAGGTATTCCCAAAAGAAGAGGACGCTCACGGAAAGATGTTCACTTTGTGCCGAGACAAATGATCCACATTGCCAGACTGCATACCCATTTCGGCTCCACCGCCTGGCCTGGCCCATCAACATGCTGCGTGATATCAGACCTTCCATAGGTACACCGCAAAGAGCCAACACCTTTGGTCAGGGCAGGAGCACTCTGCCATCCCCACATCTTTACAACTCCTTCCATGATTTACATGCATAGAAAGCAATTGTTCACAACTGTAGTTCTATAAGACAATGGAGTCGTTGTTAGAACCAGGTCTATAACTGCTTTCTACTACAATTGTGCACCATGAGTCCATCCTTTGGTGAGACGAGAGACACATTAAATTACATATTTAGAAGCGAGTACCTAGACCATGTCAACTCCATCCATTCAATCATGTGGGATGCTCGGATCCTCTGCCAGCTGCCATTCTTTCACAATCCAACACCTTGTAGACCTACCTACATCTTCTTCCCCACTCTCATTCTTCCTCCCTTCTACAAATGCTCCATGCCTTCCTCCATAACACCTAGTCCAACATTCAACCCCGGACCCACGCACATAAGCGCCAACCCTCTTGTAACATATCCCTACACAAACAACACTGATGACACCGCGAGAAGTGTCACAACTGGAAATGGACAAACATCTCACAAACTGCGAGACCACAAAAGCAAGAAAACCAAACCCTCCCCCGCGCTGAAGTCACGCTACTGCAGCAGATCGCGCGTGAGAGACGACAGATCGCAGGAGAAACAGAAGGAAAAAAAAAAAAAAAAAAAAAAAAACCCTAGTGTGGGAACGGATCCGGAACCGCCACTGACCCCCCGGTTCCAGTTCCAAGCCGGTTCCTGGAAAAACCCGAAGCCGCCGGTTCCGGTTCTGGGACCGGCTCGTCCCTGCTCCCCCGGTTCCGGTTCTTGGGCGCCGGTTCCGGTTCCAGTACCAGTTCCCAGGAACCGGAACCGGAACCGCCGGTTCCAACCCGCCTAAGCGGATACCCGCACAACACTGGAAAAGCCGTCCAAATAAGGCAGTTTTCGCCAAAGTCTCATAAAGGTCCTCGCCCGTGGACCCGCAAGGGCACCATGCAGGATGACCTGACGGGCGAGATGAGGAGTGGGCTTAGGATTGTGGGGCCTCCTCCATTGCCCATAGAGATGCTCGTCCCTGTCTTGCCAAAACTATACACCTCATTTGTACCAATTAGCCTATGGTTTTCACATAGAAAGAGCTCTATTTGCCTAAATGGCTTTCAACTATTTCTGTATTTCGCCTTCTATTGCTCATCAACATCCATTTGATTCACAAAATATGACAAGAGTGAAAATACATGTAGCCTACGAATTCGAGGATAATTACATAGAGTGGGCCACTTGCACTACCATACACCCAATATATATAGCCACTCAGTAGCCCTTTTCAAAATCCTTTAAAAAAACCCTGCTCGAGCTCACCGCCGCTCGTGTGGTAAGGCCCTAAAGCAACTTATAGGAAGTTCCGAGATAGACAATTTCCTTCATAATAAATGTTACATTTTGTGTAAGTAGCCTTGAGTTACCAATTGAAGGCCACCACCCTGAACGGGATACTTTGTAAATGCTACTTCCAATTTAGACAACAGCTGTTGGCTGACCGAGGCTATCTCGATCGATCACGATTCACTTGAATCCAGTTCAAAGAAGTATTGGTGGAAGAACGTGTGTCAATTGATTTGGGGAATACTTCTTTGTAGGCTGCGAAATAAAGTTGGAGTCAGTCGTGAAACAAGAACTGTATGCTCGGGAGATGGGTCCCGCCCTCTCCACAGCGCCCTGCATCGAAATAGCTGCTCAAGGAGACACCTTGCCAATAGCAAGCCCATCTGCTTGACCTCCATAGTGTCTTAATACTGACTATGTTGAGCCGAAAACAGCGCCCGTCAAATATCCTTCAATCTGGCGGTGAGCACCTTCTCTCAATGAATCGAGCTCTGTTCATTGTCGAAGCACACGCAGTATGCGCCAGCTCTGCGAGCACCATTTGTCTTCTGTCAAACCCCGTCTAGTACAAAGCTTTTGATAGATCTGTCCGCACCACTTCGGTACCCCTTCCTCGCCTTCCATGGCAATTTTCATAAGATTGTACATCTCGACAATCTATGGTGCATTGCTCTTGATTGTGGTCTGAATTCGAAAAGCTCACACCAAAGATCTCCGTCGTGAAGTCCTCGAAGTCATCGTATTTGCCTCGATAATCCTTTGCAAACCGGTCGTGCTCGCAGTCTCTTCAACCCTCGGACATGATCGCAAAGATCAGCAGCTGTCGCGTGAAAAGGAGATTCGCACGCTTCGTGTAGCAGTTGACCAGCGTCGACCTGCGCCAGCCGGTCTGTCCAACGGACGGATGTGGATGTGGATGGATCTCCCATCCACTCACATCCAGGATAACACTGTAGTCTTCCCAAACTCGGATGATCAACCAGACGGGAATTCATCGATTGGGTAGGATGATGACCGGCTGTGAGGGGTCGCGTGAAGGGTGGTCGGTAGTTTTGGTCAAGGGTCTCTCCTCACCCACGTGTTTCTCTCGCTTTCTTTGCTGCTGCTTCACGAAGGATTTGCTGGTTTTCTTCCCGTTTGGAATCTTGTCTGTCGTCTTCGAGTGTTGAATCGCTGCTTGTTTGAGGGGGTTTTGCTTGGTTGGCTCAGTTTTCTTCACACACGATGCGGAGAAGGTGTCTTTGAGCAGCGGGGGGAGGGCACTTGTGGCCATGGAGCAGGCGCGGCGGTCCAAGAGGCAGAGAGTGGCGGTGGACTATGCACGGTTGGATACTTCAGGGTTTGCAGATTGCATGCGGGTGCAGCACAAGAAATTGACGCGGGCTGTGCTCAAGTTCCCCGAACAACCGCACAGAGCCAACAGTCCCTACACGGTCTCCAGCCTTCTTCCCCATGAGCTGGCAGCCTATGTGCATTCGACAGGGTTTGCAAACCCTTGTGTTGTTCGGGGCTCTGACGAGGCCCGCCCTGCACTCGGCATCAGGTTCTCTTCCCACGGAAATTTTCTTCTTGGCTTTTGTGTGGTTATAGCTCAATAAAAATCTCGGACATGCTCTCTCCTTTTCCTATGCAAACGAGATACCAATTTGTATATGTACGGAGGAATTTCCGTCATCATGACACTCCAAAATCTGTGTGTTTGCTTTGAGTCCTAAAAGACTATGTACGCTCATAATCGAGGAACGAGTACATGAATTAATGGTGTCTGGGAGAAGTGCAGCCCTCAAAATGTGCCAGCTTGAACACTCAGCTTGGAAAGGCAGAGACGATTCCACCGCGTCAATGCCCAGTGCCATTTCTGGTGGTCGTTCTTTGGGACTATTTAGGTCAGCTGTCTCCGGGCTTCTTATCCAAGTGGATACATCCAATAAAGTGGATACATGCAGATAATTGTAAGCATTGTGGTCTCAATCCTATGCATCATATTGTGAAGGTGGCTTATTACTGGTTGGCAGAGTACCGGAGGGGGAAATGACAGTGGAGCGTGTGGCCAACCTTGTCGGTCGCGACTGGCTCATCAACACCATTGATGTGTCCACACAGGTTGGAATACTCTGCCTTCTATGCTGCTGGGATCTATGTTCAATTTTATGACCCCACAATATCTGCAATATACAGAACCAACCAAACATACCCCTATTGCAACAATCTTCCCAAAGTGAACATGTTAAAGAATCCTAAGTCCTACTGTTGACTGGGAGAAGGATGTTGTTTGAGTGTAGTCAGTGCCAAATCGGATGGTCCGGGAAGGGGTCCTACAGCTACTCAAGCACCCCTGAGTCATGCTTCTTATTCTTCCCTGACGCACTCTTTATGGTCTTACCAAGATTCCAGTATCATGGATCAGTGTTAGTATACACGAGGACTCATCTTGGTTTTGCATCAGCATTCAATGCTGAACGTTCTCCTGGGGCAAGGATGCATGAGCAATATTAGTAAGTGGAGATAGTTTGTGAAGAGTGAGAACTGGGAGTGAACTGGTGCGTGAATTAAGGACAGTGACTGAGTGGCCATTGATGCATTAGTAATATGGTGGTACTTGATAGCAACTTTTAAGGAGAAGAAAGGTCAACTCTGCCAAAGCAAGTGTAAAGTATGGTGTCACTTCATCCCAAAGGGCTACTGCCTTCCATTTGGATGGTGGACACCGGCTAATGGCCGTAACTGCATTACCACACTTCCCCCGGCACTCAAACGTCCTAGGTACCCACACTTTAGGTGACCACCCAACGACCCCTATAGTTGGGTTGGCTATAATGGGTGACATCCAACATACACCTATGTGGCTTTGAACCCACGACGGCTTATAAGGAGGCCTTGTGCCCTACCACTGGGCTATCTGTTGGATGATTTCAACATTGAAGACTTCGAATTATTGATACAAAGCATGTATGAGAACTCAATATCCTATTCTCCAACGGACACTGCACAACTTTGTATCTAATTGAGGAATCAATGTGTGCACATATCCCCTTACTCAGGTTTTGGAAACTTTACCCTTCAGTTTGTTGTGGTAGCTAAGCCGAGTAACTGTTAATTTGCAGTTTATCTAGTTTGGTTCACCAATTTCATCTAAGAAGAACTAATCTAAATATACCAGTCTGCACACTGCAAATCCACATTAGTGGGATTCACACGATGAGTTAATAGTTCTTTTGATGATACCTGGGTGTTGCAGTCTGAAGGGCCAGTCTATACAATGGATGAGTGGGCAGCATATTTTGCATCTCCAAGCCCTAGGAAGCCACTGCTCAACGTGGTCTCTCTTGATCTTGCCAATACTTCCCTGCATGACATGGTACGACCTCTCCCTCTAAGATCAGACTTGTTAATTGATTGTCTGGTTCCCATATAAATTAGGGTTAACATGCAGGTCAGTGCATTGTTTCTGCAGGTCAGTGCACCATGCCTGGTTAAAGAGCTTGATCTGGTGGATAAGGCTTGGCCCCCTTCCCAGTCTCCAACCCCAATGGTAAACCCTTCTGCTCTCATAACCCTCGCCTGAACCTATCCTGTTCATTGTCCGTCATTGAGTGGAACTCGGGCTTCATTGAGCAGTACGCCACTTGCAATCTTTGCAACAAATCTGGAAGTATGAAATTGGGAGGCTAGTGGGTAGGAAGATAGATAGTGCAGACTGTGGCAGTGATAGGCCTATTGCAAACAAACTGACGATAAAATGTTAACAGATCAAGCCCATTACAATGGACTATCATCCGACTGTGGATATCATTGAGCTGAGGAATTGGAAATTGTAGTAGAACCTTAAACATATGAAATGACATAAACATGAAATGAAATGTAATACTTGTCACTCTCTTGCCGAGGCCTTAACGCATGGGTGGCCGCCAGCTTGGCACCCTGCAGGGTTCCCAGGAGCGCCTGGGAGCCAGCCTTTCTGCAACCAGTTGGGCCTACGTGGAAGTCAGGTATGCAGTTCGCTGTTGTAGTCCAGTTATCTGGTGGTCAAGGTGGCGGTACTATCTAACTTGTGGTTACTAGCTAACTTGTGAAAGTTACCATGGCAGGTGCAGCTGTATGCACTTATGAGTGTCGCAGGGTGCTTCATGGATTTTCATGTTGATTTTGGGGGCTCTTCCGTGTGGTACCATGTCCTCAGGTATGTTTACATCTCTCCCCTTCACCTAGGTCACGTGAAAATCAACTCCTTAAGACTGTGTTACCCTATCTTGGCCATAGTGATGGCCAAGAGAATTTCATTGAAGCCCCCTTTGACTTGTTCTCCTTTGTGGGGGTATTCATCAAGTGATTTCCTTCTATCTTGGCTACCTGTCGTATTTCAGCTCAGGTTTATTAGGCTGTCATGTTGATATATATACTGATCACGTGAGTGTTTCGGTATTGGGTTATGTCAAGCTTTTGAATGTTTGTATGCACAATGGATGGAGTGTGGAGTGGATTTCTACTCGTGTGCCTACTTCCTGATTCTTCTTGTAGGTTGGATCACTGGGGCTCGCACTCCTTCACTGCACTATCTCTCTTGGGAAGGTTTGATATGAAGTGTTGGCATTACCAATGAGCTGTTGTTATGATTGGACCTTGGGTTGGGACAGTGGGAGTAAAGTATTTTTGTTGGTGCCCCCAACAAAGGAAAATCTGGTGGCATTTGAAGAGTGGTCCTCTTCTGATAGGCAGGCATGCTCCGGTGTCCTCGTGCCCTTCACTTTCTTCAGCTTGGTTTTCTTTTCACTCCAATCCTGTATGGCTGGCCCTCCCGAGTCTCTCTCTTGCAGGTTTCTGTTCCTTTTTCCAGTTTGTGTAGGTTGGGTCAGATGTTGAGCCTTAAGATGTTGATAATAGTGAGCACATGTCTGGATAGTGAGTAGCGATCGATGGGCTGGATGCAGGCAAGTGTGTTTTTCGCAGATCGGGCAAGTGGATGCCAAAAGCTGGAGCTTGCGGCTGGGGACACGCTCTTGCTGTAAGCACCACAATAAGTGTAAAGAGTTACCATAACCCAAGAGCACTTAAACGTCTGTACAAATGATAGGAGTATTAATTGGAATGGGGCACAAACATTGCGTATGCATCAGAATCCAAACTAGAGCTTACCACAAAGATGTGCAAATCTCTTCTGTCATTCTGGACATTTTGTTATGATCTTGTGTGTATCTGAAACACTTATGTAGAGGATTTGTCTTGTATGGCATGCTTGCAGACCAGGGGGTTGGCCACACTGTGTGGTGACGCCAGGAGATTCCCTAGTTCTTGGTGGCAACTTCCTGACGGGATACAATCTCTCTCTCCAGCTTGATATATATCTGTGTTGCCTTTTCATTCCTTACATTCTACTGACTTGGACTCCGAAGTTTTATGGGAATTGGGTATTGTCTCTACTGCTAGCTCTAGACATTTCATATGTGTCCATTTTGAGTGGAAGCTTGACACAGTCCAAGGGATATGGTCAGTGGTAATGCAATGGTCCGTGTGGTGTAATCCAATTGGCTGGAGATCGTGGTGCACCCCCAGCAACCACATGTTGCGCTTGGCTGTTAAAAAGTAACTGACACTGGCACCAAGGCAGCCACGTGGATTGGACTGCAAGGTTTGCGTACATGCAACCATTACAGAAAGACTGAATGCAACTTGGCTCAAAGTTAGTGTTCTGGAGGCCACACGCCAGCATTAGAAATGAAGGTTTGCATACGTGCAACCATTACAGAAAGACTGAATGCAACTTGGCTCAAAGTTAGTGTTCTGGAGACCACACGCCAGCATTTGAAATGAGTGGATTCAGGTGTTTGTCGAAGCCCAACATGCAACTGCGAGGCTTACAACCCCGTCAATCTTGAAAATGACTGGATACAAGTGGTTGCAAGTACCAATTTGCAACTGCCTTTCGTGCCTCCTTGAATAACTTGGAGAGATCTGTGAAGTTGTCGTGATCACACAGGTGTAGTAATTAGACTTTCTAGTCGTAGCCTTGTGGCATATCTACACTTCCATCTTGATCACTTCCCTTGACCTCAGTTGATGAAACACATGGCAAATGGAGGAGAGGTTGAAAGTTCGCTCCAAGTTCCGCTTCCCTCTCTACAAGCAGCTGATGTGGTGCGTTTGCTTCCTCTATCCACTGCAGTTAGCATGGTTGGGTGGTTTTTATGTAGTAAAGAGCTGTTTTTGGGATGTTTAATTCTTGGGGCGAAGACAAAGAAGATGGCAGGCTCAATAAAGATTGTAAAGATCTGCTGCAAAGCAGCATTGTGAGCTCATCTGAATGATGATTTGCCTATTGACTATGTAGAAACTCAGGCCAAGTTAAGGAGAAGGCTAAGGGGCAGGCTCAATATCTTTCATGGAATGCAGGACCATGAGACTCTAAAAAGGAAGCATTAGGCTTTGCAGGCACACAGCCGCGCACTATCTGGCACTGCTGCAGCCACAATCGGAGGACACGGCTGGTGATCATCCCCCAAAAGTGACCAAGTGGGAGAAAGAGGGACTTGTGAGCCTCTGTCGATGCCTTGATTTTTGGCGACAGGTAGGTCGATTGCTCTGTCTATTTGTCTATTGGCTGGCTTGATTTCCACTGGCAGGCCAGGTTGTTGTCAACCACATTGTTGGTTGACGGTATGGGCTCCCTGCAGTCCTGGTCTGAGGATGGTTTGAACCAGTATATCACTGGCTGTGGAGGGTTTGTCAGCAGTAACTGTGCTCTCAAGTACACAGTGGCAGATCTCACAGAAAAGGGTCAATAAGTACCGCCATAAACTAGTGTGCAAGTGCTAAAACTATGTTGGAAAGTGACTCTTCACATTTAGGGGGAAGTGTGGTGGACCTTACTAACATTCATGTATGTCACTCATGAAATCTTCTACCTGTCAATCTTTTCTTTTCACATTTGACTGACCTCTGGATATAATATAAGAATGACATCTGTGGTGAGCTTTTTCTAATTGTTCTTTTGTGAAACTGGTTGCAGCCTTCTTTGCAGCCTTTTTGTTTTTTTGTTTGTTTGGTGTCTTTGTTTTGTGATGCTCTTTGAAGTTCATTTTTCCCCCTTGTTTGATTGTTAATATGCTTAGAAAGTTCGACACAGCTTCCCATAGGTATCCATTGTGATTGAACTTGGGCTTATCAGAATTCTGAAATGAGGAGTTTAATTGAGTAATAAAAGGAGAGATACAAACAATCAAGAAATTATGATAAAACAAGAAAAATGAATGGGCCCATGGAGGTCCAGGAGTGTCGGGCATCACTATGGAGCCCACTAAGAGTACCGTTATGTGCATGGGAGCCCAGATCTAGAGGGCCAGCATCTCGTCCAGGTTTTGTAAGAAGCCAAGTGTTCTTCTCCCTCTAGATTGTGAGATTGAATGCACCTTATCAAATGTCTGGTTTGAAGTTGTGCCTCCAACTTAATGCTGTTCTGTTCTTGGGTTTTGTGCAGTCAAAAGATGGAGGGGACATGGGCAAGCAAATTTCTAACCCTGCAGGTCTAGTGAAGGAGCTGGAGAGCTGCCTCAAGGTGCTGACTTTTTCCACCCTAGAAACTTGCAATTTGGATTAGTAGGGGCTTCTAATGATGGCAATGTATTCAAACTGCAACAAAATCTTCATAGTCTTGCATTATGGAGGACTCCAGTCTTACCTGCATGCACTGGTCTCTTTCTTAATCTTCACGTGTACCGTTGTTGTGGGTATATGTTCACAGAAGGAGGGGATCGTAGGAGCGACTGTAGACACGGGTGCCCGTACCCGAATTCGTCTCACGGTAACTGTACTGAACAAGATTGAGAACAGCTGTCCTTATTAGACTTTGCTTGCAGTAGCTGTACAGCCATGAACCCCATACTGATTTTGGAAGTGGTATAAGAAATGGGAGGGGGGGGACTAGAGAAGAGCAGTACTAAGTCAGTCCTATTGTTGACAGCTTGCTCCAGTGGTAGACCTATTTTTGGTAAATGGAGCTGATTCTGGCCTTCCAGATTTGGTTGGAAATCTATTCACTTTGGCATCAAATAACCACAAAGTTAAAAGTAGAAGCCATAGTGTGCAGGTCAATGAAGTTAAATTGAGTTGTTGACAAACCCCTGCATGGCACAGGACCTCATAAAAAATGTCGAACACAGCAGGAAGATGGATGTTGAGGAGGTGACTCTGCTAAGCCGTGCTACAGCTAAATTTTAGTGTTGGTCACATCTTCCATATAAAAACATGCATAGCTAAATCTCTCAAGACAATTAAGTGCAGAATTGAAGCTCTTTAATCTGCTTGTAAGGTTCTAATCCTTTCTAAAGTTGTCTGAAGATCTGTATCTTCTAGAGCCCCTGGTAATGTGAAAAACCAAATATACACAGGTCTGAATGAGGTTCCTTCCATGGTTGGAAGGAATATGACAGCAACGAGTATTTCTGTTTAATAGAAAAGGAGGGGCTGCATGGGTGTTGTTTGGATTTTCAGTTACGACCACTTTCTACCAGCAGGGCTCCCTCTTCACAGTGGTCACACTCTCCAGAGGTATAATGAAAACTGTCTCATTGTCACATGTTTTTGCCATTATCTTGTAACCTGATCTAGTTTGTTTTGTGGGCGCAGGCATAGAAGAGAGGGCATAGGTTCCGTTCAACAACACTAGGGCCTTCTCTTGGGCCAACTTGATGTGCAATATAAGATGGTCCTCGTTCCTTGAAGTAAGAGTTTTGGTCAAGACTGATGTTGGAATTTGTTGCAGGATCACAAGGCAAGAGAGCCACCATTGGAAGCTCAGGAGGATCAGGATGAAGATGAGTTTGATCCAGTTGAGGACGGAGAAGTGGGGCAGGATGACCATGATGATGATTTTGTTTTGGATGATGACAATTGTGCATGGTCCAAGCAACAATGCCGCACTCCCACTGCAAAGAAGAAGGTATCTTTACCAACCTTGGAGTATTGTCCCTCTCTCTCTCTCCAGCCCCTCTATTTCTGTTTTATGCACTGTTTCTGGTTTGACAGTTACGGTAAGTTGCTCATTGAGTGCCATGGCAATCTTGGGCATAATTTCATATATCAGTTGGGTGAGAGCCCATAGGGAGTGTAGTGTTATGTCGCACTATGCCTTCAAGGGTAGGCCATAGTACTTCTTTTTTGGTTAACTACCTTCAACTGTAAGTATGGAGATATCCTGATATACTTGTTAAGGATATTTGTTGTTGATACATGCAGTTACTAATTTATTTCTAAAACATGTCTTATTTTTGGGATTTTGAATCTCCTACATGGTTGCAGCAACGGAACCAGTCACCAGCTTCACCTGTGACTAAGCCGAATGTCTCACCTGCTCCCCGTACGCCAACTCAACCCAAGAAACTCAAAAAGATGAACAGCTCAGTGAGAGACCGTCTGCTGAAGAAGTGTGGGATTGATCCACGGATTCCATTGCCGAGCCCTAAATTCAAGCCCAAGCAAAGAGAAGGCTGATTGTACATTGTGGCACACCTTTCTTACTTTCCGGTCTTCCTTGACCACCAGTCTGTAACTACCACTCTTCAGGATTACATGTACATACTGTACTCTAAGAGGACTGGATCGTGTTGTTTGCTGCGAGAGACGCCTTGCATTTTGGGGGAACAGATGTGGGAGCTGTAAGCATGATAGAAAGGGAGATGAATGATGATCACCATCATCCACTGTATCTGCTATGCTCTAAAGTATAAACTCTTGAAGTATAAACTCAAAAGTATAAATTCTTGTTGCCAACTTAACTTAATGTCATTGTACTTCGGTATCATGACTCTTGGTATGAAGTTCCATTTGATAAATTTCAAACTTACCTGCTACGAAAAACAAGAGACTCCCTCTTTCACAAAAGTGTGCTTAATCAGCTGCCACGGGTTCCACTCTAACACCACAGTGTCCTTGTGACATTGACCAAAGTAATGCTTTCATTTGGTGAAACCAATAGTGAAGGCTGCAACACATGCTTGAAACCCCGGCACCGCATGATGTTAACCACTTTCAAGGCTGTCTTTCCGTTCTGCCGCTGAAAATTGGGAAAAGAAAACAATAGAACTGGTGTTTAACAGTGCTGAATTGAAGTAAGACTCTCACTCGCAGAGTAAGACCCTTCGGGGTGGGGCAAGGGCCAGGTAGTGGAACACATTTTTCATCTACAGCCGTAAACCAGTGTATTCAGAACTCCTGACTCCTATCATCAGACTAAATGGAGAAACACTCACCCGAGGTGTCGCAAAGGTTCCGTCCATTGCATCACACAAGTCGATGGCTAGTCTCCGCAACAAGGGTAGCTGTGAAGAGATTATAACAGAAATTTGCTTAGGACTCCATTTCCAAGTGGTGGTGCTGTCACATTTCAAGCAAAGTGAAGCAATGGCGATGCTGGTACCCTAGATGTGATGTGTTCTAACAGAAACTGCACAAAATCTCTGGAGGAAAGAAAGGAACGAAGGCAAAAAGTCCATCGCCCAATTTTACTGTAGACTGGCAAATCTACTCCTCTAGACTTGCACTTGAAAAAGTGGATACACCTTGCATGGAGAAACAACTTACATGCATAGATGCATCCGATATGAAGGTGCTAGGTAGCCCTTTACCCTGCACCACCAGCACCTCTGCACTGACTAGGTTGAACAAGTTCGATTCTATTTAAAATGGAAAACATCCGCTAAGTCCTAGAACATCCAAGCACAAATTCCTAAGAAATAATGATGCAGGTCAAGATCTAAAAGTGTGGAGGGTCCCAATTTCAGGTTCACCACAGAAACTCATGAGGTAACCAAGATCCAGTGAATCTTTTTCCTAGCTGTCAGATGTGTGTAGCTCTGCACCTTAACCAGGATACAACTACAATTACACAGAAACAGGTTCACTCTTACTTGTTACTAAGCAAATGAAACCCCAACCCCATTAAGTGAACAGTTTCTTGTGTTCCCCACCCAAAAATGCCAACTATGGTGCTCTTAGAGGTGATTACCGTGTGGCAAAAATGAATAACTTGAAGGGCTTGACATGAGTGTAGCAGACATAAAGCTCCATTGCTGGTGATTTTGTTGCAATCCTAGGGAAGAGCAACAACAGAGTCAATACAAAAAGGGCAAAGTGCTGTTCTATACAGGAGCAATTCAGCAAGCAAGACATACCTGAACAAAATAGCCAAGTGTACACCAAAAAGTCTAGGTAAAAAGAATGATAACACATGGACCATTGATGGACAAATGTCATTAAGGTTTGGGAGGTGGAACCAACCTCCAGCTTCAGTTCAGTCAAACCGCGCCACCTATCTGCAATAGTTCTTAGAGAGTCTAGCATCCGACCCCAGAATTCGTATCAGCTCTATGGTCTGGAGACCCATGGAAGTGTTTTAAAGGTAGTTTCCCACAACTGATGAGAAGACCCTGACCACGAAACCTGTAATGATGTGGTAGAGTTTTCGATCTTTCCTGCAATAGAATTTTGCTACTGCAGACATACTTCTGTACATGAAAGAAATGCATGCATTTCCTTGTGAAGGTCTCATACGACATACACTCACGAGCATTAGTTCACATGGATACCAACCCTCTCAGAACTAGTCCAGGGCCCATGGGCAAAGTAGAAGAACAAGAAAAAGCATGTCAAAAATCCCAAATTTCATGGACTGTAGAAATGACTTGACTGTTATGTGCATACTTACTATGCACATGCACTGGTTTACACTGTAGGACTCTGCAGGTGCATATTCTGCAAACGGTGGTTTCAGGCCACCTATGTAATGGTTCACTTGAATTCTAAACAAGGGCACTTCACAGAGCCAACCATCACACAAAAAGAGTTTAAAAATATGATCACCCTTGGTTTCCTCACCCGCAGTTAACATTTGGCACCCCAAAAGAGACAGAGAGCGCAAATGTTTACAACTTTTGCTCAACAGAGAAAGGTCCTTGTCACCCATCCAAGGGGTGACTCTCTCCAGCCTCAACGATGTCAGACTGGACCCGGATCCTGCAGTGAGTGCTGTTATACTCTCTGGAGAAACTTCACCAATACAGTGTTGGAGCTCTAAAGTGTGAAGGCGGTTCAGATTTCTGAACAAAGGTATCAACCCTTCATCAGATACAGTCTGCAGACCCCGAAACACAATAGTCAATATCTTGAGCTTAGACAGTCCTTGCGTATGCAGGTGTGTACATGGTCCCTCATGCATATGCATCAACCTTAAATACACAATCATATGTAGTTACAAGGAAGGTATTTACAAGCAATAAATGAAAAGTTTAATTGGGAGCAAAATATGTGCATCAAGCTCTTTTCTTAAGTCTTAGGCTTTCTATATCATAAAAGCTTGCAAGTCATATCAAGACAACACACCTGAAAGCAAAGAGAGAGTCGCCCCAGTGCTGGGCAGAGATGAGAGAGGCTCAGCAACGAGGCATTGCTTAAAGTACCCCCAATACCGACCGTAAGGCTCCGGAGCATGTGCACTGCAAGCCCCATGGTCTCCAAAGACGAGTCTGATAGACCCCAGCCCATTGTTACTTCCTCCAAGCCAAGCCCCTCTCCCGGTATTTCTTGAAACTTATTAGAGGCACCCAAGCTTAGCCCACACACTGTGGATACTAAGGTTTCCTGGTTGCTGTCTGCTTTGCCGGGCCGAAGGTCAAAGCTGTGAGTAGCTGCATGCTGGCAACCCCGTATGTTAAGAGATTTCAGACCTCGGTTTCTTGCCAAAATGTACGCTATAGCCCCTCCTGACACCTGCCAAGCATCCTAGCAAAGTCAAAATCCCCTATATGGCGAAAGCACCCAACAGTCTGTCTCTTCGTGCATAAGTTTGAGCCTTCTATGAATGCAGTCAAGAGCTTGATTCCTGGACAACCCACATCAAGGATCTTATGCCAAGACTGCTATGTACATTTCCACAACGACCCTTTGGGGGGCAGATTTGGTGGCGTAGGGTTGATCGACAAATAAGAAGAAATCCATCATGTCCACTATTTAATATGTCCAACTCTCAAGATGTTGAGGGATAAAGCAGGTACCAACAAATTTCATCACATTCATTATACAGCTTGTTTAACAGCCACTGATACCTCATTAAAAGTCAATTCCTTTCCCCGGAAGTTACAAATGTTTCTTTTGTGGCTCACCTGTGTTTCCCTGAGGTTGAGCTGCAGCAAGTGTGTTCCAGAAAACCCGAAAAGAGCTTCATCGCTCAGGCAAGTGTAGGCTAGGGACAGATCACGGAGGGAGGGAGCCATTTTTAGCAAAAGGACGACATCTTCCCCATTCAGGCCTGTGAAATTTGCTTGAACGAGTCAGACATGATCTGAGGCTAATAGAATATTTGACAAGTATAATCCAACATACCAGAGCTCTATGCTCGCCAAAGCAGGAAGCTTCTGCTATCTCTCTATTTCAGTTTGCTCTGTAAAGTGCTGGAAATTTCATGTCTTTCTCTCTCCAGTGCCCAGCACTAAATACTGCTATAACGCCAATTTCAGGTGGCCGATAAAACTCAAATCCTGCATCCCAATCACAATTGGCCGTGCGCGTGGGCTATATTGTAATTTCAGTCTTAGTTTACACCTTAGTAGATTCAAATCCCATGACCAGCCCTTGGAGCATTTGTATCCGGCAGGGACCATGCCATCAAAGACATAATATAACCATTTCACAAATGGGAAGTAATGGGAAAAGTAACAGCATGGAAAAACTCCAAGAGATCATATACCAGTACATTTCTCCAAGTCCAACGTGACCAGAAGATAATTGCCCAGGGACTCTTCTGCATCCTCAGAGACGACAGCCGAGCTCACACTCCTTGCAAGGGAAGAGGGGATAAGAGCTTTGGAGGAGATTGGACCGAAGGAGGTGCCAGCAGCTAGGAATCTCTGCAGCAACATCACCCGGAATATAAAGAACCAGTACTCAAACGTCCCAAAGAAGAAAGTTGATCTCACATTAACATGCAAGACTGATCCACTTCAGCAGTCACTTTATGGAGCCTAACACATTAACTTATGCCCTCACAATCTCATCACAAAAGGGAAATGAACAATGGAGGTGACAATGAGAGGTCTGTCCAGAGGGTAGAAATAAGAGTGCATCCTGTAATACCGCAGAATTGCTTGCAGCTTCTTCCTGACCACCTCAAAAATAGTTTGTTTCTCGTTACTTTCACCATCTTTCCTCTTTCACTTACTTTGATCTGAAAGGGCCTTGCAGTTAAGGGCTCTGCAAGGAGAACGTGATGGTACCACATGCAGCTTCACATCGCCATGAAGCTAGTGGTTTCCCACAAACAGCAATGGTGACATTTATCAAGTTTGGCATGAGTGACAACTCGAGACTACCAAATTCTCATCATTGGTACCTGGAAACCCCTTCTGTACTGCTTCAGAAAACTAGCAATGCCAGCATCACTCAATGTGGTACAGCCACTCAGATCAACAGTCCGAAGGCAGGGACAACACAGAGCTGTAACAGATAACACGTCATCTGTATACAACAAAATAAGTGGACTCAGCAACTGGAACGTCCCCAAGACAGAAGAATTAGTGCCCTACTAATCACTGCATTCCTCTACTTAAAGCTCTCATATCAACCCCACCTAGACCTATGTTTGCAGCCTAAAAATTCAGTTATCATGCATGTAATGCATAAGCATGAATAAATGATAAAAGTGGATCTGCATGTAACCTGCATAACCATTCCCATAAGCTTGTTATCAAAAAGCATGTCTGATTTCTCTCATTCCAAGTCTCTAACAGACACCTGCTCTAAGGGCTCACCAGGCAAGAAACAACCACAAAGACAGAGGGAGAGAAAGAGAAACTCACCAGACACCTCCATGCGACCACGAAGAGAGAGCTCCATCAAATGGGGAAGTGAAGGTTGACTTTCACCCCAGGCAAGTTCACGCACAGCTGAGTATGTCTCGAGGATCAAAGGGCCCTCCACAGTAAGCTTAGGTTCCACAAAGGATTGGTCCACAGATAGGTCTGCTACTTCCAGAAGAGGACAAGCTGCTGATAGACATAGCAACAAGCTTACATCAAGCTGTGGACAGTGAGGGGCCATGAGCAGCAAAAGCCTGGGGCATGAGGCCCTCAACCACGTCACCAGATCTTCTTGCTTTATGCGCCAGCACTGAGACATAATAATTTGCTCGAGAGTTTCAAAGGAAATATCTGGTTGTGGAGGATTGTGAGACCCTACAAGATGGGATGATGCAGGGAATGCGGGTAGCTGCTTGGAAACTGGTGGAGCACATGCAGCAGATGAAAACAGGACAGGAACAGTGATCTGTGGGCAGCCTGAGAGGTCCAGAACCTAGACGTGGCAGATAGAAATTAGAAGATAACTAGCATAAATCTCTGGCCCTCCCCCTTGGAATCTCCACTAATATCCCTCACCACCATCTGCATCTAGCGCTAGCATTGCTTCAACCAGACACTAATCCCAGCGACACAGACACCCATTATACTGGAAATGTTTTGCACATGAAGCAATTCGTTTCATAGGTGGTGATAACATGGTAGAAATTTCTCCAATCTAGTAAACTGGTAGTCAACCTAGTGAAATGAGTGCTAAGTCAAAAGTTCTGGGGAAAAGACCCTCCCTAGAAATTCCTTTCATTGGCTAGTTCTGGACTTTTTTGCCAACTGTACAGCCTGATGATCTCAGGTTTCAACATATCTCAAGCCTCTCAAACTAAGTAAGCGCATCACAGGTCAATCAGTGTTTGTGTGTGGGTGGGGTATGTACTCATAAGACGTTGTTGTCGCAGCCTTGTGGCCATAGACCCTGCACAGAGTTTGGGCGGAACTCAACAGACACTACCTTTGTGAGGGGCTCCCTCCGGGTAGTGGGACTTACCTTGGTACAGACAATTAGTTCGGGCTGTCCAAATATCCGAGAGAGAGAGAGAGAGAGAGAGAGAGAGAGAGAAGGTATTAGCACAAGCTGCAAGAACTCCTGTAAGAGCCTGGCTCGTTAAACGGACCTGCAAGTGTTGAGTGAGACGTAACACGAGATTGCGCCCCCACATTTTGCCCGAAGTTTCATCAGAGGAAATTCCCCATTCAGCACCCAAGACAACCTCTAAGAGTTCAGCTTCAGAGTTGATATCGAGCCCGGCTGTGCTGATATCAAACATATGCAGCGGGTACCTCCCCACCAGTCGCCCTGTAGGATAGCTCCCTATAAGCTCTATACTCAAACCAGTGACTACTATGGCAATTGCTGGAATGTGCAGTAAAAGACTAAAGAAGCCACATATCAAACTCAAGTATGGGTCAATGATGGGGAACAGGGCTAACCTAAAACAAACTCGAGAGGCAGAAGGCTTAGCCGAACCTGCTCACACATCCCACCTGAGTCAAATTTTGGGCTTGTAAAACCAGGGATCTTCTGTTATTATAGAGATAATCTGGAAGAGTGAGATATGTGAATTCAATCTTGTGTGATAGTGTGATCCAGGTTGTGACACACAATCTTCATGGATCAGGCTCATGTACTATAGACAATATACTTTCTACTATACATGCACATGAAACCAAATGAAGGAGAACAAGATAACTGCCCCTTTTATATTGGACCTGCTTCAGTATTTTTGTAGGAGTTTCCATGTCAGCTGATAATGATTGGGCAGATCCAGACACCCAGGCTTGGCTCTCACACCAATGTAGTAGTGCCTCGCATAATTGCCGTTCACTGCACAGACGTGTAAAACCTCACAGCATTCACCAAACTGAGTGGTGAGTCTGGCCATATCTATTTGGTTTTAACACCACAACAAGCCAATCTCACACAATCTTTAAGTACACTCTTTAAGTAGAAATGCTACTGCACACTACCATGCACATAGCCAAAAGGATCCACATACCTTTCAACCGTGAGCTGGGGATGGTCAATACAATCTTTGAGAAGAGCAAAGGGAAATTCCAGAAACCCATCCCAGGACACAGCATCTCCCTGCAAGACATGAAACAAGATCCCTTTCAAAATGAGTTCTCTCAACCTTCCATCTCTACAAACATAAATTGAGGCACCCAACATACATGCCACTAAGTAGCATATATTCAAACTAGAACCAGAATCATTGGAGTAAAAACAGCATCAGACATCCTGTGAGAACAAAATACAGGCAAAGCACAACAGACGCCTAAATTGAGAAAAGTAGCCTACAAAATTGATAGCAAGGCCTTCGACACAGAGCTCCACCATAGTTAGCACTCCTGCAACCCAGGACAAGACAACGAGTCAACTGAATTCGTTTTAAAGCACATATCCAGACAAATCCAGTCTTTACCTGTTCTATGAGGTTGAACCTCAGCCCGTTCCTTGAACCTCCTCCTATATAAGAGGACATCATAAGTGCTGAAAGATAATACAAGAAAAACTTATGTGGGTCCATGCAGGAAATCAACCTGTCTCTTTGGCAGTATTCCAAATGGCAGGAAGGTAGACCAGGGGATCTTCCCCCGACTCTTTGCTCCGTGACCGCATGGCTAGAGCTGCCCAATGTTCACATGCACTGACAGCTGACTCCACTCCAAAAAATGCTGCACCCTGGTGCAGGAAACATAGTACTGAAAGAAAGGTAGCCCACGAGGCAATGCTTCTATTCCCCCACAGCATCAAGAGCTCAGCCCATGGACTTGAAAGCTTAAAGACGGATTAACCAGCACCAATGTGCTGTAACTTGAACCCAGCCAATCTATAAAGGGAGAGGGACCTCTGGAAGAGAGGGCCATTGGTACATACCTCCAACAAGGCCTCAACAACAGCTGGAGACAAGCTGGGCTGGCTGCCATGTATGCACTTCAAAAGAATACAGAATATTGGCAGGTCCCACTTTACAGTAATGTGCTCGCCTGCCGCTTCTCTGGAGCATTAGAATTTCTCCTCAGCAACTTCAGCTTATACCAGAGTTCACTGGAAGAGTGGATTGCATATGGCTACCACTTATCTGCTGAACATTAGACATTTCCCCTCCATGAAAGGCTGTCTCAATATACAATCGAGCTGTGGTGGTGCTCGACAAAGTACGCTTTTGAGTTGACCCCAATTTTGAAAACGTCCACATCTCATTGGCTGATGTACAAACTGACCTCTCAAGTCTACTCCTTTTTGCATCAAGAAAGGTCCAACATGAAACGAAATGAAATGAAATGGTACTTTATAACGTCCGTGGAAAGCTCAAAGAGCTTATGGGACAAAATGGAAAAAAACAAGAGAGAGGAAACAAAACGAGAGCCAAAAAACAGCCCAAAATCAACTACTGCTCAAGGGATTGTCTATGGGTGAAAGAGGGGAACACTTTCCAGAGAAGCCTGACAGTTGACAATTGGCCAGAGAGCCTTTAGGATCAATCTACTGTCATCCACACATACCTGAAATTGCTGAGAAGTGAGCGGAAGTATGTTGAGTGCCTTGACAACCTGCCATCAACAAAAGCAAAAACTAGTTCTTACAGCTGCTCATGGCACTCAACCTCCAAGGATGTCTGCCTTTCTGGGTTTAGGAACTCAGGCTACAACTAGAGCTGTTACTAAAGACAACAACTGACGGTACATAATTCAACCTGAGCGCCTGAAGAATTGAGCGCCTTCTGGAGGGTGTCGACACATCCAAAATCCCCCGAGAAGCTATTAATATGTTAAAGGTTAAGATTGCAGGTTACGGTTAGGTGTTTACAGTCTGGGTTGAAAGTCTGTTGGTCCGCGACTCTAAGGTCCAGGTTATGAGCATTCTGATATTTCAAGCCACTGGAGGTTGAGACAGATCAATTGAGAATTGTGCAGAGAAGTAGCATTGAGAAATTGAGATAGCATCACTCACTTGTTACAACCTTCCAGACCAACATCTTCAGCGTACACCAGAGAGTCATAATTATGCAACAGGTACTCCTTCACTTTATATGTGACAATCTTATGTGCCCCTAGAGTCATAGCGAAATGGATATACAGAGTTATAAGGTGGAGGAGGAGTACTCACAATGTTCTCTCCACGCGTATTTGGATACAATTCCAGCTTCGACTTTCGGATATGAGGGCCTCCCAATCCTCAGGTCCCAGTGCCCAAGCATCCACGAAAGCTGAAAATTCATCTTCCAGATTGCGATCTCCAGTACAATTATCACGAAAGGGACGCACATCCAACAAACAAATGGTGAGGAGAGACCTCCGACTGGAGACGGCGGGTCGGCGGCACTGCATTGACGATCTGTGGCATGACCCACTTGGAATTTATAGGATAGAAGCCAACCCAGGTGGGTAGAAAGTGAGGGAAAATCGTCAGCTCAATCGGCTTACAAACTCCAGGGAGCCCTGACGTTGCAGAAACCACAGAGTCAGTGGTCTTGTCTGTGTGAAGGAAAAAGAATGATACTTACAACGTCCCCGTAAAGAAAGAAAAAATTGCACTTGACAAAGACCATGAAAGCTCAAAGAAAAGAAAGGACAGAATGCCCAGAACACCGGCCCCCATCGATTGAGAGAGGGAGGCATGTCTCTTTCTTTCTGTGGAGCTTCTCAGAATTGTGGGAGAAGGGAAGATAACCATTTGCAACTTGTTCAGTGCTTTGAGAACTTTGGCTCGAGCAGACAGCAGTTCGCTATGCAGGAAACACCAGCAAAACACAGCACGTGAATCTGTATGTGGCCACGGGATCCAAATGGATGCGACATTACAACATATGAACAGAATATAAATTCAACATAGGGTGATTCGCTCTTGTTTCTTCTCCCACGGATTTCTCCAACTTTAGGTTTATGTGCTGCATGTGATGAAAGCCACCGAGCAGGTTCCGTGATACCGTGTTGGGTTTTCAGCTTTTGGAGATCGGGAGAGTACGCTGGGCAGCCTCCAATGAGACTTGAGTGTTGGGTGATGCGCCAAGTTAAAACAGGTGTGCAGAGAGAGAGAGAGAGTAGACTTCAATTTTCTTTTGGGAAAGCGACATAGCTGTGCCACCATGATATGATCAGCAAGTCAATGTACAACCAATCTGTCCAACTCATGACAGGCTTCATTATCACAGCACCTTAGAATGCAAACCAGTAGCTGTCAGACCCTAGTTATGTTCAGCTTATGCTGCTGCAAAATGTCCTTATGACTGAATGTGTTCTAACCCCAAATTGCTACCGCAAAATGTCCTTATGACTGAATGCCTTCTAGCCCCAAATTGCCCACAGCTGTGCAAAGTAAAAGAGTCTAGTCCAGTTCCCACATGGCCATCGATGTCTACAGAAGTGGAGAGAGAGGTAGAGGAAGAGAAGACTCCGGCCAAAGCAGGCAGTTCACCGGGTACTGGCCCCGTCAAGGGGTGGCCCCTCTACAGAAATGGAATAATACTTGTCTTCAACAATGGTGTGCTCTTTGAAGATTTGTCGCTCACATACTGCAAACAATGGAAGATACACTCCATGCAGAACTTTTGTTGAAGTATCCAGGATTGCACCTAACCACGAAGACAGTATCCAATAACCCACTGTAAGCTAGCTCAATGAGACATCATTTTACTTTTTCAGAGAGGACTAACAGTCTCAGAGCTACTTGTACCGCAATACTTTGAATATTGTACCGTTGATATCTTTAGGACAATTTCACCTCCACATCCACCCCAGCAGGTAGATCCAGCTGCATCAAAGCATCAATTGTCTGGGCATTGGGATTCTGAAGATCAATTAGGCGCCTGTGAGTTCGAATCTCAAAATGTTCACGGGAATCTTTGTTGACGTGAGGGGAACGAAGAACACAGTACACCCGCCTCTTTGTTGGTAAGGGGACAGGCCCCATCACAGCTGTATTTGTGTTGCTGGCAGCCTCCAATATTTGTTGGCTCGCTTGCTTGATTAAGTCAACCCAATAAGACCGCAGCTTGATGCGAATCCTTTGCTTGGGGGCTGCCTGACCACCAATAAAGAAGAGAAAAAACGTTCTCATTAGACTTTGCACGCTAAAACTGTTCTCTTTCGTCACCATCCTGCCCATAGATAGGACATTCAAGCTCCCTTGATCCAACAAGGTACAGAAGATGGAAACTTACTGTTCATTTCAAAGCTTTAATTTTAATGTTCTTACTGTTGTCAGAGCACAAGCTAAAGTGGCTGTAATTAGCTTGATGCCCTCACCCTGTGAACTTATGAAGGATTTCAAGGAGCCTGAATTGACCCTACTAAACCAGAGGGAAATGTGGTCATATATAATTAGTACAATAATGTGGAAACCTCGGGCAAGTATACCCACATAAACTGCTAGAAGATTACTGCCTTCAAGTGGTATATACAATCCAAATATCTCTGAAAGAGCTTACTCCTTAAACATATTGCACTGCTTTTGCCTACAGCCTTACAGCCCTCTGTCAAAGATGAAGACAAAGGGACTTGGAAAAAGAACAGGGGAACTAACCAAAGGAGGGGCATCAATCGTAGCTGCAGCTCGCAACGAGTACTTTGAGGTGCTGTGGTTGATGGAAGACCCCTTGCACAAGCAGCCTGCAGGCCGAAAGCTGCCCGTCAGGCCATCTGCCCGAAGCCCATCAAATGTGGAGAAACAAATGCTGGCCTGCAATGTCAAGGCAGGCACCACACAAACAGAAATCATCATATACCCAGTCTCCAAATACAGTTCAATCTATGCCATTTCAAATACATTCGACCTTAGGTTTAATGGACACATCAAGCATGGACACTATTAAACGTAGGAAGGTAAAATTCAATCTCTGAGTTTGTCTACTGTTCAAGCAAGAATTGCACGAAAGCATAATCAACTAACAGTTTCAGCCACCCATTAGTCCAGTCCAGTACGATGATATTGCTGTCCTGGAGTGCAGTATGAAAGCTTATTCTTGCGAACAGCAGCAAACGGGTACTAGTACGACTTGCACTCTACATGTCCTGTCGGAATTCCCCTGTCATGTGCATTATACAGAGAAAAGAAAAGAGAAAGCTGTGACACACCGGGAGGGGAGAGAAGGGGTGTGGACATTTCCCTCTGTCCATGAATGTATGACCAATTTGAGAAACAACACTTCACAATCGAAACAACTTTCCTTCCTAAAACCATTTCCCACAACCTCTCTTCGCATGCAGCTTCAGTGCTTCACTAAAACAGGTGACATTATTTTTTGAATGACCCACTTCCACGTTTGTACAGTCCATAGTAAGGGGACAACTGACTTGAAAAGAAACTCACATGAGAAATGCCAGAACTGTACTTCGAAGGCAGAGGGATGCTCCAAGAGACCGGAGTTGTTGTAGCAGAGGAAGATCCCCGTATGGCTGAAGAGGGGCACGCCACAGATGCGAGGGAAGATGCTGCCATCGTGGTCGCCATAGCCAGGGCCCTCAAGCTCTAATACTCTCGGGCTTCGTTAGCAGCACACATTACAAGCAGGCCTAGCAGCTAATTTCTGCTTGCATACTGATGACTCTACTTACCTTTATATTTAAACAAGTTATCAATTTTTTCTTTTTTTTCTTTTTCTTTGGTTCTAAGCACCTGGGAGCGACAGCTCACAAATCAGGCCCCTTGATAGAGAGAGGAGAAAATAACCGACACCGCGCAGGGAAGGGGGAGCAGAGCCTACCACACCCGTCAAGTAGCAGGATTTGACCCCATGGTCATCCGGATGGCACTCAATGCACTTTACCAACTGAGCTACTGAGCCCCTTCATAGGAGAGGAGAAAATAACGAGTGTTGGGCGGTTATTTATATTTTTTGCTAACAAGCGGTTGTTGCGGTTACATTGGATCTCAATATTGAAAGATATATATATATATTGAAAGAACCTTATAGGCTGGTTACTTCAATTTATTGACTTTTTAATAACCGGCCAGTTGAGGTTATACAACCGGTTATGTATATTTATTTATTTATTGGCTCCTCCCTATAAGGGAGAGACCACGCATTGGTGCCAAAACTGAGTAAGATCCTGATATACCTCCACTAGATAGTACCTACATGAAGCACATAATCATCCCCCACTCAATGAATGTACCTTGATTGGATAAGACCCATAAATGAAACCACAAAAAGGTGGCATAAGTACAGAATATTGGATGTTTTATGCGGAGTTTCATCTATTTTCGGACAGAAGGACACGGTCGAAATGGATGACGAAATACCTTGTGCCGATGAAGTTCGTTGAATGGACGTCATCCGTGGCGTTCAATACCCTAGAATGTCGAGGAGATGGAGAGAGGACTACGGCAAGGCAAGGATGCTAGCAACAAGGTTTTGGTAGAGCATGGATAGCTTAAGGAGCAGGTGTAGAGTTTGCGGCTCATCCAAGAGGGCCGAATTTCAAGCTCAAGATTACCTATGATTCCCTGTGGATCCATAGCTACAAGAAACCTGCATTAGTAGATGGTCAACTGGAAGTCGCAGCAGCAACGGCACAATTGATAAAATCAGGCACTGCTAATGAAGGTATCTTCTTCAACATATTTCACCTGTTTTTCGCTCTTATCAGAATCGGCCCTAAAATTCCATGTTGAGTTCTGCAAATTAGCTGGTTGAGTGAATCTTTGATAGTTTGGAGTGACTTTGACACGATACTGCCAACGTGACAACATGAAAGTATCCAAAAACACGTAACAGAGATGAGGAGTAGTTGTGGAATGAATACTTTTCTGATCCCAGTCAATGGTGGGACAACCAAGACAAACCGGGGAATGCCTGTTACATTACAGAGAGTAGCAGACGCAATTCAGCATAGGAACTAGTGTGATAACCTGAGTTGGGTGTTTCCTAGAACAAATCTAGGTGCAACAATCAATGGTCAATAAAGTTGCTATGAACCGTCTCTTTCTATCGAGGGTCCTTATTGGAAGGTGAGCGTGGCGACCTTTTCAAAATCACCTAGAGCAAGCTCAAGAGATGTTTTGCTCTATGTGAGCAATTGCATACACCCTTTTCCACTGGCTTCTCGTGAGGGTTCAAAAGATGATGGCATACTTCACCAGATGTACATTTTCTTTTGGCACAATTTAGTCTTTGGTGGGGTCTGTGTCTACACATGGAGTAAACTGCGCCAGCGAACTTGTAGTGAGCAAGGAGCCTGCGAGAGAACGCACCTCTGAGTGCCAGTATCCAGAAGGCTGTCGCTGACCCAGCGGTCGTCCCTGACAGGTCTCTTTTTCTCTAACTCTTGATTCTCTAGTTGGTTTTGCACGCAGGTCAGGATGGGTCTTACGTACCTTGTCGGCACTATGCCATAGCCAGCTCGGGCAGAATGGTTAGTGAGTTCTTTTCTCTTGCAGCTCTTGCTCAAGAAAGTCATTCGTGCGTATTCTGACTCTGTGCACAATTTATTGCAGAGCGGACTCGGAGTGGCTTCTTGGTTTTCCAATGAGTGTAAATAAAGCTTTGCAGGGTTTCACACACTTAGTGAATTGTAAAGCAAGAAACCTAACATCTTGTCAGAACCTGAGGTAAACGTCAGCACCTGTTCTTTTCTGCCTTGTTTTTCATCCCCTAAGTGCTTTGATCTTCCAGTCACAAATAGAATCACCATCCCTATTCTTCCTCTCTTTCTCTCAGTTTAATTTAATTTAATTTCTCTTAGTTTAATGAAGTTGTTTTTCTTTTTTTCTTTTTACTATTCCTGGTAAGCCTCATGTGGTGATGAGTGCCCATTCTTCGCCTCTTCATGTTGTTTCCCCTTGTTTGTTGCCCTGCATGTGAAGTGCAATATTTCAGTACATCAAGATTTCAATATTTCAATATTTCAATCAAGATTTTCAGCAAGTATTTTAGTATTTCAGCGAGTTTTTCAGCAAGTATTTCAGTATCTCAGCCAGTTCTTCCACAAGTATTTCAATATTTCAGTTAATATTTCAACAAGCATTTTAATATTTTAATGATTAGTAAATCCGAAGATCAGTTTTGTAATATCATACATCAATATTTAATTCATACATCAATAAGTTATACCAGGGCCTCTATCCCCAGCTTTATGAAGAAATAAATAAATAATTTTTTCTTTTATGCAAATCATGTTTAAAATGTAGTATAAATATGTGATTATTTTATTTTAATATAACATTTTAAATATATTTTGTACTTAAGAGTTTTAGGGTGGAGCCAGTACGCGACTAGCCGCTTGTTTAAAAAGGATATAGAATTATAGCTGAAGCTTCTATCAATCATAAAATATATGCATTAGTACAATAGAGCTGGCCTACAAATATATTTTAGATATATGACACATGCATCTAAAATTACTCTATGAATTGGGCTCATCAATGGGGATTTCAAAAAATACAATGTCCTATCATAATGTTTCAATGTGCTTCAATATATGAAGCCCTGGCAAAGCTCATTCATGAATTTAGTCAGGGACTCGCACCTCAGAACTGCCCCTCATAACCTTAGGTTATTAGACCCAATATATATATTCATAACCGTCCACTTAAAAAACACCCAACAAGTTGTCTACATCATTTTATAAAAATTTGACCTCCGCCGGTTACTATTGGGACCGGTTACTTGTATGCCTATTGCCGGTTCCTAATGGGACCAGTTATTTCAGTTTCCTGCGGTTATATATATATATCGTACACGCAGGTTGGTTTCGGCACCGAGCTGCTGAATTAATTAATTTTTGAGACCTGGGTACTTTCGACACATGGAAAGTAGTTGTAGAGTTTTCGGCACTTGCTTGGCTAATTTTTTGATTGAGGGGTCACTAGTCTACTTACTAGTTACTGTACTAGTTTTCAACTTGGAGGACGGTTGTGAAGATAATGATGAACAACAAGACACAGAGGAGTTGTTCAAAGATGAGGATATCGTGGATATGATGCTCCAATGTGCTATGAGTGAAGCTTGAAGTGCACTAGGTTTAGTTGCCCGTTGATAAGTGGATTCAGATTTGTATTTCCATTTTCAACATATTCTTTTTCAATTTTTATTAATTCGGACATTGTGAGCTTGAAATTTCTCAAATATTTGAGACAAAATGGTTCAATTTTCTTCATATTTTCGAAGAAGGCCATTTTTAATTAATTATGTGTGTCACATCCCCCAAGAAGTAGGATTTGACCCAAGAATTATCTGGGTGTCACTCAGTGCACTAACCAACTGAGCTACAGACTGTTGGTACAAAAAATGCTTTAGAATTTGCTAAAGAATCACATCACTCCCCTCCCTCCCTTCTCCTTCCTCCTTTCCCTCACAGTCCAGCATCTCCGTGGCAATATTGGGAGGTTGCGTGTGGATGTCATAGTCCTTGCGCTCCTGCCAGAGCTGCCAGTAGGAGAGCAAACAATTAGAAAGATCCTTGTATGGAATTCACATGCGGAGAAATAGGGCAAAGAGAATCATGTCGATATGACAGGGAGATATTTGAAAGATATGATACGATAGTCTGCTACGGTGGGCCTGGAGTGCTTGAGAGGTTTCTGATTCCTTGGGGTTGCAGCGAAGTTGGAGAAAATCCGAAGGATTGTTTGTGAATTCGGTGTGCATGCCAAGATTCAGAGGAGGCGAGGTGAAGAGCGAGTGTGATAAAAGGGAGCGAGCGCGATGGGATCGCTGGCAGAAGGCGCGATAGGTAGAAGGGATGTGCAGGGGGAGGCCATAATGTACGTGAATGGCAAGCGCCACGTTCTGCCCCCCGACTCAGCGCACTGCACTCTCCTGGAATATCTCCGAGGTCCAACTCCCTCATCACTCGTGCTGATTTCACCGGATATGAATGCAAAGATCTTAAGAATGGGGACAGCCAGGAAATTGAATGTCCCACATCTTCTGCAGACACGGAGATGAGTCGGTTTCAGTATATGTTGTCCTGACTAGGTTGGAAAGTCTAGCACCGGAGCTTAGAAAATGACCTCCCCCGATGGACTTGCATCGAGGCCTTGAAGGACGGATTGTAGAACATAGTGAAGGAAAGCTTGTGATGAAAGTCTTGGCTGATTCGCAGGGGATTGCAGCTCTCTCTCTCTCTCTCTCTCTCTCTCTGACAGAGAAGAACCGGGGAACTACCGTGGCATCACGCTCCTCAATGCTGTTGGCAAGACATTCTGCAGAGTTATAAGTACTCGTCTCGAGGTTGATCTGGAGTCTAGAGGTTGTTTCCACGAAGGCCAAGCTGGCTTTCGGCGAAACAGGGGCTGTGTGGATCATATCTTCACTCTAAGCCAGATTATCCAGGGAAGGAAAAAAGAAGGGAAACCCACCTATGTTTTGTTCCTGGATGTCAAAAAGGCTTATGACACAGTGTGGAGAGATGGCCTATGGTTCCGCCTCTGGTCTTGTGGGATCAAGGGAAAGATGTGGAGAGTTGTCCACAACTTGTATGCTCACACCAAAAGCTGTGTCACTGTTAACGGACAGAAGTCCAACTTCTTTGACATAGACCAAGGTGTAGCTCAAGGATGTACTCTCTCCCCTCTGCTCTTCAATGTTTTCATCAATCAACTCCTCGAGGATGTAGAAAGTGAGGGATTTGGGTTAAGGGTGGGTGATACCACCATACCAGCCCTTATGTTTGCGGATGACTTCGCAGGCATAGGGGAGACTCCAACCAATCTCCAGGAGTT
Organism: Takakia lepidozioides; assembly: GCA_030704615.1. Taxonomy (NCBI): domain Eukaryota; kingdom Viridiplantae; phylum Streptophyta; class Takakiopsida; order Takakiales; family Takakiaceae; genus Takakia; species Takakia lepidozioides. Next base: position 58,092,273 of record CM060733.1, read on the forward strand.
GATTGATTGCGCGAAGAGATACTTTGATCTTTGGGGGCTAGAGGCTAATGTCAGCAAATGTGCAGTGGTAGCATTCAACGACAGAGGAGAGGGAGGAAGTGATCTTAAGTGGCAGTGGGGTAGCCAAGAGATCCCAGTCCTCCCTTCCTACACTTACCTGGGCGTTGAGTTTTCCTCCAATTGTAATTGGGATGCACATATCCGGAAAGTTGTTCAAACTGGCAAGGGCAAAGCTCTGGGGCTCACTAAATTTTTCCACTGCAGAGGGGTCAACTCTGAGGTTAAGAAAACCATGCTTTGTCGCGTTATTAGACCTGCCTTGGAGTATGGATCTGCTATATGGGTTGATAACTCCAACCAGGCTAAGTCTCTAGAATCCATTCAAGTGGGGGTGCTTAAGGAGTGTATGTCAGCATGCTCCAAAACAGCCAATGTGGCTGTTCGGGGTGAGTTTGGCATTCCGTCCTTAAGCTCCCGACGAGATGAATTCAAGGTCAGATGGTGGGGTCAGCTGCAACATATGCCCAACACCAGATATCCTAAGTTAATCGACTCTATATCTTGGAAACAGGACCGCCCTGTCAAACAGGCTAAGTCCTGGCAGAAGAGAGTAGAAGAGATTCTCAAGGACCTGGACCTGGATCCGCAAGTCTTGACCCTGCTGGATAAATCTGACTTAGAGAGGCTGTAGTGTCCTCAGCCATGTCTGTTGCCATGAGATTGTCTGATGAAAATGAAGTTAGGCAGAAAACTTCCCTGAACTTGTTTCCAGTCAGTGACATGGGGGAGGACATCTTGGATGACCTCAAGGGTCTACCCACTCTCGGCACTAGACTGAAATTTAAACTCAGGGCAGGAAGCCTACCTTTGAACAGCAAACAGAAGCAGAGAGGAAAGGGAGAGTGCAATTGCCCGTTGTGTGGGCAATCTGAAGACAGTATTCATTTTCTGATACACTGTCTGGGGTTCTCTCACCAAAGAGACGCTCTCTTCAACTCTATCAAGGGAATTGTGCCTGTACCCCTGTTTACCAACTTTGAAAGTCTCGAGGCTGAGCCAAAAGCCCAGGCCCTCCTGAGGCCTAGTTTTTGGGCAAATCACACACTGCAGATTGATGCTTGTGTGAAGGGAGTTCTAGAGGATATCTGGAAAACCCGGATTAATTCTATATATGATGGTAAGTCACACTACCAACGTCAGCCCCTGACAGAGGTAGGTTCTGTCCCTTTTGTTCCCGCTCAAACTGGGCGCGGGGTCAATGGCCACAAGGCTACAGCAAACAACGTCTTATGAGTACAATCTCTCTCTCTCTCTCTCAAGCTTAATGGCCATGGCTCATCGAATTTCTTGTGCACAGCGAAGTTTTTTTCTCTCAAGCAATAACCACCGATGTTCGTGTCGCTTGTCTGGCGGTCCTTTTTGAATTGTAAGATGAATCAATTGATAAGGCTGCGTCTGCGTCCAGTATGCCGTGATCAAAGCTCTTTTGCGGAAGCCATGAAAAATCCTAGAGCACATGAACGTATATTTGCAATGAGCTTGGAGTCCGATTGTCTCTATTTCTCATTTCATTTATGAAATCTGACAAATGATTTTTAGCATACAGGGATCGGTCTCACAGGCACGAAGTTGGGATGTGGAGAAGGAGGGTGTGGAGCGTGCACTGTTATGCTCTCTCACTATGACTCTGAACAACAAACAATTCTGTAAGCCTCTTATCCACTTTCACAGAAGAGCAGAGTTCTGTATGTTTTGGTGGACTGAGCTAGTGTTGTTTCTCTTCTGGCCATTTTCCTTGCTGGAATGTAGCATATTGAGTATCTGGCTCTTCTTTAATTGCTTACATGGCAGGAAGAAGATGGATTTATCAACAACTTGATCAACTTTTAGGCCAGCAGAAAGGCAATTCCTGAAATAATTTTTGTTGCCAGACAGAAATAGCACTCTATTACCGAATCCATCCAGGATTTGAAGTCATTTTTCGTCTGGGACTTCCCCGTATTGCTACACACCATTTGGAACTCATTTGTGTCAATCTGACAATCTCATATAAGATGATCAGTACATCTGTTTTGATTCTACAAGTGAAACCGGTGAAGACTAGAAAGGAAGTAAGGTCAACTTCCACATGTTTTCAGATTCTCTGTATATTTTCTTTTAACCAAAGTCTTTTGGAAGTCTCATCTTTGGGGGCTGGGGAATGCAGACATAGAGCAATAAATGCATGTCTGGCACCCCTGTATTCAGTGGAAGGTATGCATGTGGTAACAGTGGAGGGTATCGGAAATCGCCGTCGTGGTTTGCACCATGTGCAGGTGTGCATCTCTTTTTCTCCCCCCCCGCTCATCAAGACAATATTTCCCTCTTTTCTCCTCCTCACAGATTTTTCTAGGTGAGGGCCCCACATCCTCTTGTTGTCCTGCTTTCTTTGGTCCTTAAGCTCTTTGAGCTTTCCATGGATGTTACAATATTAATAAATTTTATCCGGATCCTGATGTAGCTTCTACTCAGTTTTTCTAGCTGATGAAGGGATAATTACCAGTGCAATGGGACTCAAATGGAGTGTGGATGCAGGAAGCACTGGCCAATGCCCACGGCTCTCAGTGTGGTTTCTGCACACCTGGTTTTGTGATGTCAATGTACACGCTGTTGCGGAGTACAAAGAAGCCACCAACTCAGCAAGAGATTGAGGAAAGCTTGGCAGGGAATCTATGCCGATGCACTGGCTACCGCCCAATTCTGGATGCGTTTCGTGTTTTTGCTAAGACAGAATCTTCCCTCTATAGTAATGATTCAATCACTGCAACTGGCGCTGCCTCCTTACAAAAGGCTGCTAGAAATGGTTTTCATGCAAACGGTTCCGTCATCTGCCCCTCAACAGGCAAGCCCTGTGATTGTGGGAAATCTGCAGGACAAGGATTAAAATATGGCTACCAGGAGCATCTGGGTTCAGAACAAAAGCAAGGAGGGAATGTCACGGAAAGCCTCATTCTTCAGAGGACTGGGAAGGACAATGTTGCAAGCACATGGACAGAGCCTATTTTCCCTCCAGAGTTGGTCTCCAGAAAGGTTCGGTCACTGTTTCTTAGAGGCGCGCAGGGGTTAACGTGGTACCGCCCAACCACATTGGATGAACTTTTGGACTTAAAGTTGCGGTTCCCTGACGCAAAGCTGGTGGGAGGGAACACCGAAGTGGGGATTGAAACTCGGTTTAAGAACTTACATTACCCAGTTCTTATTGCTGTGACGCATGTACCAGAGCTTCTTGTAACACAAGTAAGACTGTTTCTCCTAGTTTCATTATAATTTCACTGTCTATCTTGAGGGGAACCATAGCATCCAGATCATGAATATTGTGTCCATGCAATGGATGTGAAAAAGGCACAGGCTTTGAGAAAGGCATGAAAGTCATGAAAAAGAAGAAAGTCATGAAAAAGGCACAGGCTTTGAGAAATCTTAATCTCTTTATTCGTTCTTAAAAGAGATTCAAAACCATCTGATACATGGTTTTCTGCAGTAATGATGGCACTACAATTCTATGCAGGTGAGGGATGATGGTGTGGAGGTTGGGGCATCTATTTCCTTGGCCAAGCTACTAGAGGTGCTGAAAGCGAGTGTGGGATTGCGAAAGGGCCATGAGACTTCAGGCTGCCGAGCATTCATCGAGCAGATACGATGGTTTGCTGGGGCTCAGATAAGAAATGTGGCTTGTGTGGGCGGGAATATATGCACGGCTAGTCCTATCTCTGACTTGAACCCCCTATGGATTGCGGCTGGAGCAATTTTTACGGTGGTTGCCCATGGAGGAGCTGCTCGCTCTCTTGAGGCCAAGAACTTTTTCATTGGCTACCGCAAGGTAGACCTTCATAAGGGTGAGATTTTGACTTCAATATTCCTGCCATGGACAAAACAATTTGAATATGTGAAGGAATTCAAGCAGGCACACCGCCGAGATGATGATATTGCTTTGGTCAATGCGGGTTTGCGAGTTGCTCTCCATGAGAGAAATGGGTCTTGGATTGTAAATGAAGCCTCTCTGGTGTATGGTGGGGTGGCTGCCAAGGTCATCTCTGCAACCAAGACACAGGAAATTCTGAGAGGGAAGCCCTGGGACCAGCAGACTCTTGATTTGGCCCTTTCTCATTTACAGGGAGAAATCGTTATTACAGATAATGCTCCAGGTGGTATGGTTGAGTTTCGCCGTTCACTTATCGCAAGCTTTTTCTTCAAGTTTTTTTTGTATACGACATACAGACTGGAAACTGAAGCCAACTTTCTCCATAGTTTACCTGAGAGCTACAGGTCAGCAGTGGCCCCATATGAGAGGGAGCCCTCGCAAGGAATTCAAATATTTCAGACACTGCCCAATGGCACTGCTGTGGGTCTACCTCTTCAACACCAATCTGCAAACCTCCAGGTGTGTGTGAAAGTTTCTAGCCTTAGCCATTGCTGATAGAAAGTACTGTCTCAGTCTAAAAGTAATGGGCTCTTACAAGTCTGGTAATTGGAATGAGTAAAATCTTAATCCCTTTATATTTACATTGTTGCAGTTAAAAAGCTCATAGTTGCATCTTGGGATGGGGCAATCAGTCTGCCCCTTGAGGTGTGCACTGTTTCCCACCAATCGAGGCTTTTATTGATTGTGTTTGTGTGTTGGGGTTGTGCTCCTTGGAGAGCAGTGACATCGTCCCAGTTGCGTTTACAGATGGTGTGTAAACTTTATGTCTCCTGCTGAATAAACTCATCAAGAAAGAGTGAGGATGAGACGACCTGAGAACTGCGCCTTGGTCATGATATAGGTGAAGTCTGCTGTCCAATTCCTGGGCATAAAATACCTTCCGGGACTGTGTACATCCTAAAGAGTTGTCTTTCTTGATCTGTGCTATTTGCCAGAGAGAACAGAAGTTCTTCCATGTGGTGGACTGGTTTGCTTTCCTCCGGTTTTGGCCTCTCCTTTCCTAGCTGTGACAAAGAGCTTCTCAGGTTTCAGCCGCATATTGTAGGCCAACTTGGAAAGCACCAGTGAGCCGTAATGCTTTTATTACAGAAACCTTGTGACTAACCAAGAAGGGATCATATAAGAGATCCGCTTCGTCAACAAGGAGGGTTGGGTTCCAGAATGCTATGACTATGCTGAGTCCTCTTTTGATATTAGGGTGTTACTTCCCATGAAAGAAAGTGCCCTAAGGATGTTCCTCATCTTTACCAAGCAGTTTTCCGCTGGGTCAACAGCAGCTGGCAAAGGACTATCTGATGCAGTAGAAGAGCCATTAATGCTCTTCAATGATTGTCAAGTGCCTGTTCCAGTGCCTAAGTGGCTGGCTGATGAAGCTGAAATGTTCTTTGTTTTCAGTTGTCTCTTTGGCCACCTTTTGATGTCACAGTTTTTCCCCTTCATTTCTTTCTGTGTCTCTCCCTTCTGTTAGAGTAGATGATCGTATCAGGAGAAAATATAGTGAGTTAGGATGCTTATGACCAATTCGCTCCAACCAAGCAATCCAAACAGTAAGGAGCGACATGGGTGACTATCATCAAAGAGATGGGCTGGGATGTACGTAGATGGGGACACAGAGATGACAGAGAGTCAACTACTACTTTGGACAAATGGTATAGGATAAGAATGAGAAGGTAGGATGGATGATGGATGCTAAGAGTGTTTTGGAAATGGGATGCAGGTGACTGGGGAGGCAGAGTATGTGGATGACATAGCAATGCCCCACCATGGCCTACATGCTGGTTTGGTCCTGAGCACCCGCCCCCATGCACGCATCGTGTCCATAGATTCTACGGAGGCAGAGAAACATCTGGGCTTTGAAGGTTTCTTCACAGCGAAGGATATTCCGGGGGCCAACGATGCGGGAGCTGTGGTACATGATGAAGAGATCTTTGCAACAAGATTCGTCACCTGTGTTGGTCAGGTGAGGTAGATCAGGTGGTGAGAATAGGCGATCTACATGAATGCATTTGAGTTGCTACTCAGATTCTTGTAACTCTTGTCATTGATGAGTTCTGGCCTACAAGTTCATTAACTTCAAGGTTCTGTCATCAAGTCAAGCCAAATTATCTAGCCTATCTCAACACAAATGGAAGGAATTCTTGATGAGCACTGACAACCGATTGTTCCTACAACAGGTTATGGGCATCGTGGTGGCGGATACACATGAAAATGCAAAAGCAGCTGCTGAAAAAGTTAAATTGGAATATGAAGATTTACCAGCAATTTTGGACATGAAAGAGGCAATGGCTGCTGGTAGCTTCCACCCGGGCACAGAGCGGCATTTGGAAATGGGCAATGTGGACAATTTCTTTGCCACCTCAGCAGGCATCCAGGTCGTGGAGGGTGAGGTGCGCATGGGGGGACAGGAACACTTCTACTTGGAGCCCAACAGTTCACTAGTGTGGACAACTGATGCTGGAAATGAAGTTCACTGCGTTTCTTCCACTCAGGTCCATCTATTTTGTCTATCTGGGTGCCCTACTGAATTTCTGCAAAGGATCCGGGGATACAAGTATATTGAATGGTACAAGTGCCACTTCTGGAGACCAGATTCTAAGAAGTAAAGCCAGATTCACTAGATGTTGTCTTTTGATACCACTGTAATAATGCTGGAGGCTAGCCACTTCCTACTGCCATGGTGTTCAATATGCATAGTATGGGGAAGTAGCAAAACCCCCATGTCAAATAACAATTCTGAGTTTCCTGGACCCATTCCTGCAATCTACATCATAGTGTAATTACAATCAGATCGGGCCTAATTTGCTGCCCATTTGCTTATATGTACTGGCCAGATTTGTGACTGACCACCAACGTTCGTGAAAAGTAGCATGGGTGCTTGTCAGGATCCAACCTGGCATGGAAGTTCCCACAAGGATGTTGAAATGTCATCACTTCGACAATGTTAAACCATGATATGTATTCTGTTGTCATGATCCACATTTGCATTAAGGGACATCGTTGAATCTCTGCAATCTATGGTACTATCTTTGTAGAGATTTGTGTGTCATGTTCTAGTGTGTATTTCGGCAGGTGTATCCAACAAAGAGGATCACTCAAAAGTTTGATAGTGGTTTTATGGTTGTGCAAGGTATTGCTGTTGAGATGTCGTCAACCTTTTGAAGCTTCCTCTCCAACATCCAAATAGTTAGACCATGTGTTTCCGTCTATTCAATTAGGTCTAGTGGAAGTAAATGACAGAGAAGACAAGAAAGAAAGAAAGAAAGAAAGAAAGAAAAAAACTTTATCTTATCCACCTAGAGCACTCTTTGCAATGACCATTATGTGAACTCTGCAGACCCCAGAGAAGCATCAGCGGTATGTTGCCCATGTTCTGGGCATCCCAATGAAACAAGTGGTGTGTAAGGTCAAGCGCATCGGAGCGCGGTTTGGGGGCAAGGAGACTCGATCTGCTTCCTTAAATGCTGCAGCTGCTGTGCCAGCCTACTTGTTGCAGAGACCTGTGCGACTTACTTTGGACAGAGACACTGAGATGGTTGTAACTGGTAAAAGGCAATGCCCTTTTGGGTAAATACAAGGTGAGTTATTTTGTACTGGTGTTCGGTACACAATTTTCTGTGTTAAGGCATGACTTATGTGATGATTGCAAATCTACATACGCGGGACGTTGGTTTCAATGCGATTGTGGCCCAAGGGCCTTTGGCAGTGAACCTTGCTTTGATTTTTTCTCACTTTCCTCCTCTACGAGAAATTATCTGGTCTGAATGGCTGTCAAAGGCTTCAACTCTAATTTCATTTTTTCCATCAATACACATTCAAGTACACAGACTTATGATCTGTTATGATCTGTTTATGTTGAAGGTGGGGTTCACAAAAGAAGGAAAGATTCTGGCTTTAGATTTAGAGATCTACAACAATGGTGGGAACTATTTGGATCTATCCCATTCAGTGCTGGAGAGGGCAATGTTTCACTCAGACAATGTATATGTAATCCCACACATTCGAGGTCGAGGAAAGGTGTGCTTCACCAATACGGCTAGCAATACTGCTTGCGGGCTTTGGCGGACCCCAGGGAATGCTGATAGTCGAGAACTGGATTGAGCACATTGCGTGTGCAGTTGGATGTCATCCTGAAGCGATTCGGGTGGGTACTCTTAACTCATTATCATGCACTCTGTATTCCTGTTATTAACACCATATAGTTTCGCGCCTACAAGAAACATTGGTCAGTGAGATGTCTTCCTCTTTGTTTACCGTCCTGTTTATATTATCTTCTTAAAAGGGACTGAGCAAAACCTCTCTTTCCTCGTAGGAACTCAATTTCCAGAACGAGGGGTACAAACTGCACTATGGGCAGCGGATGGAGCATTGCCAGCTACACAGAGTGTGGGATGAGTTGAAGGTCTCATGTGAATTAGACACGCGGCGCACTGATGTGGAGGCCTTCAATTTACAGCACCGATGGAAGAAACGGGGTGTGGCCATGGTGCCCACAAAATTTGGCATTTCATTCAACCACTAAGTTCCTCAATCAGGTCCTTGGCAACCATGCCCTTTCAGGTTTATAGGGTGTATGTGCTATATACAGGTATCTAGGTGACATATCAAGGGCTTTTGGTATAGAGTCTTCTTGTATCTAGTATGTTCTGGCATATCAAGGTGTCTATGTAGTGGAAAATAATCGCTAGATTTTTGGGATTGAACAATGAAGGCGGGAGCGTTAGTTGCAAGATACATGATGGCACAGTGCTGGTTACACATGGAGGCGGGGAGATGGGGCAGGGACTTCACAAAAAAAAATGGCACCAAATGCCAGCATCTGCTTTAGGCATCCCACCTAGTGCGGTTTTCATTTCTGAAACCAGTAAAGATAAGGTCCAACTTCCTTTCTTCCTCCCATGTGAGGTGATTGAGTTCCTCTGCATCCCCCTTTCCTGTTTCTCACATGTCAATGAAGTCAAATGGCAAGTAGCCCTTTCAAAGTGGACCTACCGATCTCAGGAGCTTTAGATATTATGATGGTACATACCACCAAAAAATACAAACGTAGGATCTTATGTTTCTTGTGGGAGGATCAGTTTCTGATTTTTTTTGGGGAAACATGGCCCCTCCAAGACAACTGCAGGCAGTAGTGTAAAGCCACATTCACTGGTCTATTTCCACAGGTAGCCAATGCTTCGCCAACAGCTGCCTCAGCAAGTTCAGACATGTATGGAGGGGCCGTGGGATGCTTGCCAGAAAATAAAGGCTCGCATGATGAAACCTGTAGATGATAAGAGAAATTTATCCTCACTTGCTGAGGTAATATTCGTCCTGACAAATACAATGATAAACACAGGAGGTCCACCCCCAGTGCCCAACCCCCACCTTTAGGCGCCTTTCCTCTGTAACCATGTGGAACACTTCATTTTATACGGATTTGATATTTAGTGGAAACAGAGGAAATGTGTGAGTATCCTGTGCTTTTCTGTTCCTTGAGGTCTTCTCTGATCCACAAATACCTGTATATTGAACAGCATGCCAAAGGCACAATGGTTCAGTAGTATAGCATAGGGGGAAGAGTTGATAGGCCATTTATGTCCTTCTTCATTAATTATTTTTTCTGTTCCTTGAGGTCTTCTCATGATCTCACAAATACCTGTATATTGAACAGTCATGCAAAGGCACAATGGTTCAGTAGTATATGCATAGGGGGAAGCCTTGATAGGCCATTCATGTCATTCTTCATTTCATTTCTTTTGCTGTCTACTAATATTGTTTCATTGGGAGGAAAAGAGGAAACATTCTTTTCCCCTTTCTCTCACTATTCTTGCTGGCCCTTGACATTCAGCTAGCAAACGCCTGCTACATGGGAGCGCATCGATCTTTCAGCACATGGATTTTACATACTCCTGATATTGGATTTGACTGGAAAACTGGAGAGGGTCAACCCTTTGCCTATTTCACTTATGGGGCCTGCATTTTCTGAGGTTGCAACTGCGACAGTTTGACAGGGGACTTCCACATACGACGCGTGCGATATGTTATGGATTTGGGAAACTCTTTGAATCAGCAATCGATATTGGCCAGGTATCTCAGCCTTTTAGAGAAGAACTCTTACCAAAGTATTGTGCCCCTGGGTAAAACCAGGTCATCTTTTCACACAGGGTCCTGGCACCTACAAGCTCCCAACTGTCAATGACATCCCGATTCAGTTTCACGTTTCGCTGCTCAAGGTTTGTACCTTAAGTGTTGTAGCTGCCTGTGTACAACAAAGAATCTATGGTTTGTCTTCCAAAAAGTTTCAGCAAGTTTTCAGGCAGGACAGGGAGTAGATGACGCAACAAAGTTAACAGATTTTCACCTATTGCAGGATGCCCCAAATGCAAGGGCGGTCTATTCGTCAAAGGCAGTGGGAGAACCTCCTTTGTTTTTGGCATCGGCAACATTTTTTGCCATAAAAGATGCTATTGCAGCTGCTCGGCGAGAGAGGGCACAATGGCTGGTTTGAGTTGGATGTCCCTGCGACACCTGAGCGCATACGCATGGCTTGTGCTGATGAGTTCACACTGCCATTTGCCACCCCTGATCTTCGGCCTAAATTGAGTGTATAACGAATCATCAGCAGGATTCTTCTGCACTGGTTTGGGGAAGGAAGGAGTGTGGGCTTGTCATGCACATCAGTCAAATCGAAGACACAGTAATAACACATCCATATGGGGCCTAACGTGATTATCTGTGTAACGTGGTGAGGAGATCAGCTCAGTTTGTAGATTGTCCTCAGGTTGTTTGTCTGGGTTGCAGTCTGAATCACTTCCACATCTATTGCTAGAACAGGGAGGATGCTTGTACAGATTTGAAACTAGTAAGTAGGTGCAGCTAAAAGCCCCACTTTGTTATAAGCAGCATTCATAAGGCAGCCTGACAGCTGATGTGCTATACATATATGAAGGTTAGACTCTTAGTACAATGAATAAATGACCCCAGCCATCCACAAATGACCCCAGCCATTCCACAAATTTTTACTAGAAAAATGTTCTGGTGGTCAACTATCTAGTTTGTTGTATAATGTTTTGAGATTTTGCTTGCCACTTTGTGGTGATCTGTACTGAGCACTGTTAACCTGCCTGAAGGGACACTGGCCTGTGGCTTTGAATGGGTTCAAGACATTACCATAGTCTTCATAATACGTCGGTCAATCTCTACATCCTACTCATCTACCTGCAAGAGAGGTGAAGTTCTAGAGCTTCTCAGTAAGTGTACTCCTGACATAATGTCTAAACCGATGTCATTCTCTGGTATATGTCCAAATTATGTCATGCAAACTACTTCCTGCAATGATAGATTGGTTGAAACACCTGTTCTATCTGTCACAATCTTGTAAAGAGTGTGATATGCAGAAATTCCCATTATTTCATAAGTTAGCCTGTGTTTCCAAGAGTAAGAGTTGTGGCTGAATCACAACAACAGATATTAATGATAGGAAATTCAGCCTCATAAATGAGTTTCATTGATGATCCTCAACAAACCAAAACACTTTTGTGTGGTTCTTCTCAAGCCTTCCCTGGGTGGAGAATATTTATCAAACTTCATCTAGCTAGAGATTGTCCACTGGAACTTGAAGAGATAACCAAGACATCTTAGTTAAAAGCAGTATGCTCAGATCAATGGTTGTGACTATTGAGGCTTGTCCGATCTATTTGAGGTTTCTATTCATTTAAAGATGGTTCAAGTTCCAATTTACATTTTTAAAGGGCTGCTTGCAGGCAGTTCAAGCAAAGAAGAAGCCAAGTAGTGCACAGCCTTTGCCTCCTTTAGGCATCCCACGTGAGCACCGCCCGTCAAACTATATATACCCTGGTTACCCTATATACAGACCACACAAACATTTATCCAAGTCCATCAGTAATAACTAGTGGATAAAAAACATATTCCATGGAGCTAGATCTCATTGTTTATGTAGGATTGGAGACATCAAGAAGCATGTTGGGCCTCTTCTCTGAAACTAAGGACTGTTGAAAGCTATCCTTCGCACCATACCTAACCAGTAAGTGTAACTGAAATCCTACACCATCTTCTTCATAAGAGTCTGCTAATATTCAGGTACTTGCTAATCTCTTCTACCCTTTTCCACCAGGACTTAGCCTGTTTAACAGGACAGTCTTGCATCCAAACGATGACAAATATGGCTTTTGGCAAATTTCAAGTGATTGTAGAGCAAGCGACATACCCACCTACCAAAAATGTGACACCAAGGAGAAGGAAACTGCTGAAGAACCGAGAGATTTTGCAATTGAAATCCTTTCAACCGAGTAGGCCCAGGGTACATATTCAAGCAGCACAGTGTGCAACCAGTGTTGTAGACTGACTGATTTATGCAGAGCACTATTAAAAACGTTGCACATGGGGCCTAAAAAGAGAAGCTAAAATGTCTCGTGATCTTCATCTTATCACTTCTTGTGACACTAGAGGTGATGGATGGTTTGGCTCTCGGAATGGAAACCTAGGTTTCTTCAACTTCAGGAACTTTGTGTACCCTCGTTACACGGAAAAGAGGAAACAATAGCCATCCCCTTCGCTCTTTTCGGAGGCGGACAAGGGGAGGCGGACAACCATGACCTCGATCTTCCCCTCCGAGATGGCAATTTCATCAATGATTCTCACAGTGCAACCTGTGAGGTTACCCTTAGCAGCATACCAAGGTCTTCACACATCCAAGCAACGAAATGCAAGGCACATGGTGGTGCACAGAAACAAGGGTGCTTACTTAATCTCAGCATCATCTGGAAAACATATCAAAACACACACCTTGATGATCATGTTGATCATTGAAATACAAAGCCCAGAGAAGTGTGTTAAAATATGCATTAAATTGACTTAGAGCCTAAAATCTGCCTTTCCGGCGTCAAAATTTTGAAGGCGTTTATTCAAACCCCCTGCCCCACGAAGAAATTTGTGCATCCAACACTTAGATGCCATGTCTATGTATTAGTGGCTCGGGTGTATATCTGCTGGTTTGAGTGGGCTGCAACCAGTCGAATAGTTCCGCGTGACATCAACTCCTTGATTGCATTCCTTGCCAAAGAACCAGTAATCTGCATGATTGAGGGAACCACTGACATTTATTAACAATCACAAGACCTATCCTTTTAGAAAAACAAATTCATTACACAGCAATTACCAGCAGACTGATGGCAAGTGGATTTGTGCCTTAAGGCACCAAGGTGCATCATATATAACTGGCCACTACCATGCTTTGCCCCTAGTTCTGTGTGAATAAGAGAGACAGGGAAGAGGGCCACTCATGAGAGTATGGCTTAATCCAAGAACCCACACCAGTTTGACCAGCAGAGAAAGGGAGAGAGAGATGTGTCTGCAGGACTGTTCCAGTGAAGATTGGCTGCAACATACCATTTAGGGCATGGCCCACCCAGGATACTAACCCTCTGAGTTGGTATAGATCCACCAGGGAAGGAAAGTCGCCCAAAATTGCCAAAAAGAACAAGAGACAAACGAAAGAGTAAGCCAAAATGCCGGAAAAGAGTACCCTGAGGCGATCAGACAAGACTGATGGAGTAATGAGCTTGTATTTGGGCACTTCTGAGAGAAGCTTGTCATAGGTGGCCTGATCAAACAGCACCATGTTGTTCACCTTCTCCTTTTGCTTTCCCTTGCTCCATTTCTGCACTCATACTCGAAAATAAGTACGATATGTGACACAGACTCAATTTCAATATCTAGGGGAGAAATATATCACCCGGCTGCTCTCCTATTGAAGGTAGCATCGATGCAAAAGAAACAACCCAAATGAAAAACCCACCTTCTTTTTCTGCTTGCCGCCACCTCCGCTCTTGGCAGGCTTGGAAGGGGGAGGCGCCTTCTCCTTCTTAGGAGCCTGTAAGGCACAACCACATGCCTAGGCTCAGAACATACAAGACGATACAAGACGCAGCTTGCGGTGTGGAACAATCGAGATAAACAAGTGGGGGTGGCCTTTCCATGACTTACAAACAGGGGATCTCCGATAAGTTCCAGACAACAAACAGAGCTTTACAAACAATTCATAGAATCATTTGCCAAAGAGTAAATGCAATGAGCCTAGCTCATCAATCCACCCTAAAGAAACAAGCAAACAAAAAAGAAACTTCAACCCCTCGAAGCAAGTCCTCCCCCAGTAGATCACTCAAAAGGGACCTCAAACTAGCCAGGCTACATGAACAAAGAGGGCACCCACCATGGTGAAGAAATGCGCGAGAAAGCGCAGACCACGAGCGAGGGACGAAGAGTAAAAGGAAGGTATCGGTCGAGCCGTCCTCGCTTAGTGCTGACTCTGTCCAACTTTACACTACGGTTAAACTATACCCTAATTTGAAAAAAGTCGGTTTGTTCACCAGCAATTAAACTGCAGATTTTTCTCCGAGTGATTAGTTTTGTATTTCCGAAAGTGGTCTGAGATCTGAGATCAGAGGTCACTGAAGAAAGCTCTTGCCCGATTTCTGAGAGGCCATAGCACTTATTAAGATGAGATACAGGATGAGGGATTATCTGTAAGCTGGGCCGAAATATTCAACAATGCTGTACTGGCTAATTGCAATGTAGGTAGTAAACTGTGTTGTAGACTAGTTCCCCTAGTCAGAGATGCAGTGGTAAAAAGATGGGGTAGTTGATCATGGAGGGGTTGAGATCGCAGCCATTCCCATATGTTGTGTGATTGCTGTAGATGGGTGCCTAGTCTGCTGCTTGACTGTTGATACACAACCCATTTCTTCTCAGTTGTGAGCCAGATTCTCAGATGTGATCGGCTGGGAAAGGCAGAGGGGATAGGGTGCAGGCTGAGTGGTCGTGAGGCGATAGTGTAGTTTGCAAAACATGCTTCGTTGTATATCCACAAATTGGACCTGAAGTCGGAGCCCTCATCTTTGAATCTGTCCAGGAGTGATAAAAAGTGAGCAACGGAGAGACTGATGAAGGATCTGAAGGGGAGAGATGGACAGTGAAGAACAACAGTACTGGACACAGAATGCTTATAGAGTGAGAAGGACGGTAGTGTACAGGCCATACACGGAGGTCAATGATGGTTTGCAGCTCTTTCAATGTTTGGTTTGCCTGTGCTTGATGCTTGTCCTCGTCAAAGTATTCCTTCACGGCCTCATATTACTGCTAGTTGTCTCCATTTTTGTTCATCTCTTCACGGGAGTCTACGACAATTTTGGGACCAGGACAACGGAAATACACATGGGTCTATAGATCAGGATTGATCAGACTATGTTTATTCCGTGAAGGGATGTCTGTTGCAATGGGGTTACAGGGGCCGGGGAGAAAAGATGACATAAGGTACAGTTTATCTGGGCCTCGTCAGTTTCCAACATAATACGGTCTGATATATGTTTGGCTACTGCGTTTATGATGAAATTGGGGGCTTGCCTCATCAGCAATGGTCCAGCATAAGTGACTTTGTCCTTGAAATGAAAGTTGTGCTTTCCCTTTGAGCTGTTTTACATAGGGCAGCTCAGAGACAGAGACACACATGAACAATTTGGTCATGTGGGCAGCATCAAACTTGTGATTCAGCAGACAATCCATCCCAATCCAATCCGAGAGCTTCTGAATGTGGTGATACTGAGGGTGTACATATGCAAGTACTTCCATTGACAAGTTACCTTCGGATTCCAATGGATTCTGAACTATCCTGTTGTTAGGGGCACATTAGGCAGCTAATGTGCCTCGTCCAAACCCTCAGAAACAGGTTAGATTCAATTCTACTAGTGCCTTGATCATTCTAATCAAACAGTAATCTTGGTGAAAGGTCAGGTAGGCCAGGAGGGTGGGAGAGAGAGAGAGAGAGAGAGAACCTATATTGGAGGTTAAAAGATATATTGCAGACAATCCGGGTTCAAGCCCATTCTTCAAGGTGAGAAATCTGTTCCATGTTCATTGTTATGCCTATATTTGTTTGTCTTTATTTCGTGAGAATATCATGCTATGGCTATATTATCAGGGAGACTCCTATAGAAGTAATCCATCTACTTGCCAGAGACGATGTATTCATTAGGCTTTAGTGGCCATTGGTTGTGGGCTTTAGACTCGGGGTCCCTTTGGATGGAATCGCCAGAGAACAGAATTCCATATTTCCTGCAGACAGATGTACTCATGTGCATGTGTGTGCAGCTCACAACCACATATTTTGTTTCTCGTGCTTGTACCCCTCTGTGAATCCAGCAACACAATTACATTGTCCTCATGGTGAAAGGCCATTGTATGTGCCAGCCATATTCAAAGCAACTGTGCATGGTGTTGCTCATGCCAGGCCCAAAGAGTGAGCATCCTACTTGATATGCTTTTGTTGACTGTGTGTCTCTTCATTCTCCTTGTCTTCTCGCCGTGGCGGATACAATTGGAAATTACTTCCTCTGATTAGAATTTCGAATTGATCAGTGTTTTTTTTCCAAACTCACATTGTTGGGTCCTGGCAGAGGAGGATGCAATAACTGGGAGCTGCTTTTGCAACAAACGCCCAGTCATCCTTGAGGGGCTGACACCAGGCTCTACCCCATTCTCATGTTGTTCAAGTGGCTGATTGAAATGGAATCTATGATGAGTGGAGCACAGCAAGTATGGAGTCACTCTTCATTTCGTTTCCATCATTCTCTTGACCAACATGGCGATGTGCAACAACCATATCCACAGAGCTTGCAGGAGCCTGGAGGATGACACCCAGGATCCAGCACTCAAATAGGATGCCCACGAATCAAGTCTGGAAAGTGGATCTGATTTTCGGAATCATTCCCTTTGTAGACTCCAATGTTATCATCTGGCCTGGTAGACTGCCTCTCTGCAGGAGCTCGTCGGTACACAAGCAGAGAGCCATCTCCAGGGCAGGAAATCATTGGGGCATTTGAAGTGTTGGGGGAGACATGGAGTTTGGGTTTGTGCCTACTAACTGGCACAAGAGGAAGGATGTGATCCTCAACACACATGTGGGCACCTGTTTGTTGGACTTCCTGTGTGACCACTGCTCTACCTGCACACAATGTGGACTTGCGCGACGGGCAATCAACTACATAGATATGAACTTACCTTTACATATGTTTAGATTGCATGTTGGGTTCGGTTTGCTTGAAACTACTTGTGATTGCTTTTCATTCCTGTCTTCTTATACATGCCTGCACATATAGCTCAGTAAGTTGGAGCATCCTTTCCAATTTCTTTGCGCCTTCATATGGACTTGCAATTACCAAGGCACATGTCATTGACCCATTAATTATTACACTGATATTTCAGCAATCAATGGGTTTGACACACCTGTTGCTGAAGGCAGATAGAAGTATGCATTTACCCCTCCTGCATTCAGAATTCTGGCCCTGGTAAGAAATGGGGTCTTCTGTGTATTTGATCAGAATGTAATTACTGCATCCTCTGTCTGCATCTGATGAAAATGTGCCATGCGTGGTCTGTGTCCACTCAGTTCAGTAGCTGTAGTGTATTTTTCTTTTGGCATGTTGACCTCTCTTTGTAAAGTAAGATGTTAGCTTGAAAAAGTTTGGGACTGAAATGGAGTGTTGTCTTCAAGAATGAGTTTGGCGAAGCATGATTATGTAGTATGCAGACTTCCTAACAGATGCAAGTGGATAAGCATTGCTTGTGCATTGTGGTTGTGAGATTTGTTGTGCTCGATGTGCTATTAGTTGGTAGACATCTGTGATACCTTTTTAAGTTTCCTCCACTGTCCTCCAGATCTGCCTCTCCACCCCTTTTCTTGCCGCCTGATGCATTTTTCTTGCATGTTGATCATGCCTTCTGTAGTGGAACTTTCCAGTATGCTGCCTGCCCCAGAGCAATATGAGGAGTATATGGACTCCTGTCACTTTATGAGAATCCACACTTCAAATAGGATCAAGACTGTACCTTCGATTTTAAGGTGGGTTCTCATCTGTAAAATCCCTGCTTAATTGGATTGCTTTCATGAATTCATTTCAGACTGTCTGAAGCAACTGTATTACTTTGCATGGAAGATATCACTAGAACTGCTGCAAATTCTCCGAGTGCATATCATTTGCATACATTTAAAAGTGTGGTGCGTAGTCTATCACCAGTAAATCTATCACCATTTCTATCCAAGGGCCAACTTAAGATGGGGCAACAAAACCTGTCATACTTTATCAAATACAAAGGGTGCCACAGTGTCTCTCTTACACAAATTTAATCCGGAGGGTGGGGGGGAGGAAAAGCTCAGTGTATACCTTGCAACTGCTGCATCTGCAAAAATGAGACCCAAGTATGGAAGCCCTCAGCCATGGTGGGGGTTTTTCCCGTTCTCTCTCTGCATCCTTCCGCTTTCTGCGGTGCTGTGTTGAAATGGACACTGGTCAAGTCCACAGCAAGCACTAGGAGAGCATCTCTTTTCAACTGCCCATTCGGGGTATTGCGACGTCAAATCTCCAAAGTAAGTATTTGATCCACATTCCCACTCACCTCGGAGTTCCATACCCACTCACTTCTTTCTCAGAATGTAGATGTCGTTTTCCTCCCAACCATACTCTGGATCCAATTCACCGTGCGGAACTTTTTGGACGCTGAAAATTTCTGGGCAAAGCCTCCAGAAGAGCTCATGCGCCTCCGCCTGTCGGATCTGGTAACCAAGCAAGATGACAGTATCAGGCCCTGCCAGGGCACTCATGGTCGACAGTAGAGGCTCCACTATATTCTCCAAGTACACCACATCAGCTGCAATCACGTAATCAAAAGGGGGTTTCAAGGCGTTGATCTGCTTTTCATTACCCCAGTACAGCTGGGACACCTTCACTTTCCCGCATCCGTTCCCAGGCTTCCCAGCAGAGCCCAAGCTTGTGGAGATCACATTCTTCTTCACATTACGCTTGAGCGCAGGCATCACAGGGGCCACGTCCGTGATCACCACGTTCAGACCTAGCAGCGCCATGCCCAGCCCAGCCACACCACAACCTGCCCCCACCTCCACACCCCTTCTGCCTACCAGTGGCTCCAGGCCACTGGAGCCATCGGCTCCTCTGGCCAATACCCGTTCCACCCATTTCACCAACACCAGAGAGGACGGCCACACTGATGTGCCTACATGCATGGAGCCATTATCTTGCTCGAAGCGCAGAACCTCCCCCCCTACCGCCAGCTCCACCACGGGATACTCCGAATACTTCATGGCAGCTCAAACCCCCCTCTCCAGATGCTTGCCCCGGCCGCCATAGCTCTAAGCTCTCACTCCATAGCTCTTACTCCATAGCTCCTCTAATAAGCTCTTACTCCATAGCTCCACTCCCAGGATCCCTCCTTCTGTCCCTCCTTCCGAAGGCAGGCCCTTCTCCTTCTCCTTTTCTTTTCTTTTCTTTTTTCATAGTAAACTGTATTTTCAGAGGTATATGGATGGATGTGATGTATGGATGTACCTCTGTCGGCAGTACGTTTTTTTTGAACTTTTTTCTTATACGGAAAAAACCAATATATTCAAATAAAAGCTAGTATATCTACTAGGACACGATGGACTAATGCTGCTTTAGAAAACACGTGGCATGAGGAACCCCTACCGCGTGGTAGGTAATAGCCAATAGGGAGTGACACGGTGGCGGGGAGCTGGTACGGTCGCATCATGGGGACAATGAGCGCGCAGGGTGGTGAGCGGGTCGGGTGCGGGAAGGCAGAGGGCCGCCATGGCTTTTGCTGCCACTCTTATTCCTGCCACTACGGCTCCTCTCTTGCATCGTCTCAGCTCGCGGGCTGTTTTGTCGTCTCAGTGTGCAGGGATTTCCAGGAGTTGGATCCGAGGCTCTTCGCTTCCCCTTCTTCGTATGTGCAGTTTCTTTTCTTCTCGTTTTCTGATTCACGCTTTGATTCGCGATTCGTTTTTCATAGGTCACAATTTGCTTTTAGAGTTTGTGTGTTCGTCTGTTGTTGGAAGGGAAGATGTGTGATTTTTGGATTTCGTAAGAAACTTACCGAAGTATCGTTTGTTTCGTAAGCCATAAGTCTTTTCTTCTCGTTTTCTGATTCACGCTTTCATTCACGATTCGTTTTTCATAGGTCGCAATGTGCTTTTAGAGTTTGTGTGTTCATCTGTTGTTGGAAGCGAAGATGTTTGATTTTTGGATTTCGTCAGAAACTTACCGAAGTATCGTTTGTTGTCGTAAGCCACAAGTCGTTTCTTCTCGTTTTCTAATTCACGCATTTACGATTCTTTTCTCTTCGGTCACAGTGTGTTTCTAGAGTTTGTGTGTTTTGGAAGGGAAGATGTGTGATTGGTGGATTTCGTAAGAAGCTTGTCGAGGTATCGTTTGTTTTAATGAGTCACAACTCTCTAGCTGTTCTGCAACACCACTGCAATTCGTCTCGCATTTGCTTGTGGTAGCGGCACTTCTTATACCTATCGTTAGAACTCTGCTTATCGGGGATACAATCCTTGCATTGGCCAAAGTAACATCGGCCGAGGGTTTTTGTCGATCAACTGCGTATCCTTCCATTGACTGCCACAATCTGCTACATTGGTGTAATCGTCGGTCCCGAGATTGGAAAGAGGAGAGAAAGAGTTTTCTCGATGCTGGATCTTCTACTGTCTAATTTGCTGGATTCGGTTGCCTGATTGGTTCCAAGCAGTATTTCAGAATCAGTGCATTTCAGTATCAAGGAATAACTATATATGTGAGCCTTGAAAGAGGTTGGCAGCGACGAGTTCAAGAAAAGAAGTGGATTTCGCAGCATGGAACTCACAAGGATACATGCAGTATCTGAGGAATCTGCAGTCCAGATACCAGACTTTAGGACCTACTTGCAACTGACTTTTTCGCGATGCTCAAGTGTTTCTCATTTTCCTGGCATCTGAATGTGCAGGTAGGCACATACTTGGATTCCCTGGTCGTCCAACATCCATTCGCAGCCAAGTGCAAAGCAACATGGCAGCAGAAGCTGCAGCTAACGCACAGAACATCCTCGAGTGGGCCAAGAAGGACAATCGCCGCTTACTTCACGTTGTCTATCGCGTCGGCGACCTTGACAAAACCATCAAGTATGCGCGCTTCTGACGATGACCTTGGCCCTATTAAATGCAGGAGAGAAGAACTGTAAACATGGACTTGAAACTTAAAGTTTGATCGCCAGATAATCGAGTTGGATGAGGATGGCAACTGCCCTATGGAGATCAAGCATTGAACTCAATGTAGTTGGAACTGGAGCTTGATCTGCTGGAAATATTTGTGGGAGCTTTGGTGAAGCTCTCTCTTGCTAACCATTGTCTGGAAGTCAGCTGTTAACAATGTACGAGCCAGAAATCTAACTTGATTGTAGAGAAATGCAACTGGGATTCTTTGGTGACTAGTTGATGTTGGCATGATGTACTGATGTATTTGGTTTTGGTTTTGGTGCAGATTCTACACAGAATGCCTGGGGATGAAGCTTTTGAGGAGGCGGGACATTCCAGAGGAGAAGTACACAAATGCATTTCTTGGATTTGGTCCAGAGGATTCCCATTTTGTTGTGGAGCTGACGTATAGTAAGTTGTTTGTCCCCTAAGCCATTTGGTTTCCAGTTAGGCTAGCCAAGTATTAAAGCACTCCATGCCACATGTTGGCTGTATTTGGAGCATTGGAGGACTAATATTTGCTAACTTTCCAGAGAGAGACTAGCATTTATGGCAGACATCCTTATTCGGTATGTGTATGTTTCCTTCAGGATTAAATTTGTAGATGGAAGGACGTTACTCTCACATTAACCACATCTCCTGAGACTAATATGCATCTGTGTGTCAGATTATGGAGTGGACAAGTATGATATAGGCACAGGGTTTGGCCACTTTGGACTTGCTGTTGAGGATGTAAGTTGCCTTATACTTGGGCTTGGGCTTATTTGGGATTGTAGTGTAATTGTTGAAAGGATTTCAAACTAAGACCCCTGAACAGGTTCGTGCTTCTGACATTTCAAGGATGATCCTATCAAAGCAATAATCTCTTATCCATCTGAATTAAAACTTTTGGATAGCATGAGCAACAAAGCTGAGAAAAGGGACCCAGTGACCTGAAGTTGCATCATGATACCTGCTGCCACCAGTCTATGACTCCCTGTTTTATTCAGCTTGTGTAGTGTGTTTATGTGATCAGATAGTTGGATCACTTTGTTCAACTAGGAATTTTCAACATAGGTTTCATCGGAGTGTATGTTGATCAAAGTTTTGTTTCTTTCGCAGGTGCAAAAGGCAGTGGATCTCATCAAAGCAAAGGGAGGCACGGTGACACGTGAACCAGGTCCTGTGAAGGGTGGCAAATCAATCATTGCCTTTGTGGAGGATCCTGATGGTTATAAGTTTGAACTTATCCAGAGAGGCCCCACACCAGAGCCCTTCTGCCAAGTCATGCTCCGCGTTGGTGATCTTGACCGGTCAATCAATTTCTATGAGAAAGTATGTCTGTACCCTAAACTTAATTGGACCTTATTCATTTTTCCAGTTTGGTTTATAGCTACTCCAATTCACCATTTTGCCTCTGCTCTGCTGCTGAGAATGTTTTTTCTGTTGTCCTTTGGAATTACATTGCTTCTGTTGGCAAGATGCCAATTCTTACATTCTGCACCTGTGGCTGTGTGGTGAATTGTCCAGGCTTTTGGGATGAAGTTGTTGCGAAAGAGGGACAATCCTGACAGCAAGGTGCCCTGAATCTCTTCTCCTAGTGAGTTTCAAAGGTTTTGACAATGTCAACCGATGAAGTCACCACTGCACCTGTAGTAGTCTTCAGCGCTTGTACTTGCTGACCGTTTCGGTTTGTACAAACGTTGAAGGGCCAACCAGAATTTCTTGTCATTACCACCATGGTGGTTTGAGTTTATTTCACTGTATAACTTGTCCCAGTATAATTTCTTCTGAGACCTAACAAGCTGATTGATATCTTTACGGAGCTGGTAGTACCTCGCCCACAATTCTCTGTTGGTTTCCAAATTGCAGCACTCTTTATAGAGACGGGTTAGAGAGAATAAACAGGATGTGCATGTTTGAGACTACGCATGGAGACACATTGCTGAGCAATGGTACAAGTTTTGGGTTTCATCCAGCAGGAGACTTTCTGTACAAAGGTGCACGAGGAATGTTATGGGGTTATTACGTGGGAGGCCACATCCTCGAACTAAGAATGGGCTCTGGGCCTTCCAAAGAGCTCATTCTGATGGAAGGAAACAATGTTTGGTCTATCTTCATCTGATCCTACAACTGAAAAGGTTGAACTGTGTTATGGTTCAAATTGAGACTGAGGGCATGCATTTTCTGTATGCTGTATCTGGTGTTTGTGTATGGGCTTGCAGTACACACTTGCCATGGTGGGCTACGGTACAGAAGAGGACAAGACAACAGTCTTGGAGTTAACGTACAACTATGGTGTAACTGAGTACACGAAGGGTAATGCATATGCACAGGTAATAAAGGATTCCAGTCATGGACCTTGATGTGTAAACTGACAGAGAGGGACCATGTTCTGTATGACTTGGGCTTCTTGTCTTGGAAGGATCACTTTCTGGGTGTATGCCATGAGACCTTAGATGGTGCTGATGGCTAGAGAGCTGGTAGAGAGGAGGCCATATTTTAAGACTGAAATCAAACCAGTGAATCTCTATATAACATGTTGAGTGGTGCTTCAGAGTTGAATGTCCCAATTCTGTGTACTTGCTCTGTTCAACAATGTCGGCATGAGGTGCTCATTGGTTGTATTTAAGTGTCACTGCACCATATATACAGTCTGAGACAAACTTCCTCATTGGCCAAACCAAAGAAGTCTACTGGGCCTTCCAGCTGGTTTGCAGCACTGCTAAGTACTAAAACCATGTGATGTTAAATGGAGAGAACTCTAAAGCCCTGGTATCTCTTCATTTTCATGCAGAAAGCTTCTGTCTTTGCTGCCAGGAAACTGACAGGTATCAGACCCTCAGTAGTGTGAGACAGGTAATTTTAGTTGTGGGAGAATCTTGGTTCACCTCAGTGCTGTACTTCCCACGTAACTTGGTAGTTGAGCCGGCACATGGTGCAAGGGATGGCATGATGTTAGGATTGGGTCTTCAACTGAATGTGAGGTTGGGTGGTCTGCAGATTGCAGTTGGCACTGATGATGTGTACAAGACAGCTAGCGCCATCAAAGAGGCAGGGGGAAAAGTAACACGTGAGCCTGGTCCCCTGCCAGGCATCAGCACAAAAATCACAGCATGCCTTGACCCTGATGGCTGGAAATCGGTGAGTGTCACAGCTTCCTCCCTTTCTCTCCCACGTTTTAACAGGGTTTCGTGGTTCAAATGTCTTGTGGGCTGGCCAGTCCTGCCTTCCCAGAAGTTCAAATGGCTGCAATGCTCACATGAAAAGAATGGAAGGGTCGGTGTTATTTTGGTTAGCTGAAGCTCAACATGTATCTCTTTAAGGCAGTTTGTGGGGACTTGAGCAAAATGCATCCTCCAAGATTGTTTCTACTAGACGGATGTACCTTTTCCTTATTGAAGATCTCATCAGTGAAAATAATTCCTCAAACCAACCATATTTTGTAGCGTGGTCCTGCTAATAATTCACAAGGATGCTGAAAGCACTTCTGTGATGGACCTTATTCAAACCAATGAAAACTGCATGTGTACTGTGTGACCAAGTATTCCTCGTGTATTCTGAACAGTGGACCTGTCTTTGCAGGTTTTTGTTGACAACACTGATTTCCTTCAAGAGTTGGAGTAAAACTGTGGGGATAGACCATTACCCAGTTTAGACTTGATTGAGGCTGAATATTCTATGCAGGTCTTAGGCATGTGCTTCCATCTGTGACGCTGATGGATAGCTGGGTGAAGCCCTGGCTTTTTATCGTACACAAGCCTTTTTGGGGGAGCACAACTGTTTCTCAGTTTGTATGTTGAAGTAGCTGGGGAAAGTCTCCTCTAGAAAGAAGTGATTTTCACGCTTTTGGTGTAGGAGTATGTCCAGCAAGGCTGATATGTAGGAGCAACTATTTGGGCATTTATATAGTGTTTCAGGCAAGTTTTGGTGCATTGGCTTACCTACTACCATGATTTTTTTCTGTGGTTTTTCTTCATCTTGACTGTCGTATCCTTGATTTGGTGTCTGTGTGCTTGTGTGTGTCTGTATCTTGCATCAAAATTTGAAGTCTGATTGCAGGGAATGGCGAGCTTACTCTTGGTGCACTTACTCTTGGTGCACTTCTGACAACAGCATATATCTTACAGTTTTCACATTGCCAGGCTTCAACCTAACGGATGATAAAGAATCATTGTTACTGCCCCTTTATAAGGCCAGCACTGCAATTTTTTTGGTTGTTACAGAGTTGAGAACATTGTCATTGTTTCAATTCATTGAGTGCCAAGTTCTAGGTTCTGAAACCTAACCTCCTAATACAGGGTTGAACTGGGTGGCCACAGACACCCTGCAACTTAAATTCTCTCATCAATTCTTTGCACATGATAGGAACCGTCCAATCTTTGTGCATGATAGTATATGATACATTGTACCTATTCACCAATCTGAGAGGCCAGAGACGGTGTGGCCTAGCCACCACGTGACCACCCTTGAGAGTTTTGGGTTTCAAAATCCAAGAGCCATCTTTAATCTCATGCGAGTTTCCCTAGTGAAGTAAATATACAGTCAAAAGTATATTCGGGACCCGGGTAGGTATTACTTCAGTAAATGAATCACTGGGGTTTAGGGGCTCGCTTGTTTCTATCTTCCAGACCCCTGCACGCACAACTTGCAAGAAAGATACTCCTGAGAGATGTGGGTCCACCAGAAAACCTGCTAGATAACCTGTAATTGGTGGCATGATTGGAGAGATCATAATTGATTGATTTTGTGAATAGCGTGTCATCGTCATCTCAATTGTTCACTGTGCTGGCATGTGAATAGTGAGTTTGAGTTTTGCTCTCTGGTTTGCAGATAAGTAGTCCAATACATCCGATAGTACAAAAGCCCTAAAGAGCACCACCGCCATCCGGCAGTACCCTTGCTCTAATATACTCTGGCTTCTGCCAGACTCTTCTCTCTCTCATCACACATACAAAGATCTTAGGAAAACAAACAATGTGGATTGCAATGACATTTGCAATCCTATCCGGACCGGTCCAAATGAATGCCAGACTCCAGAAGGAGACCGGGACAATATCTTGTTAATTACCCACACCAAAGTACACTTGCACTAATCATATAACCCCCACTGCTAAACAGTACTAAGTTGACCTTGGAGTTAATCCCTAATATTTAATCTGTTTGGTGCGGTTTCCCAATACGGAAGAATCAAACAATTATCTGTCCTCTGCATGCCCCAATAATGACATAATCTGGACTTGGATATGCCTTTATCCACTGAGTCCCACTTTCTATCTACCACTTACTTCAATTATTATATGTATATCCAGGGGCCTGCTAAACCCGGACCATGTTTCTCTGGATATAACACAATCGCATATCTCGATTCTCAGCTGTTTTGTAAGCTTATTATCGTTGTTATCGATGTGAGTTGGAAGGTTGTGACCAGTGTTGGACTGGTATATAGGTGAAGGACTGGTATAAAGTACTGGTATATGCACTGGTATTAGATACCAGACCAGTCTGGTATCATTTGGGAGAATACTTGGTCATGTACCAGACCAGGCTGGTATCAGTTTTTTCATACCAGCCTCAATACCAGTACTCCCCCGCAGTCTACCTCATTTACTATGGTATGTGTACCATATTAATTTATGTGTACATTTGCCTATACATTTGTATTTATGTATATTTACTTCTAAAGCCATCTTGAATTACAAGTTTATCAAATAGAAAATATCAAGTGAAAATAACTACAATACACATAAAGGATGATACCAGAGTTGATACCTCATACCAGCTGGTCATGATACTCATACTCATACTAGTATTTGGACAAATATACATCCACCATTATAGAGACCAGACTGGTAAGAAAACTTTGTGATACGTCCGGTACCAGGACCAGACTGGTATGTTAAAAACTTGATACCAGTCCAACACTGGTTGTGACTCTGCGTCTGCATAAGCCTTTTTTTGGCATTTCGGCTCCCAAATAATGCGTCTCTAGTCTCCACCAAGTTGGCCTACGGTTCAGTGTTTGTATTTTTCGGTTATTAGTAATATTACTTGTGAACAAGTATAGGTAGTCAGCACTGGAATCAAATTTGTACTTTACTGAGATATGTTTGGACTGTTTAATAACCATTTCTTTTTCTTCCTTTTTATTCTTTTTCTTCTTCATTTTTGAGGAAAAGGGGAGGAAGCCCTTGAGAGCTTTATTTATGATTATTGAAGGCAAAAAATTAAAACCCTTTGAAGCTCTCACAAAAAACCATGAAGGATAATCCAACAAACAGTGAACTAGGCTCGGAACTGTGGATGCGTACAAGGACCAAAAGCGGTCCACACAAAGCATCCTGCGCACTGCATTTGTATTGTGTAAGATGGTCTTACTCCCAAAAAAAGGCAGCCCATGTGATGGAGTGACTTGGGCCGGGTGACATCAAGAAGCATCATGAATAATCAGAATCCTGTAGTTAGGTGGGGAAGGTTTATCTTGGTGCCATATCTTGGTGCCATATCTTGGTGAACAGAATCCAGTGCCAATCTCTCTCAGACCTAGATGATGTTTAACATTTTGAAGGCTTCAGTAAAATTAAGTAGATTTACATATTACACTAATTTAATATATTTCATATTCACAAGTTACAAGGCCAAAAAATCTTGCCTTACCTCTTTTCACAGCCCACTTGCCAAAGCGTTAGCATAGACGACTGATGTTCATGTATTATCCATGTTATAGCGGCCTAGATGGAACAGTTTACAGCCAATATGGACAAGTAGATGGATATGTTATTATTCTTCTTTGTGTCGCATGAGGCTTGACTCGTCACTGTGGCGTTGAAAGAGGTTACTTGAGAGAGGCTATTGTTCTCTTCACTATATTTAGGGGTCCTGTTTTGGAACGGTCGCTTGGGGTGTAAGTTTTTTTTTCCCTTTTCAAAAATTTAACCAGAAATTAAAAACAAAATGCACTTCAGTAGTGGATATAATCGTCTACGTTACCTGCACCTCGATTCTCCACTGCCAGAAAATATAATAAATCTTATTCCAAGGGGGGAGGGTTGACCACTGCACAGCTGAGTAAGTATGGTCACCCTTACATCCCCAATCTTAGTAAACTAAGTAGTATGTACAGAAACCTGTAATGACGTAATTAAAGCGATTCTAAAATTATCATTGTTTAATCTATTTCTTTAATTGCCGCATCCAGCACAAGGTTCCATGTTCCATCCTTCCATGATCCAAGTTGGCAAACGTACAACATAGTGACTAAATAAATATCCAACAGTAGTAGCAAGTGACAAATGACCCAATTTTTTATTTTATTTTCCATAAGTACAAAAATTTTAGCGTGACAATAATTTATCGCAACCAAAGACCATTAGTGGGACAAACACCTTGAAGCATAACGCAGCATAAGAACGAGGGAGACGACGCAACCAAAGTTAGCGTAAGACAAAGGCAGAGGTACTACTATGTAGTTGAGGTCATTCCTTGCAGTATCGAACGTAAAGACCTTCTAGAGCCATTTTGTTGGCGTCCCCCACCCGGATGCGGCACACGCAAGATTTGGAATAGTTTGCGATTCGCAGGGCTATATTTGTAGTTAACATCACTTCAAGGCTGATCGATGCAACTGGCAAGCATCCACCACTAGGTAGCGGTAGCCCCTTTTATAGCTCTATCACAATTCAATGGAACACTTCAACTTGGACAAACAGTTGACTCCTTAACTTAACCCTAATTTATTAGCCTTAACTCAGCCTCAACAAATCCAATTTTACTAAAAGCTCATAAACCCAGATACTCCTACTATGTATCATATAGCCTTATATATCGGGCCCCATTTGACTCCCCAGTTGACCAGGAAGGACGACGGATGGATGAACATGTGGATGAACAGACTCAGATTTATCCCGGCAGTCAAACGCCGAGATATTTGTGGGGGACCGGTGACAGCTCCGGAGGCGAAATCGAGGGGCGGGGCTGGCGCCATCCGCGCCATTAAAATTTGTCGTAGCCGTGCATTATCTTACTGTATACTACTATTAAACTGGGGCCAGCCACGTGCCCCGTGCATTAAATAGGTTGACGGAATACTGGGATTATATTCCCCCTGCAACGGGCGGCCCACAGGCGCCGAGGAACCGGCAGCATCCGGTCTGCATGCAGGCTGGATACGCTCGGGACAGACCCCCTGCAGCTGCGACGGCCACGTGCCAGTCAGCCCGGGAGCGAAGGGGCATGTGAGCAGTGGCCGGCCACGTGCTGGCCAACACTTTCTGCTGCCTTCTCAATCATCCATCCCTCAACCACCTCTCATCCACAGCAACGACATCTGTTCTTCCTGCTTTCTGGGGTCAACTGGAATTACATTGGCTCGCGACTGCTGAAGCAAACTTCGAACCGGCACGTGTCCAGATCTACACTGCGAGAGTCGGAAACGGGGCCGGCTAACGGAAGCCGGGTGGGAAACTGCATGCGCCGTCTCGTGGACGAAGTTCATCTGGAGTTGGATGGTTAAAGCGGGGCTAAACTAGGTGCGGAGATATAGCCATGTGGCTATGAGGACCCGGCAAAACTACCGGGCGGCGATGGCTGTCGCCCCCTTCTAACTGCCGTAAAGCGCAAAAGGACCCGGTGACTCGCCGGGTCACCTGCCCTTTTTGTTTGATGTGCTTGATTTCTTGTCGTCGCCCTACTGGGGGCCCCCCATTGTCGCCCCACGATTTCGCCATGTGTAGCCACTGAATGAAACTCTTTTTCATTGCCTCGTACGTTTTCATCCATCCCCAAACCCCTAATCTATCCACCTTGTTGGTGCAAGAATTATTTCAGTTGCGAGCGCGGTGAGCGGATGGACAGTTGAGAAATATGAAGAAAGAATTGCGAAAGAATGTGCGGAGAGAGAATCAGTGCGGTCGCATGCATACGTCAAAGTGGACATGGTTTTGGTTATTGGCTTCTTGTACCATCTCTCCAGATGATTGTTTCGGACCGGGTTGTCCATTGAGGTCCGTCAACGGTCCACACTCAGGGTGACTTGCGCTCTATGTTGTGTGACGGATAACAAAAACCTTGTGCTCGTAACTTGAATCCTTGTAGCGGAAATGAACTAGTAACATGCTGAATTGTTGGGGCCGGTGGTGACCAATCGGCCTTGATACTAGCTGGGTTGGTGCTACACTTGGCCTTACCATTGTCATGTCGGCGCCGCCGGTGACCCCTGTGATGCTTCAGGACGGATATGCCTATTGTCCTACTGAAATCTGAATGAATGGTGAATACTTATGTCCATCTATTCTAAATTATTAACTATTATGTATTCCTAATACAGAATGATAGTTATGAGGACATTTAATATGAAACTACATCACTTTCTGCTTGAGGGAGAAAATAAAACCATCATCGAAAACGACCGGGCGATTAGTCGATTACCTAGTTGCTCCTAAAGTCCACACAAAAACCATCGGATAAACCGTTGAATTCGAGAGATGATCGGAACACAACGAACTTATTTGGACTATGAACAAAAGCTCATTGCCGGTGGCAGCGGATGAGGAGTTCGGATAAGCACCCGTAGTAAGGTGGCAGCGGATGAGAAGTTCGGGTGCTCTTCGGATAAGCACCCATAGCAAGATACCGTTCCGCACGGTGGAAAATAAATCATTAATCTATGGCCATAATATTATGCAGAGTTCGGATAAGCAGCCGTAGGAAGGTGGCAGCGGATGAGAAGTTCGGGTGCTCTTCGGATAAGCACCCATAGCAAGATACCGTTCCGCACGGTGGAAAATAAATCATTAATCTATGGCCATAATATTATGCAGAGTTCGGATAAGCAGCCGTAGGAAGGTGGCAGCGGATGAGAAGTTCGGGTGCTCTTCGGATAAGCACCCATAGCAAGATACTGTTCCGCACGGTGGAAAATAAATCATTAATCTATGGCCGTAATATTATGCAGAGTTCGGATAAGCACCTAGTAAGATACCGTTCCGCACAGTGGAAAATAAATCATTAATCTATGGCCATAATATTATGCAGAGTTCGGATAAGCAGCCGTAGGAAGGTGGCAGCGGATGAGAAGTTCGGGTGCTCTTCAGAGGCACCCATAGCAAGATACCGTTCCGAACGGTGGAAAATAAATCATTAATCTATGGCCGTAATATTATGCAGAGTTCGGATAAGCACGTAGTAAGATACCGTTCCGCACGGTGGAAAATAAATCATTAATCTATGGCCGTAATATTATGCAGAGTTCGGATAAGCACGTAGTAAGATACCGTTCCGCACGGTGGAAAATAAATCATTAATCTATGGTCTTAATATGATGCAGACCAAGAAAAAACAAATAATGTAAATGGGGCCAAAGATGCCCATAAAAGAGTAAAATATTGAGGGGCACACAGCATACCCGCAATCATGGCCATGTGCCCATGCGCCATCATGCGCTCCTCGCATGCCACTGGTGGAATGACGCGCAACGTGTGGCTGCCCCACATGGCGCCATGGCATGGATGGGGTGGGGACGGATGGAAGGCGAGGGTGCAGCGTGGATGGATGGAAAGAGAGGAATGGTGGCAACCGTCCGTTTGCTGCCATGGCCTGCTGGAGGCCGCCATCTTGAGAAAGCACCGGCCTGCGCTCTGTCTGCGTCCCTCGCTCTCCCTCTTCGTGCGGACAAGCCCTTGTCCAAAGCCGTCGTCAGCGCGAATCAATCGGAGGGGAGCAAGAGCGGTGCAGAGATTATTAAGATTGAGTGGAGGTCTAGCTCGGGCTGTCACGGACACGGATTGCTTGAGGTGCGGGAACGGTTTCTTGTTGTAGGTGTGTCTCTGTGTGAGTCCGTCTTCTTGCGTTTCATTGGCTTGGTTGCTTTTGAGAACCCTACAACATTCGGTGTGATTAGAGAATCACACTGTTGTCTCCGCCTTGGCCGATCTTGGAACTTTCTTTTTCCGTCTCGATTTTCTTTGTAGAAGGCGTCTCTGTCAGCCGAGGGTTCTAGTTTCGGTAGCGGGTGAGGGAGTCGCGGAGTCGCTCGTCTTTCTCTCCAGAGCCGTTGTTATCTCATTGCGGTCTCTTGTGGATTGCGCGTTACGTGGCCTGTATGTGCCGGGTTTTGGCTGCGTAGTTATCTTTCTCCTTTGGTTTGTCCATCGTCAGCCGCGTTCTCTCGGTTTATGTTGATTTGGATCTCTTGTCGAGCTTTGTAGGTTTATCGAACACCGGATCTTTTCAGCAACTAGTTTGTGGAGGATTTTGACGAGTGGAAATCGGGTTACAAGCGGGAAGGCAAACTTTGATATTTGGATAGAAGCACGGTAACCGTGCTTCTTAGCGGATTCAGACTGGCAGCCCTGGAGACCGAGATGACTCGCAGGTGCTCGCACTGTGGCCACAATGGACACAATTCGAGGACATGTCCAGATCGAGGGGTGCGGCTGTTTGGTGTTAGGCTGACGGATGGAGTGAGTATGAGTATGAGAAAGAGTATGAGTATGAATAATCTGAGCCACTACGCCACGGCCAACAATCCGCCATCGACACCCGAGCACTCAGAATCGGGAGCTGCGCCTGACGGTTACGTCTCGGATGGTCTTGTTCAGACATCAAGCAATGCTCGAGAAAGAAAGAAAGGTGTGTATTTTGGCTCAACAGCGTGTTTTGTGCTGTACGCATATTTTTGAAGATTGGCCAGGAGTCCCGGGTGCTCGCTGTCGTCACAATTTTTGGGAGGTGTCCTCATCAACTGTAGTTTGACATCCGAGATGATTACTAGAGCCGCAGGAGCGACAGACCAATAGTTAACTGCGAGCTGCATGGAGCTCGACCCCTACTTGTGGAAAGAAATGCGGTTGATTGGAGGACATTGATTGTATCTTGTTCTTTCCAAGAGATGATTTGCAGTCTATATACCTGAGTTTCCTCATATTTTAAACAGGCTGTCCAAGTGCTTGAACGCCTTAAAAATCTGGTCGGAGTGATGTAATAGCCATCTCCCGCTCATACATGACTAAAGTAGTAGGATATTCATATGTCGACGGACAGCGTAGATGAACTCAAAGTCTTCCTAGCCTTTGGATTGTAGATCACATGTCTAGGTTTAAACCTCCTGGTCCGGGGCAAGTCTGGCATTGAACGGCTGATCCGGTAAGGCATTGGTCTGATCCGTATCCGCAGCAGCGGTCAGACATCGGTGCCTTTAGGGAAGCGTTGGTCACTTGGAAAGTATCAAGTTGGTGAGGATGTCATGCCCTCCTAATAGCTGAGGGATTTAGATTCGGCTATCAGTGTCCTGACTGTTGAGTAAGCTCTCCAAACACCCAGACTACAGGCATCTGCACTCAAGAATGATTGGCCAAGAGCCTGTGATGGCCAATACTGACATGTGGTGTTTAATTGTAACCTGAGTTTCTCACGTGAGGCTGTGGGTGTACTTAGGTTGAAGGCAAAGATGATGAAATGAATGGTTAAGCAAGTTCTGAATAGCAGCAAACACTGTCTGTGCAATGCTATTCTGACAAGCCAAGGTGATGCTGATGCAGGGGTGCCATGGACCGAGGAGGAACACCGCCTGTTCTTGCTGGGACTTCAGAAGCTTGGGAAAGGTGATTGGAGGGGTATCTCAAGAAACTTCGTGCAGACTCGAACACCAACTCAGGTGGCTAGCCATGCGCAGAAGTATTTTATCAGGCAAAGTAATCTGAACAAGAGGAAGAGGCGGTCAAGTTTGTTTGACATAGTTTCTGAAACGGTATGTTACATGCTTGCCGTCTTTTGAAAGTATTCATGGTGTCCTCCTCACCAAATGGTCTGAAGATTATCTACGTCTACTGGCTTGGAGTGCAGTGGATCTGTCTGCCTCTTGATTACTGAAGATGTAGATGTCAACAGTTCATCGTATCTCCTTGTTCTACTAATCGTAGCATTGGACTGAAAAGCTCTGCAAGGCCATCTGTGACTGACATGAATGAATTATGTTCATGAGTCTGTATTAATGCTCACAGTCTGCTGGTATGCCTGCAACTTTTAGAGTGGTTTTGCATCGTCTTTTGTCTTCTGAAGTTTCAGATCTTTACCTGAAAGAAATTTGCAGTTGAAGGCAAGTGCAAAGGTAGATGTGTGGTGCATGAATCTTTGTAGTGACCACTACGACACATGAATATGTATCACAGCAATACCTTCTTCGCCAGTTCACCAATGGTGTTGATTGTCTTTGACGTGCATATCTTCACAAGACTGAACAGGATATCTGCATGGTAGACTTACCCTTTACACTAGATTCCAGCCCCGAGAAGGATTGGTCAAGTTTCACTTTAGCAGATTTTGACATAAATATCTTGCTGGTGTCTTGCAGGGTCCAAGCCCGATGGTGGAAGAGCCCATTTCTAAGGCTCTCCCAGAGATGTCTGCTCCTCTGCATCAGCTTAGCTTAGGGCCAAGTCCAATGTATTCGGGGATTTACTATGATCCAGCCGTGCCGCATGGATTTGGAATCCCTACCAGACCGTATGCAATGGCGGCCCATATGGCAGCTCCAATGAACATGCCTGTCATGTCTGTAGGAAGTGGACCTTCCGAACAGGCAACTGAGGTTGCAGGATTGGGGTACAGTGGGGATGTCAGCAGATCTGTTCTCCAAAGACCAGTTGCGGTAGCAGCTACTCCCGCTTCTGTTAGTTCGGCAGTGCCTGGAGGGTTGGCAATGAATGCTCCCCTTGGCATCACAAACATTTCCGCCTCACACATGCCTTATCCCTTTCCTATGTGGCCAGGTCTCGCACCGCAGGAATACAGCAGGACAATTACCTCATCTTCCCCCACAAATCCCAAAGTTGTGAGACCAACGGCTACGGTGCCTACTGTGCCTGTTAAGATAGATGAGACCAGGGAGATGTCACAATTGAGCTTGGGATTGTCTCCTCCAGAGCCCTCGTCTCTTACTTTGAAACTGTTGGACCAGCCTTCCAGGCACTCTTCGGCATTTCATGTCAACACCTCTTTTGACACAAGCAGTTTGGGCTCAGGTGGCAATGCAATCAGCGTGGTTTGAGGAAAGCCAGGAGATAGATTTTTGGAGGTGAAAACAGATGGGGTCCAATGTGATTGTGGTGTAGATACAATGCAGCTGGGTCGATCCCTCCTGGAAAGATTGGGCGTTTCTGGTGTCTGTAGACTAATTTTTATGTACATAGCTACATTCATTGCTGTGCCAGATGCTAGTCAGTCCCCAGGTTGTAAACTATGAAGGAAAGAGAGTGTGGAGAAATACAGAGCGTAGCGGCTCCCTCCTGGAATAGGCATATGGGTGGTGGAAAGCCTGCGACGATCCACACTGTCAACTAAAGTTTCCATCGCGGTACATTTTGACTCTTGATAGGCGACAGCAGCCCAAATGTTTGCGATGCATGTCATAAGCAAGCAGTTGTGCCGTTGTTGGTAGCTTTCCATTGGTATGGGGGCTGGGTGGCCCTGTTATTGATCAAAGCAGTGATTTGAGTGGATTGTCTACTGTTGCCAACTTACTGTCTTGCAAGTGCGGACATTGTCCTCTTGCCTTTCTTTCTGAATGTCACCTTTGGTTGCTCATACATGTGAACCCTGGACAGGGGTTTAGACCGTGTCTGGTTTTTGTTATTTGTATCATTAGCCTCCAGTGGGATTCTCTCTCCACTCACCTGGCCTTGACTTCCAGACAAATGGGTTTTTAATGCTCATAGGTGGCCCAGGGTTCTGAGGATGGGAACAGAATGTGGAGACTTGTTTTTTTAGCTCTTCACCTGATACATGGCAGTTTCCAACCTGGGAACTGCATGAACTCTGGAAAGTGTTGAATATTTTGGGCCACTGTTGTGCCTGTGCTGTCAAGGAATGCAGATGAGATTGCTTGACGGGTAACTTGCCAGATCCAAGGATGCTTACACCCTTCCGTATTTCTTGCAAAGGAACGGAGAAGTCCCTCTACCAGAACCATGGTTCTGTGGAATTGTTGTGGAGACGGACTACAGTGCTGATCTGGTGCCTGTCTATCACGAGGAAGGGTTGAGCCACAATATATAGCTCAACATAACAGAGTTCTTCAAGGGTGTTCATGGCATAACTGGTTGTCCACATGGTAATGGAAGACGGCTTTGGGTAAATATGTCTGCAAAATACGTTCACATCTTGAGGTCTGCTACACAATGAGCCAGTCTTGGCAAAACTGACGGGGTTCTAGCATCCAAGAGTACTAGGACAACATGCGTTTTGTCAAGTACTTGGAGTACATCCATGATGCTCCCGAATTTGGCATATACATGTTGAGAAAGGTGTTGTGTGGGAACACTTCAGCCTGAATCCACATTGGATTATGTGAGACTGCACTAGCTCCCCTCTGCTAGGCCTTTCATCTTGATGAACTTATTTAAGAGAGACGCATCTGAATTTGCTGAAATGCCTCCTTGGTTCAAAATTTCTATAACCTCTTTGAATTGTTCTGCCACACATAGTGTTCTCACATGCCCAGAAGTGCATCCCTGTCTTGGTCCTCTGTCAGAAATCAAATATTGGTTATGGTGGAGGTGCTTTATCAACTGTGCTGATACTCTTGCTTCCAGTTGACCATCTGTACCATGCAGGTTTCTTGTAGCTATCGGTCCACAATGCTGCTTCCGGCCCTCTGGAGTGAATCTGGACCAACACTGCATCCCTACCACCTTCACCTACCTCTGGGCAGCACCTACACGTTGATAAGATACACATATAACAGACATTCACTTGAGTGCCTCGTTTATCCTACTGTTGACTAGGCTTCCAAACCTTCTCCTCACCTCGAGGTGAAGATGTGGCCTTAGATATGATCACTGAACACAACTTCAGGTTTGGAATTTTGGGCTTCACATTTTGCAGATCCTGGGCCGACTACATTGAGACACCCTCCATGTTTTGATTCTGTGATGGCTTACTTTGGATGGAGACTTGTCTGCCATACCCTTGTTATAAGTTCAGAACAAGGTTGACCTTGTTGCAGTCCTCTCCCTATGTATACCAAGGGCTCAGGTTTGCTCGAGCCTGTTAAAACATAAAATTGCCCATTAGAGAGAGGGAGAGAGAGAACTCCCATCGTAGCTGACATAACTAGAAGTCACTTCACCTTATGGCTACCACCTCCTTTCAAGTGTGGGCCGGGCCCTATAAACAAAGTGCGGATGTGCAGCTATGGTTGTTTTCCAGTTTGCATTTGTTTGTGATAACCGCGGTTAGGGATGTAGTGGCGATGGTATTCATGTTTGAATGTGCAAGTGTGCAAGAGTGAGTTTGAGGTTGGTATGGAGAGAATCAAGGTTTTCTGTATGTGTGGCGGTGGATAAACAAAATATTTATATTTTATCCGACACACGTTTGCAGTTCATTAAGAAGTGGTCTACGTATATGGAGGCAGTGTCGAAGAGGTGGACAATTTGCACGACGACAGTGCTAGAATGTGCACGCCTATACTCCAATAAGGTAGAAACACCTAAAATGGATCATTTAAGAAATGTGTGCAATTTTAGGTGTGCAGTGTTGTCATATATATTTTTCTGATGTGGGCACAAAGAAATGAAATTTAATGAAAAAAAGATAAATAATTTCCGAATTATTTTGTAATATTGGTGAATATTCAATGTGAAATCATGGAATAACCTTGAATGGAGGTAGGCGGTACTATTTTGAACCACAAGTGCACTCTGTTTGGAGCCAAAGTGCCCAAAAAGTACACGTCCTCGTCCTCTTTCACTTCACTGATTAAACACCATAGTAACATAGACCATGTCAGTCGACTAACATAACCATTTATTGACCTCAAAGTAACCTCCCACCTTAAAGAAAACTCAGCTCAAGGTCCATATGGAAGAAACTCAATCCAGATCATTGATCAGGGAATGTGATCCCCTCTCCTACATGTTTGGATTAGTTGTTCTTGTCTCCACTCATTCATGACTTGATACTTCTCTCAAAGTGCGCGGCGGTGTTTATTAACTTGTCCATCAAGTGCTGTCATCATGATCATGTATGAGTTAAAAAGGTTCATTGGAGTTCCGTTGTGGCTCACCACATGACTTAACCTGGACCATGTGTGATCAAAGCACCTTTTAAAGATGGCATAAGGTATTTTTCTAGGGGTCCGTATTGGGATGTGCTCCATTTTAGGTGTTTCTACCTTAGTAGCTTGTAGAAGATGACGTATACATGTATTACACTTGCATTCACGACAGCCAATCTATATCACGTATATGTAGATATGTTGACCTTAATGAAATCTCCCTTTTTATCAGCAATGTTCCGGTTCTTTGTGTAATAATAGTGAAGAGCCCACCCTCCAGCATTGTTGTCTTAAGATTATAGGAGCATTTTTTTTTCTTTTTTTTCTTTTTTGTGCATTTAGTTTGTATTGCTTGGTCTTATATCTCTCATTTCATATTGTATTTTCAATGAGGTGAATGGCTTGTTGGGTATTTTAAGGGGGGTTGCTGTGGCAAGTAGGATCTATGGGGATAGTTGCGATAGGCATAAACATGGGTGAGAACTTTTTTTCTTCTAATAATTCCAAGTAAATTTTTCTACTATATGTATATGTATATGTGTGTATATATATATATATATATATATATATATATATATATATCACTTTCATAATAGAGAGATGATGCTGCCACATCAACAACGGTGACAGACCCTATTGATGCAACAGTACCCTATCATTGTGACCAGCTTATGACTTGTATTTCTGTTTTCAAACATAATAGTACCCTTATAATTGTGGATTGTGCTAGATAGAGGCCATCCCCCCTAAAAGGAGGCAAGGGGAAGACGCTCTTATTTGAATTAACTCCTTTATATATATAGGAGACAAAGCCAGGCTGTTTGTCAAATTAAGAAAGGATGGGGAAAACATAACCTCGACAAGGCTGTAAGGTAAACCAATGGGGACGTCCCAAAGAGACGCACAATGGGCAACTCAGAGCAGCAGCAGGTTCGGAGTGAAAACAGACACGCTACTTCAGAGGCTGCAGACCTTCACGGTCTTTTACAGAGTCAAACTGGCGATAATTTCAAGAGCATAATGAGCAGTTGTGCAGCATCTAATTGGCTGGACATCGTAATGGGCTGTACAAAATCAAGCCTACGATTATGCCAAAGGATATTGCACCAACGTTGCATATTTTGCTTCTTAGTTTGCCTCTAAAACGGCAGAATCTGCCTCAAAAATCCTTACTATATACCTATATATGAATATATTTATTAAACTTAAAACCCGTGCCCAACTCGCTTCAGTGCCCCTCAGTAGCTGGTGTGAGCGGGTTTTGGATGCACTAGGTGGTTCGGGTCAGTGTTCGTTTTTTAAATGAACCACGGGTCCGGGTATTTGGTGCCGTTGCGGGTTTAGGTTCCGGTTACCCGGATCTTAACCCCCAAGTACGCGGGGTCACGACCCGTACGTACCTGCACAACATTGGAAGAAACGTGAAATAGAATGAATGAAAAATTGGCTAAATCAAATAGAACACTCATCTAAGGTGCATTGAGAAAATAGGCGTGGCATGGGGAACAGCTTTGGAAGGGGTTGGTATCACGTGAGCCGGAAAAAAAAAGCCCGCGTGAGCATGAGCACAACCCCTATACCTATAACTCCCACAAAAGAGCCATTATCTCAGACAGCCTTAGTTTTGCAGCCATTGATGGTGCCTTCTTAGGTAGAATCGGCAGCAGCTTGCCCATACATAAAACAAGCAGCTAGACACGTAATGGCTCCACCCTCCAATATAGAACATATAAGACAACACTAATGTAAATGATAATTTTTAACAACATGATTTGGCAATGTGAAAGTTATGTATATAGGTTTGTGATCTACCTATGTAACTCCGGATATGCATTGTTGATTTGGTATATTTGTCCAAATGTGATCCCAATTGTGAATCATATATTGTAGTAGCTTGCATAAATTGAAGTGTCATGTTAGTCGTCCTCATAAATTTTAACAATTGTTTTGACATTGATGAATTATTTTCTAGTATATTAATGATAAAATCACCCATGATAATAATGAGGAAGCAAAAACTTGGCATTTTATCAACAATTGTTTGTAAATAAGATAAAAATATGGATATTGAAAGTGACATAGGTTTGTAAATGACAATAATATGAATAGCTCTTCTTGTATTTTTGTTGAAAGTGACCATTATATATTCAGCACCAAAAGATGAAAAATCTCATATGATGTCAACGATATTGTTTTGTAATATGTTATATAGTAGCATTGTACCATGGCTACCATGAACAGCCACATGCGAATATTTTGTGGTATCTATAATAAATTTAAGTCAAAATTTTCAAGATTAAAATGTGTTTCATTAAAACATAAAATATGAGCTGCTTATAAGTTGCGGTTTGCAAATATATCTTCTTTATGTGATAACCATGATATAGTATTTAAATGTTGTATAAGAATATGTGATTGTATATATATATAGTCAAAGTTGGAATGATATAAATATTCTTTAGACAAAGTTGTATAACTTAAGTCATGTTTATGTACTCCTGTTGGATCAAACGCCAAATAATCTAGAGTTAAACTTTATGAACGATGTATACTTCGTGCAACTATTAATTGAATAGGAAATTGGGTTCTCGTAATATATGTGATGTATTGGATCTTATTTGAATTTCTTTTGGAATGGGTTGAATTGGAGTCCATAACTTATTTCTTATTGAGTTATATAAATGAATATTTTTTACACGTGTAGCAACACCAAATTTTGGATTAGTAAATTGTATCTATATATTGTTTTTATTTTATTTTATTTTTGTAAAGGAAACCTGGGAGCGACTGCTCACAATTCAGGCCCTTGAGGAACGGGAAAAATTAACCCCCTTTCAGATAAGCCATTGGGCACAATTGTATCTATATTAAAGGAGTTGAATTTGTTAACACTGAAGTGTGTTTAAATATACCATCCGCTTCGTTTACCAGACCATCATGTGTTGCATAGTTTCTCGCACATAACAACTCTACTAACATTTCTTGTTTAACACAAATGGTTGTATGTAAGCCAATTGTATTGGCTACATTATCTGAAAGCTTAAAAGTGGATGGTCGACATGTATCATTATGTTTATCATAGCTTCAAAAATGTACATATACATTCTTTAGTTTACAACTTTGTCTATTTATAGTTTCAATATCAAATTGAGTTGTCATGGTAGTTCGCAGTCTGCTCAAGATGGCAATGAATTCAACTGGCTGATTGAGGCGTTATCGATTAAGTTCGTAACATTTAATACCACCTTGCCAAAAACCACGTAGTATAGCATCGGAAGCTTCATTTTCTTCTTGAAAACCCATGAATTCACACTAGCGGCATTTGGTAGAAATCTCCAGTGATAATAAGATCAACATTATCAAAGTAAGTATTATGAATTCATTTTATTGCTCTCAATCGTTGATCAGCAAACGCAAACATCCTACTACCTACAAGAGACACATCTAATACCATAAGTTGTACTTCATCAAAAAAATTTACTAATATGTTTAGTCATTCAAAACCTAGCAATGACAAATCTTTGCAATTAAAAGGTATATTAAGTCTTGAGTTAGATGCCCTGAGATTTTTCTTTTTTTCTTTTTTTTCTTTTTTTCTTTAAGTGGATCAGGTTGTGGATATCTATTGTAAAATATCAATAAACCTTGAATAATAAGCAATACAAAAATGTTATTTCAGTTCCTGCTTCCCTTGTTAGAAACAAGTGCAAATGTTATGTTTGTTTACTGTACATACAATCATCAAAAATTGCGCATTGCTCTATATTCGAATTTTTCGTAGTTGTGCATAAAATTATGTCGTTGAAACAATATTATCAGGCGGAGAAAAAAAATATGCATCAAGTAGTGTCGATAAACCGATTTCAGGTGGAATTCAATAGCTATATCATCTGATTATATCCAGTACTATTTACTAATGATTTTGAAATAAATTATGCATCAACATCAACATCAAGAAAGTTATTTATCCATATATTAGTATCATTGATTATGACTAATTTATGAGCATTTGTTTCTAACATACTCCAAGATGATGTATTAGTATCATTTTGCTGATGTTGATTCTTTCCCCATTCATGATTCATTCATTTGGGGAATTGAAGTTTTCTCTATGCACTTGAGTCTCAATAGGAGAGATGATTGAATAAAAGTGTCACTGTTCCGTTTGTATGCTTTTGTATTGAGAGAACATCAATAGTGCAGCAACACTACTATGAGGTTGAAACTTGTATGTGAATTTATTGAGCGTTCTGCCACGAGGGCGTTAGCTTGCAGCTTCCGGGACCAAGGACTGCAGACAAGACTCAGATCAAGTTGTCTTTTTGGACATATTGGCGGAAGACCACATTGTGTCCTACAATATTAGTAGAAGTTATGGGATCAAACATTTGCTTTCCCACCGCTACAATGCAAAAAAGAAAGAAAGACGATGAAATCCTTTATTTATTTGTGGTTCTAGAACCGGTTACTGTTTACCTCCCTCTTGCCATACTACCAAGTAGTGCACTAATGACGGAGTTGGCAAGGGCCCTTGGCTCATTCAAGTTAGGTGTACAAGACCTCCGGAAATTTTATGCAGATTGGTGGTGCAAACAAGACATTATAACATCAATGATGATCACCCATAAGAAAAACACCGACAAGAAGAGTGTGCGAAATATTTTTGAGAGAGACACTGTTTCCTACCCATATCATGGAGATGATCGTTGGACATACACTAATACAATAGGGAAAAAAAAGTTTACCATGTTGTAACCAAGGAGAATGTGAAGGTCGTTGTCAAGTTTTGCACGACCTATTGCGTGGAGGGACACCAAAAGCTTGACAGACAATGCATGCTCCACGTTTGCGTAACATCTTTCCCTTTATCAAATTTGAGGATAATGTGATTCTTTGGAAAGTTATTGTGATGGATGAGGTGGATGAGACCTGCCTCAAAAAGCTTGACGGTCACAAATTGAAGTAAGCGGTCAACCTTCTCGCGGAGGCTATAAGGGAAATGCATGTTGCCGGGTTTGTGCATGGTGACCTACGGAAACTGAATGTTATTGCAACTGATGAGAATGGCCGCATAACCGGGGTTCGGATTTTAGACTGGGAATGGACAAGCAAAACAAGAGAACAACGTTATCCACTCTTTATGAACACCACTATACCATGGCCTCCTGAAGCTTCAATTGGCTCATATATAGAAGAGGAGCATGACCTATATTGGGTTGAGACGATGCTACAGAACGTGGATGATTAGAATTTCCACAATTCATGACATGGGCCGCGATGTGTAGTCATGCGATCTGTGAGGCTGGAATGTCTTTGAGACTAGGTGTGCAAAACGCCACCGGAAGAAGCAAGTCAAGTTCCGTGGCATTCTCAAGGGATGTATTCTTCCCAAGAGAATTCAACTTTTCTAAAGATTCAAGAGCGAGAAAGAAAAGATTTTAGCTGAAGCCCAATGGAAGAGTGGATAGTTTGGTAAAGCTTTTAATGCTGGCAGGCTCC
The DNA here is from genome assembly GCA_030704615.1 of Takakia lepidozioides. Classification (NCBI taxonomy): domain Eukaryota; kingdom Viridiplantae; phylum Streptophyta; class Takakiopsida; order Takakiales; family Takakiaceae; genus Takakia; species Takakia lepidozioides. Next base: position 58,135,839 of record CM060733.1, read on the forward strand.
AAATTGTTCGTTCGTATGTGTTAGTCATATTCTGATATTGCAGATGCTTGGACTGTGCTCTGCCCCTTCATTCAATGCTGAGCTTACATCCCAAGCCGGTGGCACACAGATATTTATCTCGATCTTCATTTTTTATGAATAGATGAAAAAATAAAGGTTATTCTCGATAATAATTTACGGAGTCTCGATGTTCATTGCAGTGCACTATCTGTTGTCTAAGGATATAAGATTTTTGCCGAGGCTTTATACTGTGCTACATATTCAATGATACTTTAAATGATTTAATATAGTTGGACGATCTATATATTTATCAATAGCCCCAATGGACCGTGGTGAGCCCCAAGACTCCCCACGACTCCCTAAGCTATCAGATGAATACTTAGTATCTGTAGATTCAGGAGGGAGATGTCGCAAATCTTTGTCAGATTTTAACATAAATGCACATTCTTGAGACGATGATATGTTTATAAATGTGAAAATTTTGGATATATGAAGTAGTGATATAGATAATACAATGTATGCAGCTAATTGAGCTTACATTTATTGCACATTCTAGAACACATTTATCATCCTACAAATTCTAATATTTATATCAACTTATTTTGGTTTATTTTTTCTATTATTGTACGAAATTCATTGGAAACAGTTTTATCTATCTTAATTAAATAAGATGTACAATAACTTGCTACGATGGAGCAGGGCAGTTGCATGAGAATTGATGTTGGATCAGCTGAGGTATTTCGTGGACATAGCTTTATTGAGGAGCATTGCTTTGTTGAGGAGCATTGCTTTGTTGAGGAGCTTGCAATGTATAGACTGTGGGTTGTGTGGGGATTTAGTGCTGGCTCATGTGGGCTGTTTTCTTAGTGTTCGTTATTTCGCAATTCTGGATAGCAATGAGAATTTGTCACATTCCAGAAAGGTACCCACTGTGTGCTGGATGACGTTTGTAATTGGTGCTCAATCTGCCTCAGTCGCACAATTTGCAGGTGCCATTTAATGAGGGCTAAGGTGTGTCTTGTTGTAATTGGTATGTGTTTATAGGGCAATGTGGACTCCTGAAAGCGGTTATATAACCGCCTGTGTATAGGTTGAGTGGAGTGTGTGGTTCTTAGAAGGGTTACAATGTTACTTGCTTGCGTGTTTTGGGTTTTAAACATATTGCTGAATATGGCGTTTGGCCGCAGGTCCTTCAGTGCTGCGTCTGCATACAGTGGCTGCCACTTATATAGGTGGGGTTGTGTATAGTTGGCCAGGTGTTCATAGTAATTTTTTGTTTGTGTAGCATTTGGGGGTTAAGGTGGTGTGTGTAGGGTAGGGGAGGTGGTCAAGCATCGAGGGAACTAGTGCTGGGGCTGTGTGCTGGGGCTGTGTGCTGGGGGTAGTTGTTATAGTCAATTCTTCCTTAATTTTTTCAGAGGTCCGTGAATGTATCTAGTCTGTTTTATGGGGAGAAAGCTTTGGCATTGAAGTAACCAGCATGTATAGTGATAGGAAGACCTTGGAGCAATCGGTGTTATTACATCATGATGCAGTAGTAGACAAGTAAAATTCAGCAGGTGATCAGCAGGCTGGTTGTTGTGGAGCCATCCAGTGAGGGAGGGTAGCCTAAATATGAGATAGTGGTTGTAATTGGCCGGAAAGATAGTCCTTCCAAATTGCTCAAGTAGCCACTTTTTGATTTTTGTAGGTGGGTGATAAGCAATAAGGACGTGTAGTCAATGATAGTGAAAGACGTGCCATGAAACAAAATGAAATGAAAATGAATGAAATGAAACAAAATGGTACTTTATTACATCTGCGGAAAGCTCAAAGAGCTTATGGGACAAAATGAAAAACACAAAGTAAAAAAGCAGCCCAAAAGCTATTGTTGCTCTGGGGATTGCCTAAGGGTCAAGGCCTCGCGCAAGTAAGCTGCCAAGCAGTTCTGATCCTCATAATGCAAGATTTCAGTGAGTTCCACGGAATAGACCATCTACCCATGGAGGTTTCTTGTAGTTATTGATCCACAGGGAATCATAGGTAATCTTGTGCTTGAAATTTGGCCCTCTAGGATGAATCTGGACCACACTCTATCCATGCCCCTGCACAAATCATGCATTCATCCTTGCCTTGCTGCTAGTAGCTGACAATGACAACCTACATTTGTTTTAGGAAACACCCAACTCAGCTTATCACACTAATTCTTATGCTCAATTGCGTCTGCTACTCTCTGAAATGTAGCAGGCATTCACCTTTTTGCCTCGGTTGTCCCATCATTGACTGGGGGCAAAAAAATATTCATTCCACAGCTTCTCCTCATGTTTGTTACTTGTTTTTTGATACTTTCTTGTTGTCACATAGCAGTATCATGTCAAAGTCACTCCAAACTAGATTCACTCAACCAGCTAACTTGCAGAATTCAACATGGAAATTTTGGGCCGATTCTGATAAAAGGGAAAAACAGGGTGAAATGTGCTGAAGAAGATGCCTTCATTAACAATGTCGGATTTTATCAATTGTGCCGTTGCTGCCAGTTGACCATCTACCCATGCAGGTTTCTTGTATCTTCATAGTTAATCTGGAGCTTGAAGTCCGACCCTCTTGGGTGAATGTGCACCCACACTCTATCCTTGCTCCTTCAGCTCTCCATGCCTCGCACGAATCATGCATAGTGAGCTGAGGAGCCAAGCTGCTTCAAGCCATCTGTACACTACTAAGGGCATCTGAGGGCATGTGTATGGCAAGGACCCAAGTGAGAGAAGTCTGGTGGGGGTAGCATCTTGGGGGATGGCAGTTAGGGCAAAGTGTGTCTAGGGAAATATATGTCATAGCAGCGGGTGATGTGCTACCAATCTTGAGGATAGAGACAGCCTGTAAGCTGTAGATTTGTATCAGTGGTTTCTTCTGACACATATTGTTCCCAGTTTGCCACAACCAGTTTTGTTTGCGTTTGTAGTGCATGTGCGAGCCTGCTGGGGAAGGGCAAAGAGGTCCATGGTTGCATCGTCAAAGCTGGAATTGTGGCAGATGTCATTCTGAACAATACCCTTATGGACAGGGAGTGTTCAACAATATGGCTAAGCGAAGGTTAGAGTGTAATGACTGCTAATGAAGGCACCTTCTTCAATTTCACCTTGTTTTCCCCTCTTATCATAATCGCCCCTAATTATTCATGTCTGAATTCTGCAAGTTAGCTGGTTGAGTGAAGCTTTGATAGTTTGGAGTGACTTTGATATGATTCTGCCAATGTGACAACAAGAAAGTATCAGAAACAGGTAACACATACGAGGAGAAGTTGTGGAATGAATACTTTTCTGACCCTAGTCAATGGTGGGACAATCGAGGCAAGAAGGTGAATGTTTGTTGGATTATAGAGAGTAGCAGATACAATTGAGCGTAGGAACTAGTGTGATAAGTTGAGTTGGGTGCTTCCTAGAACAAGTCTAGACTGTCATCGTCAACTGCTAGCAATAAGGCAAGAAAATGAGGGAGAAGGAGGAGACTTCCCTGCCAAGAAAGTCAATGAGGGGCCTGCAGTGGCATGCAAGGAAAGGGACACCGTAAGTGTTGCCAACAGATGCAAATCAGTGCTCATTCATTCAAAAGCACCACGGGAGATGAAGGAAAAGACACCTGCAGGGACATTGAAGCATAAAAGAGGAGAACACTTCACTTGGGAAGAAAGTGAAGCATTGGAGAACGAGGCTGATGACTGGTAGTCTGAAAAGGAAAGGCGATTGTGGGAAACCCTGCCAAGACAACCATATGGAGAGAATCAAGCAGGTGGGAACTGCCCTTCATTGGGGTGGTGCAAACAAGAACAAGACTAGAAGCTGAACCACATGAGAAGATAGTGTGTCATCACAGATGGAGCCCCTGGAAAATGCTCTGCCCAGGAGATGAAGAACATTAGGCAACTAGAAATGTGAGGGGCTGAATATGCTCTACAGTCAACTTGGCTTATTGAGTGCTTGTATAAGAGATGAGGGGTTGCTGTCAGTACACGGCATTGAGTTCATCAAATCCTACAACAGCCCACCATCGCTGCTCACTGCTTACAAACTGCCACAAAAACAGTTTCACAGGACTTATAGATGATTGGTGGAAGTCAAGGCCCCTCGCCATGGGCCAGATTAATTGTATGTTGCAGCCCAGAACAATGACAGGAAGTCATCTAGTGCAGCAAATCCCATCTTGGCAGCGTCTTTTGTGTGAGAGAAGTCAAGCTGATCCTGCTCATCATATCGAGTGGGATGGACCGGATGTAAAGCTGCCAAGCCAACCACACTCATATTTGCACTCAAGCAACATAAGCTAGAGCCATTTTCAGATTATGAGTACCCGTGTTTTAAGAATACTCCTTCCTCAACTTGCGGTGAATGGGCAGAAAACTTCACAATGTGCAGCAGATTAATGGACCAAGATGCGGAGCTGAATTGGGTTCCCAGTTGGGCGATGCTGGTTTCAAAACCCCGTTCCATCATTGCGTTTCGAAGATCTGGCTTGAATGGGCACACTTCGGGAGTGGAAGGTTCACGGAGTAATGAGTTTGGGCTGATATGCATGCTGACATGCCATGCCGGTGCAAAGAACAGCGTTCTGAGTGGTGATTGTGATCTCAAAATCTGCCCCTGCATTCAAGTTGATTTCTCTCTCGAGCAGAGCCGCCTTGTGGATGTTCCAGCCAGTGTCCAAACAGCTCAAGTGCAAGACAACAACATCAGCAAGGCATGGTTAGCTAAGCAAGGTCATGGTGGAGAGGCATTTGAACTCTCTGAACGTAATGTGGTCGGACTTCACCCCCTCCCACGTCAACTGCTCATAGGTCTCCAAAACCTGCAATCCCCGCCCCTGTTGTGCATGTCCTGCGATCATCACTGCGAAGGGTATTCATGTTCAGAATGACATCTACCACAATTCCAGCTTTGACGATGCAACCATGGACCTCTTTGCCCTTCTCCAACAGGCTCACACATGCACTACAAACACAAACAAACGTAATGTGCTCGGGCTTCACCCCCTAGACCCATATCATTTGCTCATAGGTCTCCAAAACCTGCAATCCCCGCCCATGTTGTGCATGTCCTGCGATCATCACGTTCCACCACACCACATTTCGCTTAGCCATATTGTTGAACACTCCTTGTCCACAAGGGAATGCTCCCACGTTTGGCATACATGTCGACGAGGTATTGTTACATCTGGTACAGTTCCAGCTTTGACGATGTCACAATGGACCTCTTTGCCCTTTACCAAGTCTCCAGGGTTGCCAGGTTTGCACATGCATTGCAAACACAAATGAACGTGACCCGGTCAGGCTGCACCCTTTCTCGCAACATTTGCTCATATGTCTCCAATGCCCTCATCCCGCACACATGCTGGCCATATCTTGCGAGATTCAGCGTGTTCTTTGAGACAACATCTCGTTCAGCCATGTTATCAAACTCTCCCTTCGCAACTTCATAGGTCTCCAAAGCCTCCATCCCACGTCCCTGCTGTGCATACCCTGGAAGCATCGCACTCCACGACACTACATCTCGGCAAAACAGGCTGAAATAGCTCGAAGAAGAAGGTGCCCTCACCACATTGTCCTCTACCTTGTGTCATGACCCATTGCGGATTAGACTGACCATGAACCCAAGAAGACCTCTTGTGCGTGCTGCTTGTATCTGTAGTCAAGTAATGTGGGATTGGTTCGTAAGAACCACCACAGTGCAACTGAGCGGGCAGAGATTAAAATATGGGCTGCTAAGACCAAGCTGATTCCCCCAAGAACCTTGTGATCATCAGGAAGAATACCAAATCATGTAGGGGAGCCAAGAGCCCACATTTGCACATAATGCGCCCTTGACGCCATAAATGCTTGCAACAACAGGACATGGGCCTCGATTTGGTCTTCGTCATTCTCGCATCACTTGCTCGTCTCTCTCTCAAGCCTCCATCCCTCTCCCAACACTTAGACAAATTCAGGCAAAGGACAAAGTTACTCTTCCACCCTTAGATCATTTTACATCTGACGATTAGAACAATCTCTACGAGCCACACAAGCCCTAAAATACATTAAAATACTCCACGTCATGAGCCATGTGGAACACTTATAAAAATTCCATTTTTGAAAAGGGTGTGCAATGAATGCCTAGTTGTTAAGAGTCGTTCTCTAGTGCTTAAAACCACTTGTAATTGCTGTTTTAAAAAAAAAACAATTTAAGTAATTGAATTAAATTGCCGTGAATATTGCGCCGACTGCGGAGTCATTGATGCAACTTCTATCCGCCATTAGAAATGCGAATTTATCCGTTACGACTGTGCAGTAGTAACAAACATCTCAAAGTTGTTCCCTCAGTGGTTTTGGACATGCAGTCGATTCGGAAAAGACACGAATGCTTCTAGTGGTGGGTACTGTCCCCATTCAAGTGTCTAAGATTTGGCCTTGGAGGTTAGTTTGTTGAATAGTCTGTTAGTTGCCAAGTCAGCCAGTACTTCAAACCTATCTAGCCAGACGCTGTCTTCTGCTGAGAACTCAGAGATTCCAATCCATTGTGCTTGATTTACTATCGTTGGTTGCCCTGAGTCGACAATATGATGAAGTATGCTCTCTTTGTCTTCTAGCACTTGGTCTTGGAAAAGATATAGTCCTGGTGGGTAGTTAGGAATTGTATCAGAAGATTGGGGACCAGTATCTGATGATGGTGCATGTCGTGCACAGAACGCGTTAAAAACTCTTTCTTCCTCAATTGAGTAGCCTGCTGGGTATTCCTTGCTTGTATTATTGTCTTCAGATCCGCCGTGAAGCGAGTCTTGTTCTTGGTTGTTGTGATGTGCTGTTGGAATTGCAATCGCTGCGCCTATGCCATCTGGGTGCATGAAGACTCTAGTTGTGTTAGCGTTCCTGCCATATGGATGTTGTGCGTTGTTTCGTATCGTAGCTCATAGCGGCGCGTTGATATGCAAATTTCATGTAGAGTTGCTGCTGACCGTTCTGACGTGACTATCCAAGTCAATGGAGATAGTGAATGTTGGAGTTCCTGCCATAGCAATCCTGTTCGTGTATGACCAACAAGCAAAGGGGGGTGTGAAGCCGAGACAAAGATGTGTTGAGCATCGCCGCCATAGTTGGATACGTGAGCGGGTAGCATGTTTCGGAATAGCCGAGTCACATAGACGTAGAAGTAGCAATATTTAGAGACGACCTAAAAGTTAGTTTTTTTTTTCTGGGATGTAGCAGAGATATGTTGACTCGGGGAAATGCGGCTAAGTCATAAGAGAATTTTAGGTCAACAGCAGGAGCTCAGCTTCCACCTCTCAAGTCTATCATGTAAAGGGCCCAATATCGGGTGAGCATAGCGTGAGGAAATCCCACGCCTATAGGGTAACATGTTTATCATGTATAGGGGTTACTTGTTTCTTAAGTGTTGTTGTGAGGGCCTATGTGGAGTTAAAAATAGTTTCGCAAGTTTTTAGTTTCTCAATTTTCGTTTCGCTGAAGAATATTTGGAATGCATCTTAGGAATATGCGGTATATTCGTTTGTGCTCACTTGAGCATGCTCACTCCCTGCCCAACCTCAAAAAAACCCAAACTAGACCCGGCGGACCGTTCCTTAAACAAGTGGGGCTAGTCCAAGCAGCAAATGGCTCCTCCTTATGAATGGTGGAACTACATTTGTATTAACCCCTAATGGATGACGCAACCCGTTTCGGGTTGCGTCAGAAATCATGGCAAATCATTGGATGACCTTGGATGAAAAAACTTGATGAATGAAAGTTGTGCGCAATGACGTCATGCACCTGCCCGTCTTTATGGCACCCTAAAATAATGAAAGCACTTCAGTCAATAATTTTTTTAGTGTGCAGGGGTAGCCAATTCAGGGCCCTCCAACAGCTTTGACCTACCGACATGGCAGGATATGGTTGGCTGTACCAATGAAAATTCATTTTGCATGTAGATAGGTTAGAAAATTCATCTATGCATAGGTTCTTGAAGTAGGTAGGATTACTTTCATATGGTTCATCCCCCCCCCCCCCATGTTTGTCAAATGGCTTCTCATTGTAGAATAATTGGGAGTTTAAGGCTCATGTGTGTGCAGGCAGCGGGCCCCATGCACGGACGTCGGGCCTTGGGTGGCCCCGCCGCGACCCATGACCCGGGCCGGATGGGTCTGCCGCGAGGATGGGTTTGTCACCTGGCATGGTCTGCCGCGAGGTAGGGTCTGCAGGCCTTGACCCTAGGCGGCATTGGGGCTGCCTGCGGCTGTTTTCTAGGTTAAGAGAGAAAAAAATGTTGGGGTAGTAGCAAGTAGTGAGTAATGTGGTGGATGGGCACATTGAGTGGTACCTATGAGGTTGTGGGTTCAACTTTGGCTGTGCCAAATGTGTAGTAATGATGGTTCCGATTTGTGTTGCACGTGTATTAATGACTGTTTTTTTGATGGGCGAGTTTTCCCGCAAAAATTTCGAAGTCCCGTGGGCGGGCTGCAGCGAGACCATTTAGTTGGACCCAAGACCCGCGAGGAGACCCGACCTGCGAGCAATGAGCATACCCTGCCCTCGAGCCAGCCCCACAGACCCTACCCTCGAGCGGACCCGACCTGACCTGTTAGTAAGTAGACCCGACCTGCCAATAGACCCAACCCCGCGAGGAGACCCGACCTGCGAGCAATGAGCATACCCTGCCCTCGAGCCAGCCCCACAGACCCTACCCTCGAGCGGACCCGACCTGACCTGTTAGTAAGTAGACCCGACCTGCCAATAGACACCTGCCAACAGACCTGGACCCTCCGTGTGGTTGCGGGGGCGCCCAACATACGTGCATTGGGCTCGCGCACACGTGCGCCTTAAACTCCCAATTATTCAAAAATGAGAGGATGTCAAATGTCATGGGCCCACCAAAAATGGGTTGTCCTTTAGGGGTTAAGCTTCAAAATTTTGTTTTCCATAAGTTGATCATTAACATAGATGTTACTTGGAGGTAGGCACATGATGGAAGTAGTTTTCAGCAAAGGACAGGAGGTGACACGTGGGAAAGGCACAACAGGGATAGGTAATCCACGGCACCAGGTCCCATGAGGCTTACCGTGCCTGGAGAACGCACATGCAATCCCCCGGCCAACGTTAGTAGGCTGGTTTTGCGTTTTACGCTTTCATCTCAGGATAGCACATCCAATGGAGCTCCTAAATTTGCCGGACAGTTTCTGGTAACCACCTACCCTACACTCCCCTACCTCTTCGTGTTCTCTCACATTTTGTTCATGTGCGGCTACCCCTTCAAATCAACTCTTCATCGTCTCCTCTTACCTTTCCAAATCTCTGTCTGCCATACCCGTTCATGAATTCGAAACCATCACGTAAACAAGAAGCATCGTGCGATGTTACCTGGATTATCTCACACATTCTAATTTTTGTAGTGCATTTTTCTGTTGTTCATCCTCTGTGTTCCTTAGTGCTTGTCGTCTTTTGCGGATGAGGTTGAAGTTGTTGTTTGTGGAAAATCTCCAGCGCGCTGCTTCCAGTTTTCTCTCTAGGAGTCATCCTTGTCACCTATGTGCAAATTGCATTCTCATGTAGGTGAGACAGCAATTTGAATGTTAGCAAAATCTCCTGTAAAATCACTGCTAGGCTGCCTGTGGTCTAGTTGGAATCATCTTCATATGTGAAACTGGTGCTTGCGAGGTCAAAAAGCTCGGTGTTTTCGATTTTGAGTTCTCTGAGCATGATGACCGACGACACTCCTGGTTGAGTTTCCTAGCTTTCACTGCTCCGGCAGCATTCTTTACGTAAACAACCACAATGTTCCAATCCTGTACCAGATGTCTAACGGGTTATCCATCAGTGAGCAAGGAGTACCACAATGCTGTGGAGAGGGCCCGCAGGAAGCTGCGTGGTTTTATTGCGGGTATGTTTCTAGATTATGCTCTCAAGCTCTCGTTTGCGCAACTTAATGTCTTGCTAATTCTGTGGAGATTGTCATGACTCGAGAGGCTCTTTCATGACTGTGCTTAACAGATGATCTACCTAGTGAAAATTGAAGTCCCTTTTAAGTTTGAGAGGGGCATCCTTGAGGCACAACGGTCTCTGAGAAGGTTTTGAGCCTTGGAATGAGGTCATATGCCTAAATATGTCGGTTGTCATGTGGCAGAAAAAAATTGTGCTCCCCTCGTCCTGCGCCTTGCGTAAGTTTCTGATTCACCGTTGTTTTCCTTGTTAGTTCACTCATAGTATCATATTCAATTTAGAGCTTAATATAATGTTACTCCTGGGGCTTGCAGATAAATCGGACATTATATTTGGGTAAACACAGAGCTCAGTTTTGTTGATGTTTGTCTATGAAATATTCACTTTGACTGATCCTTTGTGTTTCTTGTAACAGATGGCACTCGTCTGGGACATTTGATTGCCAATCGAAGACTGGTGGACCGTTTGGCACCATAAGGCTTCCTGCTGAAGCGAAACATGCAGCCAGCGCTGGCCTTGAAATTGCCATCAAGCTGCTTCAACCTATCAAGGACGACTTCCCCATTTTGTCCTATGGAGATTTTTACCAGGTAATATTGGGTACAAAGTAGCCCGTTAATGGAGTTGTTAGTCATTTTGTGCTCCATTCATTTTCGCTTGGGGTTTCCATATTTCGCAGTATGCTGTTGGTACTAAGATGTGGAGAACTCATTGCTTGTTGAGAAAGTTCTCGGAGTAACTCTTTGTGTTTGTATCGTAGCTTGCTGGAGTTGTTTCAGTGGAAGTTACTGGTGGTCCTGCTGTTCCTTTCCACCCAGGAAGGAAGGTACAGTAGTGCTTCTTGTCCTGGCCGTTATGCTATATACAGGTTTGTTCAAGGTACCCTATTCTTTGCAGAGGTATGCGGTAGATTTGAGCATCATCTTGCTAAGGGAAGTATGGGGATTATCTTGTTTTCCCAATTCTGTGCTGCTTACTTTTCCGGATAGCTGTTAAGCTTCTTGTAAGGAGCCAAAAGGTTTCTGCCTTCCTGTACCTCTTCGACCACTTTCCTACCCAGCAGCACTCGGGACTAATCATATGAGGTGATGGATATGCATTCCCATGTCATACCCGCCCAAGGATGGGTGGGGGGTGTGCTGTTTGGCAATTGGTCTTGAAAATCTATCATATGCAGGCGGTGCTGCATCATCTACCTATGGCTTGTTCTGATAGGTGACTCTGGTATGACCAGGATTCGCTTGTAGTCCCTCCAGAAGGCCGGCTCCCTGATCCCAGCAAAGGTACTTGTCATGAGTTATGAGTGTTCTCTGGTGGAGGAATTTTAGCCGAAAGAGGTTGGTTTCAGTGAACATATGGTTGTGATGTCTAAGTGTATATTCAAGAGTGTCATGAAAGCACAGTGTTACTGTAGTGTGCAGAGCTTATCGTTTAAGAGGAATTCCCCCAACAAGGAAAGCTTGTGGCTACCCATGCCTGACTGCTATGGTTATGGAGGATGGAACCTAACATAGTTTGCTTTCAAATCTTCATTATCCAGGCGCAGACCACCTTCGTGAGGTGTTTACAAAATACGGTCTGACTGATAAAGACATTGTAGCCCTTTCTGGTGCGCATACTCTTGTGAGTTGCCTTCCATACGCTTGAATGTATATGCATCTTGGTCCATACGAATCCTGAGACTGCACTTCACTGTGACTGTCAAGCATTGCATAAGTTACTCTTAACCTGAGACCTCTCTAGCAAGCTTTCTTGCAGTTTAAAGAATGCACTGACTGCTTCATAGGCCTATGATCCCATGAGCAGTGTTTGTTTTCCAGTTCATTGTTTCATCTCTGTAAGAACATTTTCCTCCTTTCTTATTTTTGCTTGTTAAGCTTGTAAATGTGTGGCATTGGGGTTGCCTGCCTGGAACCTTCAAACAAGTCTTCTGTAGGTTGATTTTTGTACAGATTCGGCTAACCGGTGACCCACTCAGGGAAAGCTCAAAGGATTGCACTGAAGTAGAATATCCGTTGGAATATTGGCATTGTGACATGAGGAAGTAGTGGGGCACCTGCCAGTTTAAGGAATTAACCCATTACTTGTATTCCATAATGGGACATAGGTCAAAGTTACTCATGAGGGACACTGTGTTATCGTGCAGGGCAGTGTGCACTGTAAGGTAGTAGAAACCTGTCAGCATTTTATTGCATATGAGAAACTCTTTCCTTTGGCAATGGCAGGGGAGATGCCACAAGGAACGCTCGACCTTTGAGGGTCCATGGACTTCAAATCCCCTCCTGTTTGACAATTCTTACTTCAAGTATGTGGTCATCAATCTCTGCTAGTCGTTCATAATCTAATCATGTGTGCTCCCCACTTGTGCCCCCCCTCATCCTGGTATAGTGGTTGCTTGCTTTGTTCCAATAGTACCACTGTGTGCTCAGCTCCTAGATACCTTCATTTAAGAAAGATAGCTCAAATGACATCCTGTATGTGTCATTTTGGAGACATATGCATGTGTCTCTTTGCAGCCGGTAGTTGTCACCATGTTAATAAGCCTCTGCATGAAGGACAGTGGAGATGAGCATGATTTGTCTGTACTCTGTCGGAGTCCTTGGTTTTTGGGGCTTTTCATAAGGCTTTTGTTGGGATGGTCAGGGAATTGTTGGCTGGTCCTAAGGAAGGACTTTTGCAGCTTCCAACTGACAGTGCACTCGTAAAGGACCCCACTATGCGCAAATTGGTTGAGCTATATGCTCAGGTATGGCCAATCCTTTCCCTGCTGGCAGTGCTCTTATATACAGTTTTGTGTATTTTTCTGTGTTCATCTGGGGTGCTGTTGTAGCCCACACATCCGACTGATCTAAGTCGATATATCAATCTGCCGCTGTTCATGTGGACACCGCACAGGAACTGCTGTCTGCTTTGTATTGATGAGTCCTTGAGGCCATGGACCCAAGGCCAAGGGGCTACTTCCCACCATTCTCAGTTCAGTGTGTGATTGACATTTGTCCAACTACCCTTGTGCTTGGTGTGAGGGGTACAGAGTACTGCTCCTTTGTTAAGAATTTCACTGGAAGATGTAGAAACTTGAAACTCATGGCAACCTTCGGTCTTTAGCATAATCTTGATATCTTGGTTGGCTAATTTGCGTGCAATCTTGGTTCAGCATCAAGTAACCACCTCTGCAATTTGTGCATGACAGGATGAGGGGAAGTTCTTTGAAGATTATGCTGTTTCCCACATGAAATTGTCAGAACTTGGGTATGTTTTGTGTGATGTCATACATATGTGAGACTACAGCCATGTGAATGATGGAGGGATAGAAAGAAACAACAGAACTTTGTACTATCTGCAGGCAGCCCAGTGAGCTTATAGGATGAGTGGAATATACACCGAAAACTACATTTGAGCCCTTTACTCTGCCACCAAGAGCGTACTCATAGAAAAATAGAGAAATAGGGGGCTAATTGACCTTAGAGAGAGCAGATTGTGATATCGGATATCACCCTGTAGTGTAGTGTAAATTTTAAAGGTGAGGAGTCATAACTCCCCAAGAAATGTGTCTTGCAGGTTCCCCTGAGGTGCATGGAGACCAACATGGTTCCGCGATCACAGGATTTGTAGATGTAACACATTAGTAGAGTAGTTGTATATTACAACATCCTGCTCAGCATCAGTCACATGTTACGAAGTTACCTTTTCTCCAATTTCTTTTCCAAGAGGGCATGAGGTGATGTGTTGCATCTGACACCCTTGCTTGTTTCTAAGATGGTATTTTATCAGTTATCAATTTCCACCTCTCTTCAGACTTTAGACATTAGAAGTTCGAGCTAATGTTTTCGGTGATTGGTTTAGTACAAATTGCTGGAACAAGGCTCTGTCACTCTCAAGAGTTCTCATTTTTGGTACAGCAACATTCCTTTGAATATTGAGGAGCCCTGGGCTTACACTAGTATCTGCTGCTGCAGACAGGGAGAAAGAACTGCGCATGGATCCCATGTCATGAGGAAATTCCTCCCAAGTGAGAGCCCTGCCCTCTCATATCTAGGGGATGTAATACATGGGGTTGGGAATTTTGAATGTTTGGTTCCAGCAGGCCCTGTAATGTCACTCCATTGGTCACCCACAGATGTCCCAATGCGGTAGCCCTTCTGTTTAAGGTCCAAAGCGTCTCTTTGACTTGTAAGCCAAAGCCTTAGCTCCCGTGTCCACTGATGACACTCAGATGTGATTCTACACAAACATGTGTAAGTAACGACTCTGGTATGCTTATGAAAATTCCTCTTGGGCCTTGAGAGATGTGCGCAGTGGCAGCAAACAAAACTACCCGGAAATTTACCTGAGAATCAAGGAGGTCCAGGAATCGTAGCCTGCAGCTACAAGATTTTCCGTGGTGATGTTTCGCTGGCTTTCCGGTTCCGGTGATGAAGATGATGCCCCAGTTGTCGGCTTTAAGTGCCTTGAAAAGACTCAGAACAGCAGGGAGGGCAGGCCTTGTCGCTCTGTCCACATATGCATTGAACTAGTTGAACGCTTCGCTTCTGTACAGATGGACAGTTCGTCAACAAATCTGAGTCTCCCAATGTACACACTCAGTCCCTTTCCTTGGTTGATGGCCCCATTGTTGCCTATACGAAAACTTCACTACCTCAAATGAGGCGTTCCACTGAATGCATGTGTATTGGCGTTGGAATGGTGGTACGGGGTACCCATATTTGAGATCACGGTAGTTTGGCAGATTGGAGGGCCATCTCGTTGACATCGAAAATGACAACGTCCAACCCATCACCCTTGAGAACCACTGTTTTCACGTAGTCTTCAGCAGGTGCAGCAACGCCCTCGGAATCCGCATTATACTGGCCGTTGTCCATATAGAGAGCCACAAAGCCCTCACATTCTGGATGACAGACCACCCCTGCAGCAGTCATGGTACAAGTCGTCATGGCTCGACACTCGGTTGTTGTATACAGAACTTCGAACCTCGAAATCTCTAAAAGGAGCAAGTGCTGTGTGTAGCCCCAAGGCTTTGAGAGTACCTGCATGTTGCTGACTTGGCTGTTCTAGAGGAAGCTGGAGCACTGAGTCTTTCTGCAAATGGCGTTCAATTCCGCATTGATTCCCCTTGCAAGCTCGATACTGGATCGCCAAAGAAACATGGCTATGGCAAGCCGCGAGCTAACGAGCTAACGAGTGAGAACTAACTTCACCTTGAGACGTGGAACACCAGAGTATATCCAGCCATATTATTGGGGCTCCGACCAGATGTTTAACTGCAAGGTTACCACTTTGAAGTTCGATGAAGACCTGGCCAACTGCATAAGTCAGAGCCCCACTTCTACTTTAGTCTCGGTCGGAAACGAGAGAAACGACATCTCGTTCTTGAGACTTTCGATTGGCGAATGACCACAGCTTTCTCAGTCGGATTCCCGTACCTGCGACACCGTACACGCAGTGCGGCGCTGCCATACCAACTGAGATTGCAAGGAATTGCCTTATTCACCACCTCCACCCTGAGCTGGGCTCAAAAGGTAGACCTCTCTAACCCTGGACTAGAACCCCTCCAACTGCTCCACACTGTCTCATATCGGATGCTCGTCTTAAGTCGATTCCATGCCTCCCTCTTTGAAATGTCAGCAATAATGAAGCGGAATAGTTTCTCTCCAGGATTGATGACGTTGAAATAGGATCCGAAGCTGGTATGCCAACGACACAATCACTTATACCTACAGGTGAAAGGAATGAGAGGGAGATGTCTCTAAACTCCGACCGGTATTGAAACTTTAGGTCCCCTTCAGGTTTTAGAGAAATTTACTTGTTGGGCGGGAGACGCTAAACATTTGCTTCACCGTCTGAGGAACTACCGAGTTGGAGTTTGAGAGTAGGGGAATCCTTCTCACAGCTGAAATTACTTCAGTTCAATACCAGCCCAGAGTTTCCACATCGAAAGAAGTGGGCGGATGGCATATACAGCGTGACTACATGTAGAATATTTGAAATCACTTCTGATTTTTGGCAGTGCTTACTCACGATAAAAGGAGTATCCGCTTCCCTCTCCTCCCTCCTTTTTGCAGTGCTTACTCACGTCAAACGAAGTATCAACTTCCCTCTCCTCCCCAGAAATCTTGTATTTTATGAATCCTCATGAAACAATCCTTAGGTTTAAGGAATAATCCTAAGAAACACTTTTTCTTTTTTTCTTTTTTGTTTTTTTTGCTCCAGAGGGGACAGACTCCAGAGGCCCTCAAAAAATTTATTAATAGGGGAAAAAATTAAACCCCAAGAGAGCCATGAAGCATCCACACTGCGAGCAGCGAGGGCGACCCCCAGAGAGACAGAAATACCAGCCAAGGCTGAAGAAATCAAGAGGGCCATGGCGACCCCTTAGTATTTGTCATTTTTGCTATTTTGTGTAGCTAGTTCTAAAAAAGTAAACGTTTCTTGATATTTTTCAGACAAAGACAAAGTTGGGGAAAACTTATCCATTCGTTTCCAGAAAATTAACCTTAGATATATAGTTTTATATGTTCTTTTCATACATGACCCTTTCTTTCAATTACCCTGCATTTGTCCCCTGACAACACTTAGTCAGCTGCATTCTTCACACACGTCTATAGCAATTGACGTGGCACCAGCATCATCACAAAGTGTTTCGGACGACAATATGGATGTCCTGCTGACGATCTTTCACTCTCACAACAGCAAGAGTTCCTCTAACAATATGATATCTGGTCACTCTTTTACTCTTCCTCCTCTTACTAATAATCCTACAAATGAAGCAAAAATGGCACCCATAGAAGGAACATAATGGAAATGTGCAACCGCATAATAAGTATCAAGTAGAGCTATGTCTAGCCCGGAAGTTGCCACTACTATTCTAGTAAGAGTAGAGTAGGTGCCCTTACTGGGAGGGGTGTGTTGAAATCCGGGGTTCCTTTGCACTTTCAGTGCACCTCTCTCGTAACCGTACATGACAGTTTTCCCATCACACGGCTTGCACGCTCGTCGAATTTTCTTGTTCAATTTCATGTTGGAGAGATAAGTATTTGTGTGTGTGTTTTTTTTTCCTGGTTGTTTTTGGTAAGAAAGAAACTGGGAGCCGATGTGCATTTCTTCCTCTCTCCATTCAATTATTCAAAAGCTAGTTGTCTATCTCTGTTGTTCCCTCTATTTAATTCCCAAATCAGATCTTTGTTTATAATTTAATAAAAATGAAAAGTTTCCAATCTATGCTACTCCCTATGACGATTGAAATTGATTCGAATTTAGGATTAAATTTACATATTTTTTCCTTTCCAGTGATTGAGATTTGGAATAATGACTGGTTGAGCATATCCATGCGGTTATGCACCATATTGATTATTGTCATTGATTAGATCAGGAATCAGTTTTTTGAGAAATATTACTTGGCCTTCTTGCTTGGCCCAAAGAAGTGGACATTGCTAAATGCGGACGTCATGTCAGTGCAACACGAGTGGTGTGAGAGAAATCCAGCACATAGGTGACGCACATCCTCACTGGAATGAGCTGTTCAAAAGCGAAAACATACTACTTAAATGTGGCCCCAGCCGAGAGTCTATCCAAATCACATGCTAATTCCCTTTGCAATAAACATAACAGCATCAAATTTCGAGGATCTGCAGTGTGCAACACATCACAAAGGAAAGCATGGGCTCCTTGCCCAAGGCTCTACAGTGGTGTGAAAATTATAAAACACGTGTAATATTAATATTACTGAAATAAAGGTAATATTAAATAGCCACATTGACACTCATAAATTAGGTGACAGCTTGATAAGTCCTTAGTGATTCATTGGTTTGATAAATGGACATAGCAAGCTTAAGCCATTAGGTGTAGGCGCAATGAAGTTGAAAGTAAATAATATAGTTGTTTCTATTCGACCCAAAACCCCCAGAGACACCCAACGGAATGAACTTCAATGACCAAGCACTTATGCTGTTTTTTTTCATAGTAGGCTCTTATTGGAATAATATTGGCCAATTCCGGGCTGGAAATTGCTCTACATGATACTTCTTATGCGGTTGCCGCCCCTACTGAAGTACACCGAGAATCAACGGTGATAGGGAGCCCCTAGGGGGGGATGGGGGTGAATGACCTGTGGTTGCCGACTCATGGTGGTTAGGCTTAGAGGGCACTGAACAGGTTGGGCGGGTTGACAGGGATGATACCTACAAGGATGGTAATCCCGGCGATAGAGATATACATCCAGGGATGAATGGAAAACCTCCAGTAGGAAAGGGTTCTGATTCGAGGCTTGTATGCAGCAATCAAGATCCTGGGGGAGGTCAATAAGTTTCTTGTATGTCTCATCAATAAAACACTTATGTATACTGTCAGCTGAAAAACGATCTAACTGGGGAAGGCACAATAGGGGCTTAGCGATTTTTGACGCTGATGCGTAGTCTTCTCTTTAGAATAGAGCCAATAAAACCCCAAATAGCCATTAAGCATACACACACAAACTGATCGGATGGCCTTTTTTTATTTTTTAAGAAAGAGAGGACATAGGCTTGTGATTGAATTAATAATGCAGGGCAAACATAACCTTGCTAAAAAGCCACAGTTTTTCTTTTTTAACAACTTAACAAACAAATATGAATAATTGTATAAAAGATTCTTACATACATTTGAATTTTGAAAAGTTGTAGCATAGAGTTGGCATAGGTCCCTAATACCACGTCATCATTGTTTGCTGTCGAAACTGCCCGAACTTCAGGAGAGAAAAAAACAAACTAAAACAAAAAAATTGTGTTGTTTCCGTATATATATATATATATATATATATATATATATATCTTAAAACAAAAACAAAACACCCACACATGATGGCAAACGGAACTAGCGTAAACAAGAGCCTGTTCATGGGGGTGATGCCGCCTTTCGGGGGTGGACTCTATAGCAGGTATCTATAATGTAACCAGCTGGCCACTTTCAATTTTGCGTTGGTTAAGGATATCTATAAACGATTTGATAGCTGTAAAGTGGAGGGATTGGAGAAATTACCAGTGACCATATGAGGGTTGACATAGGATACAAGCCTTGTTGAACACCACCTCTAGCACCTACAGTAACAATAGTCAATCCATTATTGTGCGGCATGCCATCCATGCATATGAGGAGCACTGATTAATGGTCCATATTTTGTGTGTTTGCTGAATATCAATTGGTTTGACTAACAGTCAAGGCAAACTGTACACTCAATAATATGAATAGTAAAAGAGTGACATGGTCCTATAGGCTGTGTGGAGACAATCGGGAGCCCCTGGACTAGCAGTATTTCAGAGCAAATGCGTCGTATGTATAGGCATGGGTAAGGTCTAAAGGCACGTACACTAGGGGAGCAGCAAGTGGGGATTGTATGGTATGGTGGGTGACCCTAGAATGTACCCCCAAATAGTTGAACCATTTGGAGTTAAATGTGTGATAGGAGAAGTTTTGGAAGTTGTCATACTCCTTAATTGTGTCAAGTTCGGAGACCATTTATGGTGGGACGATTGCAATGTGTGGCCATGAGTCCAGTGACGGGGGTTGAGCATGGACATTGTGCAATGTTTACGTGGGTACAATACGGGCCAAAATAGGTTACGCCTCTCGTTATATATATATATATTACCCTATATGTGTATAGTGTTTGTCAGATTTGGGCATCACTTATGACATTCGATGTCCAGAAACGGATAGGCTATGAAGGAGGTGGAGACTCAACTCACTTAGATATATATGAGTTTTTGTGTAGGTAGGAGAGGCTTGGATTTGCTCTTTTCGTTTCTCCTAGGATGGAAGTTTACAAGTTTCTTATGGGCCAATTCCTGGGAATCTAGCTTTTGTAGAGGATAACCAGAAAGGGATGGTATGTAAAATGTGTATTGGGTCACTCAAGGGTTGTGATGTGGATTGTATGGCTCCTAGTTGTGCCAGTTGGTCTGCCACATCATTGCTTGGAACACCTATATGAAATTGAACTTTGTGTAGGTGTATTTGCAAGTATGAAGAGGAGATGACGTTGATGATTGTTTTTCGGAGATTTTGATTCAGGTGATGTATTTGTGATGATGGTTTCATGTTTTGGTTTATAAGTAGGTAAAGAAAGACCAGACTGTCCGAAAAAAATGTAATAGATATCTTGGTTATAGTGCTTTATAACATCTTGAATGGCCATGAGTTCCACCCAACGTAGGATGTTTCGACAACCTAGGAAGCAGTTATGTATTTGCGTGTTAGTGCCAACATTGTAGGTACTATAGCATGCATGTGCATCTTTGCGAGATCCATCCATATAAATGCATTGAATGGGTTTAGGATGCGATGGAGCTATATTTTGGGATTGATAAGACATGCAATGGGTGAAGTGTCGCCCAAGTTGGTCCTATAAGTGCAATTTTCCAACATTTGTCCGGGTTTATCCCTGGATATTCCAGAAGGGTGAGTTGTTGTGGATAAACTATCCAAACAAACGTTTTAGTATATCGTTTAAATGAAGGAAGAAATTTGGTGGTATTTAACTGTGGTGGAGCACAAAAGTTGTGTGGAATTGTTTGACATCGTAAGTTGTGGAAATTAAAAATATTATCAAACCTTGTAATAGTTTATATCCTAAAAATGTAGACTTGCACGGATTATTTTATGACAATTGCGTTTAACATCTTCTATGCAAGCAACAGTCATGCTCATGCATTCTTTGAGTCAGAGCATTTAATTATGGATTTTGCCCATTCCTACAGCTAATCATCCAACACTACTGGAATAGGGTCTCTACGTGCTACATCATCGTTTTCTGTTGAAACTACCCAAACTATCTAATTTTTTAAGTTATCAAATTATTTTTATTGAATTATAAATCAATAATGATGCAACTACCAAAGGATTTTTATTATTATTTTTATTTTAGTGTTGAAGGAGTCAACTCTTTCTATGCAATAGTTTGATTTTGAAAGTTGTAGAAACTAAATATATCAGCAGACATTGTAATTAATTTTATATTATCCACTGCAAAATCAATTATTTGTAGGTGTAGCAAATTCTCCATACCTTGAAAAATTTGAAAATTATAAATGTGTTTCATTTGCTTAAGAACTACACACAGCTAGATTTTTAGAAACTTGAAGATAGTTGGTATTTATATGACTACATAACAAAAGTCAATGAACGGGATGCACATTTGCAAGTATTATGGATTTGACTTAGGTAGGTGGTGATAATCTGATACAAACAATAGAACATTACTAGAGAGCATTACATTTTCTTGGACATTCTTCACTGAAATTGCCATTAGTAGTGCAAAACATCAAGATCCTAGTATATTACTGATGCATTAAAATAAGAGGTATAAGTTATACAAGGGCTATGCCATGATATTTAGATAGAACTAGTTTTACACCAGCTTGGACGGACAAGTAGGTAGTCATTAAGACAAAGACTACACATTCATTTGGGTCTACAACTATCTTAACCCCTGAAAGACGAGCTATTTTTTGGTGGGCCCACTAAAAAAGAGTACATACCCTTATGGACGAGGGTGTGACTTCTTACCCCCAATGATCCATGGGGATGAACCTTATACTTATGTGCATATCTACCAGATCCATGTCCTGTCAAAAATATAGGCAAATTGACCATTGCATTCGGGAGATGATAACAAACTAATATGCCCCAATTTGTAAATATATTCAAAAATTGCATGAAAAAAATTGTTTGACCACAAAATTGAATTATCGAGTTGAATCTTTCTAGACAAAGGCCCTCCACAATCTGATTATATGGCACCTAAACTACTGCCTCCCCAAAAAATCAGACCAAAAGTCCAAAAATTCATATATGTATGTGAAATCTGGGGGTAAATTATCTTGTTTTGGCTTCTTTTCCAAGTACACCCATGAGGTGACATTTGTTTTCCAATTCCCCTGGTAAGTAAGTGCACAATAACATTTCATGGTGCCTTGTCTAAAATTTTTGGCATTATGATAAATTTTCAGCCCTAGATGTTATCTTGAAGATTGCCCATTTGGCTGCCACGTAGGTAGGTCAATGGTGCTCCAACGTTGGATTTCCTGAACCCCTGGCACTTTGCAAAATTCTAGGGAGCGGAGCTTTTATGATTTTTTGGCGCTGTAAATTCGTGTTGGGTATATATATACCCTGGTGTGACAAGTTTAGGTACCCGGATGTATACCCTTATATCAGGGTATATTTTTATGATATACCCTTATCCTTATATTTACCCTGCATCAAGACGCTCAATATACCCTACTTTCCTGAAGGGTATATCTAATCAGGGTATATAAGGGTCTTTATGTGCCTTCATAGCCTTCATGTGCTAGGTCTTTTCTCTTTTTTTTTGTGTTGTTAGGGAGCCTTGAGCTATAAGAAAGTTCCAATCACAGCTAAAACAAATGTTACATATATATCATTCCTTAAATGTCATATAACCCAAACAATACCTCTTCAGATCTCGCATATATATATATAAAAGGAAACCTGACAGCCCACAATTTAGGTCCTCGAGGGGTTTTTATTTATTTAAGGAAATCTGGGAGCGACAGCCCACAATTCAATTCAGGCCATTGAGGAGGGGGAAAGATTAACCCCCTTTCATTTATGGGCCATGAGACCTGCAGGACGATCAACGCCCAAACATACCGTCACACGAACAATCCCACACACGGGGCAGGGCAGCGGGTTCGAACCCTGAACCACCCGAGTGACACACACTGTGCACTAACCAGCTGAGCTACCAGCCGATGTGCTTTTTTTTAAATTTCAAACCTCCTCCATCTTGCATTGGAAATTAACACCAAAATATTATGCAATATCTTATCAATTTTCTCTTTCACCATAGTTTTTTTTTTTTTTTTTTTTTTTTGTGGTACATATTGAAGAACATCTTGTGAGCAGTCGCTCCCAGGTTTCCTTTTTGAAACAAAAAAAACAAAAAAAAAATAAAAAATCATGTATTCTTTAAAACCATTAAATTATGTATTAATGGCAATAACTATTCATACCCTCAGGGTATATTTTGGCATATATATCCCTACCCTGGGGTTATATAGAAATCTGAGTTAATTTACCCATACCCGGAGGGTAAATAATTTTTTGAGATTTCAATTTATCCGTAAATGATATGACAAAAATAATTTACTTATACCCTAAGGGTATATTGAAATCAATATACCCGCACAACACTGGTAAATTCCCACATGTGCTCCTCTTTGATATCTACAATTCATCTTCAAGGTTCACTTCCATCCACTATCATCCATGGGAACTAGAGCATGGAAAGTAATCTGATGCGACCCCTATGGGGTCGCGCTTTAGGGGTTAACGCTAAAAGTAGCTTAGATCTTCACGTTACAAGTAGGTAGTCTTGTCTTGACTATGCATTCACTTGGGTCTAGAACTACTTTACCACTAAAAGTAGTTTGGACCCTAACATTAGGACTATGCAATTATCTAGGTCTACCTAGAGTAACCATAAAAGTAGCTTGGACCTTAACGTTAGGACTACTCATTTACTTGGGTCTACAACTTTCCTAATGCTAAAAGTACATTACAAATAGGGAGTCTTGTCTCTACTAGGCATTCACTTAGGTCTACAATTACTTTAACGCTAAAAGTAGCTTGGACCTTAACCCTTAAACGCCCAAAAGCCCAAAATGGGTCGTTTCAAAGCTAAAAAAAGACATAACTTTCTTGGATCTTATTTAGGGTTGCAAACACAGGATGGTAGGCTCCCGCCAAAAAGAGCGGCGGTCCCGCCATTTTTCCTCTCTCGCACATCTCGTAGGCATCTGTTCCTGCGTGACTTGGTGCCCAGTGACCATTCATGGAGCAAGTTGTCGTTCCCTGTCCCCCGTAGGCTACAATATATATGATTGTTGTGGACCTGTGATTACTCCCCTTCCATTTTGCTTCATTTCATCAATGCAGAGATTTTGTTCATGCTTCCAAAAGCGGCCAAAGAGGTCATTGTAGGTTTCAATCAACCAGTGGGTCTTCGCAATTCTATCATAGTCAGGTGTTGTCTTATGGGACGAGGGTATAAATCTGATTGGCTACTGCGCTCAAGACTTTTGTCACTTGTGCGCCATTGCAGCCTGGAGCTGATCCAGTCAACGGCACTTGTTCTAGGCATCTGATGAGTAAGACATGTCAGTATGCGACTAATGATAAGGAGGTGGCCGGTGCTGAACCGTACTAACTGCATCCCCTATAAATACACAGTGGCTGTCAATTGTTAGCCTTAGAAATGGAATCATATGCAATGGAATGATGGTGTGCAAAATAAAGTGTGAATGCGTTGCCAAAGTAAGTGTAACTTATGGTGTCACTTGATCCCACAGGGCTAGGGTCAGTACCCTCCGGTGGGTTGGTGTGTGTGTGAAATATATATAGTCAAATATAATTTATGACAACCATACACTACAACGTACACATGAGATTTCCTACATCAAGTCGCACACTACCTCAGACAATAGTGACATGTTGTGAAGTAATGACTTGTGTGGGAACAAAAATGGCTTAGCAACCCAAATGCATAGATGACTAAGAATGTAGGGTTTTATATACAAATCTAGCAACTACCACATTCTGTGATGTCATATGTTGTGTATGCATTCTCAACAAGACAAGACATACACGGAAGGCCCTTCCATTGAAAGTATGGAAACTATAGAATCATTTCAATTTTACCTATAAAAACATGTCAACTACCACATTGTGAAGTAGTTATACCTCAACAATGACTGTTCAGAGGATGTGAAAATGAGACACAATCATGGAATTAATGGTGTGGGATTTAGATTAATTTGTGTCTTATAGCTAATATAGCCTCCCTTCAACCTTGGTTGATTGCTAATTGCCCTTGGTTAACAAACTGGATGATCCACATAAGTTGGATGAAATATATGTGAATAAATGACTTAACATTTATGAAGGAGCATCCAATTTTTTAATATTTAACAAATAACATTTAACCTTTGTGAATTACGGTCAGGGAGGTAGGACTTTTACAACAATTAGGGCAGTTTAACATATGAGAAAATAACAGTTAACCAGGATAGATTGTAGCCAAGTAACATCCCTCTTCGACTTTGTCAGGAATTAATTCCTACCTAGTCTAGATTCCTCTTCCCTGTTTTCTGTAATGTTGGTTCTGAGTAGTGCCTCTGTAATCTGCCTTATGGCTCTCTGTAAGGTTATTTTTCCCTTCCCTCTTCTTCAATAAATTTTCCAGGGCTACAATCCCCCTATTATTATTATTATTATTTTAAAACACCCCTCCCTTATGTAATGAACACAAAATTATTGTTGTTTGTTGTCCAGAATATGCCATAATAGTTGAATTAGCCCACATTTCTACGGATCTCTATCCAACTGAGATACCCATGTCATGCCTTCCAACATACTCTGAATTTATGGTATAGTTGGGGACGTGGACTTCCATAAACAGCAACTCACACCCACTCATGGTATGCAGCCTGCTTGCCAACTTATCCACTAGGAGAGGGTGGGCACCTACTGTTTGAGCCAAACCCTACGTGGCATGCATCATTTCTCAGGCATCCATTTCCCAAAAACAAACACTCGACAAAGATTGTGGCTTTGCACATGGGGTCACATGTGGGGCAGGCTGCTACCCGATCCTTCAAAAAATAAAATCAAGCAAAAGGGCGAGGACATCTAGCGGGCCGTCTATGGCATTGGGCCCACATGGCTCTTGCATGAATTAGGGTGGCTATTTGCATGGTGGCTATTCCATGTGGGGCCCATGGAGTGCATGCAATAGGCACGGGGTGAAGGAGTGCGGAAGGTTCTGGTGCCGAAGGTAGAGCTGGAAGCTACTTGGTGAAATAGTGGGAAGGTTCTGGTGCCGAAGGTAGAGCTGGAAGCTACTTGGTGAAATAGTGGGAAGGTTCTGGTGCCGAAGGTAGAGCTGGAAGCTACTTGGGGCTAAGGGTGAAATAGTGGGCTAGGCTGAGGTGGATTCAAATGTCATGGAGGTGACATGCTGAGGTGCATTCTCTCCAATATCTGCGCATCTTAGACATCCAGTCACCATATTCACCTCAAATCCTTTGTAAAATCGGCGGAGAGGCGTACGGCATCGTCATGGAATATAACAAATTCCGTTGGAGATGTAATTTGAGCAGAAAAATGTTAGTTGCAAGCAATAGTCCGACATGAATAATAATTCACCTAAGAAAATAAAAGTCCTGATGTATAACATAAGCTGCCTCATAACCCAATACAACATAGTTTTGACCAATATATATAGGTATATCCAAGATAGTGTTACATCCTGCTATTCCCCACACCCATGCGGACCCCACACCGGACACTACAAAAACAATCACGTTGACATTCAAGTTAATTATTTTTTTAAAGTTAAATTTCTGGAACAAAAAAAATAAAACCAAGCAATGCAGTGGGGTCCACCTGAACAATTACCAATTACTCCTCCCTTTCCCCCACCCGCTGTCAAAATGATGACGACAATGGTGGACCAAGTATGTGTCAACAAGTTGCGCTTTTTTTTATGATGCTTTCATTGATGAAAGTTGTATACATTCATCGAAGCAGCATATATGTTAAGCACGTGGAAGCAGCTGACCAGGCAAATACGTATATGACAGGGTGTGGCAACCACTGCCAATCCGATCGAACCCAATGTCGCGGAAAGCTTTGCGATTTGGTAGGACCCGGATTGTCGATGCCGGATCGCCTAGTGTTGGTACTGTGGCCCTGCATCCTTGCTACTGCAACTCCGACTCTATCACCTGGCTTTTACTCTGCTTTTATGGTGGGCTGCCACCCGCGCTCCGCTAGTGAGACATGTGTGCTGTGGAGGGTACTAAAGCCTGCTGCAGGCCAGGCTAATGATCCGGAGGAGAGAAGCCACTAGGGCACCTTTCCATTGACCCCCCTCACCCCGTGAACTAGTTGACCTCATATGGATCAGCACATGTCAAGGCCTCACTAGGAGATTCAACGGGTTGCGCATTGTAGCCAGTTTTGCTGCAGTCTGCTCTACGGCATCCACGGTTTGAGGGGTGTCACATGGAAAGAGGCCCTTGTTAGTGAGCCAGGCTGGCCTGAAAGTGAGCTGTGCGGCCCTTTACATCGTGTGAGCCGATAGCAAGAAGGACATGCTTCAAATGTCGTTGTTTAAGTTAGTCTGAAGAACAGTCTACCTCACAACCGTGAAAAGTTGAACTCTCTACTTAGAGTTTATCTAGTTTGTGGGGTCGAATTTGTTGTGGGGATGTCGAGTTTGAGCTATATGTATCACTAAAGGTGCATGATAACGGCCTACAGTGCTCAAACTAGACAACAAAAAACTATCCTTTTTCTAGAGTCAACAGGCGCAAGATAGTCCCGGAGCAAGTTGGCACTTTGCATAAATCCCGTCAAGTGGCAGTTGGGGTGTGATCCAAATTTGACCTACCTACGTACCAGCAGGTAGCTCCATAGAATTTTCTTACTTGGAAGATACTCTAACTTATATGGAATGGGTAACGTAGAACCAACCAACCGTCTGTAAAATTTCGGTCGCCACGTAGTAATGAAGCGGGCCCATGCCCGTGGGACATCAGAATCATCCAGTATTTCTATTAGCGAAGTTAAGAAGACAGTTGGCCCCCATACTATATCTGATAGCGTGCCTCAGGGACACGCCCAATATAAACTTACTGTACTGGAGCTCTCTGATTTGTGCGAAGTCACTTCGGAGCCATCCATTGAATGTCGAAGTAATGGGACTACACTTATTTCTATGAGAAGACACAACTATGTATAGATATTAAATTGTATTTACGGGTCATGAAAATCCTTGAGAGATCTAACTTTGATGCGGGAGGAGGTATCCCGGGATGGAAATAATAAGTAAACACTAGGTATTCTGCACAGTACCCCCCTCAGCTGCTTAGACTGTCACTAACCAGAGCTAAGCTAAGCCAAATACCCTTGGAAGTTGAAAAGCTTATCATCGCACAAGATATTCCACATGAGTTTGAGACTTCTGTGGGGTCAGTGAGGAGCGAAGACGGTGTAGACACGTGCTGCTGTCAGTAGGCAGGCTGCTACCGACCCAGCTTGTACCGGTCCCTTTTGTGATGCAAAATGAGCGGTCCAACAAAGATCTGCAGTGGCCAATAAGAAGGAAGTCTTCCGTTTACTATCATTAAAATGAGACAAATGTGTGATCCCTTGGTGGACTACCATACGTCAAGGGGTGATTGAGAAGAGGACGGGCGATTAATGACACCGCCATATGGGGAAGTAGGCCCCAAGTTCTGCCATCTGGGATAGAGCGCACCTCCACGCCAAGAAAGTAGGAAGATTCTGAGATTTCCAGGGTCATCCACATTTGCCTTTTTCCTTGACGTACATGCTTGCCTAATTTGCAACCTGTCCAGACCCCCGAGATTGCTGGTCAGTTGACACGAGCACTTGAACTAACTGCCCGATCAGATCCTCAATTTCATCTTATCCTTGCAGGGAGAAAATTAAAATATTGGGACGTGTAAGGAACTCATTCATGATCTGTAGTAGTGGTTCAATTGATGCTTGGGGTGGGTACCCTTCGCCCCGAGCCACCAAATATTGGGGGACCCAATGTCCTGTCAGGGTCCAGGAGCTTGCCCAAGTTCCAATGAAGTGAGTCAGTAATCGATTGATGAACATACATCTTGAGCATCAAGAGACGTAAATGTCTGACATGATGCCAGCTATATACAACTCTCACTCGCACAATGTAGCAAAATCATCCAGCTGGGGAGGAGTGACGACTTTTGGATGGCGACACAGATCATCAATACCTATGTGACACAGAAGATTGACTGCAGGTCGAGCTGTCAGACGTTAGGATAAACGACGCTGCTGCACCAAATGCTGCCAGATACCTAGACGTTCCCAATAACGTTGCCACTGCATGTTGTTGCAATGTTCATTTCCTTCGTCTACTTGCGAGTGCTTACGGAGATGTTGTTGGGCAAGGAGTCATTCCTCAACTCTCAACTTGGTGACAATGAATTGTTGAGGAAATGGGCTTTGAAGTTCGAAAGTTTGCAAAATCTTTGTTTCTCTCTGACTGATAGGCTGTTTTATTAGATTCCTTACCCAGTCTGCAATTCGGTTCCAGCAATTCTTATTCTCTGCACCTTTTTTGTATTTAGGTTCCTAGGATAGCGGTTTAGTTCCTCAATTTCAGGGCCTCTCCTTTCTTTAGACAAGAAAAACAAATATCCTAGTGGGGCTGACTTGGCGCGGTTTCCACCAAAAAAGAAAATCGTGGAGACGAGAGACATGGGGTAAATTGAGCCACTAGGGCAAAACCAAAACTACTTCTCCTTGAGGCCGGGTAGGCTACTCCCCCTGTTATGTATGGGCGCTGCATTCTGCGCTCTCTACACATGTAGGAAAGGTGGGTCCCCTTCACACTGAAGCAAATGGTTTGCAATCTCCTGCTCCAACAGGGTCCCACGCCTGTCACAGCGAATTGACTCAAAGCTGACAAGAGCGGCGGCTAGCTTTAATAACCTCTTTGTTCCGCTACTACCTCGAGCTTTCCTGCAAGAGAGGGGCCAAGGCCTCGGGTTAAAGCCCTCACTTGGCCTCTGAACTTGAAAATACTATGTGTGAAGTGTGAAGTGTGAACCCACCAGGGACCAGAATTTCTGGGGTTGCCCTTCTGTGTATGCCTTGGTTTCTCTGAGTACCGTTGGCAAAGAACTATCTTGCAGAGGACCTACAAGAGAAGCTGCTGCCCCTTCGCTAAAGAAAAGCTTTTCCCCACAAGGAGGTTTTGGGTGACGGGTTGTCATTGGTTAAGGTAGGGGCCATGACTTATACCCTACCTCTCTGGGTATAAGGATAATGGCCACGTAGGCGCCAAGTAAGATTAAGTTGTTTTGGCCCTTGGACCAAGTGTGAGGCCCAGCCGAGCCAAGAGTCAATTCCGACCAATACAATCACTTGGGTTTTGGCCCTACACTGCTGGGCTTGAAAGCGGCCTTTTAAGATGACAACTAGGAGAGAACGAACACCAATGTGCCAGTGGAGAAATGGAATCTCTCCTTCGAGTCTTTTGCTCCATGTCAGACCGCTCCGTGCTGGCCTTGTCTTTAAATACGGCTCTTTCCGCTGAAGCACCCTGTAGTCTGGTATAGACCTTCTAGCGAGCAGAGCAGCTAGAGCTAAACGTGGGCCTTTTACGATTTTCTTAGATGTGACATTGAGTCCGTCGCTGGTCGAGCTTCCATTGCAATCCTTGTAGTGTTGCCGGGCATCACAAACTCGGCCTTTCAATTGGTGTCCCTTTCTCTATTTCGTACCGCAAACTTCACTGGAGTAGTTTCCTGTGAGTGACAATGGGACTTTCTCCGTAAGTATTCAGCTTTTTCCAGCAAGGAGGGTTCTTCACTTCGCGCTCCGCCGGCGGTGTATCGTTATCAACCTTCCACAGAGCTTCAGTAGGGAGTCTTCCCGCCAAGCGTGTTCCAGATTAACAGGTCAGTTAAGAAGTAGTTCATAGTCCTTCAGCTTGATGATTTAGCAATGTCGTGAATTTCTGTCCTCAAAATCGCTGCACGAGAGGGTTAGTATACAATGGCCGAATATTTTCTACTATCCCCGAGTCGGCCTTCTTGATGACCCAGAAGTAACTGCAATGCGGGTGTTCCTAATGTACCCGTTTGCGCGCTTTGGGCGGTCAACCATAAGCACTCGTACTGCGCAGGCAACTGCATTCCAAGCAGAATTGGAAGCTGGCCGCCATAGCGGTGACCGGAATGTCCACTAACCCACAATTCACTGTAACCAAGGCAATACATTGTATGACATTGTTCGCAGGAGTGCTTGTGAGAGAGAAAAGAGAGCGTGTACAGGTGTTAGAATCCCAGGTGTTGACGACCAATGCAGTTGACATGTCGTAGCGAAGAGATAATGGTTCCTGCTTTACAGGTGGTATGGATAAGCATAAGGAACCGTATTTAGCACAGTGTCACAGTAGATCATTGTAAAAGTCAAATATATCTTTGAACATCCACCGTCCGGACCTTTCCTCAAGCAGGCATTTGTAGAATTCTTCTCCTCAGCAGCTCGAAACAAGGGGCATGAAGTGGGCACTTGCTGACTCTTCGGCTGGAGGCCATTTCTCGGTTTTTCTTGGCAAGCTTTTCTTGCTCCCTCCCAGCCATGGATCTCTCTACAATTCGAGTGAAAATGTCGAATTTCAGTGATTCCGATATTCGCTCTTTGAGTCTCTCACTGCACTTGGGTGCCCACCCAGCTCATATCGTGTATCTCTCAGAGAGTGGATCATTTCTCCAATGTCAGGACTCCTCCATAAGAACTTCCCAGGTACCCTAGACCCCCTAGTACACTTTTCTCGACCAGCTGTGGACACGTGCGCGAGCACTGTATTGTGCCATCAAAATGAAAAGCTGGTCTAGAAGTACCCAATTTCTAGATTCTCATGTGCCTTGAGCTTTCTAAGATTCGATTGGAAGACCATGGGTTCCGTTGGCGCAGCTGCACACGAGAACTGCGGGTCCTGGCGATTTTTGGATTTCAACGTCTGCGACCGACGGTCGCACGATCGTTGCACGTCTATATGCCAGGCGGTCATAGACAGATCATAGCTGATGATGACTCCATATAATATATATGACATTCTAGACTTGTATACGACCAACTGGCAGTAAGTATTTGTGCTGGACATGCAATCCACCATGTTCGGGGGATTGTAAAGTAGTTCATAAGCATCCCCGGGCAGTGCGGTGTGATGTAAGTCCTTCGTCATTGTTTCAGTCCCTAGCTCTGTTGCTCATGGAGCGCAATGCCAGTTGGGGAAGCGTCCGCAGGCTCTCCTGACGCGTGGTTTGCATCATGCAGCTTCTGTTGACAACTTGTGGCGGAGAAGGAGCTTCAATACTTGTGGCAGAGGACGGTAGCAGGTTTGACAGATCTTGCATGGTGAGTGGTGACCAATGGCCTGCACATCACTTGTTTGACCCAACGAAAGAAAAGTGGTATCCCCTTTTGTTTACTGCGCTACTATGAAGGCAAAGCGAAGGCCCCTGGGTGAGGGGCGAGAGGTGCGATTCGGCCACCGCCAACGTAAAGATCTCCGCGCACCTCGCCGCCTCTAGCTACTCGCGAGTAAGGAGGAACTTAGGGCGGCTGCTAAAGTGGGAAGGAAACGGTGGGCCCAACAAGGTTGTTTATAAGGTTCAGTGATTCTCAAACATCAGTGGAGAGTGTAGCTCAGTTGAAAGTGCGACTCGATAATTCACTCCGACTGTTTGCAGATTTCGGAGACAGTCGACTTAGATCTTCCTTCTGAAGACAAAAAAGTCCAGAGTTTCAGTGATTCGTTCAGGTTGCTGCGCATGGGCTTCCGGAAGTCGTATCCGGGGCAAGCACCCTAGACCCACCTGGCAAGTAGCTCTCCGTATCCGCATGCTCATCCACTCCTCCAGGAACTTGGAACTATTTACACCCGGTGCTTCCTCTTCCCTACTCCACCTCTGTGGAAAGTTTGTCGAGAATGCCTCTCACGCGGTCTTCAGACGTGTCATCTCTCATGCACGTATCAGGAAGCCAATCCCTTCAACCGAAGAATTCTAGCCTTCTCAGAGGTGCCAGTGGTGATTTGAGGTCCATTAGACCTGAGGCTGCGAGATCAAACCTTTTAAGAGGCGCCAGTGCTGATTTATCTGAGTTCATATGGCCGAAGGACCAGCGTCCAGAAGTTCCTCACAATGACTTCGAGAGGGCTCAGGAGCTGCCAATCATAGACTTCTCAGGTCTCCAATCTGGAGATGTAACCCACAAAGCGAAAATTGCAACAGAACTGACAAAAATCTTTTCTGAATGGGGTTTCGTAGAAGTTGTGAACCATGGTGTGTCTCTCCCTCTCATCGAAAACATGCAAAGCCAGGCCAACAGGTTTTTTGAGTTACCGCTCGAGGAGAAACAGAAAGCTGTGGTGACCAGCTCGGACAAGGAAATTCCTTTTGGCTTTGTACTTCATAGTGGCTTCAATTACGCTGGACGCCCTTGGGTTGATCGATTCCAGTGCAAGTGGGCGCCCGGCGGGTGTCGGATAAGAGAAGCTGCTGAGCAGGTGTTTGAGAAGGCTGATGCCGAAGGGTTCAGGTTATAAATCTAATCTAACCTCGTCGATAGATTTTTCATGCCTCTGGAGTCCCACGCAGATGTTGTTAGGACTGGCTACAGCAGTCTTTTTGGGGCGTTTTAGAGCAAGAGAGACTAGACTCAGGGTCGTGGATCATGACAACTGAGTTGTGCTGCTAAGATCACAGCGCTGAGATGTCCGCAAATGATGCTAAACATCTGTAGCTGTCATGTAGGAGGTAGCTGAGTTCAAACGCAATAGGGATCCTAGTAATGCGATGGTACCTTTGTAGCTGTGTCTCTAACAGACATCCCCTGTGCAGTAAAACGATGGACGACTACAACGCCAGCGTGGAAAAGCTCGGGTTACAGATTCTAGAGCTCTGTGCACAAGGGCTTGGCCTTGAACCCTCAACATTCACGAAACCTTTCCTGGAGGAGGAAGGTGATTGCATAGCCCGGGTAAACTACTACCCGCCATGCCCACAGCCATCTCTTACTCTAGGACTCGGGGCGCACACCGACCCCAATCTTCTCACAATCCTCAACCAATGCAAGGTGGGAGGCTTGCAAGTCTGCAGGAAAGGCACATGGATCACTGTTAAGCCCAGGCCCGGTTCCTTCATTGTCAACATCGGCGACTCTTTTGAGGTTTGTTGGGCTGTCCGGTTCAGTTCGTTTTCTGAAAATTATTTGTTCAGTTTCATCTATTTGAGGGAGTGCACCTCCCGTATGATAACAAACTTGAAAGGAAAAGGCATGAAAGATTCAAGTAAAAATTAAAT
Source organism: Takakia lepidozioides (assembly GCA_030704615.1). Lineage (NCBI taxonomy): Eukaryota > Viridiplantae > Streptophyta > Takakiopsida > Takakiales > Takakiaceae > Takakia > Takakia lepidozioides. The sequence continues at coordinate 58,169,694 of CM060733.1, forward strand.
AGGTGGTCGTTTCTATTGCCTGCAACTGGAATTTGACACACTTGCACATCACCCTCCGTAGTGAGCAATGTCAAGTAGGGGAGAGAAGAGTGGTTGAGGAGAGATGGTAAAATTACTCTGTTTCTTGTGGGATTACTCTGTTTCTTGTGGGTTGGAACGAAAGAAATTAAAGTACCACCCAACAATATCTAACACTGGGAAATATACACAAGAAAAGCATTTGTACCAGAAATCTTACCCATTTTCAAAAGAAGATCTCCTTCTCTACTCTACTGGCAGGAACACTATCATTGATATATCGTGTATACCTTTCTCATTATTTATCTATTTTGAGAGGGAAGGAGGATTGCATGTAAATGCAATTGACACATCATATCGTTAGCTTGGACCTAGTCTAATTGAAAACAACTGCAAATCCGTCTCAAATCATTAGCATGATTTATTATTCACTTGCAAGTTAGTGTAGTAATTGGCAATTCTTTGTTTTACAATGTACAATACTTACTCAACGAATGCATTAATAAATTTGGAGTAAATGAGATCTTCTGCCATGAAATAAGAAAAGCTCACAATCTGAACTTTTGCTGCGAAAATATGAGATTATAGAAGTGTACAATGTATTCTAACATCTGTTGCATTTTAATTTGACAGGCATGGAGTAATGGACATTTCAGCAGTGTGCAGCATCGTGCTGTAGTGAATGACAACAAATCCCGCATCTCTGTGGTGTTTTTTATGAATCCTCCCCCCAACTCAGTTATGTCAATCCCACCCAAGTTGGAGGATGCTAAGCACCCTTTGCAATTTCGTTCTGCATTCACATGGCTCGAGTACAGAACGAGAATGTTGCAAATGCACAAAGAAGGCAAGGGTAATTTAGCATCAAAAACTTGGTTGCGATTGAGGTCAATCTAGCCTTCAATGAATACCTTAAGTCCATTGTAGAAAGTAGGAAGGATACCTTGAGGTAGAACAAATCTACAATTTATTTTAATCCAATGAAATTTAGGCTGGAAAATGTCTTTGGATCAACCAAGTTTATTATAGGAACAAAGCAGCATAAATAGAAGGAAACCGAAATGATAGACAACAAACTCTGATTGAACCCAACATAGCTAGCAGCCACTCCCCTTTGCCCATACTCTCTTTTGTGGGAGTGGACTTTCTACAGGATTTGACAAGTTATAAAAAAAATATGTGTGAGTAAAATAGAAACTTTTCCTCTATGCTTAAAAGAGCATCTTGGGATGTTGTAAAGTTGGTTTGTGTCCTTTTTAAATGAACTCCTCTTCAACTACAGAGACATACTACACCTGCGACAATTCACCAACTGGAAGAAGCCTATTATTGTAGGGAAAAATAAATAAAAAATAAACAGTAATATCATATAGTGCAATGCATAGTAACATATTCCGTTTGAGAGGAGATTGTTTTGGGATTGAATAAGCATAATGTCATATCAAAAGAGGCATGCTTACAATCAATCATGTTCTTGGTCATAAAGTTGGCAAGTGGCCCAAAGAGAATCTATCAAGATTATCGCAAAAGAGGTCCCAAGAAACAAAAATGATTATCCAATTATTTGGGTGTTATAGATGGGAGAGAGAGAGAGAGAGAGAGAGAGAGAGAGAGAGAGAAGACTCCGGCCGAAGATTGTGTGAACAAGAAAAGACATTTCAACATCGTTCTACAAGTTGTGTTGATCATGCTTGCGCCATCATCAATGTGGAACATCTACTAAACATACCGCACATAGATGGGGTCTAGACTTGTACTAGGTTTCTTTAACCACTTGAGATTCACTTACTTTACCAGCGAATTATGTTTCTTTTTTCTCCCTATATTTTGGATGATAAAGCTTACCATTGTTTAGAAATGGCTTATCACTCCTATGAAATCAAGTCCAGACGTCAAATGACCAGGGAGGAGAGAGAGTTTAACTATAAGCATTTAGCTACAATGATGGTGATTGAGTGAACATTTGGAATTTGAAAGGCAGTCGATTCAAAGACCTCGACATCAAATCAACGTGAGAATGCAAATTTTACTTGATGGTACATGCAGTTGCCTGCTGCACAATCTTCTTATGTAGAGTAATAACAAATCAATGTCAAAGATAATGTGTGATTTGTCACTTGACATCAATGGAGTTTCTACGACTGAAGTAGAAGATAATGAACCTAAAGCTATAAAGCACGCTTTGAACATCAAAGATCCACAACATACATGCACAACTTCTACAAAATTTGCAAGAGATGATTTAATATAATATCTACATAACAACCAACAAATGGTCCAGTGTTAGGGTACAAGGCCACCTTATAATTGGTCATGTATTCTAGAAAGCCATGTTGGATGTCACCCATTATGGTCGACCCAACTTTAAAATGGGAATGCTAGGTCAACCAGTTATTCTATGTATGGGTATTGGATCTTCGAGTACTTGGGGAAGGGTTGGGCAATCGCATGCCCCAGATACGACCGAGTAATCTACTTTCCAAACGGAAGGCAGTAACCCTTCGAGGTGAAGTGACACCGCCACATGTTACGCTTGTTTCAACAAGAATATTTTTTTTCTAATATTTATACATTGTCAAATACTAGAAATACGATAAGGGCTTAAAAACCTATCAGTAAAAAAAAATTTAATCTCATTTGGAGGAGCTGAGAGTATTCATTTCGCCAATTCCACCGTTGTCATCACCATGTTGTCCATCTATTGAGATTGTTTATAATAATACAGGCTTTCAACCTCCAAGTTTTTTTTAGTTTTTTTTTATTTTAATTCTCTTAGTCACGGTGTCATTTTTTGTCTCCAAACCTCACAATTTTTCTCCTACAAGTTCAAAACTTCAACCAATATACCAACGCATTTGTTTGATTGAATCATCATATCCTCAAAAGATCAATTTGTATCTCGCACTTCTATCTACAGAACCAAATTGATAATCTCCAATACCTCCAGTACTTTTTTTCTTGGTTTGTCAAATCAGTGCATGGAAGAATAAAACGCAAAGAAGAATATCTTAGAATGGAGCCTAAAAGAAATGCACTTGAGGCCAATGTTGGGTCAATTGGTTGATGGAAGTGTTTTGCTAAATACATGGTGCATGTAGTTATATTGGATCCTCTTTGTAGGAGGAGACGCACCAACCTCTTAGAGGCCATAGACACCAATGTAGCTTGCAGTATTCATGTGTAGGTTTTATGTCAATACATTGTGCGAGTTGAAAGCCGTGTATATGCCAGCCTTCCACATGTAAAAACAACATTCTCAAACAGTTCGTTAATTGAGTAACACATGGTTCAATTAGGCACCACGTTGGGAAATGCTCTAATCTATGGGCTTTCATAGGCGTTTAGGCCGCACCCTTGGACTCTGGACCTCATGCCCGTGAAGGCCGGTTAAGGCATTCTTCGATCCTTATGTAATATGAAATATTGATGATGAGATGTTTGTTCTCAAATTTCTTGAGAAAAATGAGATGGCTTCCATAGATAACTGATCGACATATTGGGCATGTTTTAGATGGAATATCACAACCCCAATGTTAATTGGCGTCGAAAGATAATTAAAATCTAGGATTGAAAAATTTGGGGAGATCGAGTGAGGACACCATATTGAAACTTATCATCATTTTGTTATAGGCAATACACTCATATGTAAGAAGGACCTACTATTTATAGGTTTAATAAGAGATGTGAAAAATCCAAAAAAAAAAAGACATAAGTGAGGTTCCTATAGAATGACAGAATGTATTGAAAGAATTCAAAGCTATATTTTCAGATAACCTACCATCACGACTTCCACCAAAGAGAAGAGTATATCATAATATTGAGGTTGTTCTAAGTAGTACTCATTCTTATAAAGTCCATTATCGATTAGCACCAAATCGGTTGGAAAAATGTAAAGCTCAAGTGGAGGAACTAATAGACTAAGGGTATCTCCTATATGGAATGTTGGTGTTGTTAACTTATTTGTAGATAAAAACAAAATGAAGCAATACGGGTGTGCATTGACTATCGAGCACTTAACCAACAATCGGTGAAAAATAAGTACATGTTATCACGCATGGCCGATCTATTTGACGGTTAACCAACTGCGAGAAGCAAAATATTATACGAAACTTAATTTAAATGGTGGATACAATCAAATTTGAATCATTGATGAAGATTTACATAAGACCGTCTTCTACGCTAAGCATGGACATTTAGAATACATGGTTATGTCAGTTGGTTTCATCAATTGTACCTTCCACTTTGGCAATGGCTGCAAGATGTCCGTATTTTTCATGGTTGTAACGTTGTCGAGTTTCCCTTTGTCCTTTTGTACGTAAAACTGTTGTGGTGGTCGCATCTTTGTCATTTAATTTCACTCATCGTTGTGTGTTATCCTTCCCATATCTGATTCTCAGCCTATTTCTTTGAGGGTATATGAAGTTATCTCGTCTTCAAAGATTTCCAAGCTCCATAGGTGTTGGTCCGTACTGATTCAATGATTTTCTTCTTCAATCATCTCTTAAAGTTGTCTAATGTTTCTGCAGGCTCATGTCTTCGATTTGGACTTGAAGATTCAAAACATAATTTTAATCAATATAATTCCGCACAGTAGACTGCAGTCCCTTCTATGTCGCTATAAATTTCAGTAATTGTATGCTGGCTTTTATGTGCTTTGGTTATGTGTTATATGTGCGAAAAAATGGAGGAGATAAACTTACAAGGTATATCTGATCAAAATTATTGTCCTCTTGGAAGTCAATCAAACTCTAGACAATGGCTCCCCCGATTATGTCGTACGGTCATGTGAGTGCTGCTTTTAGCGATTCTGTAAAAACAGCTCATGTAACTTTTATTGGAATGTTAAGACTGCAAAAGACATCAGTGGCTTAGGATATGTGACACACAGATGTTACCACCATACATGTGCCAATGCTAGGACTGTCTATAAGGTGAGGACTCGGAAAATACCCTCCGTTCTCTTTATCATCCTTCCACAATAACAATTCTTCTTTCGTAATTTGTCTCATCTCCCATGTCTATAACCATGTTGATGTATTGTCGAGTAGAAAAGATTGGATGAACAATCCGTAGTCCAAATCATTTAATGTAGGGAAATACAATCAATGTACATCCATTCAATAAATCCATCATTCCAGCACTCTCATGGCTCGACTTCTTTTATACGACTCAACCTTACACATCTTGGTCATCATTTGCAGTATTAATATATCTGATCCACCGGCGACCAGTCTTGATGCGGTTGATTGTCTTACTTGTTTAAACTTTAAGCTCATCCATCAACATGTTGTTTTGTTGTTGGGCAGTGAGTCGTGACAATAGCATTTTGTAAGTCGTGTAAGCGCTATATTATCCACACCATCTGATCATTGGGTTGATTAGTATTATGTCCATTGGTAACCATCTTTTCATTGTTCACCATCTTGCTCTACAACTTTTTGTTTCATTTTGTTCTTCCGAAATTGTAGACTATATTTATATTTATATTTTAATATAGTTTGTTGATATTACAATCCCAAACTATCTTGTACATTATTATTGTAATATAAAATGAACGTCTAAACTCATGACCAAGTTTATGATTTCTCTTTCAAATTCTACAACTAAAAATCGTATAAGAAAATGTTTGTTCATGGTTCGCACATTGACATTGAATACATTTGGTAGTGGAAAATTGGGCGGTATGTATCTACTCCAATCCATGAACTATGTATATATTAGTGTTGGTCTAATATGTATAATAATTTAGGTATTATCACGGACATAGCCCAGAGGAACTTATCAGGAATAAATATCAGAAGTTACCATGTTACAGGAAGTTACTATGATCTATCATGATCTACCATGATTTACCATAAGTTATCATTAGTCACCAAATTACTATGAGTTTATTAAATTACCGATAGTAACTTGGGAAACTGTTTAGGAAGCTTCCTTTGGGAGAAACTTCTCCATCAAGATACCTCATTTGTTAAAGGAACTTCTCCATCAAGAAACCTCCATTGGGGAAGCTTCTTAGGGAACTTTCTAGTAGCCAATATATATATGAGGCGAGACTGGACACTCTTCAGTCTCGCCAACACAAGTTCAAGCTACTCTTATTTCCAGTCCCAGTACTCCAGCTCAACTTCCAGTACTCTAGCCCAGTTTCTAGTATCTGGAACTTTAATCCAGTTTCCAGCATTCCAGTATTCAAGTCGAGTTCCAGTATCTTGTACTCTTGTCCATTGTTATAAAGATCATCTTGATTCATATTTTCCCATCATGCATTCGGCCACGCCGACCTCGGCTTCTTGTCTAGTCTTGTACCTCTAGTCTGATCTCTTGTTTATGTTCAGTCATATTCTCGTCTTTGATAGTTTGGCAAAACTAAAGTTTATCCTTTAGTTAGTTAAGATGGAAGGCATATTTGCGGAAATGGTCGTCACATTGCAGAGCCTCCAGCTCCAGATGCAAAAGTTCACACCTTTACTGTCTAACTACAAGCTGATCAGTCTCAAGATCTTGACAACGCTCTCAACAATCTGCAACAACAAATTTCAGAATTGAAGGAGTCGAACAATGGATCTTCAACCATACGAGTCCCTACTGTGACATCTCATATTACAACGGTTTCTCCACATCTTCAAGAGATTACGAGAAAACCAAAGGTTAACATGTCCGAGAAATTTGATGGGACGAGATCAGGATTTCATGGTTTTATACAAGTACGATTGTTCCTACGACTACATCCACAACCCCGATGAAGGTATTCAAGTGGGATTCATGGGCGCCCTTCTATCAGGCACTGCCCTATCTTGGTTTGCACCGCTGTTAGAAAAAAATTCATATTTACTATACAATTTTGAAACGTTCATGTCCAAGTTCACTGCAACTTTTGGAGTGAATGATAGAGAAAGAGTTGCAGAGACAAAGATGCGAAATCTACGACAAGGAGCGCGTCCTGTTTCCGTTTATGCTACCGAATTTTAACAACTTGCATGCAACCTCGACTGGAATGAGAAGAGCCTCATTAGTCAGTTTTGATGTGGGCTAAAAGATGATGTGAAAGATTTGTTGCTGACCATGCCAAACGTGAGTACACTAAGTGAATTTATCACCCAAGCCATTGCATGCGATAATCGTTTGTTCAAAAGACGTCAAGAAAAACGATTTAAATGGTCGATGACACACCATGCCGCTGCTACTACAGCACCAAACACAACGATCCATCGGACATCCAGTAGTGATCCTATGTAGATTGATGATGTCCGATTCAGGCCATTGATGCAACAAGAAAAACAACGACGACACTCAAATGGTTTATGTCTCTATTACGGAGAAAAAGATCACATAACATTAAACTGTCCCAGAAGATTCAAAACTCGGGGTGCAACTCCAGCGTTAGATACGATAAGGTCGGAAAATGAAGATGTCCAGTCACAGTAGGGACCATGCGGCTGGACACCATCAATTCTTCACCTAAAAAATATCTTTTTCTACATCCAGACCCTATACTTTGTTTCACAGTTCCAGTAAAGATCAGGATGCAAAATCGAGATATTTTCACGGAAGCACTTTTGGACTCGGACGCTTCAGCGTATTTTATTGACAAAGACTTTGTGAAGCAACACAATTTAACGCTCGTAAGAAAGAAATTTTTGGCCCCTGTTGAAATCATCGATGACCGTTATCATAAGGAAACTTTGACCATGACACTTGACCTCTTGAAGTGAAGCTTGAAAATTAAGCATCACGGATTGTTTTCAACGTCATCCAGTCTCCAATGAATCATGTGATCCTTGGACTTCCCTGGTTTGTACTTCATAATTCTGATATCGACTGGCGATCGCGAAAAATCTCAGCAAGACAAAAATGCAAAAGTATCAAGGGTATTCAACCCCTGTTTCTTGGAACTAGAGTCTTCATGAGAGCTACAAAGAAAGACGCGACATTTGTACTTTATGCAGCTCCGATCAAGACCCCAACAGACCAAGGTACTTCGACATTACCCACTCAATATCAAGATTTCAAGGATGTCTTCGAGAAGAAAAATGTAGACATGTTGTCAGAACATCGACCTTATGATTGTGCAATTGAGTTCAAGAAGAAGCCCAACCACCATTCGGCCTAATCTACAATTTATCTCAGACGGAGTTGGCTCCTTTACGCGAATACATTAATGAAAATTTGTCGAAAAATTTCATTCGACATCTGAAATCACCCACAGGATCAATTATCTTATTCGTGAAGAAGAAAGACGGATCGTTACGCATGTGTGTGAATTATCATGGGCTCAACAAAGTCACTATAAAAAATCGTTACCCACTATCGCTGATTTTCGGACTCCACGAATAACTTGGACGAGCAAATGTTTTTACAAAGATCGACTTGAAAAAAACTTGAAAATATTTGAAAAAACTTGAAAAAAAAACTATTTTCAAGACGAAAAAATAAAATAAAAAAATAAAAGCTTTTCGCACAAGGTACGGACATTTCGAATACAGTTTTATGTCTTTCGGTCTTACAAATGCTCCAGCAATTTTTCAACACGTGATGAATGACATTTTTCGAGAATTTTTAGATGGCTTTGTAGTCATCTATTTGGACGACATTTTGATATTTTCACAGAACGAAGAGGAACATGGTCGCCATGTATGCCTTGTCCTTGATAAATTGAGGGGGGGGGAAAAAAAACAAAAAAAAACAAACAAACAAACAAATTATATGTCAAATTGGAAAAACGTATTTTCCATCAATCTGAATCGAATTTTTTGGGCTACATCACTTCCGACAAATGAGTCTTTATGGATCAGAAAAAAATACAAACCATCATCGAGTGGATAAAACCAACTTCGGTCCAAGATGTACAATGTTTTCTCGGATTTACAAATTTCTATAAAATCTTCATCAATGACTACTCCAAAATTGTTGCACCATTGACGCGACTCATAGGGAAGGACAATTTACATGGGACGAGAAGGGTGACCAGGCATTTGAAAGCCCGGTTATCAGCGTCCCGTCCGTCCGTCAGCGTCAGGTCACGTCATATCTGACGCTGACGGGACCTCCATCACGTCAGGTTCGGAGAATATTTTGGTAAAAATAGTACCAGATAAAATACTGCCACCTAAGCAGCCACGTCGCCGACACGGAGGCAGTGGCAAATACATTTTAAAAATTAACAAATGAACGCGACCGCCAATTATGGTGGTCGCTTTGTTTTTCGAAATAAAAAAAGAAATAGCGACCGCCATATTGGCGGTCGCTTCAATTTTTTTTTTTAAAGCAAGATTGGCGGTCGCATTGGCGGTCGTTTTTTTTTTTAAATATTAAAAAAAATAGTAATCGCCATATTGGCGGTCGTTTCAATTTATTTTTAAACAAAAGCAAGATTGGCGGTCGCATTGGCAGTCGTCTAATTTAAAAAAGAAAACAAGCTACTGCCGTATTGGCGGTCGCACAATTTTGCAAATATATACAGAACAAGCGACCGCCATATGGCGGTTGGATAATTTCAAAAACAAAATTAAAATTAAAACAAGCGACCGCCATATGGCGGTTGGATAATTTCAAAAATTTAAAAAAAAAAACAAGCAACCTCCATTTGGCGATGCCTCTCATTTTTTAATAATTGGGTATTGAATGCACCTATGGGCCCCGCCAATACGGCCCATGGGGTGAGCTCATGAACCCACCTCCTTTTGACCGGGTCTAGATTCTGAATTTTTTTTAAGTCCTAGTTCTTTAACGGCAGCGGACCTTCTAGCGGATTGGCCAAACCCTCAACAGACTGACTCCAATTGGCGAGCGGACTGAGCAGCGGATTGGCGAGCGGACTGGCGAGTGGACTGACTGGCGAACTGGCGATTGACCGACGATTGACGAACGGACTGACCAGCTGACTGGCGATTGGCGAGCGGACTGACTCAGTCCGGCAGACTGGCAAGCGAACTCACCAGCAGACTGGCGAGCGCCTAACTCCAACCTTCATACCCTCTTCAAACAAAATATACATTTATAATTAACACACATTACCACCACAATGTAACATGCCAGGATTTGAACAACAGACCTCACGTTCATCACAAGTTGTTCTTTAGCATCGCACTAGCCGCTGCTTTCTGCAAACCCTTGAAATAATTATTTATTTATCTTCATATCTTCAGGTGTTTTGTGGGCCCAACAGACTCGCTTCCCCTGCGCGCGCCTTGGGGCGGCTGACCCGAGCAGACTGACCCCGCCGGGTAGGGGTCGCCCCACCCTGCACGACCCCCTATGCCACCCGCGGGCTCCGCCACAACCACGCGTGCCCGCATTCAAGTCCCAATTATCAAACAATGAGAAGCTAACAATAAGAAGCTTTGGCGGTCACTTAATTTCAAAAATATATAGAAAAACAAGCGACCGCCATATGACGGTCGATAAATTTAAAATGATATTAAAAAAACAAACGACATATGAAAATAAAAGCAACCGCCACACCGGTGGTCGCTCATTTTAAAATAAAACAATGTTTACGACCGCCAATCTGGCGGTCGCTTAAATTTAATAATATATAAAATTAAAGCGACCGCCAGCCTGGCGGTCGCTTTAACTTGAAAATATAAAGATTAAAAGCGACCGCCTTACTGGTGGTCGTGTTTTTTTGAAAATATTAAAAATAAAAGCGACCGCCAGTAAGCCTTACTGGAGGTCACGTTTTTAAAAAAATATTAAGAATAAAAGCGACCACCATATTGGCGGTCGCTTTATTTTAAATATACAAACAAATGAAGCGACCGCCATACCGGCGGTCGCATTATATTTTGAAATAAAAAACAATAACGACCGCCATACGGGCGGTCGCTTAAATTTAAAAATATACAAAATAGAAGTGACCGCAATATTGCACAAAATGAAAGGAAATAAAAGCGACCGCAATAGTGGTGATCGCTTGTTTTTCATAAAAAAAATAAAAATATCGACCACAGTACTAGCGGTCGCTTAATTTCAAAATTATAACAAATATGGTTGTACCGTTTTTTTTCGGTGGGCGCTATTGGTTCGTCATTTATTCATTTCACTTTTATTTCACTTTCATCCTTCCTAGATCATATATAAGGGAGCAGGGTCACCAAGCTCCTCACTTCTTTTGGCGCAAACACTTGAGGTTGCTTTGGATGTTCTCTTCCATTGAACGAGAGTGTAGCCCAAGAGGAGGGTGCGCAATTTTTGCCGTTGTGGCTTCCATCAAAACCACTTCAGCAGATTGTGTATAAGCTCAACACTACAACCCACATCAATCCACTTGGGTTGGTGACAGGTGTAGAAGTGTTGGGCTATCGCATTGCACTTTACATTCACAACACGTTTATTTATAAGTGACTGTTTTTTGTTTTTTGTTTTTAATACCCAAGGCGACTCTTGTGAGACTTCAGGTGTCATTGGACAAGTGGATTGTGCCGGAGCAACACCTGCTTCAACACCTCTTTGTACCCCTACACTTCAATGGAGTAGAGGATTCACTACTACAGAAACCGTTTTTCGAACACCACCCATAGTTCACACCTGGCACTTTGAACATCTCCTCTTACACCCATGTGAGGTGATCTGGACCATTGTAGGAAAACCCACATGGTGTTACAAATTTCACACTCGAATGACACCCATACGGTCAACGGATGTTGACCAAGATAATGCATATGGGGCATTTGACATGAGTGTGAAATGAGTCATGGAGTGTGAGGTTAGTGTGAGATGTCCTACAGGAATTTGGGGCAACTATATGGCGTGGCACATTGACCATCCAGGTGGAAGATAGATGGATGAAATGACTTCCACCTCTATTCAACATGCCTTGGACGACATAACACATAGACTTTTATTTAGAGAATTTAAAAGTTCAAAAAGGTTATTAGGGTTATGGGGCTGCATGTAGAGGGCTGTGGGACTTGTAGTTTTTCTTTGCCAGCTCGTTTAGAATCTGAATCCCACCAATGCAAGCCATCCATTTAAGTTGATGCCAAAATGCATTTTCATCCAAACATCAAAGCTCTCAAAATAGACAACCTCAAGTAAAATGAGAAGGAGATCGGCAGAACCGAAAGGGCATAGAATTCTCTTCAATATTGAACACTGCCTGCAACTATTGGCTATAACTTGCCCTCTGTCCTGTCACATATAATGCCTTCGGGAACCAGCAATCCAAAAAGATGCACTGCTCATGCAGCTGACGACAATATCATTATGAGAATGTCACACTATAATCAACAATGTACAACAATTGCTTTGAGAAGCTATAGATAAAACTACCACATGTCGTCGCAGAGATTTGTGAGCGCCAAAAATGTCAATCCCATTTCTGTCCAGTCAACCGTGACCCCTCACAATGAGACAGTCTGAAGCTAAGGTGAGCACGAATTTCAATCTCTACTAGTCCAATCGTACTAGAGAAATATTCAGTGATCCTAAGAAAAGGTTTTTTTCACCACCTTACAAAAATTGTTCCCAATGACTCCCTCCCTGTCCACATTGTTGCTTGATGTCGAGAAGCTTGGACAAAGTGCCTTGCTCTTTGTGACTGGCTCCCTTTTTTAGACAACAAGGTTTTTTTTTTACGGGTGTACTTCACTCACAACCGTCTTTTTTACACTGCGTCCGAGATATCAATGATCACCCCAGCCTGAATTTTGCCCCACCCTATCAATCGCCAGTGTTTTTTAACTAGTGCTTTTCAACTCGTTTGTTGAAGGCCCCACTTTCTCCCCTATACTGGTACATGTCAAAATCACTCCAAGAGCCATAGTGTTGGAAAACTGCCTTCGCATCCTTGATGCTCCCACATTTGGCATACATGTCCATGAGGGCACTGTCCAGAATCACAATCAGGTACAATTCCAGCTTTGACAATGAAACCATGGACCTGATCTTCCCTTTTCCAGAGCTGGCAAGCTTGCCCTTGATGCTCCCACATTTGGCGTACATGTCCACGAGGGCATTGTTCAGAATCACATCAGGTACAATTCCAGCTTTGACAATGAAACCATGGACCTAGCTTCTCTTTTCCAGAGCTGCCAGGCTTGCCCTTCATGCTGACACATTTGGCATACATGTCCACGAGGGCATTGTCCAGAATCACATCGGGTATAATTCCAGCTTTGACAATGAAACCATGGACCTCTTCCCTTTTCCAGAGCTGCCAGGCTTGCCCTTGATGCTCCCACATTTGGCATACATGTCCACAAGGGCATTGTCCAGAATCACAATCAGGTACAATGCAAGCTTTGACAATGAAACCATGGACCTGATCTTCCCTTTTCAAGAGCTGCCAGGCTTGCCCTTGATGCTCCCACATTTGGTATACATGTCCACGAGGGCATTGTTTAGAATCACATCAAGTACAATTCCAGCTTTGACAATGAAACCATGGACCTCTTCCCTTTTCCAGAGCTGCCAGGCTTGCCCTTCATGCTGACACATTTGGCATACATGTCCACGAGGGCATTGTCCAGAATCACATCAGGTATAATTCCAGCTTTGACAATGAAACCATGGACCTCTTCCCTTTTCCAAAGCTGGCAGGCTTGCCCTTGATGCTCCCACATTTGGCATACATGTCCACGATTGGCATACATGTCCACGAGGGCATTGTCCAGAATCACAATCAGGTACAATTCCAGCTTTGACAATGAAACCATCGACCTGATCGGAACCTTTTCCAGAGCTGGCAGGCTTGCCATTGATGCTCCCACGTTTGGAATACATGTCCACGAGGGCATTGTCCAGAATCACAATCAGGTACAATGCAAGCTTTAACAATGAAACCATGGACATGATCGGAACCTTTTCCAGAGCTGGCAGGCTTGCCCTTGATGCTCCCACGTTTGGCATACATGTCCACGAGGGCATTGTCCAGAATCACAATCAGGTACAATGCAAGCTTTGACAATGAAACCATGGACCTGATCTTCTCTTTTCAAGAGCTACCAGGCTTGCCCTTGATGCTCCCACATTTGGCGTACATGTCCACGAGGGCATTGTTCAGAATCACATCAGGTACAATTCTAGCTTTGACAATGAAACCATGGTCCTCTTCCATTGTCCAGAGCTGCCAGGCTTGCCCTTCATGCTGACACATTTGGCATACATGTCCACGAGGGCATTGTCCAGAATCACATCAGGTATAATTCCAGCTTTGACAATGAAACCATGGACCTCTTCCCTTTTCCAGAGCTGCCAGGCTTGCCCTTGATGAGGGCATTGTCCAGAATCACAATCAGGTACAATTCCAGCTTTGACAATGAAACCATGGACCTGATCAGAACCTTTTCCAGAGCTGGCAGGCTTGCCATTGATGCTCCCACCATGTTCACGAGGGCATTGTCCATAATCACAATCAGGTACAATGCAAGCTTTGACAATGAAACCATAGGCCTGATCTTCCCTTTTCCAGAGCTGGCAGGCTTGCCCTTGATGCTCCCACATTTGGCATACATGTCCACGAGGGCATTGTCCAGAATCACAATCAGGTACAATTCCAGCTTAGACAATGAAACCACGGACCTAATCTTCCCTTTTTGAGAGCTGGCAGGCTTGCCCTTGATGCTCCCACATTTGGTATCCCTAAACCATGGACCTAATCTTCTCTTTTCCAGAGCTTCCAGGCTTGCCCTTCATGCTAACACATTTGGCATACATGTCCACGAGGGCATTGTCCAGAATCACATTAGGTACAATTCCAGCTTTGACAATGAAACCATGGACCCGATCTTCCCTTTTCCAGAGCTGCCAAGCTTGCCATGCTGACACATTTGGCATACATGTCCACGAGGGCATTGTCCAGAATCACATCAGGTATAATTCCAGCTTTGACAATGAAACCATGGACCTCTTCCCTTTTCCAGAGCTGCCAGGCTTGCCCTTGATGCTCCCACATTTGGCATACATGTCCACGATTGGCATACTTGTCCACGAGGGCATTGTCCACAATCACAATCAGGTACAATTCCAGCTTTGACAATGAAACCATCGACCTGATCTTCCCTTTTCCAGAACTGCCAGGCTTGCCCTTGATGCTCCCACATTTGGCATATATATCCACGAGGGCATTGTTCCGAATCACATCAGGTACAATTCCAGCTTTGACAATGAAACCATGGACCTAATCTTCCCTTTTCCAGAGCTGCCAGGCTTGCCCTTGATGCTCCCACGTTTGGCATACATATCCACGAGGGCATTGTCCAGAATCACAATCAGGTACAATGCAAGCTTTGACAATGAAACCATGGACCCGATCTTCCCGTTTCCAGAGCTGGCAGGCTTGCCCTTGATGCTCCCACATTTGGCATACATGTCCACAAGGGCATTGTTCATAATCACATCAGATACAATTCCAGCTTTGACAATGAAACCATGGACCTCTTCCCTTTTCCAGAGCTGCCAGGCTTGCACACGCACTGCAAACGCACACAAATGTGTTGTGGTCGGGCTTCATCCCTTCCCCCATCATTTGGTCATGATAGGTCTCCAAAGGCTCCATCCCACTTCAGTGTTGTGCACATCCTGCAAGCATCGCGCTCCTCGACACCACATCTTGTTCAGCCATAGTGTTGAACACTCCCTCCGCATCCTCAATGCTCTCACATATATTTGGCATACATGTCCACGAGGGCATTGTTCAGAATCGCATCTGTGACAATTCCAGCTTTGGTGATGCAACCATGCACCACTTTGCCTTTTTGCAAGCTGCCAGACTTGCACACGCACTGCAAACGTACAATCTTGTTCAGCCATAGTGTTGAACACTCCTTTTGCATCCTCAATGTTCCCACATTTGGCATACATGTGTCCACCAAAGCAGTCATGTTCAGGATGACATCTGGTACAATTGCAAATTGTCACGATGGATCTCTTTGCCCTTTTCCAGGGCTGCCAGGCTCCCACACTCACTGCCAACACACACAAATGTTATGTGGTCGGGCTTCACCCTTCCCCCATCATTTGCTCATAGGTCTCCAAAGCCTCCATCCCATGCCCCTGCAAGCATCGCACTCCACGACACCACATCTCGTTTAGCCATAGTGTTGAACACTCCCTTGGCATCCTCGATGCACCCACATTTGGCATATATTTCCACCAGGGCAGTGTTCAGAATGACATCTGGTAATCTGCCAAGCATTCACCTTTTTGCCTCAGTTGTCCCACCATTGACTGGATCAGAAAAGTATTCATTCCACACCTTCTCATCATCTCTTGTACCTGTTTTGGGATACTTTCATGTTGTCACATTGGCAGTATCATGTCAAAGTCAGTCCAATCTATCAAAGATTCACTCAACCAGCTAACTTGCATAATTCAACATGGAAATTTAGGGCCGATTCTGATAAGAGGGAAAAACATGGTGAAATGTGTTGAAGAAGGTGCCCTCATCGCCTTTACCAATTGTGCCGCTGCTGCTGCGGCTTCCAATTGACCATCTACCCATGCAGGTTTCTTGTAGCTATCCTTCCACAAGGAATCATAGGCAATGTTGTGCTTGAAATGTGGCCCTCTTGGATGAATCTGGACCCACACTCTATCCCTGCTCCTTCAGCTATCCATGCCTCTCACAAAATCATGCATACATCTTTGCCTTGCTGGTAGCAACTGACAATAACAGTCTACATTTGTTCTAGGAAACACCCAACTCAACTTCTCACACTAGTTCATATGCTCAATTGCATCTGCTACTCTCTACATGCATTCACCTTTTTGCCACAATTGGGCCACCATTGACTAGGGTCAGAAAAGTATGCAGGCCACAACTCCATGACTATTTAGGGTTCACTGTCACAAATGAAAGTGTGTTTGTCAAAATTCTGCTCACCCCAACAGCTCAGTCACTCCCACCCATGCAAGGTACCATGTTGTATCAAGTCTAAACCCTGGAAAAATACATGCAATAGCATAAACTAACTCTAGACCATAGCACAACTGGCCTGGTACCTCCCATGTGGAGCTTGCCTCCGCCTTCTACCATTTCGCCTCTACCTTGCAGGTGCATTCAAGTTGGCAATGGCCAATTCATCTGCCTCACTGAAAGGAACACAAACAGCAAGCTTAGTCATGATGTTATGAGGAATTTCAGGAGGCACCATGCCTACATAAGTGTCTCCCTCACCCAGTGCCACTTCGGTAATATCGTGAACCACTCGTCGGGATCGAGGGTCCTTGTGAAGGACCACCTTCCAGTTCCCTCGTGAACTTTTTTCATCCGAGAAAAAAACTTGCTCCACCTGACTAGGGAATGTCCAGGGCTGCTCCATCCGAGGTAACATGCGACTGAAGTCAATCAAGAGAAAGCCATAATCATCTTGTTTCATGGTGGCATTCCGGCCCACCATGTGTGACCTCACCCATCTACACAAGAACAGAACTAGGTGAAGAATTCCGTAATCCAGTTGAATTATTTCTCTTACAACACCCACATATTCCAATTGGGATAACACTCATCTAGACATACCTGCTCTGTTTTCGCTTTCCTGATGGAATACTTGAGCAACTCCAGAATAAAATGTCACCCTGTCTGTGGCGCCAATCCCATCACGTATTGCTCGAAAGTGATTGCCGCAAGCATACATGGACTTGAAGCCCAAGGACTGTACTGCTGGTGGTATACATAAATGGCATATGTCCAAATCATAGGACTCACCTGAACTCACCTTGCATTGGACAGCACCTTCAATCCATTCATGGAATGGAGCCAATAAGCGCATATCTGTTGGGTATGGAATTTCTCCATTGTGGTGGTCTTGGTCTTGTCCACAAAGGAATGTTGTTCTGAACTCAGTGCGGGATGCTTCTATGAGTGCCATCTCCTCTTCATAGGCCCTGTCCAAATGAGAATTTCAAATTAGGATTACAGCTTATACCATTGGCAGAAATGAAACACACAGGATATGATAAGCAACATACTTACTCAAGGAATGGTTTCATGCAATCTGTGTTGTGCAAAATATACTCGTGTGCACTGTCTCGTTCTTGAATGGTGAGGACTCGTACACTTCCCAATCCTTGAACCACCTCCCCACTAACTGAGTCTTCTTCATTGGAGTCCCACACCCTTCGGCTTGTAGCATGAAATTCAGCCATATACTCAGTTAGAAACCCTAGGGCCTCATCCAAAGCATACCCTTCCGCCATGCTCCCTTCAAGTCGGCTCATATTCCTTACATAGCCTTTTAATGTCTTCATATACCGTTATACATCCAACGGCTAGACACGGGACCACACACCTCCAATTCGTCCACAAGGTGTACAAGCAAGTGAGTCATGATATCAAAAAATGATGGAGGGAATTCTTTCTCCAGCAGACACATAGTGATTGCAACATCTTCTTTTAAGGCCGGTAGCTCAGTTGGATTAATGATCTTTGCACACACTTTTCGGAAGACTCGAGAAAGCCTCATAATTGCCATCCGTGGACCCTTTCCCAATACCCCTCGAATGCAAAGAGGTAAAATTTGCTGCATCATTACATGGTAGTCATGGGTTTTCATTGTAGACAGTTTATTGTCAGCCACATGTTTCTGGAATGTGGCAGCATAACCTGTGGGGGCCTTTACTGCAGCCAATGTTTCCAAAAACAACACCTTCTCATCTTCAGTAAGAACATATGGGGCCAAAGGCTTCACCAACTTGTTCGGGTGAGAGGGATGGGGTCTCAACCACAAGTGTTCACGAATGACATTGAGTTCCATATCCTTCCTAGATGTGGTTGTGTCCTTCTCCCAAGAATGGTTCTCAGCACATTCTCACACAATTTTTTTTCACAATGCATCACATCCAGTGTGTATCGGATGAGTAAGTCTTTCCAGTATGGCAATTGATTCAAAACAGTGACCCGTTTCATGCCATGTTCCTTTGAAGGGTCCTGTTTTCCCCCCTCAACCTCTCCCATTGCGAGATACAACTCTCTGGCTATAGCCCGGTCAAATTGCTCACTTGCAGTGACCACCATAGGAGCTGCTCTATGTTCCACATGTCCATTAAAGTGGGACGAGTTATTCCTATAGGGATGAACAACAGGCAAGTATCTCCTATGACCAAGATACAAAACTTTTTTGCATGCCTTGGAGTACCTGGCAGTGTGCTATGCTAGTCATTTACACTTGCAAGTTTGTTGCAATCACAGGAGAAGGAGACTGGACGTACACCAAGTTTGCAGGACATCGCCGGTAGCGCCAGGAATGACAAAGGCTACGGGTCGGGGTGTACAGGCAGTGAAGCCACAACAGTATATAAACTCAGTACCAATTCTGGTGTGAATTACATATTCATGATTTCCATGCCATTGCTAGTTGCCGTTTGGTTCTCTTTTCTTACTAGTTCATCAGTCAGTGTAGTGAATTGTTACTTTGGAGGTGTTCTATGTGTTGGGGCAGGGAATTGGTTCACTAGCAGCTCGCCTCGATGCTATGGAAAACAAACAAGTGCAGATGGAAGCCAGCTCCAAGGCAGCTTTGGAAGCAGTCCAAGTCCAACTGGAGGCAGCAGCTGCATTCAACCTTGCGCTCGCAGCTAAACTTGGCATGAATGTGCCAGATTCACAGCCTACAGGTCCACCATGCACCACCTTTGCGCCACAGACAACAAATGAGACTATTTCTCATGTTATGGGCTCACCACTCAACCTGTTCAAGGCAGTTTCTTCACCGCCACCAAAGCCAAACACAATAGGCTCATTGTTTGGGCTTTCAGAAATGGAGGGGGATGATGACATGGAGGGTTGGTCTAAAGGTGAACTCAATCCATCCCCCCATATTGTTGAGGCAACTGCAAAGTGTTCATCAGTTTTGTTGCCCCCTACACCAGTAGCACTACCGGCATATGTACTACCCTCTCAATATGCCTGTGAGGTCTCCATGAATTTGCAGAGTGCCCCACAGAAAGGTGTGTCTCTTGTACATGATAATCATGTACAAGTTGTAGGTAATTGCCCTTCGGCAACTGAGAGGCAGAAACACATCCTTATACTTGACTTGAATGGATTGTTATGTGAGAGCAGACTACGAACAAGGGAATACCTAGAGCCCACTGTCACCTCCAGACCTGGGTGTCAGGAGTTTTTGGACCGATGCCTTCAGATTTTTGATGTAGGTGTATGGTCTTCCATGTCATTGAGTAATGTCCTTCCAGTTGTGAAAGCTTTGTTTCGTGGGAAGCAACCAAAGATGGTGCTTCACCAAGACTATTGTGACCAGCCTGTGGGAATGGTGGACCCTTTCAATCCTTCTAAAACTGTCATGTACAAGAACTTATGTAAGTTTTGGAAGGACTACAACCATTACAATCCAACCAATACTTTGTTGGTGGACGATTCTCCACTCACTTGCTTACCCAACCCTGCAAATAATTGCATCTTCCCGTATCCATGGAAGTTGAGGGATCAGCCAAACTGCAAAAGGCTTATGAAAGAATTACTGCCTTGGTTAGAGGGTGTATCCAAGGCTGCACACATCCCTGAGTATGTGTCAGGGCACCCATACAGATATGGGCAGCCCAACTACTTGTTCAATACTGCAGCCATGGGTAGTGGATCACAACAATCTGCAAAGGCATCTGAACTAGGGCTTCCTGCTGCCAGAGTTCCAACGACTTTGCCTCCCGATGCAACAACAAAGCATAATCAAAGAAAGGTGAGAGCAAAAGTTTCAATGCTTGGGCACGTGGGTGGATTTGTATTGTTAATGCTACTTCACAATGTGTGTCATTCGTGCTATTCTCATTTTTTTTATCGTTGTGTCATTCAATATACAGATGGTGAAACCAGTGAAGCGTTCAATGGGCAGGGAGAGTACACTATGTGCGATCAATCAGACTACAACCATAGTGGATCTAACTGAACCACAGGGTGACCAACAAAATCCGCACAGTGTAAGTACTTCATTTGTGCAATTTTGTTTCCTTGTCTGATGCTGGATCAATACACCCCCTATGTATCGCCACATAGCTGCAGGCCCAACAACCTACAAAGGTAGTTTTGTGACATCGTCCTACCACATCCATGTTGACCATGCATAACCTACTATCAACTAGGTATGGAACCGTTCCAGCTTTGATCATGTCAGCATGGAGTATAGAGACAAGCAAATGCAATTCAGAATTGGAAGTACTGCAATAGGTAGGGTTGGGGTGTTTGCTGGAAGAACTTCAATGTCATTTTGCAGGAGTGCCAAGCTGTCAGTCTCTGTTCTCCAGGGTTCATTTCTGATATAGGAATCTGGTTTTTGTTGCAGTTTCAGATCAGCGACAAGGTGTTATTGTTTGATCCTTGTGCACCAAAAATAAGGGCAGGTGTGGGATATATTGCTGGCTTTCTGAAAGCAAATGTGCTAGACAACTATTACCGTATCCATGTGAAATCGGTCATGATTTCAGAGGTTGTGTTGTCGTACCCGGACTACTCTGTTACCCCTAATCATACCACATTGGGTGACACGCAAGGAAGTTCCACCTTATGGTCTGAAAAGTTTCTTAAACACGCGTGATATTGAAGGTGCTACAAGTTTAGTTTAGTTTTCTTTATGGATTGAGGGTTGCTGAGACAGGTGAACAAAACAGCTCTTCTCACATGAACAATATTTTTTGAATTGATGCTCTTGCTATTCTCATGTACGCTGGTTGTTTGCTATATTTAATATTAATAACATTACTACTGGTCAATGTGGTTAATAATACAATTATTATCCCTGTTTTAAATAAGCTTTTGTTTAAATGAAACAAACCAAATAAAAAATCTAAAATAATAATATATTACATATTAAATCAAGCAGCCAATGGCTTTTGGGGTGCTATCCCATTTATTATAAGAATAATAATATAATATAATAATATGACTATTCATTTTGGCATTTGTCAACAAATAATAATTGTTTATTTTTTGTCCAATATGAACAAAACAGTGGATGTGACAGTATTCACATTAGTGTCATTGCGATCACACCACGACTTGAACCTGGTGTTAAATCTGTGTGAGAGAATCCGTAAGAAGAGCCCTTAATATCTATTATTTATTTAATAATTCTGATGGATTCTATTACGTGACATTCCCTTTGACATACATGTGGCAGACATGGTGACAACGAGGTGTAATAAGTACCGTAGAAAGACCATTAAGATTACTTAGTCAAAATAGTAGTTGACTAACTAGTCAAAACGGTCGTCAAAATATCCGTCAAAAGAGCCACCTAAACCTACTGCCACATCAGGTGCAAGTTTGGTGTGAGAGTGGTTTTTTTCACAGGACCAAGAAAGTTCACATGTAGTGCAAAGGACTAGGTTAACCTAACACCAAGGGGGGGTGTGAACTTGGGCTCTTTTTACACCAAAATGTGTGAGAAGAGCCGTTAAAAAAACCGGTTTCTGTATTAGTGATTACGGCAACAATCCATGCATGAATGTCTTAACTTGTCTGTGAAAAGACAGTTGGATAAAAAATGGGCGCAGTTTTTCTTCGAGACCAACATACCATTTAAAATGGTAAGGCTTCCGACATTTGTTTCTGCCGTTAGAGCAACCTCGGAGTCTAGATCCACGTACGTACCTCCGACTTATCACAATCTCCACACATGATTGCTAGAAGACGTCATGACCGAGCTTACCCAAAAGGTCAACGATAGGACAGGCAAGTGCATCAGAAAATATGGAAGCACTATATGTGCCGATGGTTGGAGTTCTGTTACAAACAGACCATTGTTCAATGTCATGCTCGTATGTCCAGCTGAGGAACAATTCTTAGGATCGATCGACATTAGCGGCGAGAAGAAAGATGGATGTTATTAATACCAACTATTGACGGACTTCATCGAATAGGTCGGAAGTGATAGAATCGTGTAAATATGCACAGACAATGTTGCTAACATGAGAAACACTGCAGACATGTTGTTGGCACGTTATCCCCATATGTACTATCAAGGTTGTGCTGCTCATATCCTTGACCTCTTTTTGGAAGATTGGGGAAAAGAACAGTGGGTGAAACAACTTGTCAAGCGAGCGAAGACCGTTGTGTTGTTCATCCGCACACTCCACATCCCTTTGGCAATATATAGGAGGCACGAACCCAAATACAGCCTCCGGAATCCAAACAAAACTCGTTTTGCCACTAACTTCTTGATGGTGGATCGGTTGGTGACGGTGAAGAGCAATCTGGAGCACACCATCATCGATCATCAATGGGATGTGTACACACGGACATTGCGGGACTCCAAAAAAGACAAGTCATTGGGCAAAAGTCGAAAAGTTCGGAACAGCATTCGCAGCGATGATTTCTGGAAGAAATGTGAAAACTTTGTTTGTATAGTAGAGCTGGTGTTAATCGTCTTGCGGGAGTTTGATAGAAAACAACCAGTAATGGGCAAAGCATGGTTACTAATGCAAAATCTTAATAAGCACGTCCAATCCCTAAGGCATCCTCCTTCTCCTTGGAACTTGAACTTGCGGACAGTGCTTCGGATACATTTCACGACCGTCGTTCGATGGTTCGAACAGACTTGCATTATGCGGGGGCTTTGCTCAATCCATTCTTGTTCGACAATACCATGCTTCAAGACGACGCTGATGCCAAGGCCGAGTTTGTGCGAGTGCTCATGCGACTGGCTCCGCCGAACATGGCAGAGATAGCTATATCTGAGTACCAATGCTTCTCAGAATTCATGACCCTTTTGATGACATGTCGGATCCAAAAGAGCTCAATATATTGCCACATGAATGGTGGGATTTGATTGGAGCTGGAGCAAGAACATTGGCTCCCATTGTGAAGCGTATTCTTGCCCAAATGTATTATGCCTCATCTTGCGAATGCAATTGGAGCAGTTACTCATTTATTCACAACAAGATTCGCAACAGGTTGAATCATGCGAGGGCTGACAAATTGGTGTATGTGTATACCAATTGCTAACTGTTACGTGAGAAGGCAGTGGATGATGCTGCAGCATGGTATGAGAGGAATTTGCATTCCGAAGACTCTGAATCTGAAGTAGATTCGATGAGTAACGATACTGAGCCTAAGAGGGAATCATCTCAGAGGGAGTTATCTGTCTCCGATAATGAAGATGGATCCGATGATGCTCCCGAAAATGCGTATGACTTGAAGGATGTTTATATCCAGCCGACCTTTGATGACCTTCTTAAGGAAGTACGTATCGCAGATGAAGGTGAAGCTACAATTGTGTCATCCCTACAACATGGTCCTCAAAATGAAGTTGGGGTCGACCTTCAATGGAGCTTAAGGATGATAAACTTCAAGGACGACGTACGCAACCCCGTTCATACAAACAATGGTGCCGAACACATTGTACAGTCGACGGGACGGGAACATGTCTCACCGATATGACCAGCTCCACCACAATGCCAAAACTGATCCAGCTTCTCTTCAACACAGCGGACATTAAGGAGAAACATAGTTGATCTGTTTTCCGCATGCACGCATCATTCTGCTGCATTGGACCGGGCGGAAGTTGAAGCCTCGGATGATGACAATCTATCACTACAATTCCACCTTAACCGACGTGTTGCGCAGCAGACCTGTAGTTCCTCACATGCCGGACCATCTAATGTCGGTCCATCTCGGGCAGACCCCCCTCCGGTACCTCCTTCGAGACCACCTTCGATTGCGTCCCAAGTCCATAAACGACAAAGAACAGTCTAATTACCAATGACTCATGTCCCAAGCAAAGCCATATCAAACAACAACTCTAGTGATGTATAGGCGATCGGCCTACAAACAGCCCAGATACCGTGGATGGTATTCAAGACCGGAGTGGGATTCGACCTCAGATAGAACTAAATGTGGTTCAAGGTCGCTTGCAGATTCAAAGGCTTGGACATATGAAGTCGGATATGGAGGACGATTCCAGCAGTGATCATGGAAATAGTAGTGAAGTCGAGGGTGATTCGGATTTTCAGCCCATCGGAGCATCAGGTTTAGGATCTTCTTCGTCCCGCCGTCGAAGCAGTAGAAGGAATTGAAGCAAAACAGCTATAGGCATGCATCAGCACATTTTAGTGGACATGTTTGCATTTCTATAGTGAAGTAATACCAGTGTGATCATTGTCACTAATGAGTATTGGTATTGCTGTTGTGTATGTATTGGGAAATAAAAGATGTTGTCCATGTGTATACCACCCAAAATATCGGCCAAAGGCACCGTCACTTGCTCATGTTTGTGTTCGGTGATTTGTTTGTCTAATAAAGAACAATTGTGCCAATGCTTCCAACTCTGCATTCATTTTTATTTTAATGCAACGACCGGCATCACTGGTGGTCGCATTTGTTTTTTATTCTTTGTAAATGTAGCGAACGCAATGTAATAGCGGTCGTCTTTTATTTTTTCGTAAATTCAGCGTCCGCCGGAACTGGCGGTCGCTTTTATTTTTAGTTTTTCTAAAAATTTGGCGGTCGCTTATTTTTTTAATTTTGGAAAATGGATTGACCGCCATATTTTGCGGTCGTTTTTTTGGGTTTTTTAAATGGATCGACCGTCAAGGTGGTGGTCCCTTCTACGAGGTGTGCCCTATGCATGGAACGAGGAATGGGGGGGGGGGGGGGGTGCATATAAGCTCCGACACATTCTCCCCTCACTTCCATTACTGGCGGTCGCTTCTACGAGGTATGCCCTACGCGTGGAGCGAGGAATGAGGCGGGGGGGACATATAAGCTCCGAGTCATTCTCCCCTCACTTCCATTACTGGTGGTCGCTTGAAGTTTTTTTTTTGGAAAATGCAGCGACCGCCATTACTGGTGGTCGCATTTATTTTATTTTTTTGCGAAATGGAGCGACCGCCATTAATGGCGGTCGTTTATTTTGTTTTTTAAATGGAGCGACCGCCAAGTGGCGGTCGCTTCTACGAGGTCTGCCCTGCGTGTAGAGCGAGGAATGAGGCGGGGGGGAGGGATATATATTTTTTGTAAATGCAACGACCGCCATTACTGGCGGTCGTTTTTTTTTAATTAGCTTGGAAATGAAACGACCGTCATTACTGGCGGTCGCCGATTTTTTTTTTTTGTAAATGCAGCGACCGCCATTAGTGGCGGTCGCTTTTATTTCAATTTTGTTGGAAATGGAGCGACCGCCATTACTGGCGGTCACTGTAATTATTTTAGTTTTATAAATGACGATTTTATTTCAATTTCTTTGGAAATGAAGCGACCGCCATGACTGGCGGTCACTTTAATTCTTAATGTCACTATAAATGTAGCGACCACCAATGCTGGCGGTCGCTTATTTATTTATTTATTTATTTGAAAATGGAGCGACCGCCAAATGGGTGGTCGCTTCTAGAAGGTTTGCCCTGCGCGTGGCCCGAGGAATGAGGGGAGGGGGGGCAGATAAGCCAAGGGAGGCTCATTCTCCCCTCACTTCCTCTCTACACAACTTCTGTGTGCGTGACATTTCATTATTCCACGACACGTAGTCACGTGGAGAATAAGACCATTGGTTGGGTGGGGGGTGTTTTTTTTATTTTTTGCCACGATTTCTGTGAGGTCGTTGCAGAATGCTCCCATAGGCCCTCCTTTGGATTCCAGGATCATTTTATTCTACAAAATTTATAGGAACTATTATGACACCTACTCAAACTCGTTTAGGGTGAAGGATTTAGAGTTATATCTTATTAGTAAACCTCGTTTAGTATTGCTCTGATTGTTGCAGAATGGCAGAAGGTCAGAACGATGAGCGTCATGGAAGAGATGACCCCAATGAACATGGACCACCTCCTAAGAAAATCAGAGGGTTAAGGCAAGACTTGAATTGGGAGGTATATGGTGATCTTAACATACTAGCACAAGAGGGCTGGGAGGATGTTCCAGAAGAGTTCAGGTGGCCGATGGCGAGATGCAAAAAAATCGTGAAGTAGTATCACATCAATCGATTATGGCTTTTAGATAGGCATGGCGTGCAAACCCGAAACAATTACACAAAGTCCAAGTCTTGCACGAACTTGCATTTCCAACATAGGGAGAATGAGGTGCATTGCACATTGTGGGATCAACCTCTCTTAAAGGGCCAAATCCCGTACACCTTGGCAGCCATGGTGTATGTGGAGGTCATATTGTTGCGTCCAGTGAATTGATAAACTGCTAGTAGGAGGAACGCAATGATGCTATACAATTTGGAGTACATCCCGGACACGTTTGGAACAAAACCGGCTGCATTATTAGAGGAACAACTGGTGGAAATAGACCAGCGAATCAAGACCCTGCAAGACCGATTGGACTGGCAAACACTGCACAGAGTCAAGTTGGAAGCTAGATTGCAAGATATGCCTCCAAACAATGAAGACACTGTTGTCCACAATGAGGATCGAACAAACGTCGTAGACATGGACGCGGAGTTTGCAATGCCCGATCGCAGTATTGACCTCATTATTCACGAAATTACGGACATCCTTGACCATGCGGCCGATGAAACCATGGTTGTGGAACAGCGAATTGCATGACAGAAGGAGGAAAAGAAAATAACTAGTACTGGAAATCGGGGAATGTTCGAGGGTCGTCATTCAATCCGAGATGAATCCAATATCTGATGTCGACCGCGTTACAAATGAGCGGGACATTGTCATGGCAACTGCATGGCGCTTGTCCAAAATATTGGAGATTCGGGCATAGGTCCCATTGAATGGCGGTTGGGAGAATTGGGTACAATGGGCGACCCATTTGGCCTCCAGAGAAGCACGGGTAGAGCGGGCACTGTCAGCCTTGCAACGTATCGCACGCAAGTCAAACCGTAGTGTAGATAGCATTTATGCCAACATGCAAAGGTATAACGATCTCCGTAGCGCATCAAGCGTGTTCGTCGGGTACACCAACTGGACAGATGTGGATTCTATGTTCAATCGATGTGAGTACGGGATTTCGGGATCGAACAGAAGCATAAACTGGGAATTAGAGATAGAGGAGGAGTGAGACACCACAACAAGGATGACCAACCACATCAAACCGGCCCAGAGGGAGGAGATACCACGACACGTTTTGCCGTCATGGATATCAGATGACACAGTTTGTTCGATGTGCATGAATCCATACAGCCCAGAGGGATGTCATGTGTTTGGATCATGTGGACATTTGTTTCATCTCACATGTCTTATCCCGCAAGCCTTGCGGATGAGCGCTTGCCCAGAATATCGTACACCAATCCATCGCCGTTTCTATGAACTGGTGGGCTTGGAAGAAATGATGCCCATAGGTTTTAAATACAATCAACACAACCTCCCATTGGATGGGCTACCATTTACATTTCTGAATTGTGTGCATTGGGGCGAGAACTTGGTATGGGATGCAGAATATTGTTGGAAAACACATGATAGCATTCCGCCAATTTTGTATATGCACCAATTTTGTTAATACACAATGCACATGTGTGGCACCTGCCAATTTCAATTGCATGAGTAACGTTCTCTTCACATTTACACTCATGTGATGGGAAAGAAGTGATTCACCCTGTAAACAAATTTACAATGGTGTCACATTTGGTCATGACGTGTATGTGGGTATCTGCAATGAAAGTGTGGGGTGTAGGATTTAGTGTGGGGTTAGACCGCTTTGGTAAGATGTGGGGTGGAATAGAGTTACTAGAACTAATAAGTATGTAGTATTGCCCGTATTACAATGCATTTGTAAGTGGTAGTTAAGAGCACTTGTATTTACTAAAATGATGAAATTTGATAATGCCGAAGTTCATGTCGGACTCGCATTCCGGTAAAGGGATCTATGAAATGCAGTAGAGATCTATGTACAAGTTCCCCCAGAGCCAGATCCAGGCTGCCCGCCTGATCCCCCTGAGTCGACACCTTCGTTGGCATGTGATCCAAGTGCTCTTATTACATAGATAAATCAAATGATAGGAAGATAACATGAAATCTGATTTCAACACCATGTCATTTGCCCCATTTTCTTTTACCTTACACTAGAGAGAAAGACATGTAACATAAAAAATAACCAAAAATTCGGACTGACAATGAGGACAATGTATTGTATATGTAATTTCTAATTACCTACACAACATCATCAGTTGATACTTCATCATCCGTGTCATAAGCCTGTGATTCAGAGGTATACACATCCATGAAAGCCTCAACTCTACGCAACCTATCCACAGATTGTCCAACAGTTGCTGCTCTTCGAACAACAGATCATTGGAAAGACCTACATCACGTTGTTGATGTATTGAATGCAAAGCTTGGGACTCGGCATACGAAGGTAGATAAAATGATGAAAGAGGACTTTGGGGCTGCATCACACATACATATATACTTATGTTAACAAATCAAATGGGAATGGTTTGCTTTGCAAATAATATAGAGATTGCAATAAAGGGAATGAAGGCAAGACATACTCACTAGGAAGTACTGCCGAGATGAAGACCAAGCTTGTGCGCCACCTTGGGAGCGGAGGGGTTCCAACAAACTCACAGGACGTTGAATGGTTGGAGTTACCACAGATGAAACCAAAACAGGTCGAGTATTTTGAAGTGCAGAGAGACGTGTTGCATCAAGACCAAATACGTGACGTCCAGACTCAAACAAAAAAAATGTAGAACCTGTAGGAAAAAAAACATGCAATGGTGATATTATATCGGATAATAGTTAATGATCATGAATCAACTCAGAAGATTTTAATTACAAAATGGAGACCAATGCAAACCTGTGCCAGCTGTGAGATCCAAAATGCGGGAGCCAAGAAGTGAGCATGTTTCCAACAACACTTGCATGAAGGCGGGACTACGGTCTCGCGCATCCCTCCAAGCTTGTTGAGGAGTTTGCATGGGCAGTGCAGCATCTGGAATGTGGTTGTAGATGTCATCCAGCTCAACAGGGTCTGCAAGGGGGTCCACAACTTTGCCAGACTCACGCAGTTTGAATAGTCCTCATTGCTTGGTGAGGACATGGGCGTGGAAGAACATGGTATGTTAGACGTGTTATTTCCACAAAAACAGTGCACCCGGATGGTTTGATAATATGTATGAGAGTATGAAGATGAAACAACAAACAATGAGATATTGAAGAGGAATGATTTTTACCTTTCATGTCTGTGTGTGTAGAGGGGTGGTATTGATGCAAGTATATTTCCTTGATAGCATGAAAACGAAGCTGCCCCTAGAGTAAAAAAAGAGCTCCAGTGCAAAGGAATCATTGGAGCCCTGCAAGAACATCAGGCATCCATTGTCATCCAACAGGTCATTAGCAATGGAGAATGCATACTCCCAATACCGTTTATCAATAGCAATCCAGGGGGGAACCTGTATACCATCCAAACAGCCATGTGCAGGCATTCCTATCGGGCAGTCCACGATGATCATGTCCACAGCCACAGGCACGCTTTTTCCATCCACAACACTAGACCAAGTCCTTGGCAACTGCAAACAACATACAGAAAATGTAGGAGTCAATAGCCGGATGATGAGGATATAAAAACATCAAAGAATTCCTTACATTCGAACTTGTTTGTTGGGGGAAACTCATATTTTTTAAGAACTCCATGAGCTCTTTCAAGGTCGCATCAGGAGATGTACTTGAGGCCTCCACCATGTCAATGAAATGAGTAGGCATGATCTTCATGCGATACATGCTAGGTGCACCACCGAAAAATGACACTGCACTGTAAGGATGTTCGTCTGCCTTTGGCTTGTTTCCTCGAGTAGTAGGTGCAGTCACTACAACCAACTGATTTGAAGGATGTGAAGAACTACCAATAGGACCAGCAATAGAAGCCACACCTGCATTGACATCCGCACCTTTTTTTTTTTCATGATTTGCGTTTTGGTACACCCACAACCACAGGGACCACTTGGGCCACAGCGTCAGCGGCCTGTGTAGCAATCTATTTTGAATGCTCCAGATCAAGAACATGGACTTCAGTGGATATACCCCTTTCATCACTCACTAACTGCTTGCGAACACATTCCTTATGAAGTCCCATTTCTGCATAGGGGATAGTACCCTTGGGCATCCAAATACCCCCCCCCCCCCCCCCTTCCCGATGTTCCACACCCCAATCTTCCTCAATTGCAGGTGTGTACATGGAAGTTTGTTGAGCACCAAACTTCCAAGGCATCAGAAACTTGGGCTCAGCCTTAAGTTGACCACTCGACACAAGCACAAATCTCATGTACCTGAAATACAAACACATTCAAAGTTATTGTGGAGACAAATATTTATGCAACTTGCACTACAACAGATCGCGGTAATTATGACTGCCAAACCATGGTAGTCATGGTTTTCATGACTTTGACCATGACTGT
Source organism: Takakia lepidozioides (assembly GCA_030704615.1). NCBI lineage: Eukaryota > Viridiplantae > Streptophyta > Takakiopsida > Takakiales > Takakiaceae > Takakia > Takakia lepidozioides. The sequence goes on from CM060733.1 coordinate 58,200,947, forward strand.
ACCATGTTTTTATATGAAATTGACCTCCTGCAGTCGTTCATACGGCTGTAGTCATATGAACGACTATTTAAATAGTCGTCTGTATGACTACATGGCTCCGGAATGGGCGAAAGGCTGGTCAACGGCAATTGACCAGATTTAGCTCACCATTCATAGTCATTTCCATGACTACAGTGTACATGGATGAGGTTACATAGTCATGATGACTATTGGGGATTTTGTAATTTGGTGTGTATAATACAATTAAAACACCATATGATCATATGAATGACTAATGGGTGTATTGGTTAACAGGTAGTGAACTATAACTCTTATAGTAGAGAGGTTTCAGGTTTAAATTCCTCTAAGTACAATCAAATGGATAAGATGGCCCTAGGGTTAGTAGGCGAGCTAGGGATAGCACGTGGTACCCTAGATGGACTGCCACGTGGTTTTTTCATTATTATAAAATGCATTATGCCACATGGCACAATGCGGTGCGACGCGGCGTTTGACATATGTTTTTAGTTTTTTAGTTTTAATTTAATTTAATTTAATTTTTTAAATCAATTGCGCCTCGCCACGTGGCGTGGCAGCGGCGGCTGCAGTATGGTATATATGACTGCAGTGAGAGATATCACTTGGTTCATATGACTGTAGTCATCCAGACCGTACCATCCTGTACTCATTGTATTGACTTGGTTTGCGCGACTTACAATCATAGAAGTCATATGTACCATTTATGACTGCAGAATAGTCATATATACAGTCATAAATACCGCGATCTGTTGTAGTGTTGTTCAACAATTGAACAAGCACATTAAGAAACATGTATATCCCAATAACTAGAAAAATGCTTGAAGCATAGACATTTTCGACTTACAAGGTATGTACACTGTCCATGTACAATGCAATGGAAAGATTGTACCTGAATAGAATCCGTCTCACCACATTTTCCCCACCTGTTTGTTGTTCCCAATCATTGCATCTGAATGGCCCCTTTGGCAATGAGAACTCTCTATGAAACAACTCATTGAAATGAGTCATCTTCCATGTATCCATGTAGTCTCCCAGACTCTCACTCTCTTCTTCCTCCAAGGCAACATGAAATCGGCCAAGCTGAGTGGTGTACAATGCAAACTGAGCCAAGGCAACCTTGCGAAGCTTCCAAAAAAATACAATCAAAGCGATCCAAAATCATTTTGATGGCCAACCATCCGTTGAGCCATTGAATGAATTTCGATTGATCTCATATTAGTCCGGGACTTGTGAGATGGTATCTTGAACGTACTAGCAAAGTTTGGAATCAAACAAAAATGATTTGGATGGGCAACCATCCGTTCACCCGTTGAATGAATTCTGTTGGATCTGCTATTACTTTGGAACCTGTTGGACTGCATTTCGCGTGCTCATGATTTTTTTTTCATTATGTTTTTAAATGGGGCGTGTAATGACTCTATATGCAACGTGCGTGCCAAATTTGGGAGCGAACAAAATTCATTTGGACCCAAAACCACAGTTTCTTCCCTGTTTTGCACTCCAAACTTGATTTGTATTCTACTTCATGCACTCTTCATAGAAAGTTCTGCAATAGTGAGCAAGAGAACGTTTTTTTTTTAATTTGGACATTTTTTATTGGTCCAAACTTTGGCGGGGGAGTAGCGGTGGGATGCTTGAAGCCGCAGAACAAAATTGAGCCAAAAACAAAATCGATACGTCGCAGAAACCCCCAATGAAAGGCAGTGTCAACCTATTTATTGGCTTAAATTTTATTTAAATTCAATTAAATTCTCGAATGGCTTGAGGGGTGAGCGCGTCGATGGGGAGGCAAATGATTTGTTCTTCTGTTATGTCTCGGCACATGGGTCGCACACATGTTCAAGCACATGCGGGCAAAAGATGGGCTTCAACCACATCCGTTCAATGGGTGCAATAGCCGTGCATGCATTGCAAGATTTCTTTTCGCAATGAACAAAAACCAAATGACAAGTGAACGCCTCATTGGCCCATCGAACGAATTTCGATTGATCTCATATTATACTAGGACCTGTGAGATGGTATACTGAACACACTGCCTAAGTCTCAAAGCGGCCCAAAATCATTTGGATGGGAAACCATCCGTTTAGCCACTGAACGAATTTTGATTGATCGCATATTACTCTGGGACCTCTTACATGATACATTGAACATACTGGCTAAGTCTGAAAGCGAACCAAAATCATTTCGATGGCCAACCATCCGTTGAGCCATCGAATGAATTTCGATTGATCTCATATTAGTCTGGGACCTGATACATGGTATGTTGAACATAGTGGCAAAGATTGAAAGCAAACGAAAATCATTTGGATGGGCAACCATTCAGTCGCCCATTGAATGAATATGATTTCGTCTCATATTAGACCAGGACCTGTTCCATGGTATGCCTTTTGAAGCTCTTTTTGTAGTGTCTCCTGCTTTTGTAATGCGGTGCTTCTCCATGTCCACATTTATCCAATATGCTGATGTTCTCCACTTGGAATAGATCCACACATGTGTGCAAAAATCCTTATATAAGCAAATGACCATCTCCAAGCCTTATCCCCAGCTTCCAGTTTTAATGGTCATTTGGGTTTTTAAGTATTTATATACGCATATGTGGATATGTTCCAGATGGAGGATATCAACATTGGAAAAATAAGAGTCGGAGAATCACCTCATTACGAAGTAAGAGACATTAGAGAAGACCTCAACATGTTGGACATCTGAATGAAGAACCTTGCCCATCGTCGCTTCAAGCGCTTCTAAAATGATCACATGTTTGTTGGTAGAAGCTGATCTCGTAAGCCACATTGATCTCATACCCATCGAAGACTCCCGTAGGCCACATGGAACGGTTTATGTAATATATTTTCACAAATGCGATATGATACATTTGTGAAATGGTATCACATCAACTGTTTAATGTGGCCAATGCATCTCTTCCGCACCATGGCGGAAATGTTCGCCACTTGAAGGCGCAAACACAAATAATCCGAGCAAACAATCTCAAGAATCATACGTACTGCAAGGTGTACTACTGCAAAAAGGGGGGGTTTACAACGCCCACAGCCCGGCGCGCACGGCACCGTGCGACCCCACTTATTAGCGACGCCAAGAGGGTTGTTATTCAGGGGTCGATATTATACCGACCCCTGAGGGGTCGCTATACTGAAATCCCAGCAAAATGAGGATCCCAAAATGACTAAGTCATTGGGACCGACCACCCTGGCGTCGCTAATACTGCGGGGTTGATTTCCCGTCAGTTTCTTCCTGCGACGCCCTTGCCAACGGTCCCAATCCGACCCCAGAGGATTAGGGTTTTTTTCCCCCCAAACGACCTCTGGGCCAACCAAATATATTTTTAACATTGTCTACCGTCGTCCTGGGCGTCACTTTAACGGGGAAATTTGATTATTAAAGTTCTGATTTTGATTTTTAATTATTTAATTTCAATTTAAAGTCTGATTTTTGAGCAGGAAACCCGTAACCGGCCCCTGAATGGACGGTATCCTACCGACTTCTCTACAGTCGCTAGTAACAAATAACTAAATAACTGACTACGACCCCTAAGCAGTTGCTACGCGCACCCCAATATATATTTGGGAACTGGAACCGACACCCAGGGAGTCGCTGGTAGCACCCCACACAAACATTATAAAAAAAAAAAAAAAAAAAAACACACACACACACACACACAACAACAACAGTCACCCTAGGGGTGCTGTTAAAGAGCATCAGATAATTAGCGTAGGGACATGTACCGACCCCCAAGGAGGCGCTGATAGCACCCCAAAAATATTTTGCAAAAATACTCACAGCAACCCCCCATGAGTCGCTGTTAAGCAGCGTCAGGTTATTGTTAGGAAGTTGAAGCGACCCCCAGGAAGACGCTAATAGAACCCCCCAAAATATGGACAAAAAAATCTGACAACGACGGCCTAGGGGTCGCTGTCGACAACGTCGGGTTATTGCTTAGGGACTTGAAGCGACCTCAGGGAAGGCGCTGATACTAGTAGCGACCCCCAGGGAGTCACTAATAGAACCATTTTTTATTAAATCGAATTTTAATGAATTTTAAATAAGTATTATGATTTAGAATATCTAGGATTGCGGATTTGAGGAAAAGATTGGACCAAAAACAAATGAAAAAAAATGAAAAAAAATAAAATCTTGGGTCACTATTGTAGAACTCTCTATGAAGAGTGCATGAAGTTGAAGAGAACTTAATCTTGGAGTGCAAATAAGGGAAGAAAATATGGTTTGGGTTCAGATGATTTTTTTTTGCTGCGAAATTTTGCACGCACATTGCACACGCTGTCATTTAGCATATGGCAGGAGAATGGAACTAAAAAAAATCATGTGCAGGCGAAACACAGTTTTCCGTCTGTACGACACGTAGTTGCGTTCATCACTTGAATGAGTATGCTTGCTTGCTTCCCACCAACCCTGAATGCAATGACGGGTACGTTAAATGATCTGAATGGAAACCCCTACCTTGAGCTTTATGCCTGATTTGTGGAGGGCTATCTCTCTTTCCCCCCCCCCCCCCCCCAACAATCCTTGAAAATAGCAACAACACCTTCATGCCATCTGCGTTGGGTTGCCATAGCACTGAGAAGTGAAATGCAATTGTGTATACAGATAAGCTGTTCTCCAACGCTGCAAACCGTGCACTAGAATTGAAGTTTGCCTGCATGTGATCCCTATCAAACCTCAAACATGTCTGATCATAGTGACAGATTAAAATGATACAATATTGGTTCAATGGACGACTTCTGATGGTCAATAGGTGTCTGCTCTTGCTACCACAAATATAGGAATAAACTGCTTTATACACATACGGTGGGTATCTGAAAATTTGGATGGCCTGACATGTACCTGGATCTCGTTCTCTGAAATGGGTGTAGGAATCTTGGGAGTTGTTCCCACAAAATTCCACCTTCTGCACCACTTCATGACCCCAGAAGTGAGGGCACGCATATTGTAGACGTTGTCATTAAGCATATGGCTTGATAATGGAATTAAAAAAAAATCATGTGTAGTCGACCGGATCCGACACCCTACACGTCGTTGTCAAACACCGTCGGGTTATCTTGAAACCCAAATAAAACTAGCCGCGACCGCCCGGGCGTCGATGGCACTACCCCATGAAACATGGCGAAAGAAAAAACACCTACGACCTCCTCGTGGTCGTTGTTAAACACCCACAGTAAAATATTTGGGAACTACAACCGATGCCCTGGGAGTCGCTGGTAGCACCCTACACAAATATGGAAAAAAAACAAAAAAAAAACAAAACAAAACAAAACAACAACAGCAAGCGACTTCCAAGGGGATGCTATCAAACAGCGTTGGGTTAGCGTAGGGACATGTACCGACCCCCAAGGAGGCGTTGATAGCACCCCAAAAATATTTTACAAAAAAACTCACACCGACCCCCCATGGGTCACTGTTAATCAGCGTCGGGTTATTGTTTAGGGACTTGAAGCGACCCCCAGGAAGGCGCCGATAGCACCCCAAAAAATACTTGCAAAAAAATCTGACAGCGACCCCTAGGGGGTCATAGGTAGCCGACGTCGGTTATTTTATTGTATAGACTTGTAGCGACCCCCCCTGAAGGCGCTGATTGCACCCCAAAAATATTTTGCAAAAATACTCACAACGATCCCCCATGGGTCGCTGTCAAGCAGCGTCGGGTTATTGTTAGGAAGTTGAAGCGACTCCCAGGAAAGCGCTGATAGCACCCCCCCAAAATATGGACAAAAAAATCTGACAGTGACGGCCTAGGGGTCGCTGTTAACAGCGTCGGGTTATTGTTTAGGAAGTTGAAGCGACTCCCAGGGAAGGCGCTGATAGTAGTAGCGACCCCAGGGAGTAACTATTAGAACCATTTCTGATTAAATAGAATTTTAATGAATTTTAAATTAGTATTATGATTTAGAATATCTAGGATTGCGGATTTGAGGGGCGTAATGATTTTATTTTTTGCTATATTTTGTTCTTTGAATTCAGACTTTGGACTACTACATCCATGCAAAAGACTGGACAAAAAAAAAATGAAAAAAAATCTTGGGTCACTATTGCATAACTCTCTATGAAGAGTGCATAAAGTTGAAGAGAACTTAATTTTGGAATGCAAATGAGAGAAGAAAATATGAGTACATGAGAAGGGTGAACAAAGAGGCCCCTCCAATGTGGAGGAAGAGGATAATGTGCGAAACAAAGACATGGCTTTGCCCAAAAAATCAAGGAGGGTGAAACCATCGAACACCGAGGTGGAGCAAGCACATGACTTTGAATTGAAGAACACCCCTTGCATAGTGGAGTGGGAGGCAAGACATGCGGATGAGAATGCACGGCGGTTGGAATCAAGTACAATTTGGAGACGCACACGTGCGAGGGAATTGCGAGCCTCACGAGGACGGTGCGGATCCAGGAGCTCGGCCCCATCGGGGGCGCGTGATTTGCCCACGGAGATGCAACCATTGAAACCATTTCGCCATTGGCTCTGGAGTGGAGTTGAGAAATATACCTGGATAGTCATGCATTGTCCATAGCAAAAGTCCTCGGAAGAGAAAATAACGTTGGTCAGTGGGGGCTGATGCATCATAAGATGGAACTCCATTCCATAATATATTGAGTTCGTCAACCAATGGACGCAGATACACATCCATATTCGCAACTTGTTTTTTCCCTACAACACAAATTATTTGCAATATATATAAGATCGTTTCAAATTCAAATAGAACAAATGATATTCTTAGTTCCATATATATTCGACATTGTACTACCACGTACATCCTAAAGCAACAAAAAAGAGTTGTGTTATTCACCTGGCACAATGGCAGCCAACATGATATGACCCTTCTTTGATAGCAAGATAAGGAGGGATGTTGTAGTTAACCAAAGTCACAGGCCATGTTGAATGGCTACTTGACTGGACTGAATGTGGGTTTACACCATCCGTGGAGAAGCCGAGCCGAACATGTCTTGGATCGTCCTTCAAAAATTGCCATTGTTCCTTGGTGTGTTTCCATGCCGGCGAATCGTGAGGGCCGCACATCTTTCTGGGAGGGCTCCGATACTCCGCATGCCACTTCATGAGTTGGGCAAATGATGGACTCCGAAATTGTGCTTTCAAGCGCGGGATGACTGGAAAATAATGCATTTTCTAACCTCCCCCACAAACACAACAAATATATCAATATTTACTTTCTGTCATTTGGATCCACATATTGTACGTAAGAGAGGGGTATATATTTGCAAAGGTTTGTATGTAGATATTTTGTAAAGTCTACATTAGTTGAAGGATTCATATAACCTATATGCATACCCTAATAATATCGGAATGATACAACCTCTTAAACCCTACACCCTAAAATGATATATTAGTTGGTGGACACATGTATATATGTATATAAATATAAATGGCAGGAAAGAGAATATAAGAGAAATGTACCTTTCGTGGGATCTTCTTTCCTTGAACATCATCTCGGTATCTAGATTTTTTGCACTTGGGACATGTGGTAGCACGCGCATCCTCTCCATAGTACAAGGTGCAATCACAAGGACATGCACGGAAAATTTTGTAGCCCATCCCCACTGTGTCTAGAACGTATCTTGCCTCTTTTCGAGAACGTGGCATTTTATGCTCCAAATAGGGGGCGAGGATGTGGTCCGCAATTGTGCGCATGATTGCGGACATGCCAATGTTGCTTATGCCGAACCGGGATTGCAAATTAAGCAACAACAATATAGTGGAAAGTCGACTCACTTTTGCTCCTTTATACAAGGGTGTTTTTGCCTCGGCTTCCATTGGATTTGGGTCGGCATCTTCATCCAATGTGGCCGGGCGAGCCATATCCTCCCCAAGTGGTTCATTAACAAATCCTCCATGGCTCTCACATCGTCAGTGTCCATATTGTGTTCATTTTCCACCTCGTCACCGTCTTGGGCAATATGGTCGTCTGGGCCTTGTTCTCCGCGGCCAATACCAGTATTGTTGTCCACCTCGGCCTGCGTGCCCCTTGGAGGGTTCGCTGACCTCATTTGCTCTTGTACTTGGATCTATAAATACATTCACAATTCATTTAATATACAATGGTTGGGAATTGTCCATTTGCATCCAAAAAATATATGTACATTGGTACATTCAGCCTAAAACCTAAACGCTAATCAACAATCCCTACCGGTGCCACAATAGGGGCCACGATATGTGTACATGACTAATCAGTTTCCTTGGCGGCCGCGGAAGTGACGCTTGTAACATTTGTCAAACTCGCTCCACTCCCAATGGACTCTCTCATCCCAAGCCTTATCAAAGAACTCATAAGAGGCGAACAACTCTGAACCGGCGGGAATCGTAGTACATGCACATGTCATAACAAAATTTGATATTGATTGTGCTAGCCTAACATCCGTGTCATGTCGCTCATTCCACAGTACATTGGTCATTTTAGGGTTACCAATTGAACTATTGATGAACCCTGCAACATTCCCAAACACATCGAGATCTCCGTCACATATGACCACATCGAGAACATTGACACAAAGACCATAAGGTCTCACCCAAGGGGCTACCCGTCGCATTTGCGTCTAGTGGAACCACATGTAGTATGGGCCAAAGTAGGAAATAAGTCCATTGTCTGCCCTCTCCCTCTGCCCTCTGGAGGAATCACAATATCCTCCATTGCAAATAGCCCACGACCCATGGAAGGGTTGGTGGCGGCTTTCACACAATATCGCCGACCCCAAAACTGAAATGGTTGGCTTTGAGGAATGGGGACCGGAGGCACTAGTGCACGCCAAAGGCTAGGCCTGAATGGTGTCTGCAACATCGTCCTAACTCCTTGTCAGTAACCCTAGGATCATCGGGCCGTCGTACCTCAACAACCGGTGGTGGCCTACACTTCCTAGGGGTCCGGGTGGACGTGCACGTGAGACACCTATGGGGGCTTGGAATTGGGAAGGGGCAGCTGTCCGAATATGTTGGAGTGACTGGTGATGTGAACTAGGAGGTGGAGTGATATGTGACTGATCGGGTGAGCAGCTGGGAGGTGATTGTGCACGGGGTGGACTCAAAAGTAGATGTGACTCATGGGCTGCTGTACTAATGCAAACTGGATGTGATAGAGGTGACTTCCATTACAGTATCAATTACAAGTCATTTTCAAAGATAGATGTGATAGAGGTAACTTCCATTACAGACGTAACTTCCATGCATCTATCATAGATGTGATAGAGTTAACTTCCATTACAGAGGTAACTTCCATTACAGAGGTAACTTCCATGCATCTATCATAGATGTGATAGAGGTAACTTCCATTACAGTATCAATTACAAGTCATTTTCAAACATCCGAGTACTTACAACAAATGTACGTCCTTATATACTAGCACAAAAAATGTTACAACAATGGGTTATAGAAGGCTCACCCTTGCTGCATCGGCAATCCCCCATGTCTGATAGTGTTCATCCACAATATTGCCGCATCACGGGAACACCTCCAGGTGCCACTCGTGCCCAACACCGCTCGCACCAACACTCCACCCGAGGGGGTTTGTCCAAAGTGGCTCAACGAGGGCCTCGTGGCTCTAGACTAAGAGGCCTAGGACCTCGAGGTGGCAAGCTGGGACGTGGAACGGGATGCTCGAGGCCTTGTGCATGAATCACATGAGGCTCTCCAGGTACGTCCGCCAACCGCTCATCCCTACGTCGAGGCGTCTTGAAAGAGGTGGAAGTACATCAAGCATGCGGACATCATTGTTGGAGGTGTTCTCGTCAGGTGGAACTACATTTCGATAATCATCCTCCATGATTGGCCGAGCCCGTGAGCGTACCATCACCTATAAAAAAAATCCAAAAACCTCACTATTGAAATTGCACATCCAACTGATATATGAATTCTATGAAACAGGACGTCATGCTTTCAAAAAAGGTCCAACCCCCAGGAAGCGACCACCCGGGGGTCGCAGGTACCATGCGACGGGATATGGGTGCCCACAACATCCGGCAGTACTAAAACCACCCAAGTCCTAAAAAGCGACCTCCAGGGGGTCGCATATAGAAAGGGACAAGAAATGGGTGCCCACACTAGCTAGCATCCCGCTCTAAAACTACTAAGTCCCCATAAGTGACCTCAAGGGGGTCGCTTCTAGAAAGCGACGGGAAATGGGTGCCCACACTACCAGCTAGCAATATCCGGCTCTAAAACTTCTAAGTCCCCAGAAGCGACCTCCAGGGATCGCTAATAGAAAGCGACGGGAAATGGGTGCATGCAGCTGCACTAAAAGCGACCCCCCCAGGGGGTCGCAGCTACACAGCGACGGGATTAACCTTTTACTAATTTCGATTTGCTTGATTACCGTCATTAATTAAAAAAAATTCAAAATCGTCAAGCGACCTCCTTCTCTCTCTCATGGCCCAGCTCCCTCTCCCTCTCCTCTTCACTCAGCTTGCAAGGTAGAACTTGAACAAGAGGCTGAGAGGTGCGGAGGTCACCTCGTCGTGGGGGAGCTCGGAGGAAGGCGCGCTTTGTGCGCCACTTGCTTTTTGCCGCGGCTGTGAATCTCCCAAGCTCCGACGTTGAGCTGCTCGCCCTCGGCCGTGCGTCTTCCGGAGGTGAGCTAGGGATCCCTTCTCTTTTGTTTACCTTGCTTTCCTTGCACCTTCAAACCCTCCCCTCTGTCTTCCTTTTCCTCGCAAGGCAAGCTCGCCGATTCCAGCTCCCCCACCTCTGTCGGTCTGTTAACTCGCATGTGTGTGTGTGTGCTGCAGGGTAGGTCACCCGAGCTTGGCTTGCTTACCCCCGGCTGTCCTTCCCTAGCAAGCACCCTACAGCCACCCCACCCGAGCTTGGTTAGGTTTTCGAATTTGGGTAATGGCACCCTCTCATTCTCTTACACTACCTCTCTATCAAGCAATTCGTAGCAACGGGGAGCTGACCACATTGGTGCGCGCAGCCACACCAGCCCACTTGGGCTTTATTTATTTTTAAATTTGGGTGATGGCAGACACCCTCTCTATCACGCATGCTCTCTGTCAAGCAATTCGCAGCAACGGGGGGGGGGGGGGGGCTCGCCGCATTGGTGCGCGCAGCCACACCAGCGCACTCGGTCTTTTTGTTTTTCAAATTTGGGTGATGGCAGGCACCCTTTCTATCACGCATGATCTTTGTCAAGCAGCAGTAGCAAAGGGGGGGGGGGGGGGGGGGGGGGTTCGCAGCCACCCCAATCCACATGGTTTTTTTTTTTTGGATTTTGGGTGATGCAGGCACTGTCTCTCTCTCCCTCACCACCTCTGTGCAGCAATTCGCAGCAAGGGGGGGCAATTCGCAGCCACCCCAGCCCACATGGGCTTTTGTTTTTTGGATTTTTGGTGATGCAGGCACCCTCTCTCTCTCACCACCTCTGTGCAACAATTCACAGCAAGGGGGGGGGGGGGATTTGCAGCCACCCCAACCCACATAGCATTTTTTATTTTTTATTTTTTCCCGATTTTGGGTGATGCAGGTACCCTCTCTCTCTCCCTCACCATCTCTGTCAAGCAATTCGCAGCAAGGGGGGGCTTGGCCGCACTTGTGCGCGCAGGCACCCCAGCCCAGATGGGTTTTTTTTTATAAAAGTTTTGATCAAAGATGCAGGCACCCTCTCTCTCCTTCACCATCTCTGTCAAGCAATTCGCAACAACGGGGGGCTGGCCGTGCTAGTGCGCGCAGGCACCCCAGCCCACATGGGCTTTTTTTTCAGTTATTTTTGGTGATGCAGGCACCCTCTCTCTCTCCCTCACCATCTCTGTCAAGCAATTCCCAGCAACGAGGGGACTAGCCGCGCTAATGCACGCATGCACCCCAGCCCATATGGGCTTTTTTTTTCGATTTTGGGTAATGCAGGCACCCTCTCCATCTGTCTCTCTCACGACCTACCTAATCACATTTGCCACGGGGAGCTGGCCATGGTGGTGCGTGCAACGACTGACCTCCGTGTCTCGCCCCCTCGCCCCACAGACGTTGGCTGCTTCTCTCTGGTCGCTGGTAGCTACCGTCTTCTTGCTCGGGCCTGGTACTCCTTGCCTCTGCCGCTGTGTTTTATGATTCAGGGCTCGTGAGAGAAGACTCATCATTAACGGCTACATTATTGTGTTTTCTTATTTTTTCGTATTTATATTTGTATGTCCCATGGTCTGTATTTGGTGTAGTTTTTTACTTATTTATTGGTTTATTTGATGTTGATATATTGTAGTGTCTTTTCCAGTGTATAATTCTTTTTTGCTCTATAAAAATCTATGTAATACTCTACAGTCTTCATTATGTTTTTTAGGATATTTTCTTTGAATTCATATGTTGTAGTTCATTTCAGACATGGCCAAGGATTCGGAGAAGACCCCTGCTGCAAAAAAAAGGAAAAAACCATAAGCAAACCCGTATCGCTCAAGTACACGAAAGAAATCTGGTTTGACCCCCCGGCCTTCCCCTCCTCCTGTGCTTGCTCCTTCATTTCATGAGCCCGAGAGTACCAGTGGCCCCCCCGAGCACCGTGTTGATGATGATGCCCCCCTCTTAGGCCAAGGTGTTGTAGTTGAAGTGGCTCTTGTGCCGGATACTACTGGTACTATTGATGAGTCCACCATTGGGCCTGCAGTATCTAGCGCTACCCTCTCTCCTTCGTTTGAAGCATTGTATACGGGTAATATAAAGATTTTTCAAGATGGTCCTAGGATGGGCCAATTGGACATTGCTCCTAGTGCTTCTCCAACCACCGAGGTTAGGAGGGTTATGACACGTCAACGGGATTTGCTGATCAATGCACAAGAGAGAGAGAGGGTGGAGAGGGGTCCCATACGTGGGGAGGTAGCCAGGCCGCTTGGCCCAAATGATGCTCTTGTTGAAAAATTGGGGAGTTCTTCATGGCATGATGCATCTCATGGTACCCAAGGCGCCTCTCCCGCTCATGTCCATGATACCTCCATTGGTGGCCAGTCCTTGGCCAGGAAGGGCCTCACATTTGGCCAGCTCTCTGTTGTGACTCTAGCTAGTGGCAGTTGGGGTCAAGCCTCTCCTAAAGAGCAAGCACAACTCATGGCATCTTTGGCAGCAATGGGGGTTCCATTGCCATCAATGGGACAACTTTTGGCACCTGAACTCGAGGTGCCTGAGATGCCCGCGCTCAGGCCTAGGGATACAATCGCCTCGGAGCATCATGAGGCCAGTATCTCTCTTGCCATTTTGTTGTATTGCCTACTGCATTCTTTTTGTTTTTGTTGTTTTTATTTGGTTTGTGTACATGACTTGCAGAGATTGGCCAAGGGCCTCACAAAACCCATTGTAATTGCAGGATCCATTTGTGGACCCGGTGCCACGTGCCCTTGAGAGGGAAAACAAAGACAGTGGAAAAGCCCTTTAGCAAGAAGAAGAAGAAGCCTTGTATTGAGGATACCCCTCTCACAGTCGGAGAGTTGGGGGAGGGAGATATTGGAGAGGGTTCAGTAGAAGGAGAGCCTCCTAAGTGCAGGAAGAAGGGAGGGCTGGAGGTGCCTAAGAAGGTCCCACCTCTAGAGGCCAACAAGTATGGGTATCCAGTTGGAGAGTTTTGGGAAGCGTTGAGGAGGCATGCCTTTCCAAAAGCGGCCCGATGGTTCTCTTTACATGTACATTGGGATCAACAACCATGGGAGCACCGTAGGGGATTTGTAGCCGAATTGGAGAAGAAGTTTGGGGGTGGTTGGAGTGAGTCCCGCTTGATGGGGTTGATCTCTTTGGTATGTCTTGCATAAACTAATTAAGGTTGTTTGTGATTGTGTAACATCGTAGGTTTGGGAGACACCCAAGCGTGGAGGAGGTAGAATTTGTCAAGAATGAAGGATATCCCGGGCTTCTTGAGCGCATCAAGACCCATAGGGCCCTCTCCGCGAAGAGTACAAAAAAGCGAAGTATTACTAGTAGCACTACGACCATAGAGTGACCGATGTCGAGGATGAGGGCCAGACTATTGAGGATGAGGATGAGGATGAAGATGAGGGCGAGCGTGAGGGTATCTATTACTATAGAAGATGCATATTATATAATGCTTGTACATGATAGGAGCCTTGTTATGTTTTATTGATTATTTCTAGCAGCAGTTGTTTGTCGTCTAATTCGCAATGTCTCTCGCGGGCTTGCTTTGTTGTGGACATATAGGTTACATCTACAAAGAGGCTCTAGGAAGGTTCTCGGCCCCAAGAAAGGTACTACAATTTACAAGGCGACTGGCCAATGTGCAGGGGTAATATAAAGCAAATAAATAAAACAAGATGAAAACATCATTTGAGGGGCGACCCCCTAGGGGTCGCTTTAGGATTCACCCAGGCATGCCCCTTCCCTTCGCCTGGAAACACTGACTCCCCTGTGGGTCGCTTTAGGGTGTGTTCTGCGCGTTGCTTATAAGCACCAACCCTTGGGGGTCGGTTTAGGATTAACACAAGCAAATCCGTCCACCGACCCCCTGGTGGTCGCTTTCTGCTCCCCAATAAGTGCCCGTGAACCGACTCCCTAGGGGTCGCTACTAGCGAGACCCCGGCCCATCCATCCCCGTCGCTACGTAACTCCGACCCCCTGGGGATCGCACAGTGGTGATACCACGACCCCCGCCGTACCCGTCGCTACGTATTACCGATCCCATGGGGGTCGCACAGTGGCGATACAACGGCCTCTGCCATACCCGTCGCTATGTAACTCCGACCCTTTGGGGGTCGCACAGTGGCGATACCACGGCCCCCGCCATACCCGTTGCTGGGTAACTCCGACTCCTTGGATGTCACAAAGTGACCATACCTCGGCCCCCGCCATACCCGTCGCTACGTATTACCGACCTCAAAGGGGTCGCATAGTGGCGATACCCGCTACCCCCGCCATACCCGTCGCTAGGTACCTACGACGGCTTTGGGGTCGCACAGTGGCGATACCTATGCCTACCCGCCAGACCCGTCGCTACGTAAATACGACGTTTGGGGGGTCGCATCACCTCCCGCCGCCGATAGCTTACTCCAACCCCCTTGGGGACGTCGCAACATGGCTATACCCCCGGAACCACCATGTCCGTCACTAGGTAAGTCCGACCCCCGTGGGGTCGGTCGGTATTCCGAACCTTTTAACTGTTTTCTTTTTATTAAAAAAAAATAACAATGCAATCCCCTGGGGGTCACATGGGCAAAGCTCCACAACGTCAGACAAGGGGTCAATTAGAGGGGCCTGGTGTCGGGGCAATTCGGCGACCCCTTGGGGGTCGGTCTTAACTGCCTGATTTACCGACGCATTTTTAGCGATGCCTCAGGGTCGGTATTTGAGACTTGGCCGCGACGGCTTTAAACCCCCTTAACGACCTCAGGGAGGTCGATCAGGCGTCGCTAACCCCCCCCCCCCCCCCCCTTTTATTGTTGTAGTGGTGTTTCATACTGCTAATGTTCATGTAGCTGATTTTAGGAATCATTTTGCTACTCCCATGCCAACAACATCAGGTCCACTGGGACTGCCATATTCCGAATTCCGTATTAGCCACCACGGACATGAAACCAAGAACTGAGCACAAAATCTCCAATTCATTCATTCAATTTATGGTGGGCCGTGGCTGCAGCCTGCAAGCTGGCCGGGGTGGCTGATATGTTTGTTTGAACATGACAGTCTTAGAGGACCTGATGTTGTTGGCATGGGAATAACAAAAAGAGTACTACAGAATTCAGCTAGAGGAACAACAATAGCATGAAACACCTTACCGTAAATATGATTGTTGACATTGATTGTGACAGCTCCAATCAATAGAGAACTCGCACCATCAGTTGCGCTCCTGCAATAGTACCGGTCCCCCGAGTAAATAAAGTTCAATTGTAAATAATAAATTGCATATGCTCGAACCTCACAATGTCATTTCAACAAAAACCGGCCGTGTACTGTGTCACTGTTTGTATGTTCCAATGTTCCAACGTTTCTGACAAGGTTATGAGAAAAACGATGTATTGGTTCCGTATGAGTTAGACAACTTACGTTCCATATCTTATTCCCATGCGCGACACTACCATGTGAGGTATAAGTCAATAAATAACAGGTGTACATGCAACCTCGGGACGTTCTAGCAAAGCATTTGCTGGACCTAGTATCGAACGTTCGGACTTTGGAGGTCACATGTGCACATGTTACTTACAGACTCATGCCTCATATGGTAGTGTCGCACATCCGAATGAGATGTGGGACATTAGTTGTTTAACTCGTACGGAACTAATACATTGTTTTCTCAGAACCCTATCAGCCATGTTGGAACATTACAAATATAAACAGTGAGACAATACACAAACCATTTATATTGCGATAACAAGTGGCAGGGTCGAACATATGCAATGTAGTATTTACAATGAGACTTTATTTATTACATGCACGATCAAAATTGAGTTCTGTCTTCATAAAAGAACCATTGTACCGTCACAAATCTCATATCTAAGGTAGTTACACCCAAATGTGAACATTTAAGCAGTGGGGCCCACTCAAAGGGTGCAGTTACAACCAAAATTACACGAGCATATTAGCAATTCAACAATGAGTTTGTGATATCGATTGTAAAATTTTGGAATGAGTTGACTAATTAATATGAATTATCAAAGTCTACGTACACATCATCCCAAATCTGAGCAGTAGAGGGGGCTATAAAAGGACCAAAGTTGATACTAAAAAAGATTGTGTATGTGGCATGTCTTGCACGAGTTATGCACCTAAACTTAAATCCATTGACCAGCTATCAGAGCCCATAAAGACACCTCAAAGCCTGGCCCACTAAAGCAAAATGAGTATCCTATGGTGTTGAAACCAATTAAAGTGTCTGACATTAATGAGGCCTGGTCAGCCCAAATTCAACTCCAAAATGTGTCAAACTGAAATTCGTCTCAATGAAAATGTGAGCAGGCGGATAGATAAGATAAATTTGCCCATGGTGTCGCTCACACGAAGTCCTTCCCTAACCTGTCATTTTGTGCACCCAGGTATCTCCTCGATTGGCCGACAACAGCTCTCGTCCTCCCGCCATTTTCATGGTCATCTTCTTCCATGTTGCTTCTCCTTCCCACCACCATGGCCCGCTGCTACAGACCTTTTACTCCATTGCAGGTGGTCCCACTCTTGATTGATGCGCCCATGGGGGAGAGATGAGGGTGAAACGGCTGCTGTCTTCGCCACGCTGCTTGGCCCGGCATTTGGCTATGGCCATTTTTTGATTGTGCTTGCACACGGCTGGAGCCCACCCGCAGAATGGGGGGACCCAAGCACCTGGTGGAGATGGAATGTTGTTTTTTATGGCTGCATGTAGTTTATCCGCGTTATCGAATGGACAGCTCTTGAACCAACCTTGGCAAGCACAACAGCACCTCCATTTCTTGTTGTACATTTCTGTCAAATTAGCATAGAATGTTTGAACATTTTCAGGACATAGTCCCTTGGCTCTTCCATTCTCTCAAGTCCTTGAGCTACTCTGAGACTCAAGTGTGGATGTCTAGACCTGAACCATCTCACCCACCCCCAGCCAGGGATCCCTTTGTGTGAAAGGTGTGAGCCGTTCTTGAGTAACTTCTGCTACCTTGAGACGGAGTTGGGTCAGTGTCAATGGGTGACCACTATCTTGCATTTTTTCAATGTACTTCACTAGTTCGTCCTCCTCCTTGGCATCTAGCGTTCCCTTGCTACCTCTCTTCCTTGTCGTAGTAACTCCATACCAATGGTTTCGTAGACTAGTTGTAGGTACCCCAAACATGCGTGCCGCAGATCTGATGCCGTCCCCACGATCAACAGCTGCCATGGCTCCTTGGAGCTGCACATCAGTCCAGTTCCCGTTTTTATGTGGACGTGGTCCTCTTCTTGGTCGCCCTCCCGTCCTAGCAGGAACGTCTTCATTACTCTCCACATTGAAATTAGCTGGATCTGATGGTCCTTTTGTTGCATGTGTAGTTGTATCGATCATCACTTTAGGTGGAAACTCTTTTGTAGATCCATGACCAACTTGAAATTCAACATTGGAATCCTGCCCTTGGCCCCATTGATAATATTGATCACTCTCGTCTTCACTTTGATTGCCCTCATTTGCTGCATGTTCACAACGCTCAAGAACGAAGAGCCGAATATTTGATAAGCATCATTCGTCGGATTTTGGATTTTCTCCAACTCTAAACAAGTCCAAGATTTTACCGCTCCTCGATAAACTTGGCGCTAGAGGAGGAGGTGATGTCACGGACATAGCCTAGAGGAACTTACCAGGAATAAATATCATAAGTTACCAAGTTACCGAAAGTTACCATGATTTATCATAAATTACCATTAGTCATCAAGTTACCGGGAAGAAACTTCTCCATCAAGAAACCTTTGTTTAACCTTGGAAACTTCTCCATCAAAAAACCTCCATTGGGGAAGCTTATTAGGGAACTTCATAGTAGCCACTATATATATGAGGCGAGACTGGACACTCTTCAGTCTCGCCAACACAAGTTCAAGCTACTCTTGTTTCCAGTCCCAGTACTCCAGTTCAGCTTCCAGTACTCTAGCCCAGTTTCCAGTATCTGACAGTCTAGTCCAGTTTCCAACATTCTAGTATTCAAGTCGAATTCCAGTATCTTGTACTCTTGTCCATTGTTAAAAATATCATCTTGATTCATGTTTTTCCCGCCGACCTTGGCTTCTTGTCTAGTCTTGTACCTCTAGTCTGATCTCTTGTTGTGTTCAATCATGTTCTCGTTTTTGACATGTATCAACCTGATTATGGTTTGGAAGCCCATACTAGACGGTTCCAGATAGATCGAAAATTCATAGGGTAACCTACCTGTAGGGTATGATTAGGGTTTCGGGGATGACGATACCCTAACTGATTGGTCTCGGCTCATCGGTTGTTGATATTGTTACTTGTTTTGTCGTTCGAACTCGGTTGCTCGTTTCGCCGTTCAAGTATCACTTTGGAGGGTAGAGATGACGGCAGATTTGGTGAGATTCTTGGCTTTGGTTTTGGCTACGGAGGGAATTGCAATGAAGGTGGTTTGTTGGCTTTCAATGCAACATTCATGCCTTCTTACAAAGCCTCCAATTTTGGACCATATCAATGAAAGTCACATTCAGCACAATTATTATTCTCCCTGCTTCTACATTATTTGAATTTGAATACTACAATCAATGTGGGTGTTTTCTTCTGAAATGTAATTTTCTTTGTACTTACCCAAAGTTGATATCGCAAGTATCAAAGTTTTCATACCATTGGTGATGGTAGGTCTGCAAATGTGAAATGCTGACATTATTGATACCCTACAAGTACCAAAATCTGGGGTTTTTTTAATATTGCATACCCTTGTTTGGGACATATCTATAATTTTGATACTCGTAGGACCCTCTTGGTATCTTCATAACACCATACTAGACCAACACTGGTATATAATCATATATATACTTTTCAGTTTCTAATTATTAGGAAAGACGATAGGTCTTGGATTTTGTAACAGTTCTTGATATCGTTTATCTCTAAATATCCGTACTATCGTATCTTTAATCTTTGCTCACAATGACATATAATTTAAAACTCACACTCCGAATGAAACTCACGAAAATGGGCTCGATTTAGGTCCATAAATTTTTTCTCTTTTGTTATCATGCACCATCGTTATTATTTATTATTACAATACCTAAGAGTATTGGCAACCATAATCCTCTCGAATAAAAACATCTTAATCGTATCCTCAAGAAGAAGGCACTTCACTCTCAACTTCAAGAAAGACAATGCTATGATATCATTCTAACATCCGCGATCTACAAAGAGATACACAAACTATGTTGGAAGTACTTCCAAATTTTTTCCCAGAACAATTGTGTGTATTCTAGGATTTCATTACATGTTTATACTCTTCACAATATGACTTTATCAAATGTTTGACTCGAGAGCCTCAAGTCAAACTTCCTAGGTTTGACATACTCTCCACCATATGACTTTCTCAAACTTGGTTTGATCTACTCTGAAAGGCAATAGGAATAATGTAAGAACTTAATGGACGAGTGTGATCTGATAGTACTTCCGCCGGATTCAGGTAGCCTGGGCTCCTCCGCCGGGCCTTTGTCAAATCCTCCCCACCCTCTCTTACCTCGGTTTCCTTATTAAAAACTTAAGAATCCAAGTGGGTTGCAAGCTGCGGCGGGTAGCATGGTGGTAAGGTGATAGTGTTGTAGGTGGCGAGGTTCAGGGTTCGATTCTTGATGGGGGGTGCTTGTATCGGAGTAACCTCGGTAGTGTAACCCTCTGTAACCCCGGTTTCTCACGTAACTCTGGTTAGTCCATTTTATACGTAACCAAATTGAACTTAGTCAAATTTTGAGACCAAGTGTGAGTTACACCGAGAAGAGTTACACTCCATTCTGTGTAACCCTTACACACTTCGTCGTATAACCCAATGTAACCCCGACTTGAGTTTACACTCCTTCAGTTCCATGTCACTCTCAAGAGAGGGTGGGGAAGATTTGACATGCCGGAAACCGGCGTACCATCCTGTCAGAGGTTGCATGTGTGATTTAAGTTCTTACGTTATTCCTATTATCTTCCATCTATTCTTCATGATATGAATTTCTTAAAAATTTGACTTGAGAGCATTTAGTCAAACTTCCTATAAACCTTCTTAATCACTTTTGAAAACTTCTTTGGAACTTTCATCCTCCATCTATAATCTTCTAGATTTTACCCCGTTACAGATGACCGGTTATAGCCGGTCATCCAAGTGCGTAGTCAAAAGCGTCATAAGTACGCAAGATCCACAAGATCCAAAGTACACATGTATGCCAAAAATTCATATGACCCAACTTTACTAACGGCGTTTCATCTTGCATCATCCATGTCCAATGGTGGTTGGAAATGATACATTTGTTTTCATCCTACTTAAAAGCCATCATCCTTCAACATTAATCATTGTGTTTAATGTGTTTAAAACATGTTTAATGAAATCCGGAACCACTTAAACGAAGCCCAAGCCTACAGCCACCTTTCATCCTACTTCACCTGGTGGCTACTGCCCCTTTCATGGTTGGCCATGAACAAAAGGCGTCGCTGCGCATGTAGCTGTTATCTTATGTGCGGGTTTGATCTAGTACGTTTGTTAGTAATGATGGCTGCAAGGGATCTGATGGCGGTGAGATGGATATTTTTGAAGCATTGATGAAGTAGAGGTAGGGATATTTAAATTATTATGGTTAGCGTTGTGGATACCTCTCTGGTGCCTACTGTGGTGCCCAAGCCTACAACTACCTATTATTAACCATCTCTATACTACATTAACACGGAGACTAATTTGAGAGTATCTCATGTTAGTTCTAGAATATTATGGCATGCTACGTTGTGTTAGAACAAATTCCGGGTTTGAATATCTGGAAAATCCTGTGTTGATAGTTGTAGGCTCATTAGTGATTTTTTTTCCGGCGGCCTGTTCTTTTATGTAAATTATCGTCAGAAAGCGTAGGCAAGTATGGTATTATGATTGATAATTTGATCATAGGCCTCGCCAAACCAAGAACTTATAGCTAGGACTATGGGATCATATTGGACTAATCATAAAAGCAATCATTATTATTGTTTTTGAACTATCTAGTTATTGACATCATATCATCATTTGGCCGCAAAAATAATTTATGAAAAAGTTTGTAGTTAGAATTGTAAAGGTGCCTGATTTGTGAGCTGTCGCTGGACCACGTGTTTCCCTTAAAAGAAAGAAAAGAAAAAGAAGGTGGAACTAACTGTTTTGTTTTAACTTACAATAAAAATATATAAAAATGATTATCAAGATATTACTGAAAAAAGGTATTCTCCTCGTCTTTCTAAAAAACTCGTATTCACATGGTAGAACTTGATATTTAAAAAGCTTACCCCACATATTGACTCTTAAGAGCTATGGGTCCATAGAGATGAGAGTCATAAATACTACAAGACCCTAAATATTACTAATGGTGGTTTAAGCATATGAGTAATACCATTATTTCAAAATACATATAGGTAGATTGAGGTTGGATAGTTTGTGAGAATGCTCTAGGATATTTCATATATTCTAGGAATATGCAGAAAAATATGTTCTGAGAAAACGAAATTGTGCTCATCTGGAAATTGCTAATTAAAACTATTTTTCATTTTCCGGTCTAATTTAACTAATTTGTTTTTCCAATGAAACTAGTTTTTAGATTTCTATTTTCATTATTCTCATTTTTTTGGGGCGGTTTATTTGGCTGACGAAACTCTCTGTAATCACAAATAGTTGTGATATAGTTGAATCATTTGTTGGCAAAATACTGTTTTTTTATGATATTAAGATATTTAAATATTCGTTCAAAAAAATATATGTTTGGTTTTATGGAATGCCTCAATGGCAGTGTGAGGGGTTTGTCCCCCTCCAATTATTCCAAGTAATGTTTTCCTTATCTGCTTTCAAAAAAAAAATGTAAACACATTCATGTAAGTTACCCTAGTGATGCAACACTACCCTATGTCCACTTATGATTTCTATTTCCGTTTCCAAACATATTACCCCTATAACCGTGTATTGTTCAGATCGAAAAATGTACCGACTAGGGAATAAGGGGAGCCGTATGACGCAGGCGAATGCCGTGTACGGTTCTTTGAGAAGGTCTTGTGGGTATGTCCTCTACGGACCTGGTCCATTAGGGGGCTAGAGCCCCGCCTCGCGGCCCGCTTCTTCCGTCCCGAAATTTTCGGTTGAGATGCAAGGTGCAGCGTAGTGCTTACCAAGTTGCTCTGCGAATAGGGTGCCCAAAAAATCCCGGCACCAATAAGTTGAAGGCATGTCCGCTTTTTTCGTTAGTTCTGCTCATGTTGTGCTCACATGATACCAACCCACATGTATATCTGAAGTCTGTGAGTAGCCCTGTTAACGTGTAAAGGAGGACGTTACGCGGCAGAATTTTGAAGCGGCACCTTACATGTAGGTCCCTCTGTTTGTGGGCCTTACGTAAGGTCCTCCTTTGATTTTACGTTTTTGTATCACGGAGAGAGAAAGGGGATGCAAGAAAATGAGAACAACTGATCTGCTCTGTCCATCCAAGATGATTAAGGCCATTGAGGGAGGAAAGAAATCCCTGCCATATCTTGCGGGGTAAGGCTCTTGGAGATGGGCGTTCCCGGAATGAGCGCCTTGCTTTGTGACACCAATCGGTTGATTGAATAGACAACCACTTCCCAAGTGGTATGTGCCCATTAGCACTTGGCTACAACTTGGTTGTCATGACATTCCACTTTGTTATGGTTTGGTTTGATGTCATATGGCTACGAAGCGATTTTTGACAAGATCCGAAGTGACGCCGCGGTGTCCACCTTCTTGCCGGAAGGCAGCAGCCCTGCGGGATCAAGAGACACCATAATTTACGCTTCCTTCTGGAGGCATGATATATCGTTATTATATATTATAATGCTATGTCATGTAGTTTGCAGCAGAAGAAAATATTTGAAGTTATAGATATATGGTCACATAATAAAAGCATAGCTGTGACAGCCCCTAAGTGCATTGGAATATAAGGTTCGTCATATGAGATGAAATAGCTTCCCTGTTAGAGAAAATATAATGCAAAATTGCTATCAACAGCCATGATATACATTGGAATGTAAGTCCTAATTTGTAATAGCTCAACAAATCCCTTTGTATAAGCAACATTAAGGTCAAATAGGCCGTTGTGCTAGAGGAATATGGAGTCATGACTCACTTGTCTTCCTTGTTGCAGCCCCCTCTCTGCCCCTCTTTACTATGCCCCACTTTCTGGGGCCACACATCACTTCACATCCACCTCTCTCCAGCCTGCAACCGCTAGCATATACGCGATGATTTTTGGTTGACAGGTTTTGGTTGACAGGTTGCTATATGTCGACTCTTCGTTCCTTTATTTCTATTTTTTGCACAAGTTGGAGTGTAATAACTCATATGTGATAGGTTTCTATGATAGAAAAAATGCAGGGAGATGTCAGTATCGGAGGCTATCTTAATTGATGAAAGGTTTATCTGTCCAATGTTCCACTTGAGTGAGAAGAATGTGAATTGGAGAAGGAACCTCATCGTTTAACTTGATGGAGAGCATGAGAATTGCCTACACCCGTCATAAGAAGGATTGGGCCACTAGCCTGATCCCATCCTAGTACAAAATTGCAGTAGAGAAGGTCTCAACCACAAATGCTCTCAATATTTAAAATGCTCTGCCCTCAGCATCCAATAGTGCGCTAAAACTAGCTGCCGTGGGGAAGGAGAATGTGGAACCAAGGCAAAGATTTAGCTCCTTCCATGTTAATATGTTTGAAGACCATTGGGGTTTGTAGGATGTCAAAATAGACGTCTCATGGTTGGATGATAACCAAACTAGGTTGCCGCCTCCTTTCCAGCACTTGCAAGCTCTGGGCGTCTCTGGTCTTCCCACTCTCCTTCCACTCCTTCCTCGATGACTGCTTCTGCTCCTTTTACTCCTTGTTCGTCCACAAAAAGAGCACGATGGCTCAACCGCAGCTGACCTCGTGAATTTATCTGCCATCATCAGTGGAAGAAAAATGCACTGATAGTCAATTCCCTGCTACCTGTGAGTCAACACTCCGCTGCATCCTTAAGGGCTTGCTAGTTGCGGGGCTGTGTGCATGACATATTCAACTAATGAAATAGTCCATGATGCCTAGTCCCCACATGATACAACCTTCTGGAGCCAATCATGGAGTTTTCATGTATAAGGATACTGAATTTTGATGGTTGCAGACAGAAGATAGCTCACCTCAGTAAGCTTGACATCCAATGTATCTCCCACATTCACAAACTGCACAAAGACACTCAACAACGGGGCTGTGACTCCCTTGTGAAACTATTGTAAGACTACCAATTATATCTCTGTTTCCAATCATCCTTGTCTCCGTCAGTCCAACTCTGGGTCCTCATCCATCCCTCTCTGTGTAATCCTCTTTCCCCAAACCCCCTGGACCTCTGCCCTTCAGAATGGATTTTCTCATGAGCAATCTTTTCCTTCTCACTAAACATATGCCAACAACAGGGAATTTTTAACTCAGGGGGAGAAGACTGATTGTTCCTTCAAATAAAGCCACATATGAGGAAAGGAGGCCTAACCTACCTCTTCAACCGTAGTCAACTTCTTGTTGCTCAATTCACTAATATGGCAGAGTCCCTGTAAATCCACCAGTCACCACAAATAAAGAAAACTAGACAACACTTCAGGAAATGAGTAACTTAAGAGCGTCCTCAAAATCCCAAAGAGCTTATGGGAAAGGAACATATAGCAAACAAACAAGCACTAGAAAACTTCCCGTACAGAGTAATACTCGCCATGGTGGTAGCTAGTTGCCTATACCCAACCTGATAAGGTTCGGATTGCTGTTTGTTTCCAGACACTTACAATTGGTCTAGCTGGAAAGGAGCACAGAGAAGAGCCTGGAAATGATATAAATGAGCCCAAGGGCAGAAAGAGCTCACCTCTTTCCCAGGTGCTATCTCTACGAAACAACCGAATGCGACAGTTGACTTCACAGGGCAATTTCTGCACAGCAGTCAAGCTAAGTCAACCTCAACTCAAGCTGGAGGCTATATCACTGTTTGACTCTTGTACCAGGGTATGTTCTCAACATTACAACTTCACCAGACTGGCACTAGTCTTTGAAGTCTCCACCGATTTTACCAAATTTGGCAAATTGTTGAGTGAACAGTAGAAATCAGAGAATTTGTTTTGCATATCTTCAAAGCTCCCAGACTCTTCTTCCAGATTAGAGGTCAGATGTGAAAGTCACCCCCAGAAATCAGACCAAGAAGGGCAACAGCTTCACGAGTTTCAAAATATGGAAAGATATGATAAGACAATCAGAAAAGACGCTCCCTGCATAAGATCAGAAAACTATCCTCACAACATGCCTGCAAACAGGGTACGGGGAAATCCTTTTATCTGCAGCTGAACAAAATACTGATCACCAGTAAGCGGCCCTACAATGAAGTGCTCAAAGAGGGGAAGGCAAAAGTATGTGAAAGAAGAGAAAATCTATTAAGAGACAAAGAAACAGAGAGAGAGAGAGAGAGAGAGAGAGAGAGCGCGCACTTATACACATTGCCAACTCGGTGAACCATGGTCAAGCCTAGGATTTTGGACTTTGCCCGGTCCAAGCTATCTGGAGTTCGCCCAACAATTCTAATCTGCAATCGCCTCACTATTAGCTCTCTGAGGTACTTACTAGGTGGCCCCAATTTAGGTCTCACCATCAAAATTAACCAGTTCCCCTGCTGCCACAAAACAGATACTACGGGGATCATGAGCAGCTTTCACAAAACTGGTGAGTTTTTGTCAATCTCCTGCTAGCCAGAAGGACACTGGCTGGAGGCAGTATAATTTGTCGGGCCTCCGAGACCTGTTGGAGCTACAGGCTCCTGCATGAAGGTAGTCATTTAGACATAATCTACATAAATGAATATTAAATTGGTTACTCAAGTTTTATCTCGGATTGTGGCTGCATGGCCACCATGGTAACCAGAGATATCTGAAAGTAATTTTTTCTTATGGTCACCAGAATGCTCTAATCACATTCCTCCCGACAGTTGTCATGCTCTCATCAACCAAAGACACCACTAGAAACAGGAACTCACCTGTGTCTTATACGAATGACCTATGGTCACTTATGGCTTGTTTTAGATATCAATCTCCTCCCAATTTTTATCTTGGGCTTTGAAGCCCTCATTTCACACATTTCACGTTGCAATGTCCCACACTCATGGCCCACTGACCACTACATAGTGCTAGGTCACTGGGCTATTTGTTAGAAGCTTTCAGAACATAGAAAGAGGATGTGAAGTCGATTCTATGAGCCCCTTTCAAAGTAAACCGTGTGAATATGCAGACAAATAGTCTTTCCCCTTACTCTACAACCAGGTTAGATGGCTTACAGAGCCATCATCGCAAACATCAATAGAGCTGACACCGGAGGACTCAATGAGGCTTTTGATAGTCTTGCCTCCTGCGCCAATCACTAAATTCAGTTTGTCCACATTTATCTGTACCCATCCCCAACCACACCCACATCAGCCCGTCTCATAAAGTTTCTTTGAGGTCCCTTGACTGTAGAATGTGTCTGTCAATGTGTGTCTTAATGTTCATTTTGGCAAAAAAGAGGCCAAACAGCCATACACAAACCCACACTCATTCATGGCAATGGAACTGATATTCATGGCACTGGTTCTCCATGAGCCAGCTTCTCTCACTTTCTATCAATCCCTCCTACACCTTTCATCTACCAGGGCATCTATGTGGTGCTCATAATGCTGTATGTACTCTGTGCAATGAAGTGACTGAAAAAATAGACTGGCAACCATGCAAGAATATCAGGCCAGTGGTTAACTGTGGCACACTTTGGTGCTTCCAGGTTCAGTTGTACATAGCTCCTTATGAAAAGGAAGAATCCAGATAGACCAGAAAAAGGACGCTGCGACGGGTGAGGAGCTCCAGAGCATCATCACTGACCCAGTCTTCTCATTTTTCTGAAGATTAGAAGGTACCCTGTGCAATAGTCATCTATTCTTTACCAATCATTCTCAGAAACTAGGCCTTTGATACTTTCAACAGGGGGTTGAAGACAAAGTGTGGGCTGACCTTCAACAGCGCAATAAGTGGAGCATGCTTGGACAGAGTTCTGGCTGGTGCAGGCGTGCTCTTCATCATCTCACCTACATCACAGGGATGTGGACATTAGACCTTTCTGTCGTAATCTTGTGGCCATGTACCCCGTACCCCAATTTGGAGAGAGCCACAACGTAGGAGAGGGGGGACTGGGATGAGACAGTAGAAGAGCAGAATGGATGCCATAACCATCCCAAAACTCCAGTTAAGGGGCTTAAAGCGTTTCTAACATTGATTACCTTCTCAAATGGACTTACTGATGGAACACCTAAAAAGCCAATGTGGCAAGCCTTGCACTTGCTGTTGTATTATTTGTGCGATCTCAGAAAGTGGTTGGACCCACAACAACAGTCTCTGCACAATTAAGATTCCAATGTGAAGATATGGATAAGAGGCCCCTTTTGAGCTTACCCAGGATATGGCGTCGCCCAGTGTTTGCTTGAAGTAAGGCCTTTTCCATTACTGGGATTGTGATGCCCTCCACCTGATCTCTCCTTCACACAAATTCATTTGTCAGCATGTTTTAAAAGAGGAGAATCGAAGAAGGGGGACAAGCATGCACCGAGTAAAGAGTAAAAAGGAGGAGTGATATACAGAAGGCTAGTTCATTGGCGAGATAGAGTGGAATATCATTTTTAAGGGTCTAAAAACAGGGAGATGTACTCATTATCTTGACGTAGCTTTGCAGCCATAAACTCTTGGGCCTGTTTAGAGGAGCAGAAAGGAGGGGACCACTACAATCACAGAAGGCTTACCGATCAGGAAAAAACTAACATCCACAGCAAGATAGAAGGGGATAGGGACCCAAAAGTTCCAACTTATAACAGACTTCAAAGCAGACCAAAATAAAGATTATATCCATGGAGCAGAAACGGAGAGAGCACACATATTGATAACATCCAGTACAAGACTCTGGGACCAAAAGAAATTTCCAAATAAAAGTGAAGAGAGCAAGAAGAAAGAAAGGAACCTCATAACCTCTACAGAAAGCTCAATGAGTTTATGGATAGAGCAAGTAGAACAGAAAGGGAAGTGGAGCCCCCAACTACCACAGAAACAACTGAAATCTCAATGTTGCAAGAAGAGGGAGTGAAATAGCACTGAGAGGTTGTGGTATGTATTTCGTGAAGGGCTACTTGTTCCCATGGGACTTCCTTTGTGGGGTTTGTGAGGGGAAGTGATGCAACTGACCATTTCAGCTGTAGGTCGGTTATGATGTACATGCCAAGTCCCCCAAAATAGTCATCCTCCCAACCCCAGAAAGATAGAGGAAGGAAAAAAAAATTCATTACAGGCAGATATGGAGAGACAAGTATAACACAGAGAAACCGAAACAGAGGGGAATCCAATTCAATGCCAACTGACCACTATCAGCATTGGGTTCAAAATGACGTAAGGCATGCCAGTTATGAAAGGATTCGCTGACCTTTATGTCCATTTGGAAAGCAGTTACGCTAGCCTCATTTCCAGCAACCTGCACCCATTAGCAAAACATTGACAAAACATAGAAAAACGTGCCGTTGTAAACACACCTACTGAGAAAGTGCAAAATATGTTTTGAAACCTGCTATAAGGTGTGGATGGATAGTTTGAGATGATCAGGAGACACATAAGAGTCTGCCAGATGTAGTCATGAGTTTGAAGCTAAGCCGCAAGGCCTTGCAGCAATTGACCTGTAAATCCCCCCCGCCCATTTGGGTAGCTAATTAAGGCTGCCATAGCTCTCCGATGACCAGTGACATCCAATGTCCAAGACTTCAGCACAGATGCCATATTCATAAAAAATGGAGTCGTAGAAGATTGATCACTCTGGTGCATTATAAAATGTATATCCTAGTTATCATCAAATTATTCTTGTGGAACATCACGAACACCAATCACTGGGCAATAATGTTGATGGACTACACATAAGGGCCTTTCTGGTGCATCTTGGCCATCTTACATTCCTTGACTTTCATTGTCCTAGATCCTTTCACCAGTCCAGTGATTGAGTTAGAATCCAATGGTATCCTACACACTTGGACCCGCTGGCAACCACTGAAACATTTATGCAATGGTTAGACGGTAAAAAATCTCTTCAACAACATACCAGAATCGACATGGTCCAGCAGTGGTGGTGACATATAACAAGGATATGATGGGACTCCCTACTACTACAGACACTCAAGAGGAGCTGCACATCTGTACCCTACTTAAACATACATGTATGTGTGTGATATAATGTTTGCATAATCAGACAGTTGGATTCAGACCTTGAAATCCATGTCGCCGAGAGCATCTTCGGATCCAAGAATGTCACTAAGGATGAGTGGCTCCCCATCTCCTCCACAATCCTTTGTATTTAAAATTAATCCCATGGCAACTCCAGCCACTGCTCCTTTGAGAGGAACACCGGCATCCAACATAGCTAAGCAGCCGGCGCAGACAGAAGCCATACTGTACACCATCACAATCAACTATAAATTGACATCTGTTTTA
Organism: Takakia lepidozioides; assembly: GCA_030704615.1. NCBI lineage: Eukaryota > Viridiplantae > Streptophyta > Takakiopsida > Takakiales > Takakiaceae > Takakia > Takakia lepidozioides. The sequence goes on from CM060733.1 coordinate 58,231,086, forward strand.
CAATTGTTTACTTGAGGGAGCCATCCCACCTTCAATACTGCAAGAATCAAGTTCCAGTCATAGCTCTACGAAGAGGTCCTGACTGTTGTGGAGTCTCTCATCTACTCATCATGCAGGAAACAACTTGACGGGGTCGTAGATTGAACCTGGATGACCCATTGCTTTCAGTGATGGTACTCTCAACCCGAATTGTGTACGGAAATGTAGCCTCGTCTGGAAGAAATGGCTCAAGTGCCCTCTCTGCCAAAGTGCCATGTCCAATTTCTCGTCTACTTGGTGCACCAATCCTGCCTGTCTCGCCCACAGATGATGGTGGGAACGAATACTGCAACATCCATCCATCAACTATTCAATCTAGAAGTGCGATTGGCAATGTCACATCTTTGGTGGATCTGGGACTACAGCAGCAGTACTAGAATAAGCATCATGATTTTGAGCATGATATCCATAACAGCCCTTCCATCAACTCTTCATTTCCTGTAACCAGGCAAACGTTATTAATTTTTCTTTTCTTTCTTTATCCCATAGGCCCTACAGGCAGCCTAGGGATGTAATAAATTTCTATCTGTTTCCATGATTTGAAAGACTCCACAAGCTTAAAAAATTAGTTGCCCTTGCTACATTGGCCAAAAAGAAGAAGCTCCTTCTGCGGTCACTTGGTTGTCCTAATTTGATTCAATATCTTTGAAATGACCAATTGATTGTCATGCATAGTCGATAAAGTATCTTTCAGTGTCAACAATGTCCAATCCTCAATTCAGCCGTAAAAATGCACTATTAACCTGAAGGTAGAATCGTTTGATGTCCTCTTTGTTGGTGAGGTTGTCAAGTCGCTGACCCATGTCGTCCCCACCCAATGTGGCCACTGCTAATGCCTGCAGTGTAAACAGACACCAAAGCATAGATTACATATCAAATTACAGAAAATTATCGAAGAGTGACCAAAGCTTGTTTACAAACCACCCCTACTTACTGACACAGCTCCTTACCCCCTAATGCTAGAACAATTCTCATCTTAACAGAAAACCCATGCACCTTCAATTTGTTGGTTTGTACACTGAGGTGGTCCTGGTCCCAATTACCTGTGAACCCACTTGCAGCTAGTTTGCCTGCATATTGCAACCTCCTACTATGTTTCAATCAGATGTGAACGGTTGCTCATGCATCCTGGTAATTTGCAGATCATTCATGCAACATAAGGTTTAATGAGATTCGTCAGCTTTGCAAAATCTACGATGAGTTTCCTACCTTGGTGAGTGAAAAGCCTGTGCAGCCTTTCAGCAGGAAATGAAAATTGGAGAGCAAACCAATAGAGAGAGAAGTAAGAAAGGAACTTTATTTGAAAGCCAATGAGACAGACAAAGATAGCCCAGGCGAAGCAGGCAAGAGAGGGCAACCTGAGTCTCGCCGCGAGTAAAAAGCGCGCTGCCATGGGCTCGTGGAAGAAGACCACACAAACTCTCAATTTGTCGGATGTCGGTGACACCCCGACCATCACTTCTCACTCCTTTCTGAATCCACACACAATCACATCCAGATTCAGAATCTCTCAATTCCCACTTTTGTTTTTTAGACACCACTCTAAAAGAGTGATGATATTCTTGCATCCATGGGAGCCAGCAGCTTACCTGCATTAGGCATTCCGTCTCCTAGAAATGAGGAGGGTTTTTGATATGCTCATTTGGTTTTCTCTCACAGTTTGACTGTGTCCCAATAGTCCTTTGGGACTCCTGAAAGTTTTTCTTTTTCCTCCCTTCTCTCTCGTTCTCTCTATTCCGCGGAACTCGAGAGAAGTCTTCCACTTTGAGGATCAGAAGTACTTGGCAGATTACCTGCACAAGGCCTTCACCCTTAGACAATCCCTCGAGCAATAGTTTTATTTTTGGCTCTGGTTTTGTTTCCTCTCTCATGTTTATTTCCATTTTGTCCCATAAGCTCTATGAGATTTCCACGGACGTTATAAAGTACCATTTCATTTCATTTCATTACTCTGTCACTGTGCACAATAAAGCTCCTTCTGTCTTGTGTCTTTCTCTTGTAGAAATTTGAAACTACTTTCTAGATCTCCATCAATTTGGTCACACACACAAACACCCTTCTACCCTGTTCAACCAACATACAAGCCCTGATTGCATCTCTTTATCCCTAGGATGGAAGTGCCAGGAACATCATGTCAAAGAATGGAGAAGTAGAGAAAATAATTCAAAGCAACAAAGTAGGACTTAACAGATGGAAAAATTACTTGGCCTTGAAAGAATAACATACTAAGAACTAGAATATGATGGGGTGGAGGTAGCATCCACCTCAACCACCAGCCTCCGGAGGACATTTGAAGAAACTTCCTTGAAGATCATTTTCACATCAACTGGGTCAAAGAGCTTCAGAAAGACCACCACCAGAGTACGAATAACAGGGAGATTAGTACCAGACATGACGGATTGAAATGACAAGGACAAAACAAATACTTTAACCATGGGGCAACACGGAGTAGCAATGCTGTTCCTCCCAGCCAATCTTAACTGAATGATGCCATCCAGAGGAGGAGTTTATAGTGCCTCCTTAACCCATCAAGGATACAGCCTCCTGCACGAGGTGGAGGATTTTTAAGAGCCACCAATGGTCAACGTGGCATTTGCGATGTACTATTCTGTCACCTTCAGATTCAGAACCTCCTGAATATCCAAATATAGCAATCCAGTTCCCTCCACTTGGGACTATGGACCACATACCTTAACCCCCAGCCTGTGAGGTTTCAATCTACAGCACTTCCACTACTGTCACCACTCACCACTGACCTATGAATTAGCAGCTGGCTCATGCAAGTTTGACAGAAATGCACTGATTCTTGATTTGGAAATTTCTGCACCAGGCATCACCTTCTCTTCTGGCTCTATCTGGACGTGGCACTTCTTGACCATTAGGATTGTCAAATTCCATCTAATCAAACACACCTCATTACACAAATACCATAAGCCTGATTAATCAACTACTGTCTCAATTGAAGTCCTAAACTGTACTTTCTCATTTGACTTCTGATGAAAAGAACCTCTAATTCAGTTCTCAATGGTGTGAGTACAATTTCAAAAGACTCATGTTAGAATGGATGACTCCTAGAATGAAGATTTAGATTTAGTCCAGCCAGACATACAGGGGATCGAAGTAAGAAAAAAACACTTACACAAACACTATCCCCAATTCTCCTAGGCATTATATATCACACTTTATGCAGCTCTCAAGTTGTCCAAGAATTCTTCCGATTGGCAGTTCTTTGAAGAACAGCAACCAATCATACCTGAGTGATTGGTTTTCGAGGAACGGGTTTGACATGGATGTCACTTTCATCCACCAGTCCCTCATCATCGATTAACTCCTCTTCTTCTTCCCATGGCTCCACCTCTGCCTCTTGGGGCAGCTTGGCTTGGGCAGCTTGTGCATCACGCACTCCTTCCTCAGTCAAAGCCGCCAGCACTCTTTCTTCCAATGCCGCAATTGAAAGTCCCCGTGACTGTTTGCTACTTATCCGCAATGCTTTCTCCAGGTCGTTCCCCACCAGCTCCTAGAGGACAAAAGGAAAACCAAGGAACAGAGGCAGAGAGATATAAGGCAGTGGGAAGCTCTTGTTGGGAAATGGGGAGAAGATAACATAGAAAGAAAGAAACTTCTTAACGTCCACAGGAAGCTCAAAGAGAGAGACGGGCACGGTTTTGAAAGGATGGAGTCTATAGCCTAGAGACACACTAAGAGCCCACCTCAATGTGCTGTCTTATCACAGCTGGAGGTAGTTCAATGGCTTTGAGATTCTTGGGCTTTCCCACCATCTCCGCCAGCCTCTGCAGCTCCTGACATATTGTTGCCACTGCTGCCTACAGAAACCCAAACATGTCCGCCCTCAGTCTCAGGGTGCTATTAGAATGGATACTGTCATCTGTCTGTGTGCTCCTCTTAAACCCCCATACCACACCACATACATCAACCCAAGCCAAGGTTAAGAAAAAAGACTTACCTGGCCAACTTCAACTGCTTGTAGCAGCTCCTTCTCTGTTAGAAAATCGCAATAGCCCTGCGCACATCATGCAATACTGATGTATACTCAGTTCTTCAGAACATTCCCTACATGAAAATAAAAATGAAGGGAAAAACATTGAACCACAAAAATTATATCTTCATTTACTCAGACCAGTCCCAACAGTGAATGAAAGCTTGCATATGTAGAAGTGATGAGAGAAGGTATCTTAGACACGGTATGAAGAGGGAGAGAGATATGCTATTGATAGATTTGTTCTTTGTCCAACATCTGATTTCTCATCATCCTCCATAACTTATGTGGTGCACATATTACTGATACAACTGTGCACATTGATTTAGTGTGGGGAACTTACCTCGATCATCAAAACAGCATCTGCCGTACCAGCCATGATCATGTCCAGCGTTGATCTACCCATCTCCTCAGTTGTTGGATTTACCACAAACTGACCATCTATCAAGCCCACGCGCACGCCTGCCACTGGCTTTGACATGGGGATGTCTGAGATAGCACTAATATGACAAACAGGAAGAAATAAATACCTCAATTGTACAGACCGTAGCACTCAGTTGCAGATGAGCACCAACTAAGGCATTCTGGAAGAGAAAAATGGTGCTGACAGTAGGAGGCAGCAATTTTTAGTGCACCCCTGACCCTTCAGACTTTTGAAGACATTGGCTGCTCCTAAAACAGCACTTACAAAGCTACAACACAATTTTGTTACCAGATTCATCTGAAACACTTGGCAGCCCCTAGGTATGCAATTTGGTGAGTTCCTGCCTCAAGGTCAGCTGACCACATTGCCTAACCTCCGGCATTGGCCTTCAACCCAGGACCACCTACAGTGTGAACACATAGCGCCCCCATTACTGACTATCTGTTGAGATCTTGGCGTCTTCAGTAAGTGCTACCCAAGGGACCACTGCTGGAGCTTCAGTGTCAAGACTCAGGAGCATTATAAGGTAACCTTCAAATAATGATATAACTCGAGGAGTGAAATAGGGCACTCACAGGGCAGCACCAGCAGAGGTAATAGCCAATGGTTCAGGAGAGTGCACACCATCATAGCTCAACACCTAACACGATGCCCACAGATGCATAACCCATGCCAGAATGAGGAAGAAGGGAGTGTATGCAACTCTGGTATGTGCAAGCAACACACAGAGAGGATGGCAACCAATGGAGGAAAGGGTCAGATTGCTTAAAATCAATGGCAGTTGAACAAGCAGGGGAGGAGGGGAGGAAAAGAAACATATGAGAGCTTTAGGAGTTTACCCAGACTAGAATTTGAATATCATGGTGGAATCCCTTGGTTATCATAGGCCTTACTGGCCTGTCTATCAACCTGCATACAAGTATCTGTTTCCAAATACCCAACTCTACAATGTTAATTCTGTTGGGTCTTGTAGAAGTTCACAATGTGAAACAGAACACTTTCCTTGGTAATACTATAACTGGCATTTGGGCTGATGGTAGAAAACCAGTTAACTCATTCAAAAGATTTAAGTTAGGGATCTTCCTGCTTGTAGACAAATGTGACCCACCCCAACCATCATCCTGCCAACATTCTTTGCCGGATTGGACAATTGATGTCCTGAAGTTTGGGTCACCAAATGCAACCCTGGCACTCCAGGCTCCTGCCAGTTGCTAAAAAGATCTGTCCTTACATACCCAAGTAATCTTGCCAATGACAACAGACAGACTTGGATGGAGAGCACCTATCCTACCTCATTGTCTCGGGCCCTTCCTTCCCTCTTGATGAAGCCGCCACTGTAGATGCAAGTTCATAACCCTAGTAAGTTGATCCTAGAAGACATGAAAATGTTTGCAAACTAATTTAACCGCTACTGTACTTGTCAACTCTATTCATTTATGTCCATAGCAACCTCTTAATCTGCACATTGCTGCCTGCTACTTGATTGATCAAGTGGCTGGAGTTTTAGTAGTAAAGCTGTGCTGCTGTTGTTACTGTCAAGTGTAATACCATGGTTGTATTCCTGTCATGCCTTCCTTGGCCCTCAAGGTCATCTTTCTGTTGATAACCCACTAGAAGAAAGCACAGTCCTGACATCATTGGCTTTGGAGAGCTTTCGAAGTTCAGGGATCATATCATGAAGGAACCATGGCCAGAAGGCTAAGCCACCTATGTAGTGGAACTCAATATAGTTATGTGTATTGTCTGCTGCTGGTGGCTTCTCGAAAGATGTTACTTTCCCTACTTGACGGACAGATCTCTCTCACCTAAGCCTGAAAACGACCAGATCAGAACAGAGCCAAACCTTGTTCTTCCAGCGGCAGAAAAGCGTTCCTGATAGTTGACAGTGAGAGGAATGAAGTCTGATGGTTCACTTCGATCTGATGATGCACAAACAGTTGTATACAGCATCTGCTCAACAACAGTAACAACAATAAATCCAAAATTAGACCACATACATCCACACCCCTAGGCATACCTCAATCAATTATGCAAAAATCTAGGACCCAAGAACCTGCCCAGGCATTTGAGTTACATTCATACTACAACAGTCATGGCCATTCTAGGGTTTAAGGATAAACCCTGCGCTTACCGTCTCTCCATCAGTGATGGTGACAGCTCCATTCGCTTGTCTTCCTATAAGCCCAGTCTCCACCACTATCTGCACAATCAGCCATGCCCAACCTCACAAGAATTACTCAGAGGACATGACCTTGGGTTTATGGAGTGGAAAACCCATGTTGTACTTACTCCAACCAGGGCAGGTAAACAGCACCAGACTCAGCAACATAAAGGACAGACAAGGCTGGATTTTCACATAAGGCAGCTTTTACAAATGGTATCATTCACTCTAAACCCACAAACGACTTACAAGAAAGCAGTAACCCGAGTTAAATTCGCCAAATGATGCAAAGGCCTACAACTACAGCCAATTTCTTCCTGGGGTCTAGCTATACAAAAACTGCCCTATTGATGACTGTACTGTTCTAACTCATTCAAAACCTTTTGACTTTTTCAGAAAAATGAGAACAGCCAATCTAAGTACCTAAGAAGAGATGTATCCTACCTGTCGATTGCCAACTGGAATGGTTATCGAAACTGGATTCAGCAGTGGGCGTGCGATGTTCTCCACTTTGGCTGCCACTTCAGCTGCCGTGGGTGGGGTCGAATTTGAAGGCTGAACAGGTGGAGCAGATGCAGGGGATCTTTTTTTCCTTGTTGTTTTTGCCGGACCTCTGGTCTTTTTCACAACAACTGCAGGCGACTCTTTCTCCGACCTGATGCCAAGAAACCCCAACACTCAAACACGACTGCAGGGTCGGAGCTTTGATTCCGAGGGGCAGTAGAGGCGAGAGAGCCGGTCCTGAGAGAGAAGGTTGGAGAGGAATTTTTTTTACTCCATTACATTCTTCTGGGAGTTATATCAACACATAATTTTGAGACGTAAATAATACTAGTGGCAAATTACTTGTATACTAGTATGTTGGAAGCATGCTAAAATCTTTCCAAAAGAGTTAAATTCCTACAGCTGTAATGAGTTTCGTTCATCGAAGTCCCCCAAAATTCAACTTGGTGTCATGCAACACAGCTCAGCATTGATTATACCAATAACAGAGGACTGGCTTATAACACACCTGGACTCCTCCTCCTTGCATGCGATAAAAAGAGACTGTGCGTTAAGATGGAAAATACGCGGCGATTCTGATTGTGCTAACACAATGCGATTCGAGGAGACAGCAGGAGATAGAGAGAGCCCGCGAGGAGCAAGAAAATGGGGAGCCTGCAGCACCCCCTGGCAGCTCCACATTGCTCTCTCTCTCTCTCTCTCCCTTGATTCTCCCTCCCCTCCTTTACCTATATCATACCCGCCTTGTGTCTCACACTTGCTTAACTCTTTCCTCGCCACTCTTTCATGCCAAGTCTACGCTATACCTCTGAAAATCCCCTCACAAGATGTAACACCATTCGGAAGAGAAACAGAGCAACAGCATCAGGAGCTCCAAATCTAGACAGGAATACTAAGCTAGAAGGAGAGGCAGAAACCAGAGCTGAGAGGGCTACGGTGTCTGCGTCGTCTCTCTCTCTCGGGGTGGTGGATAAGGTTGGTGCATCCAAGCTTGGATGAAAATGCAACATACTCATCCGCATCCTGACTCTCGCACGTCCATAAAACCAAATTCCGTTGGAACTTTGGAATAGACTTTTACTGAAATGCTCATCCCTGAGTCGAGGTTCTCTCTCTCAAAGCGGTTAGAGCTGAGATTACCTCCAAGGAGGTAATATACAATGCAGATAGGTAGCCTCCAGGGAGGTTGTTTCGTTGTTTCTTCCAAGACCTAATGGTGTTTTCCCTCCAGAGCGCTTCTTGTCTGGAAAACCTAGTGTGGTACGAAAACATTACCTGCACGGCGGTTATTGTTTTAGGAAACCCAAATTCTGTTGGAATTGACTTTACTTTTGGTTCTCTCTCTCAAAGCGGCTAGAGCTGAACTTACTTCCAAGGAGGTAATCTACAATGCAGATAGCCTCCCGGGAGGTTGTTTCGTTGTTTCTTCCAAGACCTAATGGTGTTTCCCCTCCAGAGCGCTTCTTGTCTGGAAAACCTGGTGTGGTAGGAAAAAATTACCTGCAAGGCGGTTATGTTTTAGGAAACCCTGCAGGGAGACAGTCTACCTTGGTACTGGGAGGTTTGTCTGCAGAAGCAGGGAGATGAGAGACAAGCAGAGCATTGGCAGCCAGGAGTTCATTACATGTCGTGAATTCAACTACAGCATTACACTCTGTGTTGCCACATTACATAGAGGAGAAACTGTTAACGCAGCATGCAGCCTTGTGCCAAATCAGTATATTTCAATCAGGGTTTGGTAATTTGAAGAGTCTCTTTCCGAATACCATCTGCAGACAATTGGATGCACAGAGAGAGACGGTGCTCTGCTCTGATTACCTGCGAGGAGTTTCAGAGCATGTTTGTCAATCCAATTTCAGTTATATTCGTTTGCAACCCATGCGGGATGATTTGAAAAGCGCACACGATGCAGTCACGGAGGCTGCGGCAGCCGCGTTTGGCAGTTGGATTTCCGCTTCGATTTTCATTCAAGAACTTTGTGTGGCTGGTGTTGCTGCTCTCTCTTTTGGCCGTCTCCCCCACGATCTACCTTCACACCAAATTGCTTCTTCCTCAGGTATGATCTTAGCTGCATCTGCCATGATTGCATCTTATTATTTACAGTTGTTCAAACCCCCTCCCCCTCCTCTTAGGAGTACGGTAGTTTCCGCCTATGCATCACGTTAGAAAGACTATCTATTATCTGGGCGATCCAGTGATTATGGTTTATTAGTAGGGAAACCACCGCGCTTGCCGATAGTGCAAAAAAAATCAGCTAATCAACCAGTGCAACATGTGAACCTATGTTGGGAATTTGTGCAAAGGTGCCAGCCCAGAGTCATTGATACTTATGCTAGCCATAGATCTACCCGGTAGTTTTGAAGCTGCTGCGCTTCACTGAAGGATGACATCCATCTGAGAGTTAATGCATGTTTATATCCATTAACCAGCCAAAGTCAAATCTTGGATGGATCCCAAGAAGTGTCCGAGCCCCTAAAGATCAGTCGGAGTAATTATGGGATTAAATTCTACAGCGTCCATGACCGCTTTTGTGGACGTACAATCTAGAGGCAGCTGACTAGGATCACACTTTTAGGAGCAACTGATGAACTTCACTTATACTTGCAACTGTCTTGCAGCAAATCTGCAATCTACCTACACAGAAGTATCTAGGTCATCGATTGCATGGTAGTGCTCTGAAAAAGTCTTATCTGAGTGCAGGGAAGAAGATGGGACTGTGAGTGGTTACAACATCCGCCGCTAGTCTGTGCCCATGGGGGTGACTCGTCCCAAGCTCCTCCAAACACAGTAGGCAGAACGTCCTCTCTTGACATACAATTTCAGAGGTCCACAGTTTGTAGACCTCAGTTGTTGCTGCATAAAGGCTACGTAGCTTTTTTTTCTTGACCATTGCTGTGTGTAACCCTATAGTTGCTGACAATGTTAGTGTGAGACGCCAGAGCTCTCTTATAGCCAAAAATGCCCGTTTGTGAGATTTGAGCTCTACTCCAGATGGCCAAAATAGGAACTTCATATCAATGGTGAGTGATGTCAGTGAAAAGAAGACTGAGGGTTGAGGGAGTAAAAAAGAATGTTGTTCTCATGGGGACATCAGAGATACTTGGCTCACTGTAGTTGAGATGGAAGCCACAGAATTGTCTTCTTTGACATCTCCTCTTCAGCACTTGTAGGTCAATAGATTTACCATCACTTTGTCTTCACTGGAGAAAAAAAAAGGCTTGTTCTACTAGTTTGCTGTGTGCAACTCCAATCCCTTTGGAGGAAAATAAGGGTGGCTTGAATCTGGTTGTACTGGTTGGTGACTGGATGTCCCAATATTATGATGCATGATTTGAATTAACAGATGTATGGCAGATCGCAGCATACCGTCTGGCACTTGCCTCACGAGTGGACTGCATTGAAATTGATGCATCACGTACGCACGATGGGGTACTGGTGGCTCTTCATGACAGGTACCTCTTATACTATCTCAGTACATGTCAAGGTTCCAGTGTTGGTGAGGATTCACAAACGGGGAAGAAAGAGAGAGAGACTGGAGGTGACATGTTGTAGATGATGGGGCCAATGCTCATGCTTTGAAGGGCAGGGATCTGCAGGCCATTTCTGGAGATAGAAGTGCACGTGTCGGCCATCTCAATGCTAGTGAGGTACTCTCAGGGCACGAGGTCCCACAGTGTCTTTCCTACTTTCTCAAAGGGGCTTGTGCATAGAGCTGTATGCTCTGTGAATCGCCGTACAATAACCTTCCTTCCCTTTCATTTTTTCCGTTCTATGTTTGTGCTTGAGTTTTACTTCTCTTTGGTTTCATTTCTTCTGGTGCCTTTAGTTTTTGCCCTTGTTTTCAGGGTTGTTTTTTGTGTGCTTTCTGTTTTATGTGTTTATTGAGTTCTCATTGATTGTCAATACTGTTTCTTGGCTGGGTCCTCTTGTCACCCTTCCAGAAAGATGACAGAGACTCTATATGTTTTGATCTACTGTCTGCCACTGATGAAGTCAGTAAGGAGTGATAGCAGGTAGTCACTGCTATTGAAGATATGGTAGAATTGGCTTACTCTGCGATACTCTGAGATACTCTGAGATTGCTTACATTCTGTTGAGATTATACATTCTCATCTTTCTCTTTATTCCGTCTCCAAAGTTTGGAGTTGTACTCTACACTTACATGGATATCTGTTTCAAACGATTATGGTGGGAGTCATGACCCTATGGATCAATTTCACTCTCAGATGGTTTAGATTTGTTTGAGCTGCAGTGCGAAGTACAGAGGCATAGTTGGTCTATCTCTTTTTATACACTCACTCAAAGGAGCTGGTTCTCAGTCTTGTCATCAGTTAATGGTTGTCGTGCATTTCCACAAGTGGTTTGGTTAGTGATTGAGACACTCAAGATTGCTGTGATTGGAATCTCTCAGTGATTCAGAAAATCTATGGGTGTACTTCTCCTCATGTATGCGATGGCTTGCAGATAAATGAACTTGATGCAGGCTTTGGATTTCCCCTAAAATTTCACAAGCAACATGTGCCCACTATGGAAGCTGCTCTTCGGGTACTTCCATACTCTCACCAGTGTTCAGTTGAGAGCATGTCTTGAGAGAGACAGGGTGCATTGTACGGACATTTTACTTGAACCTCCTTGAGCAGAGGCTAACAGATTCTCCATCTCCATATGGGATGATTCTTTTTAGTGCCTTCTTGCAGTACGTAACTCAACATGTGAAGCAAGTTATAATTGATGTGAAAGTGGGACCTCCAGAGTTTGAGAAGGGCCTGGCTGCTGACATCTTCTCGGTGGTAAGTTCTTCTTGACCTTGATGTGGGTGTTGTTGTCAACTTATCCCTATGCATCTGATGTGACTCCATAACAGGCTACATCACTAGGATAAATGGAATTAGCGAGATTTGACTGCAGCTGAAGTAGTCCTTCTCCAAGTTGGAGCAACTCAGATGTGAGACTAAGGAGATAATACATAAAGATCCACCAGCCCACATACAATCTGTAAATTGCAGCCCCTGTTCGTGGAGAATATTGTTGAGGGACCAGGCAGGTTGAATCAATTGGAAGGAATTTTAGTTTGACCTTTGAACCAAACTTTGCCTCTAGATGAACAGAGTGGCCATAGGAAAATCTTGAAGATAAGGCAGAGGTAGCTGTCTGTTTGAAATATGCCAATAAGTCTGGCGAGGGTCTGCAAATTCAAGCAGAAGTTCCTGAGTACATGCAGATTGATGCTTAAGCTGAAGGCCTGGGACCCAATATACACAAGTAACGGTGTATTTCTATGGTAGGCCATTCGTAGGCTGCAATTTATGATGACTGTAGGAGGAGTGAGTTTTTAAATTTACAAGGGTTGAAATCAGAGAGCATTTGAAATGGGTAAGGTGTGTACTATGCCCTCTCCTCGACTTTGTAAATGCCAGTCAAGAAGCTGATTTGCTATCTTTTACTAGAAGCACAGTGGTGCTACCTGGTTAGGATGAATAAGAGAGAGAAGGAAAAGGTTGTTGTGCTACTTGACACAGGATCATGACACATGTTAATAACTCACAGGAGACACTATGACAATTTATCCATGCAGATTAGAAAGGTGGAGTGCAGCAACTGCGTAATGTGGTCCAAAGGGGATGACATTGTGCGGGAGTTTATGCACTGGTCTTCAGATGCAGGGGTGAGGGTTTTCATCCATTTTTTTGTTTTTCTTGGTTTGAAGAGTGAACTCTTAAACTAGATCATTTTTGCAGATTGAGGGATCACAGGAGCTCACAGATAATACTGCTTGGGTGGGTTTGGTTGAGCAGTCAATGGGCTATATTGTGATGAAGGACACACTGAGTGGCAAAGTGAGCAAGTTGTTGCGGATGGAGGGAGCCGGTGTTATCGGTGCCTATCATGGTCTTGTCAATGCCCAACTGGTGTCAACTGCCCACAGGTGACAAGTTCCCCCTACTCCAGCAATCATGAACCATGTAAACAGTGCAAACTTAATTACAAATGCCTTCATTAGACTTAGCTTTCGGAGGAAGAAAAAGGTGCTTGAGGACAATTCAGAGTGACACCATTTACCACGTTCACCGAATGAGATAATGAGTGCTTGTGGGTGCATTTATCGTCCCGGAAGAGAAAAAATGATGCCAATGCATGCTGAACTGATGGCCTCTTCATCCTGAAGGGCTACTGCCTTCAATTTAGGAACCAGTTGACCCAGTGAATGCCCCTTTGTAGCTGGGTTGACTGTAATGGGTGACATCAGTTTGAACCTACAGCCACCTACAACCTACAGTTAACCACTTGCTAGGGCAACTTTCAATATAAAGCCCCTTGCTCTGTAGGACCAGGAGTCTGTCTGTGTCTTCTGTGGTTGTCTAAATCCAAGTTGTGTGCTACAAACAAACGGGAATGGTCTTTTTGAAAATTTTCTCACTGTGGAAGGTGGAATCTGTGATCCCATTTTGTGGGTAATTGGTCTTCCATTTTGCCTTGCCTTCCTGTGAATGGACTGCTTAGGTAACCTTCAACATGCTAAACTCAAAGTAACATTGTAACATACTCTCCGGTTCATAAAATATTTCCAGTGTCTTGTGCCCTGTTTTCACCAGATGGAAAACTTAAAAAGGTCATGCAATGGATCCAGTTACTTTGAAATAGCAGCAAGCATTGTACGTATGGAATTGGTGGCTTTCTGTCAGTGAAGCTTTGGATGATCTTCCTTGGAAACTCATCCAAAGTTGGCCTCAGGCATCTCCTGATTTGTTAGCATGGCATTAAGAAATAGAAAGTGCACCTCTTCTGACAACAGCAGCTGCCTAAGAACTCGCGTGGCAGTGATGTAGTAGTCCCAATTCTAACCTGAGTATGCTTTCTATTTGCAGGGCTGGAAAGAAACTGTTTGTTTGGACGGTCGATGACGAGTCAGCAATGACACAGATGCTTAGGGCTAGGGTGGACGGAATTGTGACCAGTCTCCCCAACTTACTTCAACAGGTTATGAATGCGGAGAGACAACAGTGCTCAATCAATGGTTTCTCTTAGACTCTTTTGTCTCCGTACCCTTGTTTCCCACTGCATTGCAACTGATAGGCACACACTGCAAGCTAGAGGGCTAGAGCAGAAGTGACGTAATCAACTCCATGCCTTCTAGTATGGTGTTAATATTTGCCCAAATGCTAACATTGAATACCTTGATGACTGGATGATGATTGGCTGTGGGCCAATGTAGTTTCAGGTTGCTAATTCCACAACCAGCTCTTGGAGGGGCAGTATTCTACAGGGAATCTGTCCTGTAGGGTATGTCGCAGCCACCGTTTTCAGGAATTGGTTTTCGATTACATCTCCTGTGAATTCCCCCTCTTTCGTCCTGTCCCCTTTTACCTTCTTTACACCATTGTCTGCACGGTAACTAAAGACTATATTTGACCTTCTCAAGAGTGGTAAGAAATGCTGAAGTTGATGGTTAATGTTTATACCATAGTAGAAAGTCTGATTACTAAGACCTGTTTCCAACATACATTAGAGGAAAATTGTACACAGTACCTTTATTTGTCTCTTCCATGTATTGCTAGCACCAGCTGTGCATTAGCTGCACAATTTGTGTGCCCCTCAAATCCTTTTGGAAAACAGTGTCAGAGTGAGTCAGAAAGTACTAGGCAGATCTCACCCGAAATATTTACAGAGAGAACGCAATTAGTACTCCAACTCTGAAGGCTCATCCCTTTTAAATTCATTCTTAGAATTGTGCACACGTGGCTCCAAGAAGGTTAGCGAAGAATGCTGAAGTGGCTTTTTTTTTTTTTTTGGGGCCTAGAGTCTATTCAAAAGTTGCCAAATGTGGCCATGATCTCATAAGTGCAATAGAAAAGTAGTGGCCATAGGTGGGAAAATACCAGTGTTGGACTGGTATATGCACTAGTATTAGATACCAAACGTCTGGTATCATTTGGGAGAATACTTGGTCATATACCAGATCAGTATATATCAGTATACCAGTACTCTCCGGCCGTCTTCCTCATTTATATTATGGTATGTGTACATATACCTATATACTTGTACTTGTGTATATCTACTTCTTTATGTATATTTTACTTGTTACACCTGAAGGTTGACAAGCATAATAGAACAATTCACATTTCTTATGCAAATGTTTTGCCAAGACCTCTTGAGGGTGATAGCATATATATGAAAAGCAGCATTTAACATTGAAGGAAATACAATCCACTCAAGCTTAGGTATATCTTTAAATCACAATAATTTGATGACAAACGTGACACATTAATTAATATGACCAATTACAACTTATAGGTATAGATGATATCCTCTCATAGGCACCCAAATATTTTCATTCATAGACAAGAGATTACGTTCTATAAAAACACATACACAACAAACCTTTTGGAAATTTAGATGTCATTGTCACCAGTTATTTTATATCGAGTTCCACCCATTAGGGGAATGCTAAACCGTAAGCAGCTCACGTGAGTTAAAAAATCCGTGCGCAGAATTCTGCTCACGTTCCAAGGTGACGTGGACTGCATAGGGCCTATAGCCGCGGACAACAAAAGGTACAAAAGTCCTATTACCGCAGGTAGGAGATGTCAAAATGCGAGCAGTAGTCCATATTTTTGCAAACACAATAAGTCCACAAATGGGACAATTCTCCCCCCAAATCATCACTTCAGTCTTCTGCTATGATTTATGAGCAAATTTTTTATTTTTTATTTTTATTTTTTGCGTTTTGGGTAGATGTCGTGATGATCATCACTCTACTCTGATTTCTGAGTTTTATTTTATTTTATTTGTTTATTTGTTTATTTGTTTATTTGGTATTTGGGGGGATGTCGTGATGATCGTCAACGATCATCACTTCTGCTCTGATTTCAGAGTTTTTTTTTGGGGGGAGGGCATCTGGGTAGATGTCGGGTACATTTGCTCAAGCTTTGTGTACAGAGTGTGAGCCTGCTCACGTCGTAGCTTCTCTCCACCCCTTAGAGATACTTGGATATTCAAAATAAAATAAAATAAAATGAGTATATGCGATGTTCATTTTTGGCTTGATAAAATAAGATGTTACACATTAATACAAGTCATGAGACAAAATGATCAAACATTTATTGAAATCTTTAATCGATTTCGAACGACATCAAATGCAACTGATGATATAAAAAACATGAACAATGTATGTTATAGACCGCCACGTCCGTCAAATCCAACATTACCTCATTTATTTTTCACAAACTCACATATTCAAACACTCAATGAAAATATTTTTAACCGAACAGAAGGACAAATTTTTCATTCAAAACAATAGAAGTCCATCATCCATTATGTCCTTCGTACGTCAAACCTCCTCTTTATGCCAATAAAACTGCGGGTTTACATACGCGCGTGAAACCCAACATGCAGCTAGTTGAATTTTGTGGATGCAACTATAACATCCAAAATGGTTTAGTAAATAGAGCCGAAGGGATTGTCAAACATGACACAACT
Source organism: Takakia lepidozioides (assembly GCA_030704615.1). Lineage (NCBI taxonomy): Eukaryota > Viridiplantae > Streptophyta > Takakiopsida > Takakiales > Takakiaceae > Takakia > Takakia lepidozioides. Next base: position 58,247,688 of record CM060733.1, read on the forward strand.
TCATCACCATACACTTTGGATATATTTTCATAATAAACTAATAGGGACATGAAACACGAGCTTCTTATTCACCTATATATCAAAACAACAACGATATATGCAAGTCTTAGACTCCAATTGCTCAAGAAATTCTATTTACGGCTAATCTTGACACCACTGATTTCTGTTGAGTGGTTTATAATTAGTATTTATAAGTGTTGTACATTCCAGTGTTGTACTGGTATGTGCCAGTAGGCCGGGGTATGTGCACTGGTATGAGTAAGGGTATTGTAGAACATATTAGTTGGGTATGTCTTGGGGCATATACCCCGGCTATAACATGGACCCGGGTTTTGAACACTGGACCTACCCCCCTACCTACCATACCAGTCTAAGTATGAACTACTTTCATACTCCGCTTGAGACCCATATTGAGGATTGATGAACCCAAGGTATGTAATTATACAATAGGGGTAGAAGGTATGGCGTACAATGATCAGCATACAAGGTACAATATGCAGGATTTTTTCAGTTTTTGTCATGGCATCGAGCTTTTCTCCCATTTGTTATAATCCAGCCTTACAATACAAAGACCTTCACTAATTTATGAGCAATACAAATGAGTTCGCATGGACATGTGTGATTGCAATTTTTTTTCTACCTTTTGTATGTTGCCCTCAATCTGGTTTTAATTTCAGCTTTGAATACAGCATGATGACTGTTAGGGTATACCATACTATTGCACATGCTCCCCCCCTATGTCATTTGAGTTCTTGCCATACCCATGCCTAGGACCAGGGTATCTCAAAATTGGAAATACCCATACCCATCCTATAACCCACCCTGGCCAGTCCTCCAGGCCCTAGTAGTTGGACCCAAGAGCCAAGTTGGACCTACCAGTCTGGTATGCCAAAATGGACATACCAGTACAACACTGGTATATTCTTATTGAATATGTGAAGAAAAAATAAAATAAAATAAAAATTACAGCAGATTTGACAAAAATGAACAATGTTGAAGTTCAAAAATGTGATCTATATAAGTTTTATACATCAAAACCTTAACAAGTAGAGTTAAAATATTTAAACATAAAATTAAATAGATTTACATATATTTAGTATCTATCATAGAGTTTTTTTTTGTGTATTTATAATATATTAATATATATAATTTCAATTATCAAAATCTAGACAAGAGACAAGAATCCAATATTAAGGGTTTTGACATTTTGTTAGCTATTACCATTATATATACCTTCTGTGTGAGCAACAAAAAATATTGATGCTCCACTGAACTCACTACGCCATAATCTGATGTAGATATGTGGATATACTCGCAGGTGGGCTGTTCGTGGACATGGAGTGGCTATCCAAGTTGAAAGACCTTGTCCCGGACCCGGAGACAAGAGGTAGGATTAGGGCGAAGATGTTCGACAAAACACTCGACCTCCATATATGATATTTGATGACGACGATGATGTAGCAGTGATAGCTTCGTTGTATGCCCTCATTGAAACCCCAGTCCCTATATGTGGGCAGAGTTACAACATTAGATTATTCTCAAATTTTGTTGCTTGAATTCTTGCGCAAATCCATCTTGTTCCTTTTATGCAAATCATATTTTGTTTTTCTTCACGCCTAATGTCAGTATTAATTTGTAGTATTCCGTGGATTTTTCATGGGAGACATGCTTGAAATATAGTGATGTCAGACTTGTTTTTTTGTATGTATTCACTATAGAAGATGCAGGCCGAAGACAAGCAAGCTCAATCGAGAACACATTTTGGAATGATTTGCCCAATGCAATCTTGTTAGGAGACAAAGTATTGCGGCGGAGTTGCGGTGCTGCTGGGTGTGGTTTGACTTGTGGAGAGAGAAATAAATAAATAATACTTGATTATGTCCATGGGAGCCGCTAATAACCCAATAGATACCACAAAACAAAACCATGGAACTATTTTGACACTGTGACACTCAGAAATATAGAATGAAAGATGACTTCTTGAAATTTGTGTATATGTGTGAGAGTGAGAAGAGATTGTGCCTTGTAAACTTACCTTTGCACCATAAATTTGCTTACTACTTAGGTTGGTGTCTGTCAATTTCTCCGTCAAGTCTTTTTGTATAGCCTTGCTCACACCTCCTGACAAGAGAACAAAACCAGAACTAGGTTACCAGCAGTTATACATGAGGCCAGTCATAATATTGGAGGCAATGAATCTGGTTCAGTCTGTTTAGTTTTCTTGATCAATAATGTGGGAATGTTTTATTCGCAGGTGAATATGAGGATGCTAAGAGAAGGAAAATCTTTGGATTGCTTGAAACCATCATTTCAGATATATTACTTTCCTCTCACATATTTTCCCCTGTTATCACACTTGCATACTTGCTTCTATATAATTGTATTGTATTATCTTGATGTCAGCTAGAGCAACACCATCAACCGGAGTGACAACATCTACAGATCTGATGTCGTGACACCCTTGGGCTAAGAAGCTGGTCGAGCACATCGTTGAATGAGTTGTAGAAAACTCATTATTTGTGGATCCAAACACCGTGTTCAAGTTGTCTTTCCCCGCAATTTCTACGGAAGGGATGCCCGACCGCTTCTTGACTGAGGGTGACTCGTGGAGATACATGGGACGTGAGAAGTATCAAGAAGTGCGCAATGCACTTTTAAGGTTGAAAAATATAGGAATGGGATGTACACCAGATTTACCTATGAAGACACATGAAACTAACGGAAGTATGCATGATTACTTAGAAGTAGGCTTGTACGGCAACATTGGGAGTGAGAAATCTCATATTCAAGCGGCACTAGCATGTGATTGCACACAAAATACAATGTTAATAGTATGTATGATATTCACATAAAAATATGATCGACGTCATAGACCTTCAAATGTCTTGGCTGAGCCTAATGAACACTGATAATCAACCCGATAAGCATTGATTACATCACATTTAATGAGACTGAACATCGAAGGCTGGTCGGAGTCCGGCGGTGAGCACATTACAAGATGCATTATGCATATGGACCGCAAGATAAACTAACGAAAAATTATGAAGCTCGGGATATGATTCAGAGACCTCGACAAGCTGGTCAAAGTAGTCGATGACAAAAAGTAGGATGAGGAGAGAGCATTAAAAGATGATGTCGTTGTTCATTTGGTATTTTTTATCATTATTTTCATCCCAAATGTAGCTTGAATCGAAAATTTCTGTTGATGTGGCAGAAAGACCTTGTCATGGTCATTTAGATGCAGTTTCTGTACGCAGCTGGCATGAACTTTCTCATTTATCACGTCGACTCAAATATTGGGTTGAGTCCAAACTTGTTCAAAACAATACACCGTCACAAGTGATTATGGAACATGAGGACATGTTGAATCTTGTGAGAGGAAGAGATCCACATCGGCAAGCATCCAAAGATGATATGCTTACGAGAAAAGATGTTGACAACATTGCATTACATTTACACAAAATTTAGTACAGGTTTCATGAAGAAGAAGTGCTCAGTGTGAGGATGAAAATAAATCTATGTCCTGATAAGGTTTTTTTCTATCAAGAACATTTTGGGTCTCCAAACTACGTGGCAAAAAGAGATGATGATAAAACATGGCCACAAGAAAATGGTATCATGTGATGCTACATTTGTTACTAACAAATTCAAGGTAATCCAATATATATTTGTGGATTTGTTTTGCATTTATCTAAAAGTCACATATACATTACAAGTTTGTTGAAATTTGTATTACTATATCATGTAATGGTCATAAATTTGTTTATATGTATTATGTCAACCAAATCTAATTTAATTTTCTGTGTCGATTTTGTATGTGTACACTATCCATAGAATATCACAATATATATTGCAAGTTTGTTGATCTTTATATTATTATATGTGATAGTACTACTTTTATGTATTATGTCAAGTTGTAATTAAAATTTATGTGTTATTGTTTGTTTGCAGTACCTATTATTCACACTGTTGGTATTTGACGAATTTCAAAATGAGATACCTGTTGCATGGGTTATAACGGAAACCCAGACTGCAACATCTTTGATTGTTTGGATGACAAGGTTGAGAGAAGATATGCTTGCAGTACCTCCATACAATTGGAATCCCAACAACTTCACGGTCGTTGATTGTGATGCAGAAATCACTGATATTAAGTAAGAATAGAAAATAAAATATTCAACAATAATCTCATTGTAAGCATGTTTATATGATTACACTGTAGCATGCGTAGTTTCATGTTTTGAACACAATTTTTTGTTTGTCCATGTTCTATATGCAGAACTGTTTGAGGCAATCAAATGCAACTTCTTACGGTGTCATTGGCATATCAAACGAGCATGGCTAAAAAATGTCATAAAAAATATTAAAACTTGGGATATTACAATTTTCTGAGGGCTAGAAAATATCATATATTGCAAAGGAACATTCGGCGTTCAGCTACGTCGTAGGATGGATGAAGTGCATGAAAAGCTCCACAACCTACAATCAACGTATTTCAAGAGGAGGATTTTCGAAATTATTTCATCCGGGAATGGAGAGGTGACAAACTTGGTAAGTGCTTTGTTTCATAGTAAAATTAAACATATTACATAATATTATGATATGTATTTTTTTAAGAAAAAATCTGATTTATCTTCGTACTTATTTTGATGATATATATATATATATGTGTGTGTGTGTGTGTGTGTGTGTGTGTGTGTGTGTGTGTGGGTGTGTGCGCAAATATATAATATGTAACAAATTAGTGGTCAAAATGTGTTCCAAACTGAATATCGTGAATCAATGTATAAATGAAGTTAGGCTATAGGTTAATATCAGGTAAATACCAGTGTTGGCCGGGTATCACATTTTGGGCATATTGAAGGGTCCGGGTAAGGCATATTCATTTAAAGTGGTATGCAGGCGGTTATATGTAATATAGGGGTTCAAAAATTAAGTCGGTTACAGATTATCAAGAGAAGGGTCCCCAAAAAAAGTGTCTCGGTTATCAATATGCCGGTTATCCAAGTGGAAGACTACAGGGTCCTATATTACGGTCATCAATAGTGGTTTTATTTTTTGATTTAAAAAAAAAAGGAAACACCTGGCTCACAAATTATGCCCCTCGAGAGGAGAAATTGATTTTCAGCTATAATATATTCAGAGGTTATTTTTTCCTCTTGTATCTCTCGGACATTCATGTCCTTATTATAAAGCTTGAGGCCTCCGTCCCTCTTATTTATATATATAGATAGATAGATTTCAAGAGGACCAAAAAATAATAGTAATAACACATATCAAAAACCTTAATGGAGGGATGACAGAATTGATTGAAAAGATGTCAATGGCGGCGTGACAGAGCAGACATGCATTCTTGCATGGCGGCGAAATCAAATCAGTTAAAAGCATTTCTCTTGGACCCTGCACCTCCATTATCTCTTGCACCCTTACAATCACGACGCCCGGTTCTCTAGTCGGTTAGCAACTTCAATGGCCTTTGCTGGTTCCCTTCCATAGCCGGGTCCCTGCGAGTTTAGGGTTTAGGGTTTAGGGTTTAGACCCTAAAATCCTAAACCCTAATACTCGCCGGGTATGAATGTCTAAATGCCATACCCGGCGAACACTGGTAAATACTATACTAAGTCAATATTTTCAGTTTGTTTGAGCATGACTTTGATTGCATATGACATATTTGTAATGCAGACATGTGGATAGAGGCCACTCGACATTTTCCCCATGCAAACTAGAATACAAATGCAGTGGAAACATATCATGGAAGCCTAAAGAGTAGGTACCTAATATCCAAACGGAATCTTATTGGAAGGCGAGTTGATTGGCTTATATGTACTTTGCTCGATGATGTGGAGAGGCATTTTTCAGCAATGGAGTACATAAAATCTTGGGGGGTTTGTAATCAACTGCAAAAAAAACCAATTAGTCAAGAATGATGTTGTCTAAGCAAAGGACCATTTCAGATGGTTTTGTAGAGTTGTCACCAATAGATAATACATGGATGCTTATCCAAGTAATAACTCATGCTCAGTTCCCAATTTAGCTCGCAACAACACATACTATAGACATAGCACAGGGATTAACCATGGATTATCTCGCATTTGACCCAACAAACGGGAACAGGCATGATTGACATATATAGCTTTATCGCGACGACAAAACTTATATCTCCTAGCTCCATTACAAGACAAAAATTTCCATGTGGATGATATCATAGGTGAAAAAATAAACAGACTACAAACAATTATCTCATGTAAACTATCCACACCAGATTTACAACTATTATTTCGCACACATGTAATCATTCAATCGTTAAATGTTTGTTCAATGCACGCTCACCATTGTGATATTATCCCCTACAAGACGAGCTAAAATTTTGGACCTTTGTCCAAAACAGGTATATACCTTGCAAAAATCCCCTGTAACTACCTACCCACTCACATCCACGTGGATGAACCGTACACGTTCATCCCTACTGACATCATTCACTTTCGACCGTTGCATTTGGGAGATTATAACAAAATAAAAAGGCCTAAATTGTGAAAATACAAAAAACCAAGTGACAAAAATGGGTTTGACCATGCCAAAATGACATTTTCCAGATTTTCCTGAGTGAATGGGTTCCAGATTCTGGATTTGGGCCACTCAAGGAGTACACCCTGCAAAAATGGGACTGAACCACCAAAATTTGAGGGGGGGTTGCTTTGTATATGAAATAGGGGGATTAAATTCAATCCAAGTTGCTCTGGTGAGCTGAGGGCTTCCAAATGCCCACAAAATGGGACTTGCCACAAATTTCAACGTTCATTCTATGGAGCACTCCACTACAGAGGCCTCTGCATTGGGATTTGGAGGAAGGTTCATACATGGATGGGAAAAGAGTGGATTTTCCGGCCAACGGCAAAGCAGGCCTTCTGGTGCCGGAAACGTGCCGGAAACAATGGTTTGACCTGCCAGCTGTGCAAATCCCGGGGTTCCGTGCCCGGTCAGCGGGCGTGGCCACCCGTGCACCACACAAAATGGCGAAACCGTGCCATGCCATAAATTCTAGCATGCATGGAATTTATTGAATCCCTAGGATGGGATACAGAATTCGCATCTCCATCGAATGTCATTCGACGGAGATACGCCCTCCCATTTGTATTCAAATAATCAAACTTGGTCATTATATGTACCTGACGATCGCTTCTCAAGACTATCGTACGACGCTTTATGACGGACATGGAACAACCATTCTATTTGATAAAACCACCTCGCTTCAAAATTACAAAATCCAAACACACAACGACGTAGAATTCATTGCTACGTCTTTCAATCTAAATTCCCGCATAGCCATACATATCATTGCAATATATGAACCTCATTTGCTTTCTCTTCACAACATTTTGCAAAATTTGTAAAATATATACAAGCACCGAAAAATTGTCCAACGATTTTTATTGGAGATTTAATATCAATCTTCACAAACCTGACATAGAATTTGACTAAGTTCACTTATTTATGAGAAACTACAACTTTTATTTTACATTCAATGAGCCTACGACATATTATAATTCTCAATCCTGTATGGATTAATTCATCTAGGCAACCTTCTTGTCCGGAACAAAAGAAGCATATTGGACTTGTAAATATGGAATGTAGGGGGCACTATGTTTCATCACATCCCTTTCTAGGTCGGCCTCATCTACAATTCTCATTTCAATGCTCTCCCCGTTCTCCTCCTGAGGAATCTCCGGTTCCTGCAGACCAACTTGTTCGGCGGATAACGAGAAGAGCTCGGTTAGTAACTCGAACTCTGGAAGTGCCTCGGTTGATACCGAGTGTACCATCACCTCTTTGCCTTGGTTTTCCCCGAATAACCAGGCAATGCAGTCTGCATTAGAGTCGCATTCATATAAACCCGGACCTAGGGACTTGACGACGTCCTCTAGTCCTACCTTCCTTCGCTTAACCTCCCTGCGAGGCGCGGTGCTGGTTGCTAATACTCGGTGGGCATGTGACGTTGGATGGATGTCTCTATCTGTCCACCAGTCCTCCTCACTCAAGTCTGCAGATTCCTCTTCAGAACCAATCATGTTGAGCTCATCCTCATCTGTTTCGTGGTGAGGTGCTCCCGAAAGAAAAGCGACTGTAGTCGTATAAGGTTTTATCCCATAAGTGATGGTACCTGCCTCCTAGTCCGTTCGAGCTCAGGACTGGACCAACCATGGCCTTCCTAGTAGGAGTGCGTAGGAATACTCATCAATGGGGAAATCTATGATTTGGAAGTCTACCGCGTACGTGTAGCCTCCGGTCTTTAGCCGAATATTCGCTAAATGACCCACTGGACTGATCTTTCGTTGGTCAGCTAGTTTGATAGGTAATGGAGACTCCCCTGTCATGTTCAATCTTAACTTTGACAAGGTGGAGAGTGACATGATGTTGACTGAGCTCCCATCATCCACTAAACAACGTCGTATCAGACGGTCGGCAATCTCCACTTCTATTTCTACTGGGCCCGGATCGACATGGACGATAATATGGTGGGTCTGAGCAAAAGTACCTACTCGCTTCCTCACCAATGATGCCTTGAGAGCATGTCGAACTGTTGGTGCCAGTGCTATGAGTTGGGCAAATGTAATGTTTGCCTGAATGTGGCGCAAGTCTTCCATTAGATTATACGGTTCCAACTCATCGGTGAAGCGCATAGTGAAGTGTGTTCTCCTTTTGGGAAGCTTTGCTGGTGCTACTGGTCGATTGGCCGGACTCTTTGTTCTGGATATCAAAAGTGGCCTAGAAATGGTTGGCCAGACTGCCGAAGATTTGGTCTCTGCAAATGCTACCTCTTTCTCCTTGGAATGGGTATCCTCTTCTCCCAAATATGGTTTATTTGTACTCTTTGCACAATGTACGGTGTTGAGTCTGCATCTGTAGTTTGATGTCCGCCTTTGTATGTTTCTCCAGAGATTGTGTCCAATGGAATAGACATGTACGCTCTCTTCCCGGCATTGGCACTTTTGGGTCGCCCGATCCGAAGACAATTCGAACAGCATTGAAATTTGCCTGAGCACTATCCGCCATCAAACCTGCGAAATTTGGAGATGGTACCCCATGGCAGCCCATAACACGTATCAGGGAATTCCACATGAGCTTCTGGGATTCCGTATCCTCGGATTGCATGTCACAAACTGCAATTGTCATAACTCGTTGATACACTGGATCATTCAGATTTATTCAGAACCTCATCAATAAACATAATAACCAGCCGACTTCTCGGAAGTGTGCCAAAGGATGTGAGGGTGGGATAGATGAAGTAAATGCATCTTTATACTAGTACCAATGATCATGCGCACCTGGAAAGTCCAAACTGTGAAACGTACATGGGGTTGGATTGCAAGGATGAATGTGTATGATATCCAAAAATATGTCATCAAACACTCGTTCATTTACATTTATTTGTCTGAGATTGTGCGCCAGATGGTCCCATATATTTTATTCCACGGTGGCAAGGTTCTGATGGCATAGGCATTTTGGTTTAGGCTGAGCAGTCAGACCATTGGTTTTAGGCTGAGCAGTCGTTGTTTATATGCAATGTGGTATTCATTTATATTATCTGTCGCTGTTATTTTCAATTATTGAAACCGTTCAAATAAACGACACGCCGTTCATTTTGGGCGACACACGTCAGACATCGATTATTACATTGCAGACGAACAGTTGTCCACTAATGGCTGGCAAGTGCACTAATAAGGGAGCGACATTTGTGTAACGGTCATGCGACAGGAATCCGATGCTTCTAGAGGCAATCCCCAACGCACGCACGCAATTCACTTTGTCTTTCAAGTTTCCGCACTTAGAGGGAGAGAGGTAGTCAAGCTGGAGAGGGTTTCTTCTACGATTCGAAAGAGAAGGAAGTCACTCTATTTTACTCCCTTAGAGAGAGACTCAGAGCAAGAGAGCAAATGACGAGGCGTCGCTTGATGGAGAACACAGGGCCAAGGCAGCAGATGAATGCGGAGACTGCAACACAAGAGCAGACCGAGAATGAGGCTGCAGCTGTCACACAGTCAGAGAGAACAATGAGCGTTGGAAACCAGACTATGGAAGCAAAGCTGATTCGCAGGGAAACTGAAGGAGGTGGAAGTCCGGGGAACGCTGATCCGGGAGAAGGTCTACAAACCCTAGAGCAGACATAAATTCCAGCAGATGAGAAAGGGAAGAGGAAAGCTGCAGAAGGGGATCCAAATTCAAAACCTAAGAAGGTGCCAATAAGTATTCTCTACCTTCTATTTCCTGTTTAAAGATCTACGAAGAGAGTGAGTGCAATGTTCTAGAAAGTGATGGTCGGTACCGACCATCACTATGAAGCCATGTTGATTTGCTTTGTACTCCTCTGTTTATGGTTTTCCACACCAGCAGTTTGCGACTGGTGGTACCGCCATTCACTATGAAGCCATGTTGATTTGCTTTGTACTCCTCTGTTTATGGTTTTCCACACCAGCAGTTTGCGACTGGGGGTACCGCCATTCACTATGAAGCCATGTTGATTTGCTTTGTACTCCTCTGTTTATGGTTTTCCACACCAGCAGTTTGCGACTGGGGGTACCGCCATTCACTATGAAGCCATGTTGATTTGCTTGTACTCCTCTGTTTACGGTTTTCCATACCTGCAGTTTGTGACTGTCGGTACCGCCATTCACTATGAAGCCACGTTGATTTTCTTTTTACTCCTCTGTTTACGGTTTTCCACACCAGCAGTTTGTGACTGGCGGTACCGCCATTCACTGTTCTTCAGATCGTAGAGTCAGTTTGATTGCTTTTCAAACACTCATTCTCTTTCATTCTGTAGCAGGAACATGTGATTGTCGGCATTTAATTCTAGTGTAGTGCGATTGTCGTTAATGCCATTCGATTCTCCTCATGAGCTTTATGTACCTGTGTGCATGGAGGTAGAGTGATGGTCGGCATATTCAGTTAGTTAGTCTTGCATTGCATTTTCTATGTTAGGGAAGTGGAATGGCGGTATCGCCAATCACTTTTTTGGCGACCATACTGTAGATTCATGTAGAGTAGTGATTGGAAAGTACGTTCGAGACAGACAAGAAACAGCGATTGTTTGTGACGATCATCACAATGGAGCCTCTCTGACTTATCTGCACTCAATTTCTACCCTAAACTAGACTGAGTGTCGGTGCCGCCAATCACTTAGACATATATTTCATTGCACCAAACCGATCTAGCAGGTCCTTTAAATGCAATGTTTTTTTATTGTCGTTAACGCCGTTCGCTAATGCTCAGAACCTCAGTGTACATGTTTGCCCAGAAACATAGTGATTGTCGGTACCGACCATCACTATGTAGTCATATTGTTTTGGTTTGCATTCGTCTGGATCAGCTTTGGTTTTGTAGATTGTTGTGAATGTCGGTGCCGCCATTCACTGTGATTTGAGAGGAGACAGAGTGATGGTCGGTACGGACGTTCACTATTTGCACATTACTCACTGACAGATTGGAATGGCATCGTGCAGAAAACTGTGAAGTCCAAGCAGACAAGAACAGAGGCAAAAGGTTCTGGAGATGGGGACGAGTCTAGCAAGAGCTCTGAGAATAGCGATGAAGCAGATGAACCTGAAGTGCACTACCTTGACAAGGTGAAAGAACTCATGTCATTCCATAAGGTAAACTCTCAGGAGGTTATTAGGGGCATGCTTGTCTCTGGAGGGCGTCTGGACATCCCACTATGCCGGATGATATCTATGCCTGTTGTGCGTCTTACTTGGCTTTCAAACTTCATTTTACAACCGATTTGTAACTACAATATGGCAGGTGCTCCATGCATTTGTTTACAATTAATTAGTATTAAACTTTGTAGCTTCCAACCGTCACCATTGGACTACTATAGAGGCAACCTTGTAGAATGAATATTAATATTTCAACTTCTTTTCTCTGCTCCTTTTTTGTGGTGCGGCTGCGGTTGAATTTCGTTTCACTCTTCCCTAGTGCAACAGAGACATTCAGTCCATCTCTATGTTCTGTCCAGTGTCTTGTCCAACGGTTGCGTTCAGAATTTCAACTCTTTCCGTTCAATCGATTCACTCAAGACCATATGAGATCCCTCTCCTCTGATGGGTTATTTCTGCAGCCCACCAGTGATCACAGTACTCAAAATCAGGTTCAAAATCAGATGAACCTGATTTTCGTTTGAAGCAGTTGCAGCAGCGCCCTTTTCTAATAATATATATATATATGTATACAGTACTTCTAGGAAAATTGGCCCAGCACATCGCCAGCCAGTCGTGTACGTCTAATTCATTGTCCCCACTGTCCCCGAGCAGGCCGTCTCTGGATTTCCGTAATAGCTCCCCCGATCTAATCTATTCCAACTTCCTTTTATCCGTACAATATAGCGTGGAGAGGCAGAGAGAGAGAGAGTTTCTATAAAGGCTCACAATCCGGTCCTTATCTGCACGCGGCTGGAAACATGTGGCTAGCACATAAGGCGAGCTATCAGAGTTAATTTTGGCGCCCAAGCTAGCAATCACTGACCGTGTATGCAGAAGTAATTCTTCTCTGCAGATTCTCTAGCTTTCTTCCGTTCGGTACCCTTTCAATCACTGAACGTTACAGGGTGGGCTATTAGTATCAACGTCCCTCTAACTAGGATATATTCATGAAGGTGATCGATCCCCTGAACCAAATCTGTAAATCGTGTAAATCCAACTTGCAAACCTCAACTATTAGTATAGGTGTTCAGGCGAGGGGCTGCATGAGCTGTATATTAGGTACCTGCATCGAACTGAAGCACGAAGCTGTCACGGCAAGAACTGCAGGTGAAGCTGCTCGGTGAGCAGCTTTGTCAGGTCACCTGCAGGTGTAGGTTGCAGGTTGCAACGCCCGTCGCCAACTGGGTGACGTGGATCTGGAGTAAAACGCTGGACGGTTCCTCTCGGGAAAATAAGAGACGAGAAGAGATAGAGTTTGGATTCTTGTTTGAGAAGAGCCTGCACAGGTTGACATGATATATAACTGATCGATAAATACGACTTCACAGATGCATCGGTGCGGTGGTTGGGTGCCAGAGATCCTACCTGGGGCTATGCATCTAGTCTTGGTTAGATGACCGATACAATCATACAGGGGGACTGTTTATATGTAAATAAACTTTTTGTGTGGATTTCGATGTTTTCATAACCTGTCACAGTAACAACCTAAACTTCTCTCTCACTAGTTGTCTCTGTCAGAGAATTGTGTATAGACTTTGTGATACTGTACTGAGACTGTACTACTATCTTAAGCCAGCGTAAAGAGCCACTTCTCCTAGCAAGCTTCGGTACTGCTCCAGTCGGGGCCGTGAACTGCTGTAAGTACTGCACTTGAGAAGAATATCTCTTAGAATATGGGTTCCTGCGGGCTCTTGAGATTCACCAATATACTGTACGGGAAAATGATCAATCTAGAAGCTGTGATGACATCTTTCGGCGGCTGAGGCCGATCACCTCAATCCCTCGCGTCATTGGAGGCGAAGGTCATAAAAATGTTGCGGCTGACCGATGAAGAAGATCCGGTAAGCGATGAATTGGATGAATGCGAGAATCGGTGCCTGGATGATTCTTTTTCAGCCTACTTACAAGAGGCCTTCACCCTTAGACAATCGCTAGAACATTAATTGTGGTTTCTGGATTTGTTCCTCTCTCATGTTTTCTTCCATTTTGTCCCATAAGCTCTACGAGCTTTCCGTGGACGTTATAAAGCACCATTTCATTTCATTTCATCCTCCAAAGTAGTCGTAGCACGTGCAGTTAGTCGCAGGCAGTCAACGACTCTTCTCACATCTCGTCACTTCTCGGGCAAGTTCCACTACACACCTAACTAATTCGTTTTGCAGAATCTCAACTCCACGTACGAATACCTACTTCACATGTCGAGGTTCTTATCTGCATGTGCATGAAAATTCTCTAGTGCACGTGCACTTGAATAATCACGAGACATTCTCTTGGTCCAGGTAATTTACTAGTACGTTCGTATGTCCTTGCTATAATTGAAATACCCATGCAGATCAGACCCCATTCATATCATGTTCTCTCTCATTTGATCGCTCTCTCCAGCGGCTTTGCAATCTGGCTCTCTCTTTCAGGACACACATCTTGCAGACTCTGTCTCTCTCTTTCATCCGCATGCGTGTTCGTCGACTTACATGATACAAAGATCTGCACTCAGACTAGACACCGGACTCGGATTATACTATTAGAACTGCTTTGCCGGCCTCTAGTTCCGTCTCTGGCCTGCACTGGTCAATCAATATCCACAATGATGCTGGATCAATATCTGAGCAACCGGCCTCCGACTTCCATCCCACATGTGTTGAGTACTCAGTCTGCTGAAGAGCTGGTGCACCTTCCTCAAGCTTCCCAGGCTTTGTCGACTGGCCTGGCCGGTATTGAATCCTCCCCGGTGACATGCAACCATCTAGTAGCATCCTCAATCTCCCCGAGTTCCGCAAGTATAATTCCGCAACCTCCTCAACAGACATGTACAATGGCTACTCCCAGCCAGGTACTGGTTTCAGAACGTCTGTCACATGAGTCTTCTGCAGCACTTCCAGATGCCTACGTATGGCCTTTGCAAGAGCGACCCACGGTCCAGTACGATGAGTTCAGCGAGGACGAGATCCCAGTGATAGATCTAGCCGATCTCCAGGGTACAGAGGATAACGCTGCAGTCGAGCGGATTATCAAAAGAATCAGGGATGCATGCCGGGAATGGGGTTTTTTCCAAGTTATCAACCACGGGATCTCCATAGAGCTTTTGGCGAGGGTGCAGAGGCAAGCCTTGCAGTTTTTCTCACTTCCTTTGGAGGAAAAAATGAAGGTTCTGAAACCACCGGGAGCATTTACAGGATACGGTTTTGCAGCAGTTAAGGAAACTGACAATAAGCCTTGGCAAGAGGGATTTTATCTCGCAAACGATCCCAGTATTGATGATTTTTCCCGCAAACTGTGGCCTGAAGGAAACAATGACGATTTCTGGTGAGTAATTATGCTCACTCATGTAAATGCTCTCTGCAGCTTGTATACGCAGTATGGAGAGATTATCAATCTATACTGCATCAGTGTAAAGTTTCTGGTCCGAGGTTTGGTTGACATGTTGATCAAAATTCTGTACGTCTATCATTGTTCTTGCCCGTCGGATGATTCTTTCAAATGTGAGTAAACATTGTCAAATGCTGTTCATGAAGTACAAATGGTCAACCTGCAGGTGAAAGTCATTTGAAATTCTTGGGACAGTGTTCAAAATTAGCAGTTACTAAATCTATAGTCTTTACCGTGTGGTTTTTAAATGTTCATCAAAAGCAACTCTTACAAAGAGTATGATGAGGCAGCGAAGAAGCTAGCGCTGCAATTGATGAGCGTTATCATTCATGGCCTTGGAGTGGATCGAGCTCACTTCGAGCAGTATTTGACCAAAAGTTCGGCGCTCCTTCGATGGAATCATTATCCCCCCTGCCCTGAACCAGAAAAAACCCTAGGGATGACCCCTCACACTGACTTCAACATTCTGACGATACTTCACCAGGGTGAGATTGGAGGATTGCAAGTTGAGAAAGATGGAAAATGGATCGCAGTTAGACCTCGGAATGATGCATTGGCTATCAATGTTGGTGATTCTCTACAGGTAACACGTGATCTAGATACAGCTGTTTGATTGGGTCCTTCAATAATACGCAGGTCACGACTAATTGAATGCTCCACTGTAAGTACATCCACTTCAATGAAACCCTGACAAGTCAGGTCAAGAAAACAGGTCTGCTTGTCAGGTATAAATTTCTTTCTCGCAGTATAGTGCTCATCAGAGACCGAGATATCTAGGTCCCCATTGATCTAACTACATTTTTATCGTGAATATTTTTAAATACATTACATGACAGATCTAAGGTTAAGTCCAAACATCATCAAATCAGACTGTGGCCAACGTGTGAAGAATGTCTTTGGGGTACCACAAAGCCCTTGCAGATCATGTTCACATTTGTCTTCTCAGTTACTGGAGCTTAGCTAGTTTCCAGAATGTTGGAATATTTACATGTTATAAGAATGGTCCAGGAAGTTGTCTGATATGAAAATCTTCCCTGGGTTACAGCGGATCGGACTAACTTTAGAAAGCTTCATTTCTTACTTGCAGGTGATGACAAATGGAAGGTACAAGAGTGTACCCCATCGGGCAGTCGTGAATCGGAGCAAAGCAAGGATTTCTTTGGCTTACTTTTTCTTACCTGCACCATCAGTGGAGATCGTCTGTTCCCCTGACCTTCTAGACGAACAAAACCCACCACTTTACAAACCATTCACAATTGAGGAGTACACAATTGTGAAAACGACTCAGCTACTTCACACCCTTGAACACTTCACTGTAGCAGCAGACACCTAGATTCAGAAGAAGTTCGATCATCAATGTGGAACCTTGTTATTCATCACAGGTTACTTATGTAGAATATCACAACTGTATTGGTTACAGGGGAATATATAATCCTAGTCAGAACTCGTGTACAGCTTAGACCGAGTCATCGATCCGCTTGATTTGCATCAGATTCTGGTCGATGTTTCACAATTCTGCAAAAGAGCGCACACTTCTAGCTGTATTGGTCACAAGATCTGCAAATTGCTCTACTAGCTACTTTGAATAAAGATAACAGCATGTCAGTTATAACGTCCCTGTGAACTCGAACCTGTGACAGGAATGTGGCAAGAGCCACTGTAGGCTCTACTTGGCACTGTGTGATAATCTGCCTAAAGTATAGGAGCTTTTGCATTGTTGATTGGGCCAAGAATTAGTTGGAGACAGACGGTGTGCAGAGAAGAAGAAAAGAAAAATCAAATAGACCTGAACTACGAAGGGCTATTTGAGCCTGTAGGAATTGAAAGACTGAGGAATGTGAGATCAGTACTAGAGCTGGCTGTCTGTCCCGTGAGTTCAGCCAAAAACATTTAATATATATCCACGTAGACAAGATCTTAACTAAAATGAGCCTACTAGACAAGTGAAGGAAACCATACATGCAGATTAACCAGATGCTACAATTGCTGAAAGGCGAGACTAGCCGCCAGGAATTAGCTGCTTATATTACAGCATCTTTGTCAATGGAGCAGTGCAAACTCCGGCTCCCAGCCGAGATTCACCCAGGATTATGGAATACATTTTATAAGAGGCAGAGTCCTGGCCTCGGTCTTTCCTGGATTTTCGCTTCCCTCCGACGGAACGCGTGATCTGTAGTGGGGGGAAGTCCTGTCTGCGAAGCCCTGATCTTATCAAAGCAAACATTAGGTCAGGTCTTTACCGACGGTGACGGCTCATTGAAGGGAGGACGGTCGAGATGAGTAGAACAATAAGAACGGAAACTTTCCCAGCAACGGCCCCTCTGGTGACTTGAACTACACCCCACGGAACCCCCCATAGTCGGTAACTGCGGATGACTGAAAGAGCCCCTAACTAGATGAATGATATTTTCATCCAAACCAAGGTTTTTAATATAGTTTTTATCAATTTGTTTTTTTTGTTTGTTTTTTAAGAGGAAACCTGGGAGCGACAGCCCACAATTCAGGCCCTTGAGGAGGGGGAAAAATTAACCCCCTTTCATTTATGGGCCATGAGGCCTACAGGCCGATCAACGCCCAGACATACCGTCGGAAAATCCCACACACGGGGCAGGGCAGCGGGTTTGAACCCCGAACCACCACGACACTTACCAGCTGAGCTCCCAGCCGATGTGCTTTTATTTTTATAGGCACGACTAAGCAAAGGCTTTGCGAATATCATAGCTGCCCCGAGTCAATAAAATTTTAAACGGCCTATGCCTTTAAAAAAAAAAAAAAAAAAAGCTGCGATACTGTTTGATTGGCAACCAGTTAGTTCAAGACATGTGTATATGGAATATTTCATCCATATTTATAGATGAATGAAATAAATGATGAATGAAAACACTGTGTTTCATTTTAGGTGGTGGTTGGTCCGGATGGTAAGTTCTAAAGTATTTCAAGATTTCCGATGCAGGGCTTTGGATGTACCGAAACACCTGATGCAAAATGAAGGTCGGCTGGAGTTCCTACTCGTCCAAGGTCCCTCAAGACTGGGATGAGTTACATCATATCTGTCATAAAATCGCATAAAAACCTACGGGTTTTTGCCTTTTGTATCTGCAGGGATATCACGTCAACAGCTGGCAGGGCGACTCGCCGGATCTTAGGCCCTGTCATCTTTTCTTTTCTAGATTCATTTCCTTAATTTTAGTTTTGGGGATCTGAGCCATCCACCCAGATTTTCAAGAGATCTCAACCATCCATCCACCATGGGGAAGAATCCCTTAGGCAGCGGAAGTCCCCCTCACGTCGTCGACTACCATACTTACCTAGCTTATTAGGCAATAATTAATTCAAAATCAAGTGCCTAATTAAATTTAGAACATTTTTGAAAAATGTGCCTAAAACTTGGAAACAATTCCTGAGAAGTGCCTAATTGCTCGAATTCTATTTTCAAAACTATTCTGTTTTTTTAAAAAGAAAATTACCTCAACAATAGGGTCGACTGTAACACATAGGTAATGTTTGGAAATTACCTAGGTGAGGTGTGCCTAAATAATAAAAACGAATCTGCCTAATAATCTTCCATTTTTATTAATTATTAGGTGCGGAAGTGCCTACTAAGCTAGGTAAGTACCAGTGTTGGTCTGGTATATAGGTGAAGGACTGGTATAAAATACTGGTATATGCACTGGTATTAGATACCAGACCAGTCTGGTATCATTTGGGAGAATACTTGGTCATATACCAGACCAGGCTGGTATCAGTTTTTTCATACCAGCCTCAATACCAGTACTTCCCCGCCGTCTTCCTCATTTACTCTGGTATGTATACTATATTAATTTATGTGTATATATGCCTACATACTTGTATTTATGTTTATTTATTTATTTATTTATATTGTATTTGTTTTCACTTGATACTTGCTAGTGATAAACTTGTAATTCAAGATGGCTTTGGAATGATACCAGAATTGATATCTCGTACCAGCTGGTATTGTGGTCATGATACTCATACTCATACCAGTATGTAGAGAATTATACATCCACCATTATATAGACCAGACTGGTATAAATTTTTTGTGATACGTCAGGTACAGGACCAGTCTGGTATGTCCTAACAGTGACACCAGAACAACACTGGTAAGTACGGTACTCCCCTAACACCGCAGGGAGTAAGCCCTCCGAGGGGGACTTCCCACCTCAGTGGACAAATATTTTGGTTAGGCTTCTCGGTTGCCATTTTTTGATTTTGGGAAACTCCTCATATTGGAGTTAGGTATCTGTTGTCAATGCACAAAGCTACCTTAAAGATGAACAGTGTATGAGGCATGGCTATGATTCGTTGCACATGTCAAGACCCAAAAGTTCTAGACATTGTTTGATTGTTTTTTAATACAGATAGGGTAGGGCTTAAGCTTACAGGTATTCTGATGCATTTATTGGCTCTCTTGTAGAGAGGGACTACGCATCATATTCGAAGAAAGGACCTTAGACATATCAAGGCACCGATTGGCTTAGTCCGTTATGGAATACCAAGTGCCCATGTAATCAACTATCATCTACAACCGGGCCTTAGTTGACAAATCATCTACTACCTTGACAAATTATGTACAACCCCCACTAAATCAACCACTAGTGCTTGTAGATGATTTATTGATGGTTGATTTAATGGGCAAATGGTATTGCATAGGTGTACCAAATGCCCATGTCTTCATCCCGATGTTCACCAAATATTCTCTAATCTTAGTTCATTTAAAATTATGCTTAGATGTTTTCACCTTTGATTTATTGGGCATTTGAAACACGAAGGAATGCCGTATGACCACTTCCCTCGATAAATCAACTTACTTGTTGATACCACTTGTTGACAACGTGGGCGTCAACAACGTAGGTGGCGCCACTAAGGCAGATGCGCCAACAAGGTTCATGCTATGGAATACCAAATGCCCATGTAATCAACTATCATCTACAACCGGGCCTTAGTTGACAAATCATCTACTACCTTGACAAATTATGTACAACCCCCATTAAATCAACCACTAGTGCTTGTAGATGATTTATTGATGGTTGATTTAATGGGCAAATGGTATTGCATAGGTGTACCAAATGCCCATGTCTTCATCCCGATGTTCACCAAATATTCTCTAATCTTAGTTCATTTAAAATTATGCTTAGATGTTTTCACCTTTGATTTATTGGGCATTTGAAACACGAAGGAATGTCGTATGACCACTTCCCTCGATAAATCAACTTACTTGTTGATACCACTTGTTGACAACGTGGGCGTCAACAACGTAGGTGGCGCCACTAAGGCAGATGCGCCAACAAGGTTCATGCTATGGAATACCAAATGCCCATGTAATCAACTATCGTCTACAACCCTCAAATCCTACGACCCCACTAAATCAACCAGTAGTGGTTGTAGATCATTTATTGATGGTTGATTTTTTGGGCAAATGGTATGCGTAGGTGTACCAATGCCCATGTCTTCATCTCACTTGTTCACCACATATTCTCTAATGGATTCCTAGATCCTTTGAAATTTCACCTTTGATTTCTTGAGCATTTGGTACAGGAAGGAATGTCGTATGACCACATCCCTCCATAACTCAACCTTTACTTGTTACTTGTTCACACCACTTGTCAAACGTGGGTGTCAACAACGTAGGTGGTGCCACTGAGGCAGGCAGCACCAACAAGGTAACAACCGGTGTTGGGTGGTTCTTGCATTTGTGAAGGAACCTTCGGTTCCGGTTCCAAAATTATTTCAAGAGACGGTTCCGGATCTGGTTCCGGTTTTTTTTTATTGAGCCGGTTCCGGTCCGGTTCCGGATCCAACTTTTAAACATGGGGGCGGTTCCGGTTACCGGTTAGTTGCTGATAAAAACCATCGGTTCTGGTTAGGTTCCGGTTCTATTTTAAAAATATATTTGTTTAATTTAATTAGATTTAAAATATTTTATCAGTCCGGTAGATTAAATAGCAGTGTATTCACATATTTGAACTAAAATCCAACGATTTTGTTAGTTTTCACTAACACAAAAAAACAAACAAAAATACTCTAAATAAACTGGTAGAAGAAAATGGGTAAAATTTTATGGGTTGAAAGTACTATTCAGCTACCTGGCAAGTATTGGCATCTTCAAACATTTTATTAATGAACTTAGCCAGGATATCATGGAGCTGGAGATTGAACCCAAGATCTCATGGCGCTGAAGCATTGAACATAGAATCTCATGGCCTTCAAGCATTGAACCCAGGATCTCAGGAGCTTAAGAGCATTAAATAAGTTTTTCCCTGGGCCCACCAGCCCCACCAAGGGGTCAAGAACCAAGAACCGGAACCGCTTTGGAACTGGAACCGCCGGTTCCCACACATGTGGTCATAGCTGGAACCGCCGGTTCCGGTTCCCATACAATCCCCAATGAGCGGTTCCGGTTCCGGTTCTGCACAGGCGGGTCCGGTTCCGGTCCGGTTCCACATAACCGCAACCGGAACCGACGGTTACCCGGGGCCCAGGCGGGTAACCGCCCAACACTGGTAACAACAACGTTGGTGATATTGGCACAACCTAATTTTTTTATCAAGTATATATATATATATATATATGTCATTTGGATAATTCAAATATGATGAGACACTGTCTTTAAGAATGTTGGATTATAACGTAATATTTTGTTGATATTTAAAGAACAATTGAATCTAATATCATGTGTGGATGTATAGTTTATAGTTTTCTAGTTTATTTGTAATACTTAGAATTTTTGTATTATCAGATATGCAAAATATTCTGAATTAAAAAATCACAAAAACGTGACAGATCGAATTAAAATCTATTCTATAACAGCCTTATTAAATTCACCCCATTTATAAGCTGGGTGGGATTGAACTCACAGTCGCTTATAAAGGAGTTCCCATTGATCCAGAAGATGGTAAAAGTCGGGGAGCAGTTTTCAAAGAGACTTGTGTGTCATCAACACGTGTCCTTCACGCGGAGATCTCTTAGCCAATGGTTTTTTTTTTTCCCACCATAACCCAGAGCCCCAGACCCAGATGCCAATGCAACCACCCAGAGTCCTTGTGCAGCTTTTACACTTCATTTATAAAAAAACATTCTTTCTTTCTACAGGTGTCAATCTACGTGTTACATTTTCGTGTTACACTTAACTTATGTGTTTACTACATCCACTAAATTAATTTGAAACCACGTAATTTCGTAATTTCCAGACCAAAACAATTATTTAAAAAAAATATTAAAAGAAAACACTAGGGGTTTATTTCTCGTTGGGGAGAGCTGGCGATAAATTATGGCGCCGTTCGTTCGCTAGGGCTTGCGTGTCAGTCTTGGTGACCCTGCCAGGAAAGCTCGAAGGCAAGCCAGACATAGCCTCTGCCTTGCTCCTGGTCTGACCCACCGGTAGCTTTCACCGTCATAATGCTTCTATCCACCTCTTTCGGAATTGGATAATTTGAAAGAGTGGGAGAGAGGTTTGGAGATTTGGAGTTGGCTCGGTTCATACTTGAAGAGATCGGCTTCCGTTTGAGAGCTGGGGGATCTCTCAAGGACGTGGAGTCCGAGATTGGAAAGCGTTTGTAGGAATTGGAAAATCTGGATATTCCCAACCTTTGTACCCCATTCCAATCAAGATTTGGTGGGACCGTGGTTTGAGATTTTGTTTGTGCCGTGCAGTTAGAGAATGAAACAGGTTTTGAGTGTTTGAGGAACGCGGTGTTTTCTGGAAGATCTCTCACTTCGAGACCTATTTTGAGATCTGGGATATTTGAAAGAGAGGGAGAGAGGATTGGTGTTGGCTTGGTTCTACAATCTGTGGCATGCTTGAAGAAATCAAATTCTATTTGAGAGCTGGGGAATTTCTTAAGGACGTGGAATCGGAGGTTGGAAAGCGTGTTGAGGGATTCGGAAACTCTTGATTTTTTCAACGTCTATACGCTGATTCAATCGAAATACCTGGTGTGACATCTTGTTGGTGCTGTTCAATCAGAGAATGCAACAGAGTTTGAGAGTTTGAGTGTTTGAGGAACGCCGTTTCTGGAATATCTCCCACTTTGAGACCTACTTTGAGATCTGGTCTGTGCTATGAGATCCCGACAGTTTTTTTGAGTGCTTGAGACTGATCACCAGGAATCATGCCTTCCATGGGGCCGCCGCCATCCCATGCTTCTATGCAGTTTCTCAATTCAGTTCTTTCCCAAAGGGGTCCGAATGCCCTCCCCTATGTGGAAGATGACAAGTGGTCTATACGCCAGCATCTCGTGACTGTCATCCAGGATTTTCCAGGCCTTCAGGTCAGAATTGTATTCATCAAATGAATTTGCATCCATCTTTCAATCCTTCAAAAGTACGAGCTGTCATTAGTGAAGGCTTTTAACGGATTTTCTCCTTATCTCAGTTCGAGTTGATTGTGTGTTCTTAGTGGAGTGGAGACTCGCAGCGGAATCTTCCGAGTCTCCATACCCGCCTCTCTTTTTCATCTCAACCCCATCCAAATTAGGTTTCTCTTCTCATTACGACTTATAAGGTAAATATCTTCTCGTCCCAAATCTTCTTGCACCAGCGAAATTGGTCATTGGATCTTTGGCCACGGAAAGTTAGTCTTCGTTGAGGTTAGTTTCAAACCTTTGATCACAGGACTAACATGACTGTCATCAATACGCCTGCAGGTGAAGACTGCTGTGTTCACACACAATGATGGGCGAAGCAGCAACCTGTTGCAAGCAGATGGAACCATCCCTATGTACTACCAGGATGTAAAATACAACATTCCTGTTACTATGTGGCTCCTGGAGGCTTATCCTCGCAATGCCCCTTTAGTTTATGTGACACCAACTCGGGATATGATAATCAAGCCACGACATCCCTTTGTGGATGCTTCAGGAATGGCATCTGTGCCCTACTTGCAGCAATGGGTATATCCACGGTCAAACCTTGTTGAATTGGTACAAAATCTCTCTCTTCTGTTTGGCCAGGATCCGCCTCTCTACTCAAGGCCAGCTCCATCACCATCACCATCACGGCCACCTCCACCTCCTCCTCCCTTTCAAGGTATGAATCCCATGCACACGGGTGGTGCAACGGTGGCAGTCCAAACCCCACCCGCCCTGACTGCATCTTCAGGCTCTCTCTCGAACCAGCAGCAAGCACCTCCAAGACTGTCATACCCACCATACTCCCAGCTGCCCCCTTCCCCGCAGCATTTGATTCGGACTGAAGACCCCTCAGAGGTATTCAAAAGAAATGCGATGAATTCACTCACAGACCGGCTCCATCGTGACACCACAGCGCTAATGCGAGAGCAGGAGGCAGAGATGGATGGATTATTCAATACGCAGGTACAACCATCATTTCTACTGGAATTCTGTTACTATTGACCTGCAATTATGTAGCTCATCACATGATCCAGTTTGTCTAATTCTGCCTTTGTACCCTTCAATGGCTGCAGGCACTACTAAACCAGAGAGCTGAACAGCTTGAGAAGGGTGTGTGTGAGATGGTACAAGAGAAGGAAGCCCTGGAGCAGCAGCTACAACTGACCCTCACTAACACCAATGTACTTGAAACGTGGCTTAATGTCAATGATAAAGGAATGACCGATATAAACATTGACGAGGTCTTTGAACCTTGTGATGTGCTCTCCAAGCAGATGCTAGAGTGCACAGCAGCTGACTTAGCAATTGAAGACATACTGTACTCGCTTGATAAGGCTGCCCAAGAAGGTGTCGTACCTGTTGAGGCCTATCTTAAGCATGTGCGGGCACTTTCCCGTGAGCAGTTCTTTTTCCGTGCTTCCACTGCCAAGGTGCGCGCTGCTCAAATGTCTTCGCAGATTGCCAGCATGGCTGCACGGGCTCCTTATATTTCATAGCGAGACGGCTTTCTGGATGTGGTGACACAGAGAGAATGTACTCATGAGACGGTGTTTGCCATAGCCTGGTGAGAGAGAGAGAGAGAGAGAGAGAGAGAGTCTTTGATAGTGAACCCCTCATAGAGCATGAGGTTTGGGGGATTCTAAGCTTTCAAAGTCGTTAGCATGTGGGTTGGGGCAGTTGTTGCCTCTAGGTAGGCTTTTTGGTTTATCAGAGTAGGAGGGAGTGAAGTTCTTTTTCAACCGACAGGGAAGAGATCGGTCTGCTGTGTGGAGGAGTGGAAGTTGGGCTCAAGCCTATTGGGCGTGGTGAAGATGAGTTATTGCTCATCCCCTCCCCCTTCTCATTTCCAAGCTTCCAAGTTGCTTTGGATGTCTCTTGGCAGCATGCCAGGAGCTTTCTTCTAGTTGTTTCAGTTAGTGGCATCATCAACCGTTTCAACATAGGGATCACAATTGTATACTGATTAGTTGGAGGGAGAGAATGGAGCATGTACGAATTAGATTTTGCATGCAGTAGCTTGGTACACAGCTTGGAGTGGCACACAGAGAGATTTTTTCAGTATATGCACTTCAGAAAAGGAGGGCCAATTGGCCCCACCTCCGTGTAAATAACAGTGGTCTCTGAGGGTACAGCTTTGTCTTCCAAGAATTGAGTAGGCTGTTGGTCTGGGCTGCTTCAATGGCTTGCCTGTGTGAAGACAGACTTGGTTGTATGTGTGCTGAAAGGTTTTAAGGGCACCGAAGGGCACAGAAGTAAACGGGAGGAAAACCTTGTCCAGTTGGGGTGCAAAAGATTTTCCGAAGGTCGTATCTGAGAAATTGAACCTCTTTTCTCTGTTGACCTTATGCATGGAAACAAATGCTTTCAGGCCTTCATATCTGTGCAAGTATGTTCCCAAGAATGGACAGGTGAAAAGAAAGAGTGATACCAGTAGGAGCCAGCACAGGATAGACTACTGCCTTTTTGACCTGTTCATGCTATTTTAAAGTGAAGGTAGGGGTTACATGGACGGATCAACCCATTGTCATGCAGCTGGCACTGTGTCTACCATGTTTTGCAACCTCCAACTGAGGATAAGATGTCCATGGATTAAAGAACCAGCTTTCCTGTGTGCATACTCCTGATGTGTGTACGTGATCCTTATGTGAGGCCATGGAAAAACTGGTAGTAATGCTTATGACTCACTTTACCCTGGTGGCCCTACGTACAGACCCAGTAGTTAAAATCCAGTGTTGAAGAAGTTGCATAGTGTGGGCACTGATACTATGTCCCTTTTTGTGTATGAAAGAAAGAGGCCGGAAGATTGAACCTGACACAAGGGAATGTGTGGACACCAAAAATATGTGTAAGGGTAGTGAGCTTCACTCAATTGCAGACTTGCTGAATCTTTTCTGGAATGTACACTATTATACAACATTACTCCGAAGAATATGATCAAAAACTGTGAACGTAAGTAACTCAATTCTACATCTACATGACTGACTCGCTGCGTACTAACTGTGTGCTCGAGGGTAGCAGTGAAGATACCCTTCTCCGTGCACTTCATATATTGTTCCACGACGGTTTGTAGGGACTGATCGCATCTCTTGTTTAAGTATGTGGATATCTCTGATCTAGAGTAGTGCATATGGGCGCTCCGGTTGGAGACAGACCCTGAAGCTCATTACTTGCTCCAATCTTGTTGCCGTTTGTAATATTGATAGCCATAATCTCCTCGTCGCTATCGTTTTCACCAGACATGTCTTCCAACGTTCTCTGATTTGTTTCAGGCACAAGGAAAGTGCAGAAGAACCCCAACGCATTGCAAGCTGCCAATATAGCTAACGAATTTCGGACACCAATGCCCTTGCCATATCCAGGTGGACGGTGGTCACGAGAAGGATCCTGAGCAGCGAACAGGAAAATCAAAGCCCCCGCAATGGCCCCAGCTTTTCCAGCTGCTGCAGATATTCCGTGGCAAGTAGATCGCAACCTAGCAGGGAACAACTCAGCCGGAATGATGAAGGTCGTGCTGTTTGGTCCAAAGTTCGAGAAAAAAAAGGTGAACGCATAGAGGATCACAAAACCAATGCTGTTTTTACTTTTCCAGTAATTGTAGGGGATTGTGAGAGCGACCATGAAGATAGTCATGAATGCAAAGCCTTGCAACTGGATGGCGAATCTGCCTACTCGGTCAACCCAAAACACTGTGAACCAGTAGCCTGGCACAGTTGAGCAGAGCGCAAGGAGACACTGCGCGCGTGCGATTTTGAACACCTCCTCCAAAGCACTCATACCCGCTCGTGATGGAAGCCAGTGGACACCCGTGAACACATCCTTTTGAAACAGATTAGAGCTGTAGAATGCAATGTCAACTAAAAACCAGCAGGATGCAGTACCCAGGAGGTGAATGCCGTGCTTGCGTACAAACTCTCTTGAGAACAGCATGTACTGTTGTTTTCTTGAGATGTTGGCATCTTCACCTTTGAATTGAATCTGCAAGACTGTACTCATGTTCTTGGCCGCTAGCTTCACGTCTCCCTTCACTAAGGCTGTGTAACGTGCAGTCTCTGGCATCTTCATTCGGTAGTAGAGCGTGAATGTTGCCGGTATTGTTCCCACACCCAGGATTATGCGCCAGACCCAATCTGATTCCTGAGGGGTGGATCCATTTCGATCCACTTCGTAAGCTTTACTAGGATAGAGACTTTTAAAGGATGCCGAGACAATCATTGCCACTCCGCCCCCGCAAAGTATTCCAAACCCCTGCATTGCAAAAACTGCAGCGATAAACGCCCCACGGGTCCGCGTGTTGGCATACTCAGACATGATGGTGGCCGAGAGAGGGTAGTCACCGCCAATCCCAAAGCCCAGCCAAAACCGAAAGAAGCAAAGGCTGACCATGACAGCCTTGGGTGTGTGACCGAACGACAGGGCTGAGCCTAGTGAACATACGATCATCAACAGAAGTGTGATCCCATAGACTCTCTTTCGCCCGAGCTTGTCTCCGAGCCACCCAAAGAACAGTTGTCCAGCCAGAGTCCCGGACAAGGCCACAACAATTACGGAAGCATTCACGATGGGCGGCAAGACTCCAGGTTCAGAGCTCTGTAGGTTGGGGTAGTAGATCCTCCCCAGCAAGTTTGTGACAGTCGAGATGCAGAACAGGTCGTATGCATCCGTGAAGAAGCCCATGCCAGCAATGATGATAGCAGTAAAATGATACCATTGTGTTCTAGCCTTATCCAAAGATGCTAGCACCTCGAGAGCCATTTAGCTTCAGGTTTATGTCTCACCTACAAGAAAATCAATCCAGGCTTTCTCCCAGAGTTTCTCCCATCAGTACACAACGAAATGGACTTCCTCAGAATGCTACATGACGGTCCGTCATTCCAGGCCTTCTTAACCAGCACCAGCATGCAGTTGCCTTATGATGATCTTGTACTCTCGCAGGTTCTAATGTCTCACGGCCCGATTGAAGACAGTTTCTAGAGGTCGCATGGAACTGATGTAGACTACAGATCAAGTAAACTTCTTCCTCCTCAAAACATGATTGCAAGCATCCAACCAAGACACCACAGCTCATCACCATGTTAGTGTGGGCCACGCACCCTTCACCGATCTCATAAACTTGAGGCCACTTTCACAATAAACAAGATACAGGAGATCCAACTCATACCTTGTGCCATTCCCAACGAAGATAACCCATTTGCTGTGAATGCTTCCAGATCAGAGCAGCAAAGTGGAGCGCAGAAGAAACTACTTAAGTTAGTTGTGGTCGGCAGATGGGCTCGTGGGTCTCGCCTCAACCAAGCGACGACTGTCGGTAGTTGAATCCGAGAAAGGTGATGAAATTTTTCTATTTCCCAGGAAATTCTACGTGTAACAGTCGCGACGGCCTGGGCCGGAAGGCCAATTCTTAGAAGATACTCCACCGAGGGGTGGAATAGCTCTCTGCTACATGTCAGCTCCAAAATGGTTGCCGCCCTTCTTAATGGATATGCTTAGTAGTATTCATCTGGAAAATGCAAATAAACACGCAATCAAAAAACAAAAGAAAATACCCAAGTAAATAAATTGAAGCTCCCACAAAGTCCTACTACTTCTGATTTTAGCCATCCATTGGTCTGATCATTCCGAGGAGATCGTCCAAAGTATCTAGTGATGCCAACAAAATTTGCGGAAAGATGTCGTGTTGTATGTTGTATTCTACTAAGGTCGACTATGAGTCACTTGGAAGTTGGCACTCTCCAAACAGTGCTATAATGATTTTTTTATTTTTTTATTTTTTGCAAAATGAATCCCTAAACTTTATTTGAAATTTGAATGGGGAAAAATATGATTTTAATTGTTGGCATATTAGGTTTTTATTGGTTAATAAGTATGCAGCAGCCTTACACATCGTAAGGAACTTTCAGCTTTTCCCCCTGGAAGGAAACCGGTGAGCTAAATAACCTGTGAATCCACCGTCCAAGGCTGTCGCAGTGTCCTATAATCTACGCGTCAGGCTGGCCAGTGCATTACTGACGTGGCAGGGGTGGAAGTTCCCTATGCGTGTTCTTCACGTACAGGAGCCTCCTCGTGTCTGGGATTACCTACACCCCATCCCCACTCGGCTATCGCCTATGTGGTCAGGTTCATTTTGGCAATCCTCTCCACTAAGAGGCTTATTGTACACGTAAAGAATATTCTAGGCAAATAATAGAATATCCAATGCAACTGAATTGTCCAAACGTGTAAAGACTAGGTAGCTGGGGAGGGGAGAGGGTGTATCCGGACACCAAGAGTGCCGAGACGCGATAGCGTCGAGAGATTCCCTAATGTCGGCTACACCTCATAGCCAGCCAAGCTTCCCTGTCTACCGGACATAAGCGAGGTTTTTGGACGTATTGGACATATAGTGCTGTAGTAGTTGGCTATGGTGGGTGCCAAGCTGTCCAGGACAAATTAAACGTTGCCAAGTAGGCAAAATGCCTCCAAACCTTGGTTATGTAAAGAGAGAGAAGACTCCGGCCAAAGCCGGCATAACTAAGAGTCACTTGACCTTGTGACTACTGCTCCGTTTCGGGGGTGGGCATCTCGGTTATGTAGCATATATTCAACAAATCCTTGCCGTATAGACAGCATCAAACGAATGTTGGGCCTACCATCTGGCAACTCCAAAGTTGTGTCATCACAACATGAGCTCACGCAAGTAGAAGAAAACACACTCACACAACCATGGTTGTAGGGGTAATATGTTTGCAAACATAACTACAAGTGATAATCAATAGGGTCAATTACTTGGTCTATAATGAATGTATTTATATTCCTACTTTTTAATAAACAGATAGATTTTACTTGGATATATTTGTAGGAAAATAAACTTAACCCTTAACTGCCTATGGGACCCGAAACCGGTCGTTGTGTGAAAAAAGCCCGCCATTTGTTCAGATTTTTAAATTATTATTTTTCTTTTTTTGACAATTATGTTTCTGGTCAGATGGCCCACCTGCTCGCGTTGAATGCCTTCAATTCGGATAAAAGCACCACCCTGCAGGATTTTTGGAAATCCATGGGGCATGGGGCCATGCAGAGTTGACCATCTGCGTGGCCTCTTCCCATTGGGCATGCACAACCGGGCTGAGACGCTGTAGATAATTCCCAGCCTAAATGGTTCGGAACTTGCTGCTCTCACTTTTGAACTTTTTAGTTATTCCACCATTGGATTGTTTGGAAATTTGGCATGCATGTTATGTGGAGTGCATACAACATTGTGGCGGCCGCGGCGATTTCCAAAATACATTTTTTTTCTTGGTCCTAAATTTTCGGTACGTCCATTTTGAAGTTCAAGCATATTCATTGCTTTTGAAACCTCACCCACTTCATGTACAAAGGGGCCTTTACAAAATTTGGGAATTTTGCCTTCAAATTTTCTCAAGACCCCTGTAACAAGTTTAGAAATGTGGATATGTCACTTTCGTAGACAGCAAAAATCAACCCGTCAGTCAATTTCTTTGGTCAAAACCAAAAAAACAAAAACAAAAACTTGGAAAAACAATCTCTCGTACTAAAACATTATAATCTTTACAATGGTGAAATTCTCCAAGATTAGGTCTGTGGATGTATGTAGTAGGTAGATTCACTTTTATAAGGTTCACTTTTCTGGATGTAAATAGATAGGTAAGTAGACTAGCTCTACTAGGTAGAGATTAATAGATCTTGATAAAAAATAAAGCTATCTACAAGCAGTTAAGGGTTAAGCCCCACATCATGCCAAGGCATATAATTTTTTAAAAAGAATTAATAGTTAATTGATACTTTTAGTATTATAATATCATAAACGACAGCATTTTGCCAGCAAATCATAAAGATTACTCAAATATGTCACATTTATTTTAGGTTGTGGAGAGTTTTGATGGCGGAGTTTCCGGGTGGACATCGAATCATGCAAAGAAATCAGAGTAGGATTGTTCTCACGTGAGCTCAAATTTCAACAGTTCCGCAAATATTTAGCATGAGCACATTTTTACATTTTTTCTGGATATTCCTAGAATATGTTAAAATATCTTTTACTGCTCACTCTGCTACTCTATTATCCAACCTTGCAACTCATAAAACGGTGTTTGCACACGTAGAAAATTTAAAGATAGTTTTAGATGAGTATAATACTATAAATTCTTTTGAAGCTAAATATACATGAAAGATGAATGATTTTGGATACACCTATGATGACAGTGGCGAGTACGGTAGTTTGTACAATAGAATAAATTTCTGATAACATTCTGTTCTTTCTTTTTGTCTTTAAGTAACTAAATGTGGTAAACTTATAAATGATATATATATGTATATATATATTGGGAGGGGGGGGTTTGAAAAAGGGGAGGAAGCTCTCGCAATTTTTTTCCTTGCAATATAAAGTTCACAATTATAATTAAAGACACTTACTTTAAATAATAACAAATAAATAAATAAACATATTGTATCAATGAGAACAAATAATTGAACTCCTTATCACTAGGGAAGGAGCAAGTCGTAAGGATTATGAGGTGTAGATGTCCCCAACTGGACTCAATGCCTCTACAAAAGGAGGGATTTGTTTTGTTTTTTTTTAATGACAGGGGACAGTGGCCCTAAGATTAATTTTATTTGGGATTATTGGAGGGGGAAAAAAAGAGGGAAAAAAGTTTTGCAACAAATAAATATAACATAACTTTAGTTTCTATAAAATAGTAGTGAGTACAAATAATGTAATAGACATAAAGATGGCAACCTTGATAATGGTATGTAATGAACCTCTCATCTTTTGTCAATATATCTATGACCCCACCTGTCACCAATTGTTAGTAGCTACTAGCCAATAGCCTAGCCAGATTTGAGACCAAGGTGGTTAACCATAATATGCCCACGCTAGGAAGAAGCACCAACACCTCTCAATGTTAACCCTAAGATCAGTATCCAACGTTACAACTCATAGCACCTAAACATACATGTCAATAGAATCAAACAGTGTTATGTGAGTATCATCTATATAACACAGTATATCGTACATATGTCATATGGCTTAGGAGTAGAAGTACAATTGTGATGGATATGGAATGATAACATAATATCGTATATTATAGGAATGAAGTTATTTTTTTTTTAAGGAATTATTTGAGACAAAAATATATTATAGATTGGAAATTGAAAACTAACATATATACCAAAAAGTTTTTTTAAAAAATCAAATCTTAGTTTACTAATATTTAGATTGTAATTTATACATCAGAAATTTATCCTTTATTTAGAAGGATAAGATACATGAAAAACTAAAAAACTGATTTAAGGGTTGTCCGAATGATTCATAAGTTAGGTGGAAACAAGTGGCACGTCGTCGCGTAATGGCTCCTCCCCTAGTAGATGAAATATATTGATAGCAAGGAATATACTTAGGTAATTTGAAACAAAAAATAAATATGTATTCGTGGGTCCGTCCAAGCAAATATTAGATATGTTATATTGGATATTGGGCGTGCATATTGCCAGAACATCGACCTTATGATTGTGCAATTGAGTTACAAGAAAGAGCCCAACCACCATGCGGCCCAATCTATAACTTATCCCAGACGGAGTTGGCTGCGTTACATGAATACATTGATAAAAATTTGTCGAAGCACTTCATCCGACATTCAAAATCACCCGCGAGGACGTCTATCTTGTTTCTAAAAAAGAATGATGGATCATTACACATGTGTGTCAACTATCGCGGTCTCAACAAAGTCACAATCAAGAATCATTATCCGTTGCCGCTGATTTCTGGGCTTCTCGACCAGCTGGGACGAGCAAAGATTTTCACCAAAATCGACTTGAGATGAGCTTATAATCTTGTATGGATAAAAGAAGGAGACGAATGGAAAACAGCTTTCCGAACAAGGTATGGACATTTTGAATACAGTGTTATGCCTTTCGGACTTACAAATGCTCCAGCAATTTTCCAACATATGATGAATGACATCTTTCGAGAATTTTTAGATGACTACAAAGTCATCTATTTGGACGATATTTTGATATTTTCACAGAATGAAGAAGAACATGGCCGCCATGTACACCTTTTCCTTGATAAATTAAGAGAAAAATGACTAAATGTCAAGTTGGAGAAATGTCTTTTCCATCAATCTGAGGTCGAATTTCTGGGCTACATTATTTCCGACAAATGCTTCTTTATGGATCAGAAGAAAATACAAACCATCATCGAGTGGATTAAACCAACTTCGGTCTGAGATGTACAATGTTTTCTGGGCTTTGCAAATTTCTATAGAATCTTTATCAATGACTACTCCAAAATTGCTGCACCATTGACACGACTCACAGAGAATGACAAAATTTGTATGGGACGAGAAGGCTGAACAGACATTTGAAAGGTTGAAGCAGACATATACAATGGCTCCCATACTGGTACATGCAAACCCATCTAAACCATTCTTCTTAGAAGCAGATACATCGGACTTTACACTTGGCGCGGTACTCTCTCAATACGGTACAGATGGCCGACTCCACCCTGTTGGTTTTCGTTCTCGCAAATTTTCCGCTGCGGAGATTAATTATGAAATCCATGACAAATAACTTCTAGCGATTATCGATGCTTTTGAGGAGTGGTTACATCTATTGGAGGGAGCTAAACATCAGGTCACTGTCTATACTGATCACAAAAACCTCGAATATTTTATGAGTGCTCGTGTTTTGAATCGACATCAAGCGAGATGGAGTATGTCACTAGCAATGTTTGATTTTGTTATTACCTACCGTCCCGGACATCTTCAAGGAAAACCAGATGCTCTCTCTCGACGATCGTATCTTACGCCAAAAGAAGGGGATGCAGCTTTTGACCAACAAAAATCCATCATCCTGAAACCAGCAAATGCTATTCATGTCCACCTGTGACGATGCAGAGATCATAAATGAGATTTAGGAAGCACTGAAGAACAACCATTTTGTTACGACATTACGAAGTCAACTAAATCAACCTCGAGACAACCCACATGTTACAAACGACTTCGAATTCAAAGATGACTTACTTTACTTCAAGAGACTTTTTTATGGACCTCCAAGACCTACACGACTTTGAATTCTTCAAACATGTCATGATCTTCCGACTGTAGGACATTTCGGCTTCAACAAAACATTGGAGTTAATATCCAGGGATTATTGGTGGCCGCAGATGTGGAAACTCGTGAAAGAAATTATAAAATCTTGCGACACGTGTGCTAGAGCGAATGGACCACGAGATTGACCTTACGGCCTTATTCAACCATTACCCATTCCCAAGGGTCCATGGTCGTCCGTGTCTATGGATTTATGACGGACCTTCCAATTTCCAAGACCACCGATTCAATCCTTGTTATTGTAGATCGTTTTACGAAGATGACACATTTCATTCTATGTAATAAGACAGTTACCAGCGAGGAAACTGCAAGACTCTTCCTCAATAATATCTACCGCATTCATGGACTATGAAGGACATCGTATCTGATCGAGGACCACATTCCATATCAAATTTCTAGAGGGGATTATTTCACATATTGGATATTAAGATCAACCTCTCTACAGCTAATCATCCACAGACTGATGGTCAAACCGAACGTGTAAACCAGACTTTGAAGTAGTATCTTCGCTGTACGATAAATTATCACCAAGATAATTGGACGGACCTTCTGTCATTGGCTGAGTTTGCCTACAACAACACTATATATTCTTCGACCAAACAAACTCCATTTTTCTCCAATTATGGTCATCATCCTTGAGCAAACCCTTTCCACATGAAAACTGTTGGAAGCCCTGCTGTAGAAAACCTTGCTAGTCATCTTGCTACGATTCACAAGGAGCTTACATCCCACCTCGCAGAAGCTCAAAAACAATACAAGGACTATGCAGATCAACGTCGTCAACTCCAACCCCAGTTCAAGGTCGGAGATCGTGTGTGGCTTCTTCCACGGGACATACAAACCTCGCAACCATCAAAGAAGTTGGATTATCAATGCCTGGGACCATTCAAAATTATTCGACAAATAAATTCGGTCAGTTTTCGGCTTGAACTCCCACGAAGTATGCGCATCCATTCAGTCTTTCATGTTTCACTATTGCAGTTGTATCATCCATCGAATATTATAGGGAGAGTTTCCGTCCATCTCCACTAATCGAAGTCAATCATGAAATTGAGTATGAAGTCGACGAAGTCCTAGACTCTCGCATCAAGTATAAACGTCTTGAATATTTCGTACATTGAAAAAGCTACGACATCAGCGAACGAACGTGGGAACCTTCATCCAACCTCGTCAATGCCTCTGACAAAGTCCAAGAGTTTCATCAACGATATCCAGCTAAGCCCCAAGCTACACGTCAATGGGACGTCACAACGATGATGTCAGTCAAGCTAGCTTAAAGGAGAAGACTCCATATTCAATGTACCTGATACACGTTAAGGAGGGAGGAGCACCACACATCAGTATATATAGCTACACTTCCAGCACTCTTGCATCTTGTATTGACAGCATGAAGTCACAAGAACCAGATACATTGGAGTTGTCGCTTACCCAACTATCAGATCAGCCGTTCCGACTCTCATGACCTTCAACATCACGCCGACGCTCTCGAGACGATGGGCCACCAATGCGACGCGTACTTCCTCGTCTGGACCCCGTACTACGGCAAGTGGAGCATACTCAAAGTCTGATAATTCTGTTGGAGGTTGAGGCTTCGGATCCAGAGGGCAACGAAATCATGTTTGAAGGCAGCTTCGAAAATCAGAATGCTCAAATTACTACGTGGTCCCAAGTTCAAGGTGTTGGACACTATCTACGGTTACAGGGACCTATAAATCATTTGAGTCAAGAACGAAGAGCCGAATACTTGGCAAGTACCATTCGTCGGATTTTGGATTTTCTCCAACTCTAAGCAAGTCCAAGATTTTACCGCTCCTCGAGGAACTCGGCGCTAGAGGAGGGGGTGATGTCACGGACATAGACCAGAGGAACTTACCAGGAATAAATACAAGAAGTGATTGAGTTACCATATTACCGAAAATTACCATGACTTATCATGATTTACCATGATTTATCATTACTTACCAAGTTATCGAGAGTTTACCAAATTACCAAGAGTAACTTGGGAAACTACTCAGGAAGCTTTCCTTTGGAGGAAACTTCTCCATCAAGATACCTCCTTTGTTTAAGGAAGCTTCTCTATCAAGAAACTTTTGTTTAATCTTGGAAACTTCTCCAGCAAGAAACCTCCATAGAGGAAGCTTCTTGGGGAAGCTTCTTAGTAGCCAGTATATATAGGAGGCGAGACTGGACACTCTTCAGTCTCGCCAACACAAGTTCAAGCTACTCTTGTTCCAAGTCCAATACTCCGGTCCAGCTTCCAGTATCTGGTATTCCAGTCCAGTTTCCAGCATTCCAGTATCTGAGTCGAGTTCCAGTATTTTGTACTCTTGTCCATTGTTATAAAGATCATCTTGATTCATGTTCACCTACCATGCATTCGGCCACGCCGACCTTGACTTCTTGTCTAGTATTGTACCTCTAGTCTGATCTCTTGTTTGTGTTCTGTCATGTTCTCGTCATTGACAGATACATAAAAAAAAATGAACCTTATCAGGTTTATTTTGTCTATCATATACTCTACTCATCAAATTGTGGAAAAATTCACCATAAATCATGAGAGATTTTAGTGTTTTAGTGAGAGGGTTTTTTTTTTAGATTTTGTAAAGTATAGAATTTGAGCTTTGACCAAATTATTTAGGTGATGGGTGGATTTTTCCTGCTCCCGTCTCTCACATAGAAATGTGGTATGTTGTCATAGTTAATTACTGTGGAAATTTCAAATCAAATAACCTTTATTTTTATTAGGGTCATTTGTATGTGTATGAGTTGAGGGCAAAATGTCCTCCATAGCTTATAATTCAAAGTGAGCCCTCACAAGAAATCCACTCATTGATAAAAAGATGTTTTTCTCAATCGCTATGGCGAGGGTGTGACATGTAATACAATAGTGAGCCTGGAAAAAAAAAAACTAGATCCAATGGTACAATCTACAAATGTGGGCCCCTGAGTGGGCCAAGTTACTTTCCTGCCCATATGCATGCAAATTACCTACTCCGGTAGAGGTTTCCGACGACTGTTGAAGGGTCACGTAGACTTTCAACCTCCATGGCGGGTGGATAGGGTGTGTAGTCCACCGCCGACATGCATATGACAATTTGACAGCTAAACGTGTGCCAATTATATCTCGCCACGTAGATGGTCAACTCTGCGTGGCCCATCCCCATGCTCCAATATTATGACCCCTGTGTTTTCTTGGAAAATTACAGGTCAGAGAATTTATTGGAATGTACTGTTTTCAATCAGAGAAGGTGGGCCATATTGTCATAATATAAATTGTAGTTGAAACCATTGAAAAATATTAAGATCTGCGAAAAGTACAGAAGAAAATCTACTTCCTCAAAACCTGAATCGGGTCTCTTGGGCCCTTAAGGGTTAAAATTTCAATATTAATGAAATAATGATCAAATATACAATTTGATAAGAGGTTTTTTTACAAAAGAAGATCATATTCTTTAGATGTTTTGTTGTGAACAATATATAAAAAATGAACTAATGCAAAAATTTAATGATTTCAATGTAAAGTAATTCAATATAATGAATTATAAAAATTGATGAAATCAATCACTTCATATACAATGGAAGTATTTTTTATTATTTCAAATATAAATTTGATATTAATATCATTTATATATATTATACAGAGATATATATGGATATATATATATATTTAACATCTACTCTTCAAAAATAATAAAAATGTAATTATTTATTTTAATTATAAATTTCTTTATTTTATATTTTGTTTTATTTATTATTATTTATTTTATATTATCATTTCAAATGTACATTTATCTTGAATAAATAAACCTTGAGAATTTTACCGTGAGATTTATATTGAATAATAAGCTTGAACAATTTTTTTTAAATAAATATAAGAGGTTTCAGTAGGATAAATCATAATATTTTATGAATTTTATTTTTTTGATAATTTTAATATGTATACAATGGATATAATCAGATAATAATAAATTATCAAACAACAAAATAAGTGATCCGTGATTATGACCATGTCTAATCATTCTCAAACGTGAGATCACTTATTTTGTTGTTTGATAATTTATCATTATCACGTTATTTTGTGTGAAACGTTTTCAATCATTCTCACTTCACAGACCCCCTTCCCCTTTCATATTTATGTACACTGCCAAGTGCAGAAGCTCATGAATTCAATGCTTAAATAGATCGAACAAGACAAAGATACTCAACTATCTCAATTTCTTAAAAATAATACTTGTTGACTATGTAATATATGTCAAAGATAATCGATAGTCTCACGTACACCCCTTCAAATCTGTGAAAAAAAAACAGACAGATAAAAACTCAAACAAACATAAACAACTTTTTGAAAATACCTCGTGTACCGAAAAATCTCATTCCCGAATCTCTATCCATTGATACTCCTTCAGATAAGCCTGGTCGTCCTACAGATGGAAAGAAGAGAAAGCAATATGCTATGAAGCAAAATTTCATAAAAACCAATATGAAGATCTAATCAGATGTAGATAAGAGAAAGAGGGTGTATGAGAACAAAGCTCGTTCTAGGTTCAAGTTGAAAGCGGAGCGAATGTGAGAAATTGCACATGACGGTTTTATAGACATAAAGAGCAAGTAGAAATGAACACCGTTGTTGGCAACTTGGTTCGAAACAGATATGTATGAGCACTTTGACATTCGCAAATGGGGAAGATGTGATTTATCTCTCAAGACCTTCGATGATGTTGTGGGTGCCAATGCGACCAGTAAAGTGATCAGGAAAAAATTTGCACAATACAAACCAATTTGGAGTTACAAATATGATTGCAATATTCAAAATATTGGACAAGATATATTTATTCATCTCATTTTTTTTTGTACCGTTTGATCGTTAAGTACACGCTTTGGCACGAATAGGATCTACGAATCTGTACTTCTCCATCTGTGTATCGACAAACTCCTTGACAAACTCCGTCTTCGTCCATGTTAACTCCTCCGATATGTAGTCATAAGGGTTTGTTGGAAATTGAAAGATTTGTTGAGAACACATCTACAATACAAATAAATCATTTATTTTATACAATCAATAGCAAAGATGGAATAGTACTTTAGTTTATAATTTTCTTGCTCATTATATGTTAGCAAGACAGATATCACATCTTTTTGCAATTTGCGGCGAGACACCTCCCAGTAATTCTTGTCATCTGTACACACTATTTTCAATCGTGTCAAATCATGTTTGTAACCTCTAACAAGTTTGTAATATGCAAGTTTTTTTCTGACCATTTTACCATTGTGATTAGACCATTCACTTATAGGTGTGATAGAGTTGTTTTATTGCGACCAAAATGCCACATCACACATTGGGGGGTATTGTAGATCTAGATCATGGTTTTGAAATATTATCATCTATAGTGTCGTGGCATTTGGAAGAGCCTGCGACATTGTTGACCTTGACCATACGAAATGACAAAAAGTTCATAAGCTTGTCCATACTACACATTCTAGTGAAGTGAACATCTTCAAATATCCATGTTCCTCTTGGATTTGGAACAAAGCGTAAACTGCTCATATTTCGAAAGTTTTTGCTACGACGGAAGACAAGAAGAAGGTGATGTTGTTCATCCGAATACCATCCGTTGATTCTCGAAGACACACTCTGTTCAAGACACACTCTGTTCTTCAATCTATGAACAACGAAAGATTCGAAGATGTTATTTGGTCTAAACAAAAGCTGATGACAGCTTCATCGGATTATTGGTCACCGCCACAGCAAGATTAGGGCCTAGCCCTTGCCTCAAAATTACCGTGCAACATCTCAGCTCAAAAAGACAAATCAGAAGAAGGCAAGAATGAACTCCTGACCCCAAATCGTTAACATGGACATTCCAATACTTAAATTTGGCATCAGAAATCCAAGTAGAATCCAAAAGAAACACTTGAAGCTCTTGAGCATCGACTTGTAAATTTCGCAAAGATGTCGGAATTTTACAATGGTGTCGCAACGTTGAGGCATTCGTGTTTTTGTTCTATGAACAACAGTCTCCCATCCAGGACAACAATTTTTAACCCATGTCATGAATTCATGACAACAATCATGCAACCGCAAATAATATTAGACGACTGCCATGAATTCATGCAACAATCATGCAACCGCCAATATTGGTAGTCGCACACATTTTTAAGAAAATGAATTGTTCAATTTCTAAAACAAATGCGTTCGACTGCCAATATGGACGATCACGCGTATTTAAAAAAATTGAAAAAATATACAAGTACCAATATTGACGGTCGTACGTATTAAGTGAATATCATAAATATGAATCATATGATCATATATTGATGATAAAATTAATATATTGATGCATATTTGATAAATATCGTATATCAATATAGTGATGTGAAATTCACTTAAGTGTAATGTCACTATATTTGTCTTAATGGTAAAAATACTTATATGTTTTTAGTATAAAATTTAATTTAATTAAAAAATTAGTTTGGTTATCAATATATGTATTTTCAAATAATTTTTTAATATTTATGGTGTAAATAATGATTTAACCCCTAAACATTGAGTGACATTTAAAAGTTTTTTCAAAATTGGTACTCATGTAGTAATAAAAGTCATGTAATTTAACAAAAAATAAAATCTGAAAAAATCAGCTAGATACAATCTGCCCATCTCACGCCACGTAAGACAAGCTCATTTTCAAGCTAATCAGATAACATCTAAGAGCATCTCCATTAGGGTACACCAAGAGCCACACCAATGGTAACTTGTCATACCGGTGCTCGACAGTGTCCTTCGGCGACCCCAACCCACGACTCCATATGATATATATTAAGCAGGCCTCGACAAAAATCATCGTTCTGCCCTCCACTTATGATAGAGGGAGCCAGAGCATGGCCAGTAAGTACCGTCGGTGACGTTTGGGCAGCTTGACAAAAGAATCTATGGCGTCAGCTGCAGCTCCAGAAACCTGTTCAACTGCACCGAGAGGGAAGAAGGGAAAGAAATTTGGGGTCGATGAAGAACGACAACTTTGGTGCTCTTTTCTAGGATCCAGTGCTAGGGAATAGACAAAAAACACAACATTATGGTATATGGTACAATGGTACTACAACAACAATTCACTTGCTTGTGGTGTGGAGAGACCGGTCAGGTCGTTGGAAATCAAGTGGGGAATTATCAAACTCGACGTCGCAGAATTCGTGGATTACTACCAAGCTGTTGTCGCTTTGTGTAAATCTGGAACATACTGAAGACACCTTAGATATAGCTCTTAAATTATACAAGTCGAAGCACCCAAGAGCCTATAGCTTCACCTTCATACAATATTGTTGGCTGGTTTTGAAGGATGTGCCTCGTTGGGCTGATACGCGAAAGGTGGTCAAGAAAACACCACCCATAAAGTGTAAAACTTGTAGTGCTACTGCTGACCTTGACACGGGTGAGGTGAAAATTCTAGATGCATATAATTTCAACTCTATCATTGCACCAAAGATGCCACATGGATCAAAATCTGCCAAAGAGTTTAAAAAAATACAGAACTCAAAGGAGCATGCAATGATGGCTCAGACAATGGCAACTGCAGACATGACAGCTGCAACTCTGAAAAAGGCTATTATCCTAGAAGACTAAAGCACCATAACACTTTTCACAATGCCGGAGGAACAGCTGGTCATGTCTGAAGAAACCAAAGAATACTTCAAATTGCGCAGATCTAATAAGCTCCAAAAGTTGAAAGCTCGGCTCATGATCAGACACAAGAGACAAACATTACAGTCTAGAGAGCATAGATTTCAAAGATAGAAGATAGTTCAGGAAGATATCGGAACGAATTAGACCATTTCATGAAGTTGACCATTCAAGGCAACTTGACCATGCTTTACAAGATGACCACTTGTATCTTGTTAACTCTATCAATTCAAGTGTGTGATATGTCTTTCGAAAGATAGCTTGTTTAACTCATGATTGCAATTTTTATTAAGCTGTTTGATCCCAAAA
Organism: Takakia lepidozioides; assembly: GCA_030704615.1. Classification (NCBI taxonomy): domain Eukaryota; kingdom Viridiplantae; phylum Streptophyta; class Takakiopsida; order Takakiales; family Takakiaceae; genus Takakia; species Takakia lepidozioides. Next base: position 58,290,199 of record CM060733.1, read on the forward strand.
CTTGACCTCATTCCCTTCAACTTGTTTGAGCTTACTGAAATTTTGGTCTCTTGTTTTTTGTGATTTCCATTCATGATACTGTATGATATATCCTTAGAAATATGTCTTGATTATCTACTTTTTTTTCAAGTTTCATTACAATCTAGTTGACAGCAATGTGGTAGGTCCCAAAATTTGACCTCATTCCATTTCATCTTGTTTGTTTGTGGCAATTTGAGCTTGCTTGACATTTTGGTCTCTTGGTTTTTGTGATCTCAACTCATGGTAGTGTATGATATGTCATTGGAAAGGTGTTTTGATTATCCAACTTTTTTTTTAAGTTGCATTGCAATCCAAGTTGATATCAATCTGGTAGGTCCCAAAATTTGACCCTGAAAAATTTCATCTTGTTTATTTTATCAAATAGCATATTGGAAAACACCCTTGTGAGCATGTATGCCAGATGCAGGAGCATGAAGGATTCGATTTTATAATTTATTAAATATTTATTTAATTTAAGATGACTAATTTAGATATTAAATTATATTAAATTAATATTTTGTGGCAGTTTGACCTCACTTGACATTTTGGTCTCTTGGTTTTATTGATCTCAACTCATGGTAATGTATTATATGTCATTGAAAATGTGTCTTGATTATATAACTTTATTTTCAAGTTGCATTGCAATCCAAATTAATGATGTCAATCTGGTATGTTCCAAAATATGATCCCAGGGATTTCATCTTGTCTTGCTTGACATTTTGGTTTTTGTGCTTTCAACTCATGGTAGTATATGATATGTCATTGAAAATGTGACTTGATTATCTAACTCCATAGCAATCCAAGTTGATGTCAATCTGATAGGTCTCAAATCTGACCCCAATCAAACAAATTTGCACCACGCCCTGCCCTAGATCCATCATATCTATTTTTTGGAGGACTTGAAGAATTGAATCCAAGTTCATTTACCAAAATATTACTAAACATCTTCTCACAATCGTCGTCTTCGAGTTCTTCTTGCAAGGTTACTTGAAGTTGCTGCCGTTATCGCTACATCTCCATCAAGAGCATGATTTTGAGCACCAGCGCTGTGTAGGCTCTAGTTTAACGGGAACGGCTGACTGTCACAGCACAATCGTAGAGCTATTTACAGGCCAAAGTTGGAGATGCGATAAGGAATTGCCGTTATTGCATATGAGACCCAATTTTACATTTCCTAGAATGTTCTGGAAATTTAGCTTGATTTTTTAAAGTTTTACATTTACACAATGTAATCCATTGTGTTCCACACCTACGCATATGTATGAAATTGTTTATCCATGAGTTGTTGACACTTGGTCAAATGATAGACCCCACTTCATCTAACAACGATGGTACGTCGTGAATCCAAATCGTGAGCCTATGAGCCCAGTTTCACATTTAAATGATGTGGCATGAGCCTAGACTATTGTTTGTCATGTGACAATATATCAAGCTCACACCATGTCATAAGAGAAGAAAAGGTATCTATACCTATGGACAGCTTCTCCCATATATCCGTGGAACAAATTCAATATAGATTTTGATACCTTCAGATATGTTCGTACAATGTCTTGTGTTTATCGTGTTCTGTCTATTTGTCAATCAGATTCTAATATGGAGGCTAGATTTAGTGCATGCATTGAGTGGTGAACAATCACAACTTGTTTCTAATCATAAAGAAGATTAGACAGAGTTGTGTAAAGAGCAAGGGAATCGCAATCCTTGATGATCGCAATTTCTGAAGCTCTTTCGCAGTTGGACCAAAAATAAATAAATAAATAAAAATAAAAATAAAATTGTTGATGTTTGTTGTTTATTCATCTATTTGTATTTGGAGATTCTATGAAAGAGCAAACAAATTGCAACAATTTTTTAAGCTTTTCATCAGCTGGACCTAGAAATATATATATATATATATAATCTCGGCAGGTGGCATAGATAAACATATTTAAATTTCAGAAAAAAATAAAATCCCAAGAAATTATCTAGATTTTCTTGGTTGAAAGAGGTCAAAATGGGCCATTGGACATTTAAGAATTAAACTTTTGAAAATTATCATAGGACTTAACTCAAACTTTAGTATATAAAATTAATCTTTTATGTTAATAACATAAGTATGGGTAATTAAAAAACAATTTATTTAATAAACAATGGGCCTCCACGAAGCAGCTAATATTTTCTATAAATTTATATTTATATTAAAAAATAATTTGCATTCTTAGACATGATTTATACCACTCGCTAGGTATTGTGGAGGATTTAAAACCAATCACCCATAGCTGGTAGGTCAGTTGGATAGTGCACTAATAAGCATTTAGGTGATTATGGACTGGACCTACCAAGCCACGTTAGCGGCGACGTGTCATGGCGACATGCTATATCCGATAGCAGGGGCTCCTCTCCAGCACTACCGGACATATCCGGTTTTTAGGGCAGTGAGCCAGTCAGTTTGTCCTTGTACCACCACCAGGGGATATAGCAGGGAGCTCGGACCTACAGAGTCGCGTAGGTAGTTAAAATCTAGTAGGTCGTAGAATACCACAATAGAGCACCCCTCCTCAAATCCAGTAGAAACATGCCACGTCAGCTCTAAAAAACGGTTATGGACTCAAATCTTGTGACCACCATTGTGGGGTGTGTTATATTCTAGTGTTGTGTAGGTAGCGTTCTCTTTTAAGAACCCTCAGGTTCGGGATCGGGGTTTCTCTTGGAAACAAGTCCAGGTCTAGCTCCGGGTAGGTATTTGAAATTGAAAAAATACCAACAGTCAGTAGCTCAGTTAGTTAAGTGCACTGAGTGCCACCCAGATGATTCTGGGGTCAAATCTTGCTACTGACGGGTGTGGTATACTCAGATATTTAGAAAATATCAGCAGATATCTAAGTTATTATCTGAGTTAAGTGAGCAGATATGTGCTCCTGGAGCCTTTGAAGGGTGAGGCTTGAAGAGCGAAGCAGAGAGCGCGGAATGTGAAGGTCCTTGTGAAAGTGTTTGAAGGGCGATGAAGGCATGTTTTCCCTGCTATATGGGCTCTGGAAATACCTCTTCACTGTAGCAGAATTCCATTTTCTTATTCTAGGGATCGACAAGGCAGGGAAGACAACTCTTTTGGAGAAGCTCAAGACGCTCTACTCTGATTCTGAAGGGCTTCCACCGGATCGTATAGTGCCCACTGTTGGGCTCAACATTGGGCATGTTGAAGCCCACAAATCCAAGCTCATATTCTGGGATCTGGGGGGTCAATCAGGGTTGCGAACAATCTGGGAGAAGTACTATGAGGAGGCTCATGCTATTCTGTATGTGGTGGACTCTGCAAACCAATCCCGGTTTGAGGACACTAAATCGGCCCTAGAGAAGGTTTTTGAGACACGAGGACCTGCAAGGGGCTCCTATGCTGATCTTTGCTAACAAACAGGATTTGCCGGGGGAAGTTTCTGCGGAGGAACTCTCTCGTTACCTGGATCTGAAAAAGCTCAGCGAGCGGCCCTCATTGGTCCAAGCCTTGTCTGCAATTGATGGGTCAGGTGTTCGGGAAGGAGTACTGTGGCTGGTGGAGGCCATGAAGAAAACCAAGCGCACCGAAGAGCTAAACAAGAGGGCGGAATCGGGTGTCACTTTATAGAGGTGAATTAGTACTGTTGTTGGCCCATACTCCCTCTTTCTTCCTCCGCTCGTCGAGCTATGCCACAGGGTCCGTGTCTTTGGGATCTCCAGAATGTTGGCGTGGTTGGTCAGAATTGTCTCAAAATTAGTCGTTTTGTCTATTCACTCTCCTCGACTAGTGCTCTGTCCTTGTAGAGATGGCGGAAAGCCTGGGATCTGGTACAGAGGTCGCTTATGGAATTTTGCCTGAGGAATATAGCATCAGGTAAAGTTGGCGCAAAAATAGTACTGGTTTCAGTCTCTCTCTCTGGACTTGCACGAGCTATGCATATTAGTAGGAAGAGAGGCTTGCGATGTGGTACAGAGTATGGATGTTCGCTAAAAATGCACCGTTTGTAAGTAACAGTCATAGCAACTTGATCAGTGTCGTGGGTTGGAATCTCGCTCTCACCACACTCTGTATACATTCTCCCGCTTTGTAAACGTTTTAAAGTGTTGAGCTTCTTGCTTCTCTCTCTTCCTTGCACATGCTCCTCTAATCCTCGCAACTTTTCCCATCATTGTCAGTTCCACTCTCCCCTCTGTTCCTTGTCTTTGCCGGTCATCTCTGTCTAAACCTATTTGGCTTCACCTCTAAGATTCCTCACACAGAAGGTGATCATCACGGGGTTTTAATGAAGAGTTTTATGTTCATTCTAGTTTAGGAGTTTCTCCCTTCTTGCCTCTTCCTACAAGCAAACCATTGTGTAATTTTCACTATGTTTTATCTTTCCAGCCTTCACCTGTCATCCTATGTCTTTATTTCTCTTTGTATATATGGGGATGCCTAATCCTCTCCATCCGATCCTCTCCTTTCCACCTCACTTTTTCCTCCCTCTCTCTGGTTTCGCTTTTTCTAGTCTTGCGATTGTTCCGGCTTTGTGAGACAGAACGCAAGTGCAGGACAGATATAGAGGCTGTCATGGAGAAGCATGAGACACAATTACAGAAGATCTTTGCAGAGGCAATGCAATTGAAGTCGGTTGATACTGGGACGCAGCTTCATGGTGCCGACGGAAAATCTAACAGGAACTCTTGAGTGTGTTGTCTGCTTTGAAGAGATGGATGGTAGGAAACCCAGTCGGGGATGGAGGCACTGACACCATAATTCCAGGAATAGACTGTTGCTTATTCCTTGCAGGCATGCTAGTGTGTGCATTCTGTGTGCAATGATTGTAAGGAAGTCAGCAAATCAGTGCCCTGTTTGCAGAGCCAAGCTCACCAAGAGACCTATAAACCTTCCGTCAGTAATTTGTCTGTGAAGTTCTCAGCAGAAGTGTCATTGGACTTCCATCAAGTGACTTAGGTACTGGTGATCTCTTTTGGAGACTGCTCACTGGAAATCATAATCTTTTGCTTGGAGTAGAGTCAGCCCAGGCCTTTTCCAATCCTTAGCAATGGAGGCTTGCCATGATCTTACACAGGGGTTGAGGGTTTCCATACAGAAGATGTTCGTTAACTATTGCGGTCCCTACAAATCAAAATCTAGCACCAGCCTTTGCAGGTTTAGAAGATCAGTTGTACCTATTTGCCAAGTGCTAAGGTTTTTGAATCTGGATTCTTACATGATCACCCCGTAGGGCTGGTAGAGTCAAGATACATTCGACTTCTGTGAGAGAGATGGCTGCACTGTCTTGGGGAAGACTTTGAAACCAGATCAGATGTCAAACCCTTTGGTAAGATATTCTTTGACCTTTGGGTCACGTTCTTGATGTTTCCGCCATTTCTGCCAAGGGTACAAATAAGATAAGAAGTGGGATCTATCCTTGACTTCTTTATAGAGGATATTTTGGTGGAGCTTGAGTTGTATGCTTGGCTTGAATTTGGGTCATGTTCTTGATGTTTCTGCCATTGTTTGTGGAACAATAGGCTCATGTTCCATTCTATCACATTTCTTCATTGTATTCAATGAATGAGACATTTGGCACCAGCTTGCAACTACTTATCCCTGGTGTTTGTATTAACATTAATGTGGTGAATGCTCTTCTTCACTTTCTTCCAGTATTTACGTGTTTAGGTTTAGAAATTGCCACAGGGTCTGAAATCAATGGGGTTTTTACACCAAGAGTAACTGCTGGATCCTGTACACGCATGACCCCTCCCTGCAAAAAGTTTTTGAGACGAAACTTGATTCTATATGCGTGACTGTAATCACTTATCAGCTGGGGCTTGAGATTTGTAACCCAGGAGAAGCACATGATTGGCTTCATCATAATTCCAATTCTTTCCCACGATACATGCTAAAGTCTTAGCATGTCCGCAATTGAATAGCCTCCATCAATCAAAAACTACTGACCTGTTAATCTCTTCTCCAAAACTCCAAGGAGGCGTTTTGATTCCTTTTTGTAACACTTGAACCACTGGTCATGCAGGTTATGTTGGGTGATGATACGAGTAACAGAACCGCACAGAACCGCAGCCGACGACATCCCATTCAGTTTGGGCTGTACTGATACTATGTAAGATTGCATTGTCTCCTTGCTGTATTCTGTTTTGGGGGAGTTTGCGAGTCAATACAAGAGTTTAGAAATAGCATCTGGTTTGATACATTTACTTTCCAAGAAAAGGGGTAGTAACTGAAAGGTAGTTCCGCTGAAGCTTCTCTCAAACTATTATAGGATCCTGCAAACACTCATGACCTTGAGCAAAATAAATGGGTAGTCTCAACCTATGATGGTGTGAAACTTTGTGTCATGATATTGGTAACTTCCAATCTAGTACAGCTATCTTCAGATGGAAGAGGGCATATGAAATGTGTCAAGTGAAATGAATTTTTAGACAATTGCAACTCAGGAGAACAAATCTTCTCAGGTCTTATGAAGTGGAAAAATAAGAATTTCAACAACAAATTAAACAACTTTGTAGACCTTCAATAAACTTAAACACGATTAAATTAAATTACACACAATCTTGCCATCCTTGTACAACATGGTTTATGGCAGAAAATTGGCAAAGAAATCTATGATTCCCCTCAGGTTTTGGCCCCACTAGCTATCAGTGGGCTTCATTTGTGTGAGCTCAGCTATCAACTTGGAAAGTGGGATTAGACCCCATGCAATAATCTCCAATTGCGCAGTGTTGGTTTGAGTGTTTAAACATTGACAGTCCAAAGCCAATGAGCTGCACCAGTGATCATCTGATTCTGGACACAAACCCTTCACCTTTACTATTGCAAACAATACACTTTGATAAAACGTGCCAAGTGTGTTTCTCAATCCACTATTGCAGGAGGTGGGGCAAGAAAAACAACAACAGTGCCTGCGACATATTGGAACTAAATTAAGACATAGGCTTCTAACTTTTGGCAAGCTTGCTCATGCATTTCCCTTATGATATCAGCCACTTCCTTCAGCAGTTCCTTCTCATCTCTCCAAGCCTCGTCATCTTCACGACTGTAACTGTCTTTTGTTATCTCCAACGGAGGGAAGCTGAGTTCCACTAGTAGTACTAACATCCACTAGAAGTAGAGTATACCTTCCGAACCAAGAAACTCTGAGGTATATCCTTGCAATATTATAGAGCCATGTTCGCAAGAAAAAGTCAAAGACCAGAGGTATATCTATTCCAAGGTCATAAACTGTATCTGAACCACACCAGTACTGTGTATGTGCTGTATATGTACTTTAGAGCCTTCTTGACCCCTTGAATGGCCTGCTGTAGACTCTCTTGCCATCACGCCAACAACTTTGCTTAACTTCCTCCAAATCCATAAGTTTACTAGCGTGCTTGAGGTCGAGATGGTGCTGGTACCCTCTCCGTAGCTTCAATGCGCTGGCCCTCATTTTCTCCTGAATTAATGTCATTCCCTCCTCAGGCTTCCCAGTCTCCTTGAACCCCATCACCTCCTCCACTTGCCTCTTCAAGCTCGATTCATGTGCTTCCCATCTGCCTGCGGATTCCAACTTCCTGAAACACACACCCTCCTTAGACTTCCCGAAGTTCTCCTTCAACCCCATAAGGTCCTACTCCGCCTGCCCCTTTAATGGCTCCGGCTCATTAGGCTTCCACTTCTTAGAGAGATTATCCGCCGCCACCTCCTCCACCTTCATCTTTTCACGCTTGAAGATTTTGACATGCAGGCTCCCACTTGTAGTCACCTTGGCGGAAATCGCCATGTAGTCCCGCTTCACCATCATGAGCAAGTATAAGCAAGACTAGGCCTAGCAAGAGCTGGAAAAAGAGCAACGTGGTAAGGAAACCTGGTCGACAAAGATGATAAGAGAGAGCAAGAGTACCGGGGCTCGAGAACAAAGCTAAGCGCAGGACAAAGATGATGAGAAGATGCGAAGCGTGCCTAGAGAGAAGAGCGATCACGCTTAAACAATGGCAGAGAACAGTCGAGCACCACGTGTCCATAAGATCTGGATACCTGCCACCTGCCACCTTTTTGCTCTAAAAATACTAAAAGTAACTAGAGTTCTAGCTACTTTTCAGTTTTGACATACCAATCTTAAGTGAGTCGGAACACGATAAAAGATCGATCTTGCTCTGATCTCTGCATGGGCTCACGTACCTGCAGGGCAGAGCCAAAGGATGCGGGTGACAAAACCATGTACAGCGAGCATGCATGGACAAGCTTCCCTACTCGAATCGAGTCCGCCAGCATTCCCAATGACATGCAGCGCTATGCAAAAATAATGTTGTTGTGTTTCGCACCCAGGTCGCCCTGGAAGAAGGTGAGCCATTGCTAAGTTGTGGTTTGTTCACTTGCTTTGTCACCCGGCCTCTTCCAATCTCTCCCTCCCACTTTGGGAGGAACCGGTGCAGTCTCCCATTGTACATACCTCAGGATCGTTTTGAGTATGCACAGAGCATGGAGGAATTGGAACAACTTTGGAGGAGTTGATTCTGAAGCTGTGAAGTGAACTCGGTAGTTGATCCACGGTTACTCATAGTAAACCATTGAATGGGCTGGTGGACAGGGTGCAAGTTGATTGACGCGACGGTGGAGAGTTTTAAGCCTGTCAAAATCCATCGTCCGAGCCTCATCTAGTTTGTTGCATACACTGCATGCCCCGTACTGGGCTGGATTGAGTTTGGTTGATGGCATTCTGTGTTTGTGCATAGGGTTATGAAGGCCATAAGGTCGGAAACAGTGTCCCCACAGAGATTCATCGATGTGTGGGGATTTTTCGTCAAGTCAGGTAAGGAACGCCGATATATGTAGATTGTGATAGATCCATGCCCATACAGGAACACTGACTTAACAGAGACGATTGAGTTGGAGAATTTATTGATCAATTGATGCATTCATCACCATGCATTTAGCTCAGCTTTAAGGGTGACTGCGAGGTGACTGCCCCACTTTCTACATGACCACTAATAGTGCGTGTGCGGGACAACTTTGGTGCCCATTCTGCGATTAGAAAGTTGAAAGTCCCATTGCAACGCCCTAGTAGTTCGAACGGATCTATAGGTTCTTGGAGTCAAATTTTTCACCCAAATCATGAGTAGACTTCTGAAAACAAACAACCATGCCATGGCCCGTCTCATCGTACTTTCTGCACATCCGCCAGCTTGCTGGAGTGCCCTGTTGAAGTCGTGCTATTTCTATACCACCGACGAAAGAATTTACTGCATTATACAATTTGGGTTGTAATAAGGGGCTCGGGGGTTTAGAGTGAGGGTTTATGTTCGGTGATTTTGCCATAGCGTAAGGGAGAGTGAGGCAGGCATTATGAATACCCGGGATTGCCATGAGCGCCTTCATTCTTTTTCATGTCTCGGGGCATGAAATTGTAAGATAGGTACTTAACTGCCGACCACCTAAAAATCGAATCTCTCTCGTCTTATGCTACGCATTCCTGTTCTACCTTCACCAAGTAACACCTCTAATCTCGAACATAGTTTTGCAAACTGAAATGACCGCTATATTTACAGGAATGATGACGAACACTCTTTCTACAGGCGAGGCGATCCCTGCTTGTTCCGCCCAACAGGGCGCAGGGTCTATGGCCACAAGGTTACAGCAAACGTGTTATGAGTAATGGAATGCTGGTCTAAATTAGTCTAAACAGGTGAAGGGGGAGCAGTTTGCCTCTGCATGATCTACTATTGGTCCACCAATTTCTTTGATTGAGAAAAGGCTCGACCCACAACATTCACACACTATTTTTTCATTGGGTGAGTTATATCCATCTGCTCCAAATTCTTGACATTCTTTTTGCTTCGGTGTGAGCACATGGACACCAAAACTACATTGGTGATATGCAACTACCCAGAAACAAGCCCATCATTTCACTGGTGGCAAGTGGCACCTTTGTGGTTTGTGAATCAAGTTGTTATGGAGTTTTGTTGCAGTTCTCAGGCATTGCCAGCACAGGCCATCTTGCAAGTAGTCCTGGTTTAGGGAGTCCCGTTACAGCCGACCCAGTTACTAAAGGTGGCCATTGGGTGAATCAATCAGTCCTTGGAAGAGGATTGGGGTAGCCGCACAGCCGTTAGTCACCTTCTTTGTAGGACTCAACGACTCAACCTAATAGATCCGTTCAAACTAGTAGGACGTTGAGAGACCTTGCATCATGGGACTTCCAACTTTCTAATCGGAGAATGGGCACCAAAGTTGTCCCCCTGACACACTAATAGTGGTCATCGAAAGTGAGGCAGTCACCCTTACAGCTGAAGGAGGCATGCATACCCCTCACAGTGTACCTCGTTCACTTTTAACTGCTCTGCGAAGATGTCAACCCCCGCGGACAGTCACAGAAGTATATATAGGGAGTAGCCATGAGGCAAGAGAAAAGGCCATTGAAGAGGCTTAGGGTGTGGAAGTGACAGATGCCCATGTAAGCGAGGGACACACAGAAACGGTGGATCCCTCCAAGACAGCAGAAACAGGCAGTAACACACTGGCTGCATCCTTACCGGTTACACCATCGCGGGTGGGAGCAGCCCCTGCAATTACCCATACGGTGGAGACTGGGGGAGGGGATAGAACACCACAAAGACCATGGAATGTGGGAGGTGGAGGTGAAGACGGGGAGAGGGCACGAGGTGCTTCCGCCGGGATTGACGAAGTTGAGGACGACGAGAGGGACCTTTCTGACCAGGATGAAATCCTCCCGGAGATCCCCAGGCCCCAAACCCGGAGCATACAGGTTGGATTTGGTGGTTCTGGTGGACTGCCGGAGAACCTCCCTGCAGCAGACGTCATGTCGGAGGCGGATATGAAGTTGGCCGCTGCCAAGATGTTGGAGGCAACCCACAGCAACATTGGCAGGGTCCTGGGGGGCATGGTGTACCCGGAAAAGCTTCGGATTTCTCTCTGCCGCTTGGTATCATTGCAGGTGGTGAGACTTGCCCTACCAGACGATATCGACAAGCTCAAATTCTCTTTCCGAGAGGGATATCGAATGGGGTCTGCTAATAACGCGACAAAGCAAGGTTTTCTTGACCTCAGAGTTAATCCCGTGAGACTCAGCGCTTTGCCCTTGCCAGTTTAAACAACTTTCTGGATATGTGCATTCCAGTTACAGTTGGAGGAAAACTCAATGAGAGAGAGAGATTGTACTCATAAGACGTTGTTTGCCGTAGCCTTGTGGCCATTGACCCCGCGCCCAGTTTGAGCGGGAACAAAAGGGACAGAACCTACCTCTGTCAGGGGCTGACGTTGGTAGTAAGACTGACCTCCATATATAGAATTAACCCGGGTTTTCCAGATATCCTCTAGAAATCCCTTCACACAAGCATCAATCTGCTGTGTGTGATTTGCCCAAAAACTAGGCCTCAGGAGGGCCTGGGCTTTTGGCTCAGCCTCGAGACTTTCAAAGTTGGTAAACAGGGGTACAGGCACAATACCCTTAATAGATTTGAAGAGAGCGTCTCTTTGGTGAGAGAACCCCGGACAGTGTATCAGAAAATGAATATTGTCTTCAGATTGCCCACACAACGGGCAATGAGAGAGAGAGAGAGAGAGAGATTACTCATTTTCCTCCTGGTGGGAAAGCTTCATGGAGCCCCACTCTCCCAAAAACCATGGGGTTGGGGTACCATTGGATGGGGGACCAACACAATCAGATCTCCTCTACGCTGATGATGTTGCCCTTTTGGCACAATCCCCGGTCTTCCTGCAACGCCATCTCAAAATTTTGGAACAATTCTGCAAAGACTATGGGATGCAAGTCAATCTTAGCAAGACCAAGATCATGGTCTTCAATGGCCAGGCTGATCGTAGATTCATCTTCAACCAGCAGGATGGAGTACGCATCTGCTATATGGGTTGATAACTCCAACCAGGCTAAGTCTCTAGAATCCATTCAAGTGGGGGTGCTTAAGGAGTGCATGTCAGCATGCTCCAAAACAGCCAATGTGGTTGTTCGGGGTGAGTTTGGCATCCTTCCTTAAGCTCCCGACGAGATGAATTCAAGGTCAGATGGTGGGGTCAGTTGCAACAACGTCCAACACCAGATATCTAAGTTAATCGACTCTATATCTTGGAAACAAGACTGCCCTGTCAAACAGGCTAAGTCCTGGCAGAAGAGAGTAGAAGAGATTCTCAAGGATCTGAATCTGGACCTGCAAGTCTTGACCCTGCTGGATAAATCTGACTTAGAGACCGTAGTGTCCAAAGCCATGTCTGTTACCAGAAAATTGTCTGATGAAAATGAAGTTAGGCAGAAAACTTCCCTGAACCTGTTTCCAGTCTGTGACATCATGGATGACCTCAAGGGTCTACCCACTCATGGCACCAGACTGAAATTTAAACTCAGGGCAGGAAGCCTACCTTTGAACAGTAAACAGAAGCAGAGAGGAAAAGGAGAGTGCAATTGCCCGTTGTGTGGGCAACCCAAAGATAATATTCATTTCCTGATACACTGCCGGGGTACTCTCACCAGAGAGACGCTCTCCTCAAATCTATCAAGGGAATTGTGCCTGTACCAATGTTTACCAACTTTGAAAGTCTCGAGGCTGAGCCAACAGCCCAGGCCCTACTGAGGCCTAGTTACTGGGCAAACCACACACAGCAGATTGATGCTTGTGTGAAGGGATTTCTAGGGGATATCTGGAAAACCCGGATCAATGTTCTTTACCAATTACTACCGACGTCGGCCCCTGACAGAGGCAGGTTCTGTCCCTTTGTGTTCCGCTCAAACTGGGCGCGGGGTCAATGGCCACAAGGCTACGGCAAACAACGTCTTATGAGTACATTCTCTCTCTCTCTCTCTCTCTCTCTCTCTCTCTCTCTCTCTCTCTCTCTCTCTCTCTCTCCCTCCTATATGAGATATATATGGGGCTTAGTGTCTTTATGACCGTAGACAATTTTGGCCTTAAATTGTCACCCACTGAGCAGAGCTATACCTGGTTGTCATTTTGCAAACTATCACAACACACTGCCTAGTAGTGTGTCCTTCTCTTCACCCTGAAATTTGGATAGGGTTTTGAACATAACTCACCAAACTTTTTCATCCATCTGGTGTTGTCCTTTTGCGTGGGGGTAGGCTCATGATCAAACCCTCTCCCTCTCTCTTTCTCTCTCTCTCTCCCCTTTTTGTGTTCCGCTCAAACTGATGTCTCTCTTTCTTTCTCTCTTTTGGCTCTGATTTTGGTTCCTCTCTCATGTTTTCTTCCATTTTGTCCCATAAGCTCTATGAGCTCTCCGCGGATGTTATAAAGCACCATTTCATTTCATTTCTCTTGTTTTTTCCATTTTGTCCATAAGCTCTTGAGCTTTTCGCGGTCGTTATAAAGTAGCAATTGAGATTGTGAAATCATACCGGTGCCTGGGTCTGGTTATCCACTCCCCCAAGTTTCACTTTGCAGCCACTGCCCTGGACAGATTGACTAAAGGTAAGGCGGCCTCCGTCCACCTTCAGGCCAAATGCAAGCAAATACATCTGCGTCATCCCCCAACCAAAAAGTGGCTGTTTGACACCGTCGTCAGCCCTGCTACCATCTATGGTTGTGAGTTCTGGGCACCTGGTGTCCCTGTCTCTTGGTGGGAATAGAATTTGGAACCATTACAGTCATCTTTTCTCCAAGCAATGCTTGGCGCCAGGAGCACAACTCCATCTCAGATCCTAGGTGCAGAGTTCGCATGTGTACCATTGCAATCCGAGCCCCTCTTCCGGCTTACAATCTTTCTCCATAGATTACAGGCCCTTTCACCCAAGGGGCTCATGGCAAGGGCCCTCACAACATCTATGAGGCTCAAAGCTGCAGGTTTCGGGAACTCCTGGTATGCTCAAGTGGACAGTTTATTTCAACGCAACGGACTTTCTACTGCTTTCCTATTACCAATGAATCCAGATGAGGTGGACATCACATCCAGACATGACCGCAACAGACTCATTAGGAGAGAGCTTATGGAATTACATGTCAAGAGAACTTGGAAGCTACCCAATCTCACGACAAAGCTCCACTTCTATCGAGAGACATTCTTAGTGCTCCGCGATGATAGAATCTTGAGACCAAATTACCTTTCAGCATCCTTATCTCCTTCCCTCCTGCGGGCATTGGGGCGGTTCAGGGTGGGTTCCCACAACCTACGGATAGAGACTGGCAGATGGGAAAACCTGCAACGGGAGGACCGCCTATGTCCAGCTTGCATAGGGCGCAGCAACGAAATTGAAACTGAAGAACACTTCTTCTTCTACTGCTCTCTATACTACGAGATCCGTGGGAGATTCCACTGTTTATTCAGTGGAACCCAAACTCTCACTGATGTCTTCCACTGTGAGGATCAAAAAATGCTTGGCAGCCTACCTGCACGAGGCCTTTACCCTTAGACAATCGCTAAAACATTAATTGTGGTTTCTGGATTTCTTCCTCTCTCATGTTTTCTTCCATTTTGTCCCATAAGCTCTATGAGCTTTCCGCGGACGTTATAAAGCACCATTTCATTTCATTTCATTTCTCCATTCCAAAAAACTTCTCTATAGTTCCATTTCCTGCAAAGCATCCAGAATTCAAAGCCACGAATTAAAAGTTTTTTATGGAACTGCGGAAAAAGGGAGGGAGAGGATGGGGCGTCAGTGCCAGCTCCCTATGACCCTTGACTTAGACATGTTGGGCCTGCCTGGGGTTCTCACTTCTCACCGCTAGGCATTGGTTCTCCGAGATGATAGAATCTTGCGGCCCAATTAACTTTATCTCCTTCCCTCCTGAGGACATTGGGGCGGTTCAGGGTGGGCTCCCACAACCTCCTGATAGAGACTGGCAGATGGGAAACTTGCAACGAGAGGACCGTCTATGTCCAGCTTGCACAGGGCTAAACCGGGAGATTGAAGCTGAAGAACACTTCTTCTTCTATTGCCCTCTATACTACAAGATCCCCATGGGAGATTCCACTGTCTATTCCGCGGAACCCAATCTCTCAGTGAAGTCTTCCACTATGAGGATCAGAAATGCTTGGCAGCTTACCTGAACGAGGCCTTCACCCTTAGACAATCACTCGAGCAATAGTTTTGGTTTTTGGCTCTGGTTTTGTTTCCTCTCTCACGTTTTCTTCCATTGTGTCCCATAAGCTCTATGAACTTTCCGCGGACGTTATAAAGCACCATTTCATTTCATGTCATCCTGGATACTCCTGCATTTGGCCTACATGTCCACAAGGGCATGTGCCAAGATGATGTCAGCATGGACCTTTCTGCCCCTTTCCAGCTCTGCCAGGCTGGCACACACATTGTAGACACAAATGAATGTGACCTAGTTGGGCTTCACCCCTTCCTGCATCATTCGCTCGATACTCCATGAGATCAAATCTTGTTTACCCATATTATTGAGCACTCCCTTTGCATCTTTGATGCTCCCACATTTGGCATACATGTTGAGGACATGTTGACGAGCATAGTGTCCAGAACAATATCTGGTACAATTCCAGCTTTTAAGAGGTGAACGTGGAGACAACAACGTCACATTCATTTGCATTCTCAAAGCGTGTGCCAGCCTGGTAGACCTGGAAAAAGGCAAAGCGGAAAGATCCATCCTAGAAAACCAGATTTCAAGCACCAGACTAACAACGAGGGACCATGGATTGATAGCTACAAAAAACCTATTTGGGTCGATGGTGAATTGGAGCAGCAGGATGCAGCTAGGGGCAAATGTACAAAAACTGAAGATACAAACGAGGAGAAGCTCCGGAAAGAATATTTCTCAAACTCCAGTCAATGGTGGGACGTTGTAGGCAGAAAGATCCATCCTAGAGGACCAGATTTTCAGCACAAGTGCACCAACCAGCAACTATGGATTGGTAGCTATAAGAAACCTCCATGGGTAGATGGCCAATTGAAAACAGCAGCAACACAATTGTGTGGGTGACGCATCCCCACGAGAACGACCTCCTCCATTGTACAATGTGGGGATGTGATGACAACTGAAATCTGCTGTTCAGAATTTGAGCCAAGGGGGCATATCAGCAGACTCCAAAACTTATGTCTGTCTCTTGAGGGAGTGTATCAAGATGACAGGCCTAGCAGAGGGAAAGCAGGTGCATGCACACATTATCCAACGTGGATTCAAGCCAGAGATCTTTCTACACAACACCCTTGTCAATATGTATGCCAAGTGCGGAGCGTTCTGGATGCACGTCTGGTGTTTGACAAAATGCATGAACGATACTGGATCACATGGAACATAATGGTAGCAGCATATTCCAAGCAGGGATATTGTAGGGAGGCCTTGGACACCTACAAGCAAATGACGTTGGAAAATTGTCCCACCATTTACTGGAGTCTGCCGAATAATCCTTCCAAAGCTTCTCCACATATGTATTTTGGGTTATTGGATATTTGCTTATGTGGCCTCCTTGCTTATCCCCCTGAATGTGATTCGCCTCTTCTGTTGTCCACTGCGCTGCAATTGGCATGAAAGTGTTTGAAGCAAATCGCAATTCAATGTGTTCGAAATATGAACAGGGGTCACGTACCGTGTACCTATACAACCAACACGTTTCTGAAGCTCTCAGGATCTGAGCTCTCAGGCAAGCAGTATAGCCTTGGGAGGCTTGCGAGGGCACCCAAGGGAACATGTCATGTCATGCGTGCCAAATGTTGAAGGGCCCGCCGGCACCATTGACCTGGCCACGTGGTAGGTTGAATGAGTGACGGTGACAAAAATGAGGCGATGGGTGCATGCAGGGTCTGCATCAGTGTTGGGTTTTTCTGCCATTATACCCTGAGGGTAAAACCCAATAAGGGTACCTATGTGGATACACACTACCCTGGAAATTCGAAAATACCCTTACCCTACCCTAATAATTATTTTTGTTATACCCTTAATGGATTATACCAGTGTTGGACTGGTATATAGGTGAAGGACTGGTATAAAGTACTGGTATATGCACTGGTATTAGATACCATACCAGTCTATCGTTTGGGAGAATACTTGGTCATGTACCAGACCAGGCTGGTATCAGTTTTTTCATACCAGCCACAATACCAGTACTCCCCCGCAGTCTACCTCATTTACTCTGGTATGTGTACCATATTAATTTATGTGTACATTTGTCTATACATTTGTATTTATGTATATTTACTTCTAAAGCCATCTTGAATTACAAGTTTATCAAATAGCAAATATCAAGTGAAAATAAATACAATACACATAAAGGATGATACCAGAGTTGATACCTCATACTAGCTGGTATTGTGGTCATGATACTCATACTCATACCAGTATTTGGACAAATATACATCCACCATTACATAGACCAGACTGGTATGAAAACTTTGTGATACGCCTGGTACCAAGACCAGGCTGGTATGTAAAAAACTTGATATCAGACCAACACTGGATTATACCCTGGGGTTTGAAATTTTGAAGGATACCCTTACCTGAGGGTAAATCTGTTCAATGGCCGGGAAGGGTATAATATTACTTGCCATAATTTGATTACTAAGGGTTTAGGTTTAGGTGTGGTATTTGCTAGGGGCAAACACTACCATTTATTATTTATTTGTTTTATTTTTTCCCCCTCGTTGGTCTTCCCCTTCGGAGCTTGTGCTCCAAGAACCGGTCCTTGCCACTCTCTCCTTCTTGCAAAAAGTTGTGCTAGTGGCGGGGACCGCTTAAATGTGCTGTTTTATTATTATTATATTTTAGGGCCATAAATAAGGGCTAAAATTTTGCTATTCATAAGCCACAAGAAATAAACAATTGTTTTTTTCAAAGTAAAAGGCATAGCCCGTTAAATTCTATTTAATGGGGATGTCATATAATTGAATTGATTTATTCTAAGTATTTAATGAAATTCGCAAATTAAATTAATTAAATTAAGTTATCCTTTATAATTACCCTGGGATATCCATAGGATATAAAAATGGTACCACTATCCTGCAATTACCCTTACCCTCATGGTATCTGTGGCACCCAATACCCTTTCCCTGAGGGGTAAATATTTACCAAAAAATTATATATACCCTTACCCGGAAAGTAAATATTTTCAGAAAATAGATTATACCTTTACCCTGAGGATAAGTTTGATCCCCAAAATTATATACCGTAGTACCTTGGCAATTTCGACATAAATCATAATATTTCAAAGGTTGTTGAAAATTTTGGAAATTGATTTTTATCAATTAAATAATTTTTTGAATGATAATAAAGCATCTTTGGGAATATTCTATATATTGAAATGAAATTCTTAAAATAAAATAAATATTCGACAGATGATTGTTGAGCTTGCCAAGGTACTACAGTATATCCTTACCCTCAGGGTAGGAAAAATCGATATACCCTCCCAACACTGGTCACATCCACTCATACCCCTTTCCATGCACCACCGTGGAATGGGACCCGTCCGGTGGTTTCCACTGGCACTTTTGTACGTGTGTGACTAAAAAAATCTTCTTCCTCGCACCCTTGAGTTTCCTTATTTTCCCGCACTTGACTGTATCTGTAGGCACCTCTTCCTATTGTACAGAATGTGATCGTCCTCCTCCACACGCAACGAAAATTTATGGATTTCAACTTTGAGATGTCAGCTTTCACTACAATGGTTTCCGCGACTTCTGCAGTGGTCACTAGATTGCAACTTGCTTCAGCCACCACGTTTGATGATCACATACGACTACACACTCTAGTAACAGCCTGAAAGCGAGCAAGACAAATGGGATCACAAGCAATTGCAGTGCTTTAGAGACGAACACGTGCTTATTTCAACAATCATTAAAGGCAATTTCAACAAGGTTTAAATTTTTGGGTCATCTTTTGGTCCGTGGTGTATCAAACCCCGATCTATTCATTGGTGGGATCAATTTGCAGATATTGTGATGAGGGAAGATGAAGAGAGATTTCGGAAAATGCTTAGAGTGACAGTACCCACATTTAATTATTTGTGTGATATTCGTGGCAATGACCTCATATGAAATCCGTCTGCTGATTTGCAAAACATCAAAGGGAGAAAACTGTCAATTGCCAAACAAGTAGCATTATCTCTACGAAGGTTTGCAATATGTGATTCTTTTCTCAATATAGGGGAAATGTTTGGTGTGGCTGAATCCACTGCCAACAAAAATGTGCATAGATTCACGAAGGCCATAATCAAAAGAGCCCACGACCACCTGCAGTGGCCTGGCCAGGATGCCCTCTGTTTTGTGAAAGTTGGCTTTGAAAAAATGCATGGTTATATTCCACAATGTTGAGGAGCTATCAACTACACCCACATCTTGTTTGACCTACCAGACAATAAAAAAGGGACTGATTGGTTTAATAGGGATCATAATTATTCAATGATTGCATAAGCTGTTGTCGACTCCAACATGCATTTTCTGGATGTATTTGTCGGCTTCCCTGGTTTTGTCTATGATTCCCGTGTGTTGACGAGGTCTGATTTCTACTTCCAAATCGAGAATGACCAACGGCTGAATGGTTCATTGAGAAAATTCCGTAGTATGGTGCAATGTCTTCAATCCAGATCCAGGACCATGCTTCACCCAATCTGTATGTTTTGCTGCTTGCAAGACCATGACCTCGTTCACGGTCCATGGACCCTTCTTATAACAGTGATCGGGAATATTACTGTGTTGGGACCAAACTTTGTGCTTTCCTTATCTAGAGGAGAATACACATCTTCTGTTTCTTGTCCTAAATTATCTTCAAGAAGAGCTTGCACTGTTGCTACGCGCTACTCTGCGAAAACTAAAAAAAAAACCATGGCGGCAAAAGACTATGTGTGTACGTTTGGCGCGAAAATGTGAGAAAAATGACATATTTAGCAAGTCATACAAGAAAAAATACTGGCTAGTATAGGTCAACCATGGAGAACGGGACCCGTACGCCCAACGCCTCACCAAAAGTGAGGGCTCCGTTGCACGAAACCCGACCAGACCCTGCACGGGTCTCGATATCCATGGAAGTACATGGAACGAGGTGCCTGGAGGACCCATTGACTCCATTCTGATGAGGAGTTCGAGCTTGCGTCAATTGCCTCAAAATCCCGTGCTGATCCAAATAGTCTTGAAATTGCTTGGATAGAAATTCACCCCATTTGTCCGTACGAAGGGTTTTGATGTGTTTGCCGGTTAGATTCTCTATCATTGTCTTTAGCAACACAAACTTTGAAAAAAATTCACTAGAGCTTGGATCGCAAGAAATAAGTCCAGGTACATCTGCTGAAATCATCGGTGAAGGTTATTAAATATATTTTTCCTCTAAGAGATATAACTGGAAGTGGGCCACAAACATCTGAATGAATCAAAGCAAAGATTTCACTTGTTCTTGAAGTACTTGACTTCGGGTATCTCTCTCGATGTTGTTTCTCTTTATGACATCCTTCACATCAAACAGTAATCAAGGGTAGTTTTGGAACACCCGATGCTTCATCTTTGACACATATGTGATGAATTCCTTGATAGCTTAAATGACCAAGTCTCATGTGCCAAAGATTTGCGAGAGTAGTTACTTCAATTGCATTGATCTCAACAGATGAACTTGATGGAGAGTAGGCTTGAAGTCTGTATAAACCACTGGATGGTTCTCTGATCCTTGTGGCTATGATTGTGGTTTTTACCTTTAAAGAGATACCAACATCTAGTGGAGTTGAAAACTGCAATTACACCGTTGTTAGTAAGTGCACCGACAGAGAGTAAATTTTTGTGAGACCTGGAACATATAAGACATCAGAAATTTTCTTTATTTCTCAAGTTGGGAATTGAAACATAACGTCTTATTTTCCCTCTACAACATGGCTTCAATAGCCTCCAGTTGACTTGACCCTCTGAGATTCTACAAATGCATGAATATGCTCCAAGACATTTGGGCTGCCAGTAACATGTTTACTAATTCCCGAGTCAATGTACCAGGGATCACCAGTCTCAAACAAGAGAGCTGTCAGGGTTTCTTCAATAACATCTGCCGCTAGTGCAGCGACTTCGGTGGAGTCATTTTGATCTTCTCCTTTGTATGAAGTTTCCAACGGATGACCTTCAGAAGAGACCAAATGAGTCTGTTTCTCCTCGTTGAGAAGATGGAACTTTGCTCTGCAGTCCTTAGCCTTGTTCCACGACAAGTTCCACGATGAGTTTTATTTTGGAAGCGACTCTCCTCTAGATAAAACCTCTCACTGAGCTCTTCTAGAGTTGGAAGGTCCCGCTCGCTAGAAACAACTCTAACGAAAGTCTCATAACTCTCCGGGAGAGCATTAATAATTTATTCTACCACAATATTATCGTCAGGAGTCTCACCAAATTCTGCCAATTGGTTGAGTAGATCCCTGACGTGTTACATGAACGCAACAATACTTGTCCCCTCTTCCATTCGCAAGTTGGTGAACCTGCTATGAACCATCAATCTATTCGCATTGTTCTGATTCCATAAAAGGCCTTGAGAGTGACATCCCAACATGATTTCCCCATGATCCCGAGAGTTCAGAATGTATGGCACCACCTGATCCTTCACTGATAGTTTTATGATGGACATGACATTTTTTATTTTTTATTTTTCCGCCTCCTCATTCGTTCTCTCTCTTTGCCGCAAGCGTCGGCGCGTCGGCGCCCGCTCACGTGCATAGGCGCCCCAACACCTTCTCCACCATGTCATCGTCCAAACGACAACGGACTGGGAACGAAGATGGGGTCTCACCCTCACCATCGCTTCTCCCTGATACTCTTCTACTCCTTCTTCCTGCCCCAAGCACTCAACATACCTCTCTGTTGCGTCAGTATTCCACTAGGAGTGCAGACATCCAGATCCTACGAGAGCAAGTTGTCATCCTGCAATCCTGTTGCGTCTCAAAAGAGACTCTACAGAATTTATTTGCAGCCAAAGATAGAGACGTGGAGAATTTGTTGGCGGAGGTGGACGTCTTGCGAACTTCCCTTCTGGAGAGCAACACCAAAGTGGAGGGTCTGCTGAAATAGCTCAATTCTACAATAACCACTGCACGTCTCTATAAATTGGAAGGGGAAGTAAGGGCCCTTACAGATAAGGACATTTTAAGTACCCTCACGGCAAGGATCCACCAACAGGTGGAAACGCTAGTTGGAATCTCATAAGGCTATGACATCGTCTATGGCTCAAGAGCTGCAAGCTCATAAGGCGGAGATTCAACAAACAGGAGAACGGGTTACATGGAAGGTAACCCTTAAAGTTTTTTTTTTTTTTTTTTTTTTTTTTTAACCTTCGGTGTCATTCGCATTTTTGAGACAGTCATTCTTATTGTTTTGTTGTTTGCTATTGCCACCATGCCATTTGCAGGGGATTCTATTTTGTGAGCTCATACGTTTTGGGTCGTCCATCACTACAGACTCACCAATTTTGTAGGTTGTGTTTCGTGGTCTACACAATAGAGCTCCTGGTTATTGTGCATTGAAGATGGTATTAGGGCTGACATTGGAGCATGTTTAGATTTATGTGTCTGCCATCTGGAGCCATTAATACGCGCTTCATGCTCATTTTTGTGTAGGTTTAGGCTTATATTCATTGGGGTGACTTATGTGGTGTGTTTAGGGATTTCATGGCTCCAAAGTAAAAGGCGGTTGCTGTAGCTAAGCCACAAACACCTCCAGCCGAGCATGCAACTGTAGTCAATCTATGGTCTTATCAGATATTATATACGTGCATGAACTTCATGCATTATTCCTAGGGTTCTCTATGTTATGCGTTGTTTTGCCTTTTTGCAATAAGAATATTTTTGGATGTATTAACGATGTTGATATTCGTTTCATTTTCAATATGAATTTGTTTGATTTTATCAATGTGTAATTATAATATATTAATAGATCTATATTGAGAATCTAATTGCAGTTTTTGCTTCTTTGTTGTTGCTCTATAATATGATATATTGCAATGCTTATGGACATTTCTATAGAGCCATACAAAATTTGGAAGAGCATATAATAACTTTTGTAATGCAAGTATTGTGCACTTGTTCTATATCGTCTTACACAGAACATTGCTGATAAGAAGAGAAATTTCATTAAGGTCAACATATCTACATATACGCGATATAGATTGGTTGTCGTGAATGCAAGTGTAGTACATATATATGTCATCTTCTACAAGCTACATTGGAGTATAAGCGTGCACATTCTAGCAATGTTGTTCTACAAATTATCCACCTCTTCGACACTACCTCCATATAAGTAAACCACTTCTTAGTGAACTGCAAACGTGTGTTGGGTAAAATATAAATATTTTGTTTATCTACCCAAAATCAAGGCACATTGCAATTCTAAGCGATTGGGGTACCATAAATAAATTACAATCCTAAACTTTACACATACCATAAACACAAAGTTTTAAAGAAAATATACCTCAATTGCCTTCCCACCACCTATATCTAGAAAAACAAGTCAATATACTAGAGTTATCCATTAAGTGAAAGGGATGGAGGGTATGTTTGGCCAGTTTGGCTAGAAGACAGGCTGAAGTGCAATAAATGTTAAAAGAGCATGCCTGCAAAATAGAAGGGGAAAAAAAAAAACCAAACTCAAAATAGTACCGGTATGAGCATAAAACGCGTGTTATTCTTTATTTGTTTTTTAGCATTTCTCTCCAAGTACGTGACGGGGCGTGGCGTGGCGAGGCGTAGAACAAAGTGAGCATGGAGGCTGGGGCGGGGCCCACGCTGACATAATATGCGCACTTTGGCATAGGCCCCGCGCGCGCTGGGGCAGGCTCATCCGTCCCTAATTCCTCTCAGGGTTGTGAATCTAGACGTGACGTGGCGCTGACACATCAGCGTCACGTCAAGTCCAAACCGGACGTTAGTAAGTGTAAATAATTTTTTTTTCATCTTTATTATTGACTATTTATCATGCATACCGAGGTGACGGACCAAGTGGACTAACCACGTGAATAAAATTTTATTGTATTTAAAGAATAAAAAATAAAAATATATGAAACCGCCAATATTGGCGGTCACAAAAATTTGATTTTTTTAATGCATGCGACCGTCCGTATTTGTGATCGCTTGCATTTAAATAAATGAAAAAAAAATGCGACCGTGGTTAATGAATAAAATTTTAAATTTGTTTTAAAATAACAGATTTTTTAATTAAAAAATGACCAATTGACGGTCGTTCGCATTTTATAAAATAACAAAAGCATGTGATTGTCAATATTGGCGGTTGCAAGTATTTGTAAAAATGAGAAAAAACATGTGACGGCCAATATTGACGGCTGATCATATTGTTTTTCTCGCATTTGTTCTTAAAACAACACGCGCGACCGCCAATATTGGCGATTGCATGCATATCAAAAAAAAAAAAAACATGCGACCGGCTTTCAATTTTGAATAATTGGATCTTTGAGTCCCACGTATGGGCCAGACAGCGCATGGACAAACGCAGGGTCGTCCCCGCCTTCCCCCGCGACCACCCGGCAAGTCTACTCACGAGTCTGGGTCTGCTGGGGTCCAACTTTAGGGTCCACTCGAGGGTCCGGGTCTGCTCAGGACTTACGAAATTTCCTGGAAAACTCGCACCTAAAAAGGACTGTCATTAATGCACATGCAACGCCATCCAAAGTTGAACGCGCAACGTCATAAATATCAATCAATGCTCCCAACCACCACACTACCTGTTGTTTGCTGCTACACCAACGATTTTTTTTATCTCTTAACGTAGAAAAACAGCCGCAGTCAGCCTTAACGTGGTCTAGGATGATGAACCCACCTTCGGGTCAGGACCTACGGACCCTACCTCGCGGCAGACCTTTACCTGGCGGACCCTGGCCGGATCATAGGTCGCGGCGGGGCCACCCAAAACCACCCCTCGTCTGTACGTGGGGCCCGCTGTCTAGCCCACACGTGAGACTTAAAGACCCAATTATTCAACAAATTATAAGAAGCCATGCGACCGCCCATATTGGAGGTCGCATACATTAAAAAAATTTAAAAAAACATACGACCACCAATATTGGCGGTCGCACGCATTTAAGTAAAAAAATAAAATTTAGCATGTAACCGCCAATATTGGTAGTCATACGCATTAAATTATTAAAAAAAATGAGAAAAATATGCGACCGTCAATATTGACGGTCGCAAAAATTAGAAAAAATAGACAAAACATGCGGCCGCCAATAATGGTGGTCGCATGCATTTTGTTAAATTGGTTCCCAAACAAATAACAGAATATAGAAACAATACTTCTTCCTATTTATTCGCGGTCGTACCTAATGTAAATATATACAACTGCCCATTTTTGGCTGTCGCACCTATTCTGTTACTGTCATAAATATATGACCGGTCGGTGATATTTGTCGATTCATATTTTTTATTTTTTATTTATTTTTCATTAGTTACCCGTCACCGTGTCTGCGACGGCGCTGCTTAATGACATATTTTATCTTTAGGATATTTGCAGGATTGGGTATCTCAAAATCGACAGATGTTGAGTCTACGAAAGTCCATTGGGAGAAATAAATAAATAAATAAAATTCATCATATATATTTAAAAAAATAGATATTAGTATACCTAATATTTTTAATAAAGAGCCCACCTCAAAATATTGAAGACATTGTTTACTAGTCTATTAATTTTTAATTTAAAAATGTCAAAACTTAGAGTTTACAACCACTTGTCCATATACCACCTGACGTCTCTAGATTATAGATTTGTATGTTAGTAAAAGATGACATCCCGAAAACCCAAAAGATAACATGTTATGGACAATTTATTTCTTATGTATAAAATAATCCATTGCTCTCGATACCTAAGATAACTAGTCCATATAAAAGTGGATTTGGATTGGTTTTAAAAATGGCACTAGTAGTATATTTTTTTTTGTGCCATTATATGAGTGTAGATAATAATTTTTTAGTCCATAAGATTTTATATGTAACATCTGCATTCCATAGTATTATTAATCAACTTCAAAAGTCCATAGCTCTCTGGTACATGATTGTTTTTGCAATCTAACAATTGGTACACATACCAAGTATTGAAGTTAGAAACCCTACGCCATATAAATTTAGATGAAATATTGAGTTGTTAAGCAAATATGGGTAAAACCATGAAGGAAGGTCAATGTAGAAACTGCATATTACACAAAAACTGAGATATCCAATTCTGCAAATACCCTTTAATTTTTTTTAACTAGTATAAATCCTAAATGTGACGTGGTAGGTCTGATGCAACCAACGTGACATTAATAACCAAACTTTATTGTATTTGCTATAACTTGGGCGTAGGTATTTTTGCCAATGTCTCTTCTATAAGGCTCTCTGCAATGACTCGTAAACGGTGCTGGAATTGAGAAGAGGTTTCACCATACTACATTTAAGAATCCATGAGCAGCCCCATGAACGAAACATCACATGTCAGAAATGTCTTTTGACTTGGAATAGGTATTATGTTTGCTTCGGTGTAGGCTCGAAAACATGGCTCATGGCTCATGGCTTGTCTGCTCATCGCTCATGGAAAATGCAGACCCTGGAATGTGTAGTGATGACCATGTAGATCGCTGAGAAAAGTGTTCACTATGAGCAAGACAACGAGACAGGGAAATACCCTTGTTTGATTTGTGCCAAAGGGCCTAAGATAGGCTACAGCAAGAAAAATAGTTTCAATTATCATCTTGCTCGTGATGGTCATATGGTGTAGTTGTCTGTTAGCAAATCTGGGAGGCCTAGAGTGAGATTTGACACACCTCTAGAACCTGAGAAGAGTCGGAGAAATAACATCCGTGCAATGGCAGATCCTGTTAAACTACCTGAAATTATAAAACTCACAAACACACATTGTCAGTAACGTTCTGATTTAGAAAGCAAGTACAACCTCAATATGTTCAGACAAATTAGGAATGAAATATTGGTTCAATGTTCCAAAGATTTACCCTTAAAAAAGGTTACAAAATTTAAATATAGATACAAACCGTAACCTAACGACATTTTCACAAGAGTAAAAGAGGTCCACTTATAGGTTTAATCTCGTCGTTTGCAGCACAATATTACACTCCCAAATGCCCAATAATATCTAGTACTATATACAGTAGCGCTGGCTGGAATCCCACATGAAACAACAAATGACATCATTTGTTGAATTTTAGTAGGTGACCATATCGACATTCTTTACTTATTGTCTTTGGTTATGCTCATCCCTTAATGGGGGTTATGGTAACATGACATAAGCATACATAAAAGCTAGGAATTCATCAACCGCATCTTCGAACTCGCTGTATATATTCATGTCGTGGTCATGATTGAATGGATGATTTACAGATATTTTAATGGCAAGTTTTTTTTCACAAGCTGCCTAAACCAAAATTGCAGCCACGGACGCATCACTTTATTGGCCAACTGTGTTGCTACCTTTCTCATTTATCTTGTTTGAGTGGAGAGATTAACAACATCGTATATGAAATTACCGTTCTTTCGTACTAAAGTCTCTTTTCCATTAAATTTGGCAAATGATACCCTTGAAGGAGTTCCACAGAATATCAACCCTCCCAGATTGAGTCATGGTGTGTCAAATTAAGGTATGAACCTGGGTGTGAAATTTCATAATACACAGAAATAATAATTTGGTTATATAAAATTTAATGATATTTAAAGTCCAGGCAAAAACATGTACTAGGGATGAGTCCAACATTATGATGAGAGATGTATTCAATAATTTTTCCTTGTTATTGCTATCTGGGCCACCAGATGAAATAGAACAGAAAATGACATAGATGGCAAGGAATGAA
Organism: Takakia lepidozioides; assembly: GCA_030704615.1. Taxonomy (NCBI): domain Eukaryota; kingdom Viridiplantae; phylum Streptophyta; class Takakiopsida; order Takakiales; family Takakiaceae; genus Takakia; species Takakia lepidozioides. The sequence continues at coordinate 58,317,904 of CM060733.1, forward strand.
TCCTACCATCACATAAGGCTCATCCAAAATTGGTACTTACACTTAAATATGAGGTGATATAATACTCAAACAAACGCACAATTTGAGAAGCTCAGTCCGTTCTCAAGACTTTTCTACTGGGCGAAAAGACTTATAATTACCATTCTTTTATGATTGCAAATTAGATCCCTCAATCAGGGAACCGCACATAAAGTGTATGATATAACAATTACCAATTAGAGTGCAAGGGAAAAAGATAATGGCAAGAAAGATTACCTTCCACGGGTGTCAGAAACCACATTTTGAAGCTTGTTCTGGCATATCCGCAAGACTTTGACATGGTTTCTCTACAAATAGAACAAAAACAACTAAGACAAAATCATAGTTTTTTTTGCCTCATAGATCACCTTTTATTTACCCATGAGAATTTGACCTAAGTATAACAAGTTTTTCCAATGGGACATCATGTGTCGGGCTTGTCTGTGGAGTTCACAATAATGCTTGAAAGAATAACAATTGCAGCACATCTTAGGAATTGTAAGGACATAACTCACTAGAGTGCATTCGTCATATTCTTGTGGCCATAGATCAGAGGGGATTTGAAACATAGAACCCAGGGACCTTAATTTTGTGGAAGCAAAATTACTCTAAATACTATGATAACTACAATAATGGATTGGTAGCTTGCATGCTCCACAAAGGGACTGTTGTTTAACATGAAGGGAAAATATATAAAGATCTCTTAAACAACAACATGAAGTCCAAGAAACTCCCAAGCTCTTTCTCTCTTGGTTGATTGCTTCCATGTGTCATAAGTGAAATTTTTTGTCATGTTGAAAGCTAAGATTTTGATGGAATCATTTCGATATTATAACATTGGTATGACATTGGTTCAAGCAAAGAAAGTCCATGGTGGACGATCTGAACCGTAATCGTTGGCTGGTCGCTGCTCATTGCAGGCTAGATTTCGCAGCTCCCTCCACGTGTGTTACCTCTTGTAGTCTCTTCCTCTCTTACTCTACTCTTACTCACTCTTACTCTCATCTTCGATAGTTGGAGCACAAATGCAAGATGTTTAATTCTTGATGGCTGCCCAATGTGTCACATTTCTCTCTATCTTATGAGCTCTTCTAGAATGTACAACATACATATGTCAACTTCTTATGCGTCATATACCAAGCTTCACCTACTCTCATGGGATGGAATGACTCTCGTCTCATCTAATTTAATGTTCTGTAGTACAAAGGTTTTGCAATACATCACATCCATGCCCTATTACGTCCAGCTCCACATAGTTGTTAACTACGGACTAAAGATCGAGGACAACAGACCTCATCCGTTGTTCTTTGGGGTCATGACCTTTGATAGTAGACAAGACACACCAGCGAGCATAGCTCGTAGGGGTACATATATTGTCATGCCCTTCCTCTCATAGCCCATTAAATTTGGGGAATTTTGTTTTCATTGGCAATTTCCATGTGATTTGAAAAATAATTCGGATGTAGTTCAATTTTGATAGAGAGAGCACATAATCTTATCACCTTTTGTCAAATGTGATATGATCTTCCTCACTTTCCCTTGGGCGGTGTACCTCCTGGCGAGGTTACTATGAAAGAGATTATTTTCTCTTCTAACTAAAAATAAATAAAAATGCCTAAGTTGTGACTGGTCGGTCCCGAGTGTTTCCCTTTAAACCAAAAAACATGGTGATTCAGAAGATTTTCACTATAGGTATGCAAGTCTAGAGGTCGGGGTACTAAGAACAGAGATTGATTGCCTTCAATCCAACGTTAGAATCTGGGATATGCAATGGTGGATTTGTGCATTTCTCTTTTTGCATTTATTGCCCATGGTAGTTGGGTATCCAAGCATATGGTACTAGGCAGCTCCAGAACAATCCAAGGCTCCAGCTGTGACTCTAGAGGTGTATCCCAACTCTTTATGGTCGGTGGGGAAACTATTAAGTTGGAATAGTGGGAAAACTATGACAATATATGATAGGCCCAGAAGATGTGCTAGCTCATGCACTCAAAACTTATTACAATGAGCACAAATACTCACAAATGTGGTCTCAGTTAGAAGACGCGTATAATTTGTCCTCCAATGTGCCACGAGTTCTTTTAGATATGTCAAAATCTTATCAATTTTACCATGCTACAAAAGTGGGTTGTTACCGTTATTTCATAATAACGGTACGGATTTGTAAGATCTGATGGAAATGTATGGTTAGGTGCAGATGCTCAATAATATTGCGCGCAATTTCTTTGATGCTTTTGCATGCCAATAATGCGTGCAATATGCGGAGTTTGCAAATGATGTCCAAAACAATGTTGTGCTTGCTGCTGCTGTTTCGCTACTTCAAACTACAATCATGTCCACTCATATTCCAGATTTATCTTTTTAAAAAACAACATATTACATCAAAACATTTCATGTTTTGTCCATACCCTTAATCCCAATAGTGGCTCTTAATTATGCTTGCTATGGCCAAGTCTTCTCTCTCAATCCAAGTATTATCTGCAAAATTGCAAAAATTTGAACCCAAGCCCACAAAAGCATATACCTAGCTTGCGGATCCTTGAAAACTCACATACTGTATAGAAAGTGAGCAATCTGGGTACGTTATGTAAATTAAAAAAACGTAATTCCATAGTAGAAGTTGGGAGAAAGTTATTGGAAGACAAAAATAGTCAGTTGTTGTTTTGGGCAGTTTCTTTATCAGATTCCTTTTCCAAACCTTTTTTTGGGAGCGTCACATTATGCAGCAACAACCAAACATTTTTTAGTTGTGGATTTTTGGTAATGCTATTTGGGGAGGCGATTCACTGAAGGATGGGCAGCCAAAAATTTCAGTTGTTATTTTGCTACATGTCTAATCCATAAAAAATTGCAAGGGTATATATGTATATATATATTGCAAGGGGAAGTGGATATGTGGGCCCTTCATGCTGGTACGACGTAAAGGGAGCACATTCCATGTGTTGGACACTTGTAACCCGTGCAGCCGTGCAGCACAACCCTCCCCTGAATGTGAGGCATTGGCTGACCGGCCCCATGACCTGCCCTAGCAAGTCAAAAATATTGATCCCCCCTTCTAAAAATGTCTCATTCAAGTTCCACGCCATTCTCCTAATCCTCTTCTAGGGGGTCAGCCAGTGAAAAATCACCTACAAAACTGGCTAGAAATTTCCTTCAGAACAGCTGCCCTGCCCCTATTCTATACAAAACGGGTTTGGAGAACATGGAATCATCCCCAAAATAATCAATGAATGGGACACGTCAACCTCGTCTCGGTTCACCTGCAAAATGACCCTCATTTACGCTGACTCAAATGTGGTGGGGACAGGGCGGAGACTCTTCCCGTCTTTCTTTACTGATGAAATTTGTTGGAACTGATGGATGAGATTTCCCCCTGTCCACGACTTTTCATTCAACCACAAAAGCTCCCAACTGCCGTAGTGGGATAGCCGGTTAGGCAGAAATTAATTCAAAAAAAAAAGTGCCTAATCAAAATAAATTATTCTTGACAAGAGTGCCTAGTTTACAAAAATTTCTCTAAAAGTGCATATGGTATAAAAACTTGAATTTAAATTAGAAAAACGAATCTAAAAATGATATTCATTTAAAAGGTCATCCATGGACTCAGTTTCCAATATTCATCCATGGCAGCGGCTGAGTTTTCATTTAAAACGTCATCCATGGACTCAGTTTCAAATTTTCATCCATGGCAACAGCTGTATTTTTATATTTTTGTGTTTTGTTTTTTAAAAATTATGAAAGGGATACACCTACCTGGGAGCGACAGCTCACAAATCAGGCCCCTTGATAGAGAGAGGAGAAAATAACCTCTCAGTAACCTCGCTGTAAGGCTTTCAGCTGCAACACCGCACAGGGGAGGGGGAGCAGAGCCTACCACACCCGTCACAAGTAGCAGGATTTGACCCCAGGGTCATCCGGATGGCACTCAATGCACTTTACCAACTGAGCTACTGACTGTTGGAGTGTTTATATTTTGTGATCATTTTTATTTTTAGTTGCCTAATTTGAAAAAATTAAACATCCAAGATGCCTAATTTTTTAAAAAATTCTCAAAAGTGCCTAACTGTCGAATGGCCCCAAAAAATAATTATTAGGCAGGCAAGTGCCTAACCGGCTATCCCTAGGGTACAAATGTAATCGTGTATTGCGCTCTACATCCATCCAGCAGATGTGGGTCCGTCCAAAAGTGAGTGCAGGAGCAGGCCATGTGGCACAGCTCGCGCTGCTCGTGGCATCGTGTAAGTAATGTTTCATTATCTTTGGATGATCTTGTCGTGCCTTATTTTAGTAGTCACGCTCTCTGCGTTTTTCACTGTTACTGGACCTTGCTTGGATCATCTTGGGGATGGCGAGAGCGATGGAGACAGAGACAGACAGGGAGGGATAGCATGCACAAAGGTAGAGTGTGAGTGTGAGTGTGGTGATGGAGGATGGAGCAATTCTGCTCCTGCTCCCACAAAGTCCGAGACCATCGCCATTAATATAGTAGGGAAGATGCTGAGGCAGCTTCCATTGAGAGAGATGACAAAAGACGAAAAGGCGAATGGTAACTAGATGCATACACAAGAGCCAAGAGCGTAAAGGCGGACACGGAATCTCAGACAGACACGGAGTAGCCAGGACTCGGGAATCTGCAAAAGATGGGGATTATAGGTGCGCTGTTGAAGCATCCGGAAGACTTGCTCGCTCTGTTGAAGCTGAAGATGGCATCAGTGGCGGCCAGTGGAGCCATTCCGTCGGATCCTAACTTGGCATTCTGCTACCAGATGTTGAGACGCGTCTCTCGCGGGTTCTCAGTTGTGATCCAGCAGCTCGACCCTGGTCTACGCAATGCGGTTGGTCCTTTCGTTCTGAACTTGTGCCACTCTATACTTCAAATTCTAAATTTTTCTTTATTGTCTTTCAATTGATTGTCTTTAGTATGTGATCTCAATTTTGAAATTCGATGAATTGATTCTGAAATCGGTGATGAAAACACATGTCCGATGGTGGATTGGACAGCTCCCCTCTGGTGGTGCAGTTTCATAAAAGTTAGTGCCGACGAGAAGTTGGAGTGCTACTACGGACGATCAATGGAAAGTAACCTGGCATGTGCCTTGTTCAAAGACATGCATCTCTAACAGTTTGGGGTTGCCCTGTTTCGGCACTAGTGAGAGCAAGTTCAATCACAGCCGAGAGCATCAAGATCCTTCTTTCCGGTGTGATGCTAATGGCAGACCGAAACTAAAACATGATATCTTGGAACCAGTATATAAGCCACTCTCCTGTCAACGTGTGTTCCAGTGATGCCAGAGTAATTCTTGGTCATAGTTTTGATGATGATTATTATGAAGGTTTGCTGAGGAGCAGACTTGTACGAAGGGGCTTATTTTTCCATCTTTGTATTAGTGCCTCTACTGAAAGTGGATTTTCACCAATAATTATGCAGGCTTGCGTCTTTTACCTGGTGGTGCGGGCGCTTAATGCAGTTGGTGAGCTTTTGTTTCCTTTCATTTGAAATTAGAATTCCCTTGACTTTTGCAAAACACACTCACTGGGCTTGCTACATGTCATTCCAGTCAAATGCATAGAGGAGGTTGGGCAGTTATGGTCCTTAGCTTTGCATGTGCTTGTTGCAATCACAAATCAGCAACACCTAGTTCTATTCGATGTATCACGCAGGGTTACCTGTGAATGTGGTATGACAGTTGAGAGCCGAGTCCCCATTGGATACCAAAAACAACTCAGCTGACAGCTTCTGTATTGCTTCCATCCAGGCGATGCAATAGTTTACAGTGGATTTGAGTGCAGATTTTGAAGAGCTGGCTTTTAAAAGCATGATGCTGATGTTAGTGCTGCTACTGTACAAGTGGCTGTGTTTGCATTGCCAGTCCCTTAATTACAGGACATTGGGTACCACCTGGTTTATACAATAAAGAGAGGTGGAGGAGAGATATGGAAGTAGGCGTAGATGATAACACTCTAGGCCTCCAATATTGCAACCTCATTTATGAGGGTGCTCTTGTGTTCTAGAGTGCTCTTTACGAAAGCACTTAAAGCAGCAAGAAATGTTAGAGCTTTGGTCGTTGTCCTGAGACCTTGAAAACAGAGCAGAAAGATGTGCAGTGGTCTTTCCAATGCTTGTGAAGAGCTCCTCTCATTTTTAAAAAGAGGAACTATGAGAGAGACAGAATGTGCTCTTAAATGTTGTTTGCCTCGAGATTTTCAAAGTTGGTAAACAGAGGTACAGGAAATTCCCTTGATGGGACTGAAGAGGGCGTCTCTCTGGTGAGAGTACCCTGGACAAAGAATCAGAGTGAGAGAGAGAGAGAGAGAGAGAGAGAGAGAGAGAGAGAGATTTGGCCTAAAAGGAAGGGATGTTGCATGAACAGAGGATGACATCAGCATTCCAGTGGATGCCAAGGTGCCGATTCTGAAGGAGTTTCACAAACACATCAATGATCCGTCATGGCATTTCTCCTGTAAGCTTCAACTAAACTTTCACTCAGTAATATGATTCAGGGATATGTACTGTACCATCAACAATTTTGATTGGGATGAATGAAATGAAGTGAAAAGTAAGCGATAAGCATGTACAAGAGAGTCTGTTGGCCCATAGGTCTTGGATAAAGCAATCCTGGACACCACAAACACCTTAGCCTTACTGAGATATACTATCTCTGGAATTTTTACAACAACTCACAGCAGCTGCAATCATATGACTAAGCATGGTTGTGTCTGTTTATGGATGTGAGGGTAGGCGGGATGAATGACTACAAGGATTTAATGGATAAATTCCATTTTGTATCCCATGCCTTGTTAGGCCTTCCCAAAGGGTGTGTTTCCTTACCTATGCTCCTATCCATGTACGTGTCTGTCTAGTATGAGCACCTTGGTTACTGATGTAGAGCCAAAAAGAGATTCCAGAGAGGCACTACAAGGTTCAAAGTATGTTATGTATACCTACACGACAGTGACTCACAAGTCCACAATCAAGTTCACAATCCTTTGCCACTACACTAAAGAGGCAATTTCCTAGGCTCAACGTAGAAGATGATTTAATGGCAATGATCCAGTCTGCAGATGAGATTAGGCTTTGGGCCTAATAAACAACAATGCCTGGCAAGTTTAAACAGCAGTGTCATACGTGACCACCTTGCAAGCCCTTAGATTAAAAATTAAGGGGGGCGACCATATTTTTGTTATTGATTTCTCCTTGTTCAGAAAGAGCAAAATTGAAAGTTACATCTAAGCAGACAGAAGATTCTAAAATTGGTGTGCAGATACCAAGAAGTGATTGAAGAAATTGCAGAACGCATGGGAGATGGGATGGCTATTTTCATTGCTTCTGAGGTAGGTCTCTTTTCTTTCAATTGTACCTCTACTGCAATTGCCCCATGTACCTGTAAAAAGAGGTAAAAGAAGGACGCTGACTGGAAACAGCATAATCATGGGACCTCCATTCTGTATATGAGAAAGCTTAATCTGCTGATGAGTCTGTTTACAGGGATGAGAATTCGCCTCAGAGTAGAATGATGAGGTTTCTTACTGCACTCCTGCTATATCCTCTAGATGGAAATCGATTCGACAAATGTGTCTGGTTGCACTGCCAGAGAAGAACGAAAGAATGAAACTTCACAATATACACCGGGGCCCACAGAGTGAGAGAGAGCCAGAATTAAAGACAGTTAATAACTCCACCAGGAGAGCAAGAAAGCAGAAAAAGACATCATCTATGGGATTACCTGAGGGCCAAATAAATGGGAGATGGAAAGAATGAGAGAGCAACTTTATAACGTCTGTGGGAAGTTCAAAGAGCTTATGGTACAACAGAAAGCAATAAACATGAAATTGGGTCCTCAACAAGCAGCCTAAAAACTCGGATTCAACATGAGAGATTCTCTGAAGAGATGGAGAGGGGGAGAGTTATTATGTGTACAGGGGGTTCCAAGGGCTAACAAAAGAGAAATAAAATGAAATGGTACTTTATAACGTCCGTGGAAAGCTCCTAGAGCTTATGGGACAAAATGGAAGAAAATATGAGAGAGGAAACAAAACCAGAGCCAAAAATAAAACTATTGCTTGAGAGAGGAGAGGAAGAAAGCAAAAAAGAAATATTATAATCTCTGCAGGAGCCAAAAACCTTGTGGGACATGCAGTATATGGAAGAACAATGAAGAAAACCGCTGAAGAGCAAGTGGAGGAGACAAAGAAGAAATAATTTAAATAGCTTATAAGAGCATTTCCTACCTTCTGCTCTAAATTCTGTTTTGTCCATGGCAGCCCCAGAGGACCATGGGACACGATAGAACAGTGAGGGAGAGAGAAGGTGCTGGTTTCAAGGCATTTTTACTATATGATTGTACAGGTGGAGACAGTAGCCGACTACGACGAGTATTGTCACTATGTGGCGGGGCTTGTAGGGTTGGGTCAATCGCGTCTTTTTTACGCCGGAGGTCTTGAAGATTTTGCTCCTGACATTCTTTCCAACTCCATGGGATTATTTATCCAGGTACTGCCTGGAAGTCTCTCTTACTTGTATAAAGAGTCATGCAATGCATTTGTTTCAGTTCACATTTTTCATACTGCTGGCTGATGTAAGCCAAATAGAAGGCTGAGTGGTCAATCCTTTTCTTCCAAGATGCACTGGACAAAATAAAGGCCAAATCATTTTGACAGCAGTTACGTTCTGCAAACTTTATGTAATCCTCCACTTTTATGGACTCGGACCATGCTGGAAGGTGATGGCAGAAGGTTCACCGCCAACAACCTCTCTACATCATTCACCAGTCCAGGTTGATCAAAAGTGGCTTGAAAGGGGTGACTTCTTGATATACACCTGGGCCTTTATAGGACAATTTTACGGTCTGAATGAGGCCAGCATTCAGCTAGTGCTGACTGTGGTTTCCTGCTTGATTATCTCACAGGTAGCTTTTTAAAGCCAGATTTTGGTGGTTTCACATTTATTGTTAGACTCCTTCACAATTATATTAAGGCACAATGGGGTTTGATGCTTTCTTCTGCTTGCATGGCTTCAGAAAACAAATATCATTAGAGATTACCTGGAAGATATCAACAAATTGCCGGCGCCTCGCATGTTTTGGCCACGTGAAATCTGGGGCAAATATGCAAAGAAACTTGAGGTGGGTGCTTAACAGCCCTTTCTGTCATCCTGACGTCAAGTTTCTTTTTCTTCTTCTTTTCTGTTTCTCATGATCTATTTTGAAGTAGTTCTTGGTTTGTTTGACCCTTGTCCCATGGGCTCTTTTGGTCCTCTGTGGACGTAATAAAGTTTCTCACTTTCTGTCTTTCTCCTCTCCTGTAGTTGTTTCGTATGTCTTGTGGATGGAAGAAATTTTGTTCTTCTTCCTTTTCCTTTTTCTACTTCTTTCTCTGACATCAGAAGAGAACTTATGGAACGTGTGAGGAAATCAGCCAATCTTACAGCAAAACTGCACCTCTTTCTGGAGACATTCTTGGTCCTCCATGACGATAGAATCTTCCGGCCCAATTACCTGCCTGCAGCTCTATCCCCCTCTCTTCCAAGGGCATTAACAACATCTAATGAGTACATTCTTCTAAGGGCATTGGGGAGGTTCAGGGTGGGCTCCCACAGTCTGCAGATAGAGACTGGTAGGTGGGACAACCTTCAATGGGAGGACTGCGTATGCCCCGCTTGTGCTTGGAACAACAGGGGAATCGAAGTGAAGAAGATTTCTTCTTTCACTGCCCTTTTCACTATGAGGTCCGTGGGGGATTCAATTGTCTCTTCCGTGATACCCAATCTCTTATCATTACGAGGATCAAAAGTGCTTGGCAGCTCACTGCATGCGGCATTGACTCGTAGACAATCCCTTGAGCAATAGTTGCTTTTGGGCTGCTTGTGGAGGGGCTTCCTGCGGACGTTGTAAAGTTCCATTTCATTTCATTTCATTTCTCTTATCCCATAAGCTCTTTGAGCTTTCCAAGTACGTTATGAAGTACACCATTTCACTTCATTTCTGACTGCAATCGTAAGCTGCTAAGATTTGATGTTGCCCTGATGGTTCCATTGTGCTTTTGCCCAACCTTGTTTGAAACAAATGAACTATTCACATTTAAGTGGATTAAGGGCAGTATTGTAATCCTCAATAGGGACATGGGGGAGAACCTGGTAACTATTGTGGATTCAGATCCTCATGTGCTGTAGGCAAGTGATTTTACTGTTCCCAATCAATACTCTCCAAACATTGTGCTTGAAGGTGAAGCAGGCTTTAGGCTTGTTCAGGAATGCTTTTTACTCACTATTTGTGTTTGTTACTGTGCTAATGCAGTAGCTGTAGCCTTGCAGGACTTTAAATATGAAGAAAATGCAGAAGCAGCAGTGAAGTGCTTGAATCAGATGATTACAAATGCTCTGTCGCATGCAACTGATTGTCTTCAATACATGGCTGCCATTGATAACCCTGGAAATCTCGTCTTTTGTGCCATTCCACAGGTGAGAGAGAAGAAGCTAGTTATAAACCTGTGCATGTTGTAGCCTTGTAGTCAGAGACCCGCCTTGTCTGTTGATCTAGCAGAAAGAAGGGCAGATGGAAGGGCTTGCATGAAAGGTGAGTACTGATGCTGTAGCCTTCTGGCCTGTCTATTTTGGACAGAGCAGAAGTGGGGCAAAGGGGAAAGGGGAACAAGAGGACAGCAGAATGAGGGTGAGTAATGTTGCTGAAGGCTTGACTTGAGTAGACCTACCCTTGTAGATAAAGTTGGTTTCCAGAATAGCAGCTCTTTACCGCGGTAGTCTGAAGGGACATGAGATGACGTTTCTGTAGCCTTGTGGCTATAGACCCAAATAAGAGGGAACAGCCACTACCTTTGTGAGGAGCTCACTGAAGGAGTTACCTTGATTTTAAACAGTTCGTTCGGGCTTTCCAGATTTCCTCTAGAAAGCCCTTCACACAAGCATCACCTGCTGTGTTTGATCTGCCCAGCAGTAAGACCCCAACAGGACCAGGCTTTAGGCTCAGCTGTGAGATTTTGAATCTGAGAGGGATAAAGAGAGGTCTGGGGGGAGGAAGAACAAGTGGGATAGGATGAAAACGTTCTTGCAGTTTGTTGCCACTGAAAGGGGTTGATCACAGATAATGGCTATGGGTACGCTGGCTATGTGCTACAACAACATCCAAGTCTTCAGACGAGTAGTTGAGATCAGGCGTGGTAAGTGACTACATGAAATGGAGCAGTTGGTTACTTGTTTTATGCACTTTACACTGAAATTTGTGCTCTTGGCCATGAGTGATGTACTCAGGAAACCAATTTTTTCTTATGCTGAAGTACAGATAAGCATGGTTTAACCGGCACTTTACTCCTAGAGACTATTTGTAACTTTCTGTAGTGTAACCTAGCAAAAAGAGATATGAGCTCTTGGAAAACTCTGCACAACATTCGAGTCATGATTAGCGTCAAGTGAATGTAGTCCTAATTATCGAGCATCTTCTTTGGTACGGGGTTGTATGGGGATCAGCCCTCACAATCATACCTAATTTTTCATGATCATGATCTATAAGGTTGGACACATCAAGTCATCGAAGTTCAGAATCAATTACATTTTAACACTATGAGCCAAACAATTGAAACCTGTACAATAGTCACTGATTATCAACTCCTTGGATTGCAGGGCTGACAGCAAAGATATTGGAGGTTAAGACGATGCAAGATGTATATGGAGCTTTTCTTGACTTCTCTTCCATACTGGCTACCAAGGCATACTTCATGCTATCACTGTCTCCATATTTCATTTTATTCTCACCCTCCCTCTCCACCTTTTTTCTCTTCAGCATGACATGTAGTGCAACCACAGCCATGGCGGGTTTGTGTGAAGTCTCCCCACAGTCCTAAGTTGTCAATGCCAGCCATGGGGCTTACACAAATTGGCCCTACTAAATGGTGCCGGAAGAGTGAGAAGGGGATAGACATATCAATCGAGTGCATTAGAATGTACTCATATGACGTTGTTTGCCGTTAGCCTCGTGGCCATAGACCCCGTGCCCAGTTTGGTCAGAACAAAAGGGAATGGAAAGACCTTTCTGAGGGGCTCACTCTGGTAGTGCGACTTTACCTTTATAGACAATTAGTTCGGGATTTCCAGATATCCTCTAGAATGCCCTTCACACACGCAAATTAGACCCCAAGAGGGCCAGGGCTTTAGGCTCAACCTCAAGATTTTGAAAGTTGGTGAACAGAGGTGCAAGGACAATGTTCTTGATTGTCCTGAAGAGGGTCACTCTCTGGTGAGAATACCCTGGACAATGTATCAGAAAATGGATATTGTCTCTAGGCTCCCGCACATTGGGCAATTACAATCTCAGCGTACTGAAAGGATCACAGGCCCTGGACGCAGAAGACTGTACCTCAGCTCGAAAGATATCGAATACAAAGCCATTGAAGCTGCTGACCACAGCCTATTGCACATCCAGGCCTAGACCATCGAGGGTGTGCACTGTTGACAGAAGAAGCCCTGCACGGTGTGCAGAGAACATGCGGATATTGAGCACCCTCCCCTGATCTCTTGTCCTAACCTCTACCTGCTCCACATAAGTCCCACGATCAGTGATCACGCTTGGCTGCAGTAATGAACGCTCTCTGCATCTGTTTACTTTTCAAAGGTAGGCTTCCCATCCCGAGTTTAAATTTCAGTCTAGTGCTGGGCCCTTCAGATCATCCTTAAGGTCCTCTCGCTCATGTCATAGACTGGAAACAAGTGAAGGTTTATGCCTAACTTCATTCAATCGGACAGTCTTTGGGCATCAGACATGACTTTGGTCACATCCCCCTCCAGGTCAGCTTAGGGTCAACTCTTCTGGACTAATATTCAGGTACTTGACAATCTCTTCTCCCCTTTTCCGCCAAGACATAGCCTGTTTAACAGAACGGTCTTACTTCCAAGAAATAGCGTTGATTAGTTTAAGGTATCTGGTATTCGGCATGCGATTCAACTGACCCCACCATCTGACCTTGAATTCATCATGTTGAGAGCTTAAGGGAGGTATGCCAAATTCGCCCCGAACATCCACATCAACAGGACCGTCTTGCTTCCAAGAAATAGCATCGATTATTTTAGGGAATCTGGTATTCGGCATGCGATTCAACTGACCCCACCATCTGACCTTGAATTCATCATGTTGAGAGCTTAAGGGAGGCTTGCCAAACTCACCCTGAACAGCCACGTTAGCTGTTCTAGAGGAAGCCGACATGCTTTCTTTGAGCACGGCGACCTGAATGGATACTAAATACTTAGCCTGGTTGGAATTGTCGACCCTCGGGAGCAGATGCGTACTCCAAGGCCGGCCTAATAATGTTCCAAAGCATGGTCCTTTTAACTTCAGTATTAATCCCTCTGCAGTCAAAAAATTTAGTGAGACCCAAAGCTTTGCGTGTAGCTGATTGAATCACTTTCTGTATATGCGCATCCCAGTAACAGTTGGAGGAAAACTTGACTGCATTAGACTAGGGGTGGAAGTGTAAATGGGAGAGTTTGTCGTGCAGCAGGTTAATATGAAGGACCCAGCTGCAACATTGACTCTCAAGCATGTGGATGAAATCCAACAACTTTGCAGTTTGCAGTTAAACAGCAGGCAGGCTATTCCTTTCTTTTCTGTGTACTCAGACACTGTCTAAGAAGCCTTAAAGTGACTGTGGATCCACTGGCCCCCTATCCTATTTGATTTAATTGCAAATCGTTCATCCTATGTGAATTATGTGTGTGAATACCTCTGGATTTCTCTAGGATCTCTTCCTAGAGACATTCAGTTGTCACTGAAAAGCGGCTGCAGTCTGTCGGGATTGATGGCATGCTACTTTTGTATGCTTACAGGCGAGCCTCTACAAAAGAGAGCAAGCTCGCACATGAAGCTTTCTTGGTATGTGACCTGCACCCCCCTTCTTTGTTACTGTGATGTGTTTGAATAGTGGAACAAGCTTATCCTAAAACACGTCTGGTACTTTACATAGAAAGTTCACTGCCGTTGTAGTGAGCTCTTTTCCAGTACGCAAGTACCACAAGTACAGGGATATAAGCGCAGGTTATTGGGTCTGACTGAGAGAGTTTCTTGTCAGTGATGCCTACCAAATATTTTTTATGGGAGGAAGATTCCGGTTCCAAAACTCTTGGTGTGCCATGTCGTGGAGCTTATTTGAAAGCGTAGTGTAGCAGCCTGACACTTCGAGTTCACAGGGGCATGTCAGAGATGTGCAAGTTTAATTTTGTCTCAATTTATTTATTTTTTAAATCTGATGTTAGGGATGTCCATTTTCATGAAGAAAGAAAAGCCATGGTTCTATCATTGACAGTGAAAAGGGACAACATAGTTACTCACCTGAACCACATCCTGGAAACCACTTGCAACTACTGGCCAGGGTATATCCCAATCCCTCCCTTTGTCGCCTGGCCTCTGCCCAACTGAATACATATCTACTATGCCAAGCATTCTTTAAGGAATTTGACTTCTCAGAGATTGACTGTTGACATGCACCTTGTTCTGGTGTTTGTTTGTTGAATGCTTTGGTGCAGGCAGGGGCACTATTGGTACTCATGACAGCCATGCTCCTCATCGTTTGGAGGTCGGTGTAGCATGGGTGGTGAGGAGACAACCAGATGTTATGACTGGCCAGGGACTTTTATATTGAAGTTGAAACAGAGGTTTGGCTTGGATAGCCGATTGGCTATAGCTTCGGGCTTTTTCCGCCAAATGAGGGATAAACCCTACTTTAAACTTGTGTAAATGAGAGGATTGTTCTCTAGTGGTCAGCTCTACGTCTTTCTTCTGGAAAGGTAGACGTGTTAATGCCTGGAGAATGCCGGACTGGGTATCAGGGGCATATTTAAAAAGGTCGTGTAAATTATTCAACTATCAGGAAACTAGTTCTGTACATTTTATGAATAAAGTACCCAATCTAGTCATCAACCTTGGCAAAATGGAGGTTGTGTCATTGTAACACCAACCAGTCTTACAGCCAACAGGAGCTGGACATTCTATATTTTGTTGTCAACAAGGTCGGCAAAGTTATGGTTGATGGAGGGTGGAAGGATGGTGAGTATTCTCCTATCCACGCTCTCGCTCTTCCATGACACCCACCATCCAAGTGACAAGAGTACTGTAAAACCTTTTTTGGAGGTGGTGGACGTTGTGTTGCTTTATCTGCAACATCACTACGTGGAACTAGTGTTTCTTTTTTCATTTCTCAAAAGTTGGTGGCAAAGCCACCTATGAATTCTATCCAGCATCCATGTGGCGCAATAACGAAGTGGAAGGTTTAGAAAGGTGGATATATGACAGGTGGCATGTTTTAACGGATGCATATAATATTCCACTACTGGCACGAATTATTTAGATTTTACCCCCCATAATTCCTCGGTACTATTAGCTGAGTCATTTTCCAGGGCCGGTGAAATCTGGTGGTAATTAATCGCCAGAAAAAGACACACAAAACAAAAATAAAAATACACTGGCCCGTTGGACTAAATTATTGGTACCCTACATTTGTCTATTGAATTCAACTTGTGTAGGACTATATTAGGAGCTTCGATTCAGAGATTAACCGACGAGAACTTGGAAAGATTAAGCTAAGTTCAACATTATGATGTTTCATATAATCTGGAGATAGTTGTAACATATCAACATTGAAATCCCCAATGAAAATCATAGTTCAAGATCAAGGAGCTTTGAAGTAGAGTGTGAAGGAAATCTTCCGACTGCATTGTTGGGGGTTTAAATAAACTGCTATGACATGTGGCACTTTTCAGGTAAGTTGAATAAAATGCTAATACATTCACCACCATTATGTGTGGATATATCATGATCTGCCATGATTATCATAACAAGATTAAAACATTAAGTTTATTGGTGTTTATCAAATGCAGCCAATTTGTACTTGAATATGAGACGCTTGAAGTTTATAATCTTTTGTTATATTGAAAGGATTGAGTATTTAATGATTACACAAGGAGATATGATAGATACGGTTAATTCATATTAAGCCGATGTCCTTAATTTTTTTTTTCTAAGGGATACCTCCCCTTTTTGTAAGAAAAAGAAAACGTTTTCATCTCATCAAGGACCAGTGTTTTTATTTCTGGCGAAAATTCGCACTTTTTTTACCTCAAAAATCAAAATAGAATATTCTGTCGTAAATTCCCTATTTTCTCATGGATGAAATCGCCAAAAATCGCAATATATATATATATATATTGGATGAATTCGCCTAATATGGATGATATACATGGATGAAAGTACAGAGGAGGATGATTCCGTCCAAATTTCAGTGGATGAGCAGAAAATATGGCTATTCCCTGCAAAACTCAGTAGCCACTCCTGTTCTTTTTCAAATTTGAAAAAAAAAACACTGTCAAGCACCAACTTGTGGACTTAAATATTTTTTATTTCTAAATGATTTAATGAATATAATTTTTCTTTTGTGCGAATCCTAGATAATGCGATATTATATGTGACACCAGTATGATCAAATGGGCTTAAAGTTAATTCTTGAGCACAATGTATTGTTCGGGCTGCTGCTGGTTGTATGAGAATTTAAATTTGTGCGATGAGATGATTGAAAATTTCTTCAACTTGTATTCCTTTTGTTATTTTTGTTGTATGTCTCCATAATATTTATCAATGTTTGATGAAAGGTATATAAATAATCACGTTTCATTCTTGTATATTGACCTATGTGAGGCAAAATAAAATTTATTCAAACAATTAATAATATAGATGAGATTTTTATATAATTCTTGATTACACCTTCGGCTCCTTGACAAGTCCGTCCATCTTAACTTTTAAGTTTCATAACTTCTAGCGAATAATTCCAAGTCTAGCATGTTTCTTTTGAGGTATTGATCTCTGTGCAAAGGTGTCCTTTTTATCTTTTCTCGCAATGCTGCTGCCCATTTTGCAAGATTATTAATTGTATCTCTTTGTGTAAACCTCCCGTGTTATTCGGATTATCAAACAAAGTAAAACATGTAAGACATGTCAAGTTGATTTTTGTAGCTTTGAAGTTTCAAAGTATATAATTTACCCGGAGTTATATAAAAAAAACCTTCATATAAACTTCATCTTTATTGTGTTATCCACATGTGTCCAAAGTAGCAATTCTAAAGTACCACAGAACTAGAAATTGAAGTTACTGCATAAATACTAAACAATATTGTCATATTTTGAATGATATTGCGTTAACAATCTAAATATTATTTGATATCCAGTCATGATAAGTTAGTTTCAAATTCAGGAAAGAGCCTCTCGCGTGAACAAACACATCATACTTTCAAAAGGTTAGGGGAAGATGTATACATTTAATTGATGAATTTAACTTATAATTGTTGAATCTAGAACAAATATAGAACTCTGTTATATTCTTACGTCGGCTGAAAGATTATTTTCGCAAGGGGAAAGTTGAGGTTTGTATATAAATGATAGCTATAATAGTAGATAGGTGTACTAGTGCATAGATGTAATATAATACTTGAGTTAGCATTCTCTCGATTTCCGCTCTAGTATCTCAAGGCCAAACCCTAGTCCTACATTTTGCAAATTCTAGAGGGGCTTTATCCTTGTCAGTCTGCCCTATATTAGACAGTCTAGTATGTTTGCTGTTTTCCAGACATTCTTGAAGTGCTAAGTCGCATGAATTTCTACATAGAACCGAAGGAGGTCCATACATTATTCCGGAAAGTTGTCATTGTCAGCCCAGACACATTTGTGTGTCAACTTGTGTTACCTCACCTCCACAACACAACCTCGAGCAAACCAAGCCAAGTTTTATCAAATAACATCGTATTGTAGCCCAATACTTCAGCAGAAGTTGAATCAATTGGGACCGGCAACAGATAAATCCTTTGCCGATGTCTACAGTGTATTTCTATACCCGACTAAATATGCTGGTAAACTGTTATTCAAGACCTGGTTTTGTGTGGGCATCCAACGGTTGTGTAGGCAGATTATAGATAGGTGACCACACCTGGGAGTTCTACAATAATCAGTGGATATGATATCCATCGACCATCCCAAGTTATCATTGGGAACTAAGGCATCTAAACCTATAAGAGCGGCAAGCCTCGTAGTTTCCATCACTAAAGTCATGCGCAAGCTTGATTCCATATCCATTGCCTCGAGAAGCCACTTTACAATTAGCAATTGAGATCCAAATTATTCAGCTTCAAGCAGACATGGACTTTTCAAAGGCCTCGATCGCTCTCCAAAAGAAAATCATCTCAAGGCTATTTGGAGGGCAAGCTTGTGATGACCCCACAGACTATGCCTCTATGGGACTGAGCCAACTACTTTCTATTGCAGGTAAACACTAAACAGTCCCCATCATGACACAAACCCTTATGCTTTTCACTGCCTACAAATTCATTTGTATTTTTAATTAGCTATATCGGTTTCATTCCAATGCAGGTGCTAACTCAGTTGAAGTCAATGCACCTACTTCTTGGCAACAACTATCCAGAACCTATGAAGAGCTTGGCATGCCCAAACCTGTTAGGTGGCGGGTATGCACAGGCAAGACAAACGAACCCCATGCCTCGGAGTTGTTACTTCCCTCAGTGGACATTTATGAGGGTCCACATGTAGTAAAGTATCATTGTGGCATGGTGTCAAACTTCGTTGTTGTGAAAAATGTTCAGTATGTGGAAACTTTCGAAATGATACTCTGGGATTTGACTATCTATCCATTGCAACTCAACTTGCAATATACTGCAAAAGCCCTACTCAATGCCACGAATTTATGGAATTATGGCGTCATCGAGAAAACTGGCTTCATAAAGCACGAGACTTTAATTAACCTACCACCAGCATTTCACAGTTTTGGCATGGAGAAAAAATGAGAACCCGTCAGGCATTTTGGGACCCATATAGACAGTGGGAATTACCCCATATGCACTAATGATAATTGCATGATGGCGTTTTGTGCTTTTCTAGAGCCTTGCCCAGAGCTTGTGCAAGGTTGGGATATTACATCACGCCAGTATAAATTCTATTGCCCTTCTTGTTCGACCCGTAGTGTGTGTGCCAAACGAACTCAATAGGTACATCCAAATGCCTTGTAGCTATATTCTCAAAACATAGGTACCATTTCTAAATTGCAAGCTATTTGTTGTTCTTCATGATTACGAATAACTTTGTTTTTACGTTTGTAGGTCTAAGTGTTTTGCAAGCTTTTTGTTGTTCTTCATGATTATGAATAACTTTGTTTTTGCTTTGGAGGGGGACCCACGTAATTTTGCTCTTGCAGCACATTGGGGATTTTTATCAGTGACAACCAAATTCAAAGATACATGGGTGGTGGAGGTAGAAGTATTGAATGGTGGAAAGGAGAATGCTCTTGGACCACTACCAATGTTGTTCATCCCATCTTCATCTGCTCTGATTGTAATGGAGGAACAAGTTTTGGCTGGCTTTCTTGAGCCCCTATTACAACATGTGGAGTCCATATTGTTCTTGGTTGGCATCGACGTCATCTATGTGTATCCATCTCGTCTAATCTCTTCACGCATACCTGCTTGTGATGGTAATGGACATTCGAAAATACGTGCGATGTTGATGTTATGGACATGTGATCACCCTGCCAAAGCAAAATTGGGGGCTAAAAAGATGGTGGATATCATGCATGGCGACAAGATCACATGCTAGCAAAGGTGGTTGGACGTCAGGTTGTATACCTAGACAATAAACGCCAAGCCGAGTATCCCCCTCCAAAATGTAGCATTCACAGCATTCTTTTGGAGCTAGAAGAAGTGGGCCTTGTAGCCGGAGATAGTTGTGTCACAGGGAAGTCAAAGCTTTGGCGATTGTTTCATCTGTATGGGTTTGACTTGTCATGTGACCTTGTATACGACTGCATGTACATTCTGCCTTTGTGTGTATTTAAGAAGTACATGAAGAAGTTGAGCTAGGCACAAGTGCAAAGGACGAGAGGTAGAGTTACAAACTGCCCTGCAAGAAATCACAGCAAGGAGGCCTTTGAGCTAGGGGCGCGGTGGCCATCTCACATAGTGGAGCGACTGGGATATTGGAAAGCTGAAGAGTATATACTTTTCATTTCTTGGTGCTTGCCATATATCCTAGACCGAATGGGGTTTACCAAAGATGACAAATTGTGTGCAATAGAGTCTCATTTTGGTTGAGATTTCACGCTTGTTTTTTTGCCATTGTCAGACATTTGGTTGGACTGAGGTGGTTGTTGCCTAAGAGCTTCTTGCCGCATGAAGAAAAGGATGGGAAGAATATTTCGGGCCAAATGGCTCCATTTTAGAGCATGTTGCAGGTAAGATACTTCCCATTATCATTTTATGCGTCAACTAATTGTAGGGCTGCAACTATGTGAGTGCCCCCACTCACATGAGTATGGAATTCTCATTGCTTCTTCAAAGGAAGAAGCGATGTGCCTTTGGAAACTACACCACATTTTGCCCCCATGCCCTTGCAAAAACTTAATTGAAACAAAATATATGTGTGGGATGGAAGAAGGGAAACAAGTTAATTATGATATAGAGTACGAAAACCTACCTCTATCGCTACTGGAGTGAAAATGAGCTTTTGGATATTGAAATGACAAGGATGATGTTCAATGAAACAGTTGAGAAGATGTCTTTTGTGATCTTCAAAGGCGTGAAAATACCATGTTGGTGATATGATTGTGGTTAGAATTGATGCCATGGCCAATGAACCCCTCAAAGAATTAGGCCATTGGATTTGGAAGGCGCAGATTACATCCATTTTCATGCACGAATTTATGGGTCATCATGACCTGTTTTTTTGTGCTAAATACTTTGAGCAGGTTTCAGTCTCAACAACTGACAATGAAGCCTTGCATTTGGAGCTATCTTCCATGCGCATTTTATGCCCCATCCCTAGACACTACCCAGGGGATGATACCCGTCCAGTGCACATGCTCTTGCACAAATTCATGATCAATCAGATCCACAAGAGAGGAGATGTCATCTTGGCTTTCGAACTTGCTGACCTGTCAATCCGAATGCATTTACTAGCTCAAGGGGAGCCAGGGTGTTGTCCACCTTAGCCTGAGGTAAATGACTTGATTTTTTATAAACCAATGGAGTCAGAGAGGTCATTGCGCAACTTTCTTCTAGGGGTTGTGCGAATGGTTACGATGCCCCCTCATTTGCGTGTGGAAGGAGAATCTGGTGAAGATGACATTGAAACATATGATGTTGAACCATACGTTGGAAAAGTCTACATGAGTAGGTTACACCTCATTTCTGGCACAACAGATAGATACAAAGCAGCCACAACCAGTCATCGACCTTTCATCGACATTCCTGGAGCCGTTTGGGAAAATATGCCAATAATCCTGGTCGTGTCACTCGCTGTTCACAGCGCCATAATCTTCCCATTGAATGGGAGGGTGTTGAGATATGATGCTTGGTGCAGCTGAACAATAGTCATTGGTTGACATTTTTAAAATTGTCATTGAATTAGCATTGAAATAGCCTTCGGAAGCAGGAGACATATGTTTGCTTTCTGCCCTGTGGCATCGGTAATGACATTTTGGGTGATTTCTTGGGCTCAGCAAGTGGGATAATTGTACAACTATTGCACCATTGTCTCTTGTGGCATGCTATTAGTCTTAAGAAGCAGAACAAGCTTATTCGCCAACTGCTGCCCAAGGATGGCGTGGCCCTAGATGCACATTTCCAGCACACAAGACCCCAGTTTTTCCTAAACGTTGGCCAAGCACTGAATATTATTTCAAGTAATTTCCATGGGAGAATTTACCTAACTGTTGCTCAGGGGCCTTGTGAACTTCATGATACCATGGTTCCTATGATCACGGATTGCACAACATCTGTGCATGATGTCTAATGTGTGAGACCAATGTCTAGAAGGAAAATGTAACAATGTCTTCTATGATTGTGACAAGGCGGATTGTGTGAATCACTCTGTCTGTAATTCCTACAATGGGCTCAACGGAGGACGTTTGTCCCATTTGCTTCAATGAGTTCGATAAGTGCACATTTGTTGAAAGATAATAAACTGGAAGAACCAAAATCCAATTAGAACCGAGATCCAGTTGCAAGCCAGATTTAATTTGACAAATATGAAAGAGTAAAATCTTATAAAAAATCAAATTACAAATGGATTACTATAAAATAGTACTTACCGTTTCTCTTCACAGACACGCTATTAAACATATAGCGCATAAATCGATTGAACTTCCAACACGTTGTGTTCTATGCTGGGTATGAAATTGTTTGAAGTCGATTTCAAACTTTGGCATGCCCACGAGATCCTTAAACTTCTCGGATTGCTGGTTGGGCACTTGCAAAGGTAGGATTTAGATTTGTTGGAGACACAATATGGGCTGCTCTATCCTAGTTATTGAAAATTGTTTTTTCCCATAAGGCTTCATATCACAATTTTGGTGTTCTAGGAAATCCGGATTTGTAATGAATGCCATTTGCAGATTAATGTAGATATCCACAACCATTTGAGGTGTTCACGAGATTTATGTATCAACAATGTTTGATGAGTTTCAACAACTAGTTAAATACCTTTAAAGCTAAACGTGCTTATGCAAAATGCTTATTTTCCAAGTGAATGAGCTCCATTTCCAGCTAAATATGGTCATGTTATTATTCTAGCTCTGTTGTCGGATATTTTTGTTGAACTCACATACTAGATGTTTTCCCATAAAATTCGTGTATAGAGGGGTAGGAACTATGTTTTTCATTTGAAGATCATTATAGATCTCATTCCAACGTTGTTTTTGTGTGCTCTGCATTGGACTACATGAGTGTTATCATTGATCAATATCGTGAATCAATTCACGAGTGCTATCATTTGTATAAAACAAGTGTGGATATTTTGGATCAAATGGTGGTTGTCTGTAACAAGTTTTATTAGTAAAATTTATGTCATTTTCAGTTTGTTGAGATCAGTTGAAAATTTGCTCAAAACTTGAATGAACCTAATATTAGTTTGATACATAACTTGATGGAAGTCATAACAATTTATCAAAATTCTACATGTACATAGATTATGAATCATGAACATGCTTGAGTTGATGGAAATTGTCTATTATAAGTACGTCAAAGTTGCCAAGAAAACAGATTATGAACACACTTGATTATTCTTTAATCTTCTATCTACAAATATAAGCATCTTATGACATATAAGAGAAATTTCATCGATTACCAATAACTTCAACTGCTCGTATTTTCAATTGAGTGCATCTCTTTTTTCATCATCACTTAAAGGATGTAAGTAATTGATCAGGACTCCTGTTGATTGATTAGGATTGTGAAACTTGAAAAATTGAATGAATAGTTGTTCCATCTATATTGAGAGCGGTTTTTCTAGTGTAAATCTCTTTTAATACTTTTGGTCTCGATGGATCCTTATTTTTATCTTGTTTTACATAGAATCGCAGTAATGCTGGAATGATAATTAACAATGTGAATGTTTTATCAGTACCAAGCCCCTTAGTGGTAGATATATAGAATGGTTCATCATGATGTTTGTTGTTTTTGTATAAAATACTATCCAATAAAGCTCTTTATTCTTCGTTCAAACTTCAAACTCCTTACATGGACGCAAAATATTCAGAAGGTAAATTTTTTTGTAATATTGGGTTAAATATAATATGTTAAAGTCATTTATTTTGTTTTGTTTCATAAATTTCTCGATTGAAAGATCATATGGATTGATTCCAATTGCATTTGTTTCCAATGAGTTATCCATGATTTCACTTTTCAATGTTTGATTTTGCGTTCATATTATGTTGGCCAACAAATTTTACTAATGACAAGGGCTCCAAATTGTCGGGTCTTCTTAACCCTTAACTTCCTACAGGTAGCTTTTTTTAAAACCAAAATTCACTTATCTCTACAGTAAATTGAGTCTATCTACCTACCTATTTACATCTAGAAAAGTGAACCTTACATAAGTGAACCTACTTACCACATACATCCACGCACTCAATCTTGGAGAAATTCACCGTAGATTTGTCAAGATTGTAATGCTTTAGTTAGAAGTTTTTTCCCAAGTTTTTGAAAACCAGTTTTTTTGGGTTTGACCAGAGAAATGGACTGACGAGTTGATTTTTGCTGCCTATCAAAGTAGCATATCCATATTTCCAAACTTGTTACAGGGGTCTCCATCAAATTTGGAGGCCAAATTCCCAATTTCCTAAATGCCCCTTTGTACATGAAGTTGTGGGGGGTTCAAAAGCCAGGAACCTAAAAAATGGAGCATACACCAAATTGAGGTCCAAAAAATATATATGATCTAGAAATCACACCAGTGACTATGTCATGTGCACTCCATAGAGCACGCATGCCCAATTTTCTGGAAAATCCACCGGTGGAATAAGAAAAATCTGGACCTAGTGGACCAGCAAGTTTTGGGCCCATCAGGCCTACACCACTGTGAAATGGATGACCCCCTCATTTCCTAAGGCTTTCCTAAATTCTTGCATGTCGCTGAATTTACCAGAATTCAAGGCATTCAATGCGAGATGGTGGGCCATCCCGTCAGAAATAGAATTGCAGAAGAAACAAACCTAAAAATTTAAAATCTGCAAAAGTTACATGCTCATTTCATACATGCCGCGACCCGTTTTGGGTTGCATAGGAAGTTAAGGGTTAAAGACTTATCAATGCATGATTTGCATTGCACATCTGTGAAATCAAGTGGCGAATCACGTAGTCTTGCATGAGGTTCCTTGCAAGATGCATCACAAAAGATGTATCTTATTTGGTGATGTATTTATGAATTGAAAAGACCGCGAAGAATTATGAAAAGACAATTATAATATAATGTAAACAACAAGTTATACCAGTTGACATTAATTCATTTTCCATTGTTTTTAATCCGTTGTAATGCCTCAGTTTGTTTGTACGTTTGTACTTCAATTTTTGTAACCTATTTCACATGTTTTGTCCATTTTGGTTAAATACGACGTACAATAGCTCTGGTTGTGTAAGGATCCAAAATGAATTGAACGTCATTATTAGCGTGCCATCTATAGACAATTTTCCAAAAGAATTTGTCCTAATGTCAATCACTTTCCTATGTAAGAATATAGTAGCTTTCTTCAATTTGCTTCTCAACACTGCGAAAAAATTAATTTTTTTCTTAAAACAAAACAAAAAAAAAAAACAGAGAGAGAAAGATATGCAAATCTATATCCATTTAAACTGATTCTAAGAAGGTATTATGCTCGCTTCCCAAGGAAGCCACTAGGAATAAGATGTACTCGTGCCATCTGACGGTACTTTTTCCGGATTCAGGCAGCTTGGGGCTCCTCTGGGGGGGGGGTTTGTCAAGTCCTCCCCACCCCCTCTTACCTTGGTTTCACTATTACCCTCTCTAAGAATCCAAAAAGGTGCCATGTGTCGTGGTGGGTAGCGAGTTGGTAAGGTGTTTGCAGTGCAGGCGGCAAGATATCAGGTTCGAATCTTGATGGAAGGCTATTGTAGTGTAACCCGGGTACCCCAACCGGTGTAACCCTGTGTAACCCCAGTGTCTCGTCTAACTCTTCTTAGTCCATTTTATACTTACTCAAATTTCGAGACCGTGGAGTTACACACCCCGTCGTGGTCTTCGGTTCCATGTCACTCTCTAGAGAGGGTGGGGAAGATTTAACATGCCGGAAACCGGCGTACCATTTTATACTTAGTCAAATTTCGAGACCACGTGAGTGGAGTAACACACCCCCTCGTGGTCCTTCAGTTCCATGTCACTCTCAAGAGAGGGTGGGGAAGATTTAACATGCCAGAAACCGGCGAACCAAAGTTTGCACATGTGCATTAAGTTCTTCCATTCTTACCTCATTTCTAGTATTCTCCCATTTCCATGACATGTAAAGTGTATAAATAAAGAAATAAAAATTCATTTGAACAGATTGGTTATTATCTGTTTGAGCAATTGGTAGAAGAATTTTTGTTTTATGCATAGGTGATAAAAGGGTATTGAAAACGACATATTAGCTCCCCTTTTTTTCAACTTGTTTGGCTAGATGTGTTGGAGCCTCTTGAAAATATGGGTCTAGAAGAGAAACATCACATGCTATGTATTGTCAACAAAACATTACATCATCTGCATTTGCAATCCGTATTAATCTTGGTCGTGCTCATTACATTGACTTTGAAATTCGATAAAGAAAATATAATCAATGACCTTACCAAATAACAAGTCATTTGATGCTGTAGTTTTCAAAATTTGCATGCATTCGTCTAGCTTGTGGGACATGCATATATGAATGAGAGAGGGAGACACAACCGTTGGCTATGCGCTGCACTCATGGTGGGCGGGTGATCATAATATCTAATGTTGCAACTGTTGATTCCTCCAAAAAATCTACACTCATCTTCTACCCTGGAGCTCGTAGGTGAATTGCCTCAGTCATTGCCCTCCAATGTCTGCTATGGAAACAAAGCAAGACAAAGACCGGGATGGGGTAAATGAGCTACCCTCCAAGTAAAGACCAGAGTGGAGGTACAAAACAATAGACCTCAAGGAAATGAAGGGATGACACCGAGTTCAAAACCCACGCCGAGTCTACATCAGGCAGACCAACTCAAAACTGTAGCAGTCCTAAGTCTCACAGTTACCGCAATATTTGCATCATCGTGGGGAAGTCGAGGCGACCATTCGTATGGCAATGGTAGACGAAAAATGGCAGAGCACAAGCCAATGAAACATTGTCATTAATCCTAACTCTTGCCAATATGTTTCCGACTACAGACAATAAGAGATAAGTCATTGCGGTGAGAGATGAATGTTCCTGTCCTCCATAAACCAGCAGAGTTTCTCTGCGCAGTAGTCCTAGAATCCACCCGCGTAACATGGGCTAGGTTTTTTTTACTGCAGCTTGATCTCATTTCTTCAAGAATATGAACAAAGGCATGACAAACACTGGCAAGCGTACTCATGTACTCAAAATTTCATTCCAACAGACAAGTACTGTTTTCCTGCTGCACATGACAGGAGATTGACAGCTTCACGAGAACAATGAATACAGCCTGAGTTTAATCAGGCAGACAAAGTTGCGAAGAATATGACCTTGGCATTGCTAGCATCTGACCACTTACCGCTCCTTGGACACACTGACAATACTTCCACGCCACCCTGTTGTTTTAGTGTGTTGCCCTCGCATGTGCAGGCCCAATAATGACACGGCCCCCAGTGGATCCTGCTAAACAATTTGATCCTCTGATTCTAGACATAAACCCTTCACCTTTACAAACAATAGACTCTGATAAAACCTGCCAATCCTGTTTCTCAATCCACTATTTCAGGGGCAATTGGGCAAGCAAAACATCAAGATTGATGTCGTGCGACATATTGGAGTGTAGTCAAAGACATAGGCTTCTAACTTTTGGGGCAAGCTTGTTCATGTGACAGTAACTGTCTAATGGTTGGAATCTTGACAACTTACAATGGATCTCAAATTGAGATTTGAAGGGAGTTTTTGGAGGGAAGATTTGAAAAGGAATCCGTGATAGTGTGGCGTTCCCTACATCAAAGAGCAAAAGTAACCTGGGCACTAGTATTCTACAATGTACACCAGCAGGTGCATAGTAGTATTCAATGCTGTATGGACCCTACCGTTACATAATTAAAAAGCCAGAGTCAACCTAGTTTCATCAGGTCTTGCATAGTCTGCTTCAGCATAGCAGATCTCCATGAAAACATCCTGCATATGGTGCTGGAAAGAACAATGAAACAAAACATACCTGACCTTCAGCCCCTCAAGATTGTCCCTGAGCTTCATGTCAAGGCTTGGGAATAGCTCTCATCCTTGTGGTCCTTCCTCTTAAGGAACCAATCAGGGATGTTGAATTGCCACAGATTTGCAACAATGACCATCAAGTTCTCAAGCCCTGCAGCCAACAGCAGGGGAAGACGGGGAAGAGAGACAGAGAACTCCATTTTGTTCACAGAGGGTTCCTATCATTTTTATAACTAAAGTATATTGGCAATTTGCCAACAATAAGAAAGAAACGTTCTCTACCTCATTTAAACTGTTGATGAAATTCTACAACATCTACTTATTGAAGTTGTCAAGATCAACTCCGCACATTCCAGGCTCACAGCTCAACCTCGGTGCCTCTGTGCTGGGACCCACACCCAAGCTTTTTCCCCAAAGCACACATTTTTGTTCTTTTTATCCTAGAGAATGAGCCCAAGAATAGAAACATCAAGCTACAATTATACCTTTAATGGCCAGAGCCCTTGAGCCCCGGAACCAAACTTGGCAAAGAGTTTATCCACATGAACACAAATGTCCTCGATACTAGGACGCACAGTGACTTGTGGTTGAAGCATCCACGTCACAAACTGGTGCAGAGTTTCTGGGTATGGTGGATTTGGCCCCTGTGGCCACTTTACTTGCCCACTCATGGCTGCAAGTTGCAAACTCCCACCCGAATCTCCTAGTGAATACTCGAATGGCGACACACGGTACCTGCAACGTCCCACCCAAGTTAACTTGTAAAATACCTACCAGTGAAGGAAGAAAGTTAGCGATTAAGACTCGAGGCTGAAACTTCTCGCAAGAATGTGCGGGACTCTGGGTCGAAAGGGGAGGGCGGGATGCACTCACATAATGGCATAGAGTGTGCATCCAAGTGACCAAATATCGGTGCGTTCATCAATGTCAGTGTGGCTTGGGCAGTCCCACAGTTCAGGTGCCCTGTAGGGGGCTGAGCAATGTTGCGCTGCCCACTCCTGCGACATGGCCACCCAAAGACAATGCGCATAAATTTGTCTATTTGATTGCTGGAGCAGACTCTGTTAACTGCTGCCAGATGCACAGTAGAATGCTTCCCCCGGATAGTAAAGTCCGTGCTGAATTGCTACAGCAGCACTGCTGGATCAATACTGTATTTTTTTAACGAGATGTCCAATCTATCTCAGGAATCAGACAGTTGATGCCCTGTAATCGGATTCGGCTGTGGGCAGCCACTAAGGCGATTTCTGGAGGAATCTCATATACCCTGGTGGGCTGAAACAGCAGAACAGGCTCCACGAGTATGAGTATGCAGGAGGACTAACGTTTTCAGGGAACCTTCAGTTCTCTCTCTATCAGCAGTGCCGTAGTGTCACATCTTGACACAAGAAATGACATCCTGTCTTAAATGCCAGCCATGAAATCAACAATCGGTTGCCTGTATCTCTCTGAGTGCCCTGCTGTGGTTTATTAAACCCCAGAACTGGCTTCCTGAACATCAAGTACCTAGGGACTACACTGTAGAGGTATATCAAAAGCCAATGTCTAGAGGAAGGGGACAAAAAGTATGTCTCACCCAAACACACCAAAGTATCAACTTCAAAATCTGTCTTTGAAAACTTGCATTAGTGCTAGAAGATTAGAGAAGAAG
Source organism: Takakia lepidozioides (assembly GCA_030704615.1). NCBI lineage: Eukaryota > Viridiplantae > Streptophyta > Takakiopsida > Takakiales > Takakiaceae > Takakia > Takakia lepidozioides. The sequence continues at coordinate 58,347,284 of CM060733.1, forward strand.
TTTGTATTTTTGTCTTCAGCGCTCTTATTTTCTTTCCCTTCAGTTGTCTACTTTTTCATTTGAGCCATTGCTGTGTGCTGGCTTGACATGTCTTGATCAAATTGTGAGAAACTGTGTCAAAGGACTGCATGTAGCAGCTCTGAAGCGATTGACAATGTGTCTGGCACTCGTGTCTAGGTTCCTGCTGCCCCAAGATAGCTTCCATATAAAGCAACATGAACAAATACCTGCAACGTGAGGGCCTCTGCACGAGTTCGTACTTGCTTCCGGGCAAGCAAAGAGCTGCCAAAGTCCATGATCACTGCCTTTGGAGACTGGTTGGGACGAAGGCACAGCAACACATTCCCAGGTTTCATGTCATTGTGAGCATAAGGGGGGTCGTGTGTATGCATGTGTTTTAACCCTGCACAAATCTGTTAAAACGACAAATTAGCCAACTCAGTCGACATCCATGACCAACGCAACAGAAGAATTAACCTAAAATCCACTGTTGGACGGTGTGTTAATATTGGGAACCTGTCTGCATCACCAATAACATGTCATAGGGATCTCTTCCTCATAATCTGTCTGACATCAGATTGCCTCACCAAGCAAAGCTTTGTTGCAGGATTTCTAGGGCTCAAAAAGTTGGCCAGCAGTTGGGAGGTCTAGGTGGCAAGAATGAATCCCAATCCATTGATTCTGAGCCTGTAATCCTATCAAAGAAGGAAGAGATTATGGGCAGATAGGTCCTTCCTATTGTTGGGGCAAGACCACCCCATGCAACGTTGGTGGGCCAAGAGTTCTTCTGACCTGATCCTTGTCCAATCAACTGTGAAATAATCAAATTGATAAGCAGACAAAACCAGCAAACTACTAATCCATTCAAAGAAGGGAAACATAATGAAGGTGACCTTCTTATTGACACAGAGTCCCTACAACCACTAGTGTTTCTGGGAGCGAGAACATGTCAATCAGTGCTGTAGTGCTGTCAAGTATGCATGCCTAATCCCCAAGGATGGTTGCAGGACCGGAAGTGGAATATATACCCAGGCTGGTTTCCTATCTCAACCTCAAGTTGTTCTAGAAAGCATCAGGCCTCCAAGGTAAACAGCCTCTAGGATGAAACAGACAAACCAAAACATCAGGTCCTACCAGTACCCACTAGCTAAGACATAGGCCTGAGCAGAGTCAGAACACGTGTACTCTTCCACATATAGCTGTACAAGCGTATAGCTACGTATGAATGTCCAGGGAACTGGAAAGGAAAAACATTACCTGTTGAAAAATATGGAGGACGGTGATGGTGGGGAAGAACTCTTTGTTGGATTGCATTCTAAGCAGATGGTCAAGCAGTGTCCCATCCATGTGCACAGGAAACAGCAGGTATGCCTCCTGGTTCCACGTTCCCTCCTGCGACCCCTGCTTCATCCCCCTTGTCACTTCCACAACCTATAGAGTTGATTGCAATGCCAGCCCTGAGCTCCATCGAACCCCCAACACCAACAAAGCAAGCCTTCCTCTGGTAATCTTCAGGATTTAGTCACAGAACTTTACAATTAATACATACCTTGACAGCGATGATTGAGTGGTCAAGAAGTGGGATCAATTGAGGGTGATTGAACAGAGACGACACATGAATCTCCTGCTTCACCAGCTCAAGTTGTTCATCTGTCTGGATAAGCACCTTCTTCAGTGCATACATTCCATCCTCTGTACACAGCACAACCCAATCATGACAGCATTTAAAAGGAGTTAAGTTTGACTATGGGATACTGTTGAATTCAACTGACCACGATGTGGCATCTGTGCGTAAACTCCACAAATATGAAGTTTGCTTTATGATTTGGATATTTATAATAGGTGGCCCTGACAAAGGAGGGGGCTGGATTGGGATTACATGTCCAGTACACATATATACCAGATTTGCTAGATAGAGCTATCGGATTTATCACCTCCGTCTTCTCTCTTCTCCTACCCAGCCCTTGCCCTTTTCCCTTATCCATCCCTTCTCCGTCTAGAGACTAGAGTGATTCACACAAAGAAGTAGGAGATCAAAGACATCAGATCAAGAATGGAGTAGGGAAAGGGCTTCGAAAGAATTTATGCGTGTGAATGCACCAGATACGTGAGATTGGTCTTTTGGCTCCTTCCACGGTTGCTCGCCAGGTTGTTCTCGCACCAAATACACAAATGCAAACCCTCCCTCCCCAAGCTGCCTCTGAATTCGAAAGCGTCTTTCGTTGACCCACACATCCGCCCCGCTGCCGACTGCCCCGTAGAGAGCATTCAACCCTGACCATGTGCAACCCATTGGACCGGATCTCACCTTTCACCCTAGCAAATGTTCATCGACTTGTGCTTACGTAGTCAGGAATCCTTCTACAGGCTCATCTTCCCTCCATTACGCCTACGACTATACTGAATGCCCCTGTGTGTCAGAATTTCGTTCTATGATTGTTGATATCAAAGTAGACAGGTTTCGGGGAGGTAGCTCCTTTATATTAAGCCTCATGGCACGTCGCAAGGCCTCTGTCCCCTTTTCCCTTCGAAATAGAAATGGAAGTTGACAATTTTATACTCTGAGTACACGGATGAGCCAAGCCTGATGACAAGTCTAAAGACTGCGGTCACGTCGCCTTTCCAGACTAAACACAAAACAGCGTTTAGCGCGGCCACTTGTAATTAAGGCTCGAAGCCTGGCCCAGTGGCCCACAAGAAACTCAGGGATGCTCGTCATGGGAGGAGTAAGAAAGGCGATTGAGCGAGCATCTCATGGTCGAAATTGTGGGATAAGCCCACTAGATTACTCGATCGGAGAGGCTCGAACCTCCTTGAGTTTGGGTTTTTCTAGATGTTCTCAAGTCTGGGAAGCCTGACTAATTGCTTATATCAAGGTAAGTCCCACTACCGGAGTGAGCCCCTCGCAAAGATTGTGTCTGTCCACCCAAACTGGGCGCGCGGCAAACAACGGCTTAAGAGTTGCAGTCTCTGTATCTCCCATCTCAGCTTTTGTTTGGCATTCAGAAAGCTCATGTCTTCTGTTCTCTTCAACCTCCACCACTGATCGTTGGGAGGGTTAGTATAGTCACCATGGCAGGGCAAGGAACCAGTGGCCAGGGGAGACAATCAGAGAGAACTCGACGTTATAAAGTACCATTTCAATTCATTTTATTCCTGTTGTCAATGGACACTTGTTTGAAGTCTGCAAAATCGGATCCGTTTGTTGTTTGATGACCACTGTTCTTGGTTGTGCCTATTGTACTAAAATTTTCGATTCATCCATAAGGTGCAAAGTGCAAACCAGGGGGTCTGCAGCAACACTGGCTTAGTTGTTTCCTCTTTGGCCAGGCACGGAGCCAGGAACTGTACGAATGTCGTCTACGACCCATAGCACCCGCTTGGCTTTACTCGAGGAAGGAGTTTCTGAATTAGCATCATCGCTTGGCTTTACTCGAGGAAGGAGTTTCTGAATTAGCATCATATGTACTAAGAATTTAGATTCATCATTCATAGGTGCAAAGGTGCAAACCCGGGGGTCTGCAGCAACACTTGCTTAGTTGTTTCCTCTTTGGAAAGGCAGGAGCCAGGAACTGTAAGAATGTAGTCTAAGACACATGACCAACAGCTTTGATTTAATAGAGGAAGGAGTTTATTGGTAGCATCATCCGGATTGAATGCACTTTGCCACTTCAACAGTGAGGGTTGCTCGATAGAGGCCTCCATGTGACACGTCACCTGACCCAGGGAAGAGGCACCTTTTGAGTAGCAATACCATCTGAGAGTGCTTCATTTCATTTCATCACATTACCTTAACCTCAGGATGTGAAAGGCAAGGTTTCACTTCGAAATTTGGAAATGCTAGTGACTTGGAAGTGAGGAATGGCTTCTGCTAAAGAACATTTGACAGAATGTCAAGTACATGCAGTTTAAAGAACTGCAGAGAGTGGCAAGGATATTGTGTGATAACAATGACAACCATCTGTAGATGGCATACAAAGCCTCAAGCCTTGGTCTTCTCTTGCAGCTTTTGCAACCAGAACATAAGTGTATCAAACACCTCTGAAGGCTGCAACAGGGGAAAAAGAAACGATTATATGTTCAGTCAGGGTTGGCTTGAACCCATAGGAAGTGCAGTTTACAAAAAATCGAGACACCCAGTAAGGACATGTAAGGCCAATATGGAATGTCAAATAGAAGTACAAATTCTGCTGCTCTTCTGACTTCATTTCATCGGGCAGCAGTTTTTTTGAAATAAAATGAGTACTTTGTCCTAGGGGAGCCAATCTGAATCTGGGAGTTTTATGAGTGCATAGACCAAGAAAGGGCCCCACAGCTTTTGAGTGAGAGGAGAGCGAGAGAGCACAATAACATACACGTTACCTTGTCACCCTTGAGGAGAGGAGATAACCCACAAAGAAGACATGGGCCATATGAGATGACGCGGCAGAATGTGAGAAGTCAATGTGGAGTGGACCCAAGAAAAGGCGTCGCTTGGCAGCGAAAGGATGCGAGGCGTGCAAGGGACTGTTGGATAAAGAGAGGAGGAGCCGAGTTGTCCGGTGGGTAGTAACGGTAAAAGGTTTCTTACTGTTTTTAGAGCTTCTTTTTTGGGTGGGAGGGTGGCTACCGTCTCTCTCACGCTTTCTCTCGGAGTTCTGGAGCTTCAATTCTGGGCCCTGTTTTCCTGGATCTGCCATCTTCTGTTTACTGGTGAGAGGGCTACTGAGTAGATTGTTTCTTGGTCCAGAATTTCTTACTGCCATCTTCTGTTTACTGGTGAGAGGGCTACTGAGTAGATTGTTTCTTGGTCCAGAATTTCTTACATGTGAATTGTTTCGTTCTGTTCTGGAATCAGGTCTGGAATCATCGAGTTGTCGTAGGCTGATCAGCACGCTGCAAATCTTTTGTGTTGACATGTTCTGTGAAGATTACAATTTCCCTTGTAACTATTCTCCTAGAGTGTGGTCCCGAAGTCTTTGATCAGTCCTGGCTACCCCAGATACCGAGATAGAAGGTGGGTAGAAGGTACTTACCATGCATAAAGAAGCTACTATCATTGATCTGTCAGTGAGCGGAACTGTAAATGAGACCTGTGTCGCCTGAAGCTCTCTCATACGCGCTTTCCCTCTCTCTCTCTTGTACTTTGCTCTCGATTATTGCCCATAAATTTTACTATCTGCTGTTTTAATCCACTTCTAGATTCTCTATTCAAAAGGTTCAAATGGTAATTTTTCTGGTGAGTGAGATGATAATCTAGAGGACGTGAGCTACTCCTTTGTGGTACTACTAGGACGTCGTGATTTGAATTGTGCCTAGTTCTCTGCAAACCGAGTCAGTAGACAAGGTGATACGTGTCCTGAAGGAATCTTGACTTGAAGTCATCTGCCTGGACTATACAAATTTGTGAAGAGGAGGATCGCAGCACGGGGGAAAATCACACTAACCGAAATTGCGTGTTCGAGCTTTCTTTCTCAAATCCATCTATTGAATTGAAGATGGGCAGGTTCTTGTAGCAGGTTGGTGTTCACTCTCTGTCTCTCTTTTGTCAGTGTCTTCTCCCTTACGATCATGGACATCGCGCAATCCATATGCTCGAAATCCAAACAGAGTAAGTACAACACGGCTATGGTAGACAGTGGCAGGAAGCAACAGCAATGGGTTTATCCCACTGCTGCCGGCCGCACCCTTGATTCCCAGCAGTGTGTTCCACGAGACCGTCAGCAACTCTCATCTCCCCACCACCAAAGACAAGGTTGCACCATACGGAAAGTCTTCAGGAGCGAAAACGGACCAGGAAGCTCATCCATCGACAGGCCTAACATCAATTCAAAACACGGGGCTATTGGCCGTCTTATTCGATCCCAACAAAGAGAGAGTCGTTGTGACACCCCCGTGCCCCTTTGTCCTTCGCCAAGATTTGAATCAAGGAAGGAGGAGCGAGGAATTCAATCAAAGAACCTGGAAGAGCAACAGCTCAAGCTTTGCTCCTGGGGAGGCGAGTACAAGGCAGGTGGTGGGAGTCTCAGCACCCGCTGAGGCTGATGGGGGCAGCTTCTTCTCTGAACGGAAGAGAGAGGCATGCAATCAGGAGAGGGGAATTAACGAATCATGTCTTTCAGGCAAGATTTATACTTGTGCACTGTGGAGAAATGACTCACAGTGGCCATCACTTGAGGAATCCCGACAGGGGCAGACTTCATTATGTAAGGCAGGCAGCCCAGCTGGGGGGCTTCCCACCATGGCACAACAGGGTTCCTCAAATGAGAATGCTGGTTCAGTAGAGGTGCGCAGAGAGGTTGGGGGTTGGTTGAGAGCTGCAGGAAAATCTGAACAACTTGAGAATAATTTCTTCGGAGAGAAGTGGCCTTCATTGTGGGAGTCCGATGAAATGAGAAGATCGGCTGAGAATGTCGGGTCTGTTGCACTTGGAGCGGGGAAGTTGGGATCAGGTTCATCAGACGTAGTTGTACATAAGCAAACAAGGCAACCTTTATGGGACTTAGGTGCAGGTTCATCCGACGTAGATATGCAGAATAAAAACAAATCAATTATCACAGGAAGCAGAGAGAGGTCCGATGCAAGATTTATGGTTATCAACAGGGGGAAGGAAAAGGCTTTGGGGAAGACAAGTGTGCCAGTGCTCTTAATGCTCAACAGGGACTTCGTCGTGGCATCTCCAGTGAAGGGGAATTTGCTGTTAACCATTGCATTGACACAAAAGAGGGGATCTCAGGAGGTGGAGGGAGCTACCCTACGGCTGGCAGTCAAGCAGAATAATGAGCCAGCTCAAATTTGCGAAGGGGCGCACCAGGTTTTGGTGGGGCAGTTCACTGCACTTTCTTCGTTTCTGGGGTTCGGATTGGGACGAGATGCGCAGCGTGTCAAGTGTGAGAGCAATGCTGGTGGAACGTCCACCATCTCTGAGGTGGGTCTACGGCCACCAGCTCCCGTTTCCTCTCTCTTCACACTGTTCGACAACCGTGTTCAATTATCTTCTATGTCTGAAATATTTTTCTGCTGGAGTGTCAGTGGAAACATGTTCTCGTTAACTAGTATTTCCCCATTGTCAGTAATGATAAAGAGAGAAAGAGAGAGTCTAACTTAGAATGTACTCATAAGACGTTGTTTGCCGTAGCCTTGTGGCCATTGACCCCGTGCCCAGTTTGAGCGGAAACCAAAGGGACAGAACCTACCTCTGTCAGGGGCTGACTTTGGTAGTAAGACTTACCTTTATAAATAGAATTGATTCGGGTTTTCCAGATATCCTCTAGAAATTCCTTCACACAAGCATCAATCTGCTGTGTGTGATTTGCCTTACTTAGAAAGAAACCTTGGAAGTTTATGTCAACCAGGAAAGGTTCAAAGAACCTATAGGGCAAGGACGCATGTAAACAGTACACGAAAGAGAGCATCGGAGAGAAATCTAACATTTGGTGTTCTTATCCAGTCTTATTTAATTGTGATCCTGCGTTGTTCCAGTCCTTGTCAGTGGAGTACTTTGCAAGAAGGTTTCAAGCCAAGGATGTAGTGACGGAGATGGAGGTGGAGTACTGCTCCATGAATTGGAAGAAGGTGGACTATATCTGTACACTGTATGGCAAGCGCGTGGGGGTTTCTGTTACGCGCGCAATGTCCTACCCCAACCCCAAAGCTTTCTCTTCGGATGCAGCCTATCAGCTGCTTCATAAGAAGCTGTTTGGTTTGGTAAACTTGTCGAATCCCTCCCTTGTGTTGATGCCCATATGTAAAATTATATTCCACATTTGAAGTGTAATCCACCACAGGTCTTGTAAAACTAGGGGCACTTGATCAAAATTGAACTAACCTCTTGAAGTGGACAAACTGTATTCACCAAGGTTCTTAAGTAGTCGTGCAAGTGGGCGGTCTCATAACTTAGATCAGAGAGGGTCAACTGGTATCATGTGAGTTAATATCCCTCAAAGAAAAAGTCACTATGTACAGCCTTGAAAGTTTGCTCGAGGAACAGTCAGAGTGCACTATTCAAAAATGTTTGGCACAAACTGGGTGGTGATAACTGTGCAGGTGGTGGCAAGGCATGGCGTAGCAAAGAGGTACAGCTTCTCCCAGTGCATCCTCCATGTCTGGTGCGAAACTCATAAAACAGCTAAAATTATGGAGGCTGAGTACAAAGGTACATTGTCTCTTTCTCTCTCTCTCTTACGCTATCGGGCTTGTGCATTGTCTATAAATCCGACAGGCGTTCAACAAATTGAAGTCATCTAAGTTTAAATCTCTCTCTAAATTCTGGTTGCAAAAGAATCTACTTGCCCAACAATTTTTAAGCATCTTGGAGGTGATTTTAGCTGTCACATTTGTGTGCGGCACTCTTCCAATCAGTTCGAGAGATTGCAAGCACATAGTCTGTCCCTTACATTTCTGCACATCCCACGTTATTCATGATCGATGATCTACCCTATAACTTCAGAGCAATCTGGAAAAAATATTGGAATTGCATGACTGGTGTCAGGTGTTTTGGAGGAGCTGGATATAACAGACGATGTGATCATGATCTTGACGGTGGCTGAAGGCGTCCACGCACGCCCCATCTTCTACGAGCATTGCCTCAACAGCATCTGGACCTCAAATCCTTTGAAAGCAGCACGTTAAACAGAAACAGCTCTCGCTTTGTGAGTCAACTTGTATAGACTTGATACACACTCTTCCCCTTGTATATCCCCTGCATGAATACACGTCAATATTTTGTACGATCCTGTAAATGTAATACTGGTTTCTCCGCATCAGTAAACTCTTTTTTTTTTTTTTTTTTTTTTTTAATAAAAATATTTTAGTTTCCTCAAAGAGGCCCTGGACAGCCTGAGGCCTTGTGAGGGCTGGATTCCGACCTACCTGTTTTTTGGCATGGATGAATGATGATATGGATGAAGTAGGATGTGCATGCTCGTTGAGTGTGATGGATGGCGCACGGATGAGACATGATGAACCTGATCGTTAGTCCTGGATGGATGAGGCTAGAGTAGCCGTTACATATTAAGCGTAGGTGTATTAAGTTGGAATTGTCCTTAGTTAACAGCTAGAATAGGATTAGATTAGGTGATGTAGCCTCGTTGTGTGGCCTAGCTGGGACGACATCTGGCTGGCCAATGAAAGACGGTCGTTTGGCCTGGATTAGATTACGTGCTTAAATACTATATAAATCAGTACGCTGAGGCAAAAGGGGCTGTGGATTTGATCTCAAATGGTGTACGGTTGAAACTTGCATGAGTGCTTGGATGAACGCGTGTTAGAAAGGTGTATCATTGTGACAGATTCCATCCTATTTAGTAAGTCCCTGCCCTACTGTGCTATAACCCTCATATTGGTAATCCCGGATAGAAAGGGGAATATATCCCCATCTTGCTTCACACCCTCAAGAAATTTTATTTATAAGAAAATTTTGGATTTTCTTTCTTTTTTGTTTTTTGTTTGTTTCCAAGGAAACTGTCCCGGCAACTGGGCCTTGAGGGGGAAAATAATTGGAGAACACTAAGAGTAATATAAGAACTTAGTGCACCCCTGCAATCTCTTACAAGACCCAGTTTCCAGTATGTCAAATATTCCCCACGCTCTCTTTGAGTGACATGGAACTGAAGGGAGTGTAACTCCACTCAGGGTTACACTCCATTTGGAGTTACAATGGGTTGCACAGCAGGGAATGTAAACTCCGGAGCGGAGCGGCGTTTCAGGTCAGCAGCAGGCGCACCGAAATGGCTCAAGCATCCAGCAGGTAATTTACTTGTTTACTGTTTCTCTCTGGTTTGATGTGGTTCTCTCTGGCTCGCTCTGGCTTGTTTTGTTATGCTGGTTTGCTGTTGTTATGTTGTTGTTGTTTGCTCATATGCTTGTTGATCTGCTTTTGTTTTCGTTTTCGTTTTGCTGTTGCTTTTGTTTTACGGTTTGTTGGTCCGCATCGCCCACATCGCTGTTGGTTTGCTTCTGTTTCCTCTCTCGCTTTGATTCCAGAGGTTATAGAGCACCATTTGTTTTTTGCATGTCACGTTTCGTGAGTGTCATGTCTTTTCTGATGCGGAGCATCTCATTTCAATACATTGGTTCCATTCCTGCAAAGTTGTTTCAATTCAGTGCTGCTTCTCTGCTATCTGCAGAGAAAGGGTGGTTTGTATGGTGATTTTGTGGTGCTGTTTACTGGCTGTTTGGTGCTGCTAAATTATTAGGGTCAGGGATTAGGATTACGGCAGGTTAGGATGATGGTTTTGTGCGATTGGTTTTGCGAATTTCAGATATTTGAAAACGGGGTTTTCTTCGGGCTATTTCAAAATCTCCGAAACTAGCTTAGGCTACACTAGTAGCCTAGTCTCCGTAGACCTCTAGACTCTAGTAGACCTCCATGACGTCCAGCAGGACAATCCACAAGAACCTCGCGTGCCCAGTGGAGGTTCCTGCGTGTTCGTATCCGTAGGCACAACATATGGATGTATTGAGATAGACTTATGTCTCTGCCTCCCCTGCATTGATTCTGTTCTGTTAGTATTAAAAAAAAATGCATAGGAGTGCATACGGTGGCCGAAGATGGGTCTGAGACCGTCTCGACATCTGTGAGAGGCCAATGAGACAGAATCCAGTAAACATCAACGAAGTAGAAAACCAAGACGCATTACTGGTTGCGTCGAAACTAAAACCTCGAAGAAGAGAGCTGAAAATCAAATTTCAGATGTGGGCACTGACGTGCGAACCCAGATAAATCCGGGCACTGACGCATCAATGTTCGAGGGAGTTATTCGCCGGGAGACAACGGAGGAAACCAAAGAAGATGAAGATGAAAGTGTTGTCTGCAATCTTCAGTCTGATTCAGATGATCACATTTCCGTAGGATATATTGCAGAGTCCCCTGAATCCGTCCTTCTGTCCTCTCCAGGATAATGTCCTGCCTTTCCGCAGTATCTCGGATATGTCCTTGAATTTTCTCCAGAATATGTCCCTGCGGATTCTCCCAAATACGTCCCTACAGATTCTCCCGAGTACGTCCCTGAAGATTCTCCAGAATACATCTCTGGAGATTCTCCGACATATACCCCTAGAGACTACTCCCCGGAAACCCTCAGGATGATTCGAGAGAGCCTCCTCTAGTTATTGTAGATATAAGAAATTTTAGGGATGAACCTCAATTGAGGAGCATATATCGAGTTCTGGTAGGTATTAGGTATTAGTATTCGAACACTTTTGAGACCAGATAATGTATGGAATGGCGAGATGAGCCTTTACTGAATAAATGTTTTTTTCTACTTATGAGTGAACTCTTTTTTTCCTCCTGAATGGAATTATTTTATTTGTCAGCGATGAGAGTGTGTAGTGGTGAACCTCCACTGGACAGTGGAGGTTAATGTTTTGGGAGTTTTGGATGGTTGTGATCAATATTAGTCTGACGCCCGAGGTGGTTTGTTTTGTCGACAGCAGCACTACCCCCTGGGATTGTTTTGTTGGAATGTGCAAACTTATTTGTGGTTCATTTGTTTCTCGAAAATCTCCGAATTTAAAAAATGATCACCTGACAATTTTTGAGCTCAACCCGGAAGTCACAGAATAGGGCATCGTCCCCGTTGGAACACCTCCGGACCGTAAGTTTCGCTTCCACTGCAAGGTTGGTGTAGAGGTCGCCAAGCTCAAATATGCAGATGTGGTCGACGTAGAGCTAGAGATGGAGGTCGAATTTCCGATGCTGGTTATTTTCATGATGGAGGATGGTAGATTCCTGGCTTAAAACTGGATGTACGTCTTCTAAGGAAGGCCATGATGAGAGAGTACATTTGGGCGGGGTTCACATATTGCGACGAGGATACACAATTTACAGATGAAGGTTTTTGCATGGCTTGGTGTCGCGACCCTTTGCCTTGAGGGCAGGGGGTCGGGACACAGAAGGGCTGCCCCTGTGGTGGGGCAGTAGCAGCGATAGATACGGGGGCTGAAGCACCCTTTGAGTGCCCAAGGCACTCAAGGAGGCGGAGGCGCTCACTAGGCGGAGCCCCGCACACCGGGTTGCGGTGGGGGTGGCTCACACAGGGGTGGTGGTAGCTTAGCGGGACTTAGTGGGGGTGGCATAGGACTCACCATGGGGTGGAGACCTCGAGGTGGGAGTCGTGGGGAGTCTTGGGACTCATCACGGTCCATTGGGGCCGCGGTGAGTGGGCCAAGACTCACCGCGACTCACCACCGGGAATCGAGGGTCTTCGTGGTGGTTCACCATAAAATGGCATGGCTGTTTGTGGAACCCCCGCGGACAGCTACAGAAGTATATATAGGGAGTAGTAACCCGAGAACGGTGCAAGCCCGTTGGTGACCAAAAACTAGTGAGTAAGCGAGCGAGCCGGAAAGCGACCAAAGAGTGGGGAGCTGTTCCGGACTGCCATCTACCAAAGGGAATTCCACTAGGCCCAAATAGGTGGAGGGTCTTTCGGGGAGCGAAGGGGGACCGTTATGTCCCGGTGAGCAGCCGAAGCTCCAAGTTGGCCCGGCGGCCAGGTTGGGAGTCAGGCGTGCGCATCAAAGCGAGTAACTATGACTTGAAGGGGAGCTTACCGAAGTGAGGTGCGCGACACTTGGTATCAGAGCTTAGAGTTCAGTACGCGATCGTCCTTGGGATTGGCCTCATCATGGGGTCGGGCAAGCCGAAGGGGAAGCGGAACGGCCCAAAGATGATGATCCTGGTGAGCCAGATGGGGCGACGTGTCACCGAGGCGGCCATTTGAGGAAGCGATGCATGTTTCCGAAAACGAGGCCGCTCAAGAGCGGGAGGAATCCAAGGAGTCGGAGCCCGAGGAATCCTTGAGAGCTCCGACAAACCAAGAGATGTCTCCCATGCCGGCAGCCTTTTGGGAAGGGTTGTTGGCGCAGTTTGGCGGGACGTTGAAAGACGTATTGAAGGCGGCTAATGCCCACTTCCACTAAGGCAAAGTTTAAGGTGAAGCCTAAGGAACGCCGGCACCTTCGAGGGCGTCGCGAAATCGGAACGCACTCAACACCTGGCTCCTGGAGCTAGAGCAGTACTTTCGGGCGGCCAAGTTGAGTGACGAGGATCGGGTGGAAGTGGCTCCCACCTATTTGAGGGGCTATGCTCAACAATGGTGGCAGAAACGCCTTCACGACCGAGGTCCGAGCCCGGAAACCTTGAACTGGAGTGGATTCAAGGAATTGATGAAGAGACAGTTTGTGCCCCTCAACGCGTCCTGGCTTGCCCGGGACAAGATGAGGAATTTGAAGCAAACGGATGACATTCGGGTTTATGTTCAGGCTTTCAATGTGGCTGCTGCTCGAAGTCGCGGACATGGCAGAAACCAGAAATGGTCTTCAACTTTGTGGCGGGACTGGCCCCGTGGGCCAGGCGGAAGTTGGAGGAGAAGCCGCCTAAGACTTTGAACGAGGCAATTGAGAGGGGACGGATGTTTCTCGGACGTCCCTAGGGGTGAAAGACAAGGTCGTACGGAGTTGAACCACAAGAAGGCCCGGCGGGAAGGTGACTCTTTCCGACCGGAAAAGAAGTGGGATAGGCCACGCGGCGATAATGGCACGTGGAAATCGAAGGGAGGGCCTTCACACGTCAAGGCGGCACCTGGTGCTCCGAAAGGAAAAGCAGGTGCAGCGGCTTAATGGCGGACAGAAGGCGACCTTTAATGGAGTGTGTTTCAATTGCGGGGAGCCCGGCATGGCACATGGCCAAGAAGTGCACGAAGCCCCGACAGTTGAACATGACTCGGGCGACCACAGAGCTGTCAGAAGATACCATCAGTCGCCTGGTGAAGCGGTGGTCGCCAGGACTTGCAAGGTAGGCACATTTTTCTTGTGAGTTGTATCAGGAAACTGGCGCTTACGTAAAGGGAGTCAGTTACTGTTCGTGGATGGGATAATATCCAGAACTAACAGTTCATTGTTGGTGGACACATGAGCGTCGCACTCCTTCATGACACCGGCAACGGCACAAAAGCACTGGGACTCCCGACAAGTGACGTGGGGGCCTCTATTGAGGTGCGTTCTGCCAAAGGAGAACCCAGCTGGCGATAAGGTTGGCAATTCGGATGTTCCTCTTCAACTAGGGAGTTGGCAGGGACGTGAGAACTTCACCATCTGCGAGATCGATGGAGTGGATCTCATTTTGGGGATGACCTTTTTGAGCAAATCCGGAGTGGTCAATAGATGGCCGCAAGAGAGTAGTCACCTGCCGTGTTGGAATGGTGGCGAGGTCTTGCGGTGTCGGAAACGCCCAAATCCGTGGGAGGGCGAATAACCTTCTGTCAGCAAGGGAGTGGGCCGTGGAGGAGGCACACGAGCCCCAGTTTTTGCTTTACATTAGAGAAGTGAAGAGTTTTTGCTTTACATTAGAGAAGTGAAGGGGGAGAAGGCGATGGGGAGCCGAGCCCAGATTGGATCAAGGGATTTTGGAGAAATACCAAGATGTGATCCTGAGGATTTACACGCGGCTTGCCACCGCGAAGAGGAGTTGACCACAAGATTGAGGTGATACCGGGATCGTCAGCAAGGGACAGTGGGCGTGGAGGAGGCACACGAGCCCCAGGTTTTGCTTTACATTAGAGAAGTGAAGGGAGAGGCGATGGGGGGAGCGGAGGAGCCCAGATTGGATCAAGGGGATTTTGGAGGAAATACCCAAGATGTGATGCCTGAGGATTTAACAAGCGGACTGGCACCGCCGAAGAGGAGTTTTTGACCACAAGATTGAGGTGATACCGGGATCGGAACCGCCTGCCAAGGCGCCCTACCGGTTGAGCCACAGAGAGTTGGTCGAGCTGAAGGACTCAGCTCAAGGATCTAATGTCAAAGGGGGTACATCCGGACCGAGTAAGTCACCTTACGGAGCCCCGGTGCTATTCGAAAACAAGAAGGATGGGACGTTGCGGATTGTGTGTCGATTACAGGGCTGAATAAGGTGACTATTAAAAAACCGGGACCCTTGCCACAGGGTTCGACGACCTTCATCGAACTGTTGGCAGGAGCGAAGTACTTCAGCCGGATCGACTTGCGCTCCGGCTACCATACAAATTCGGGTGGGTACTCGAAAACAAAAGAGGAGCACCTGGAGCACCTCAAAAGGGTGTTCCAAAAATTGCGGGAAGGGAAGCTGTACGCCAAAGCTTCAAAGTGCGAATTCGGGGTCACGAAAGTGGAGTTCTTGGGGCATGTGATTACACAGGATGGGATCAAAATGGATGACAGAAAGGTGAGGGCGATCTTGGACTGGGAGCCTCCGACTTCGGTCCCGGAGTGCGATCCTTCCTACGACTCGCCTCCTATTACGGAAGTATGTGAGAAATTTGCCAAGATCGCGGGGCCGCTGTCCGACCTTCTGTGTAAATCCAAAGTCTGGGCATGGAATACTTTTTGTAGCCAAGCTTTTGCTGAATTGAAGCAGCGGATGGCGGAAGCTCCAGTCTTGAAAATCCCCGAGTTCGATCGTCCGTTTGAGATTCATACAGATGCATCGGACTTCGCGATTGGGGGTGTACTTATGCAAGATGGACGTCCAGTGGCTTATGAAAGTAAGAAACTGAATGAAGTGGAGCGACGGTGGCCGACGCACGAAAAAGAGATGAATGCGGTGGTGGTGCTGCCTTGAGCTTTGGCGCCACTATGTTGGTTCCAACCCAGTGAAGGTGTTCACGGACAATGTCACGGTGAAGTTTTTGCCACGCAGCCCAAGTTGTCCCCAAATCAACTTAGGTGGCAAGATACTTTGGCGGTGTTCGACGTGGATATCCAGTACAAACCGGGACGGGACAATGTGGTGGCCGATGCTTTAAGTAGAAAGCAGCAGCTCATGTTGGTGCATAGGGGCGAGACGGCGCTCCAAAGGAAGATCCGGAAGGCTTGCCGGAAGGATGAGCTGGCGAAGTCCGTGATGCAAGACTTGAGGATGGGTTAAATCGCAGATCCACTTGCAAAATGGACTGCTCCGGTATAAGCAAAAGCGTCTCTACGTGCCGAAGGGAGGGATGAGGGATAGTCTCTTGAGAGAATGCCATGATAGCCCGCTTGCGGGCCACGGCGGAGCCAAGCGCACTGCGGCACTCTTGAAGAAAGAGTATTTCTGGCCCAAACTGAGGAGGAGGCAGAGGAGTGTCAAGACATGCACCACATGCCAACAAAACCGGAGCGAGTACAAAAAGCAGAGGCTGTTGTTACACCCTTGCCGATTCCAGAGGGGACTTGGGAAAGCGTCTCGATGGATTTCATGACTGCTATGCCGCTGTCAAAAGGATTCGATGCAATCATGGTGGTGGTAGATAGGTTCAGTAAAATGGGCCATTTCATCCCCACCATGGAGATGGCAACGGCGCAGGAGACAGGGCGACTTTACTTTGCCCACGTCTTAAAGCATCATGGAGTCCCGAAGGATATTGTCTCGGACCGCGATCCAAAGTTTACGAGTAAATTTGGAGGACACTTTGGAAGAAGATGATGGGAACGAGGCTGAAGATGAGCACTGCCTTTCGACCTATGACCGACGGCCAAACGGAAAGAGTGAATTCCGTAGTGAAGCAGATCTTGCGGAATTACGTGTCGGCAGACCAATCAGACTGGGTGGAACACTTAGACGCGGTAGAGTTCTGTTATAATAACACAGAAACACTCCGCAACGGGAGTTTCCCCTTTCGTATTGGTCTATGGAAAAGTACCTCTAGTGCCGACAAGTTGGGCCGCCCAGGACGTTGAGGAACCGGCAGTAGCGGCGGTACTGGAAGAACGCGAGCGTTTGTTGAAGCTCGCAAAGTACAACATTGCCAAAGCTAGGAAACGGTATGAAAGGCAGGCGAATCGGAAGCGGAGGGAAGTGAAGTTTGAGGCAGGCACGGAAGTCTGGTTGAACATCAAGAATTTTCGACTACCTCCGGAAGTGAGTCCAAATTCATACCTCTATATGCGGGTCCCTTTCGCATCCGAAGGTTAAAGGTTATGAATGAGGATGTATATGAATTGGAGCTGCCGGCAAACAGCAAGGTGCATCCAGTATTCCACGTATCTTTTTTGAAGCCTTACTTCAAAGATGAAGCGCGTCCGGCATCAAGTGTTGCGTCCGCCACCTGTGTTGTTGGATCATGGAAATGAACCTGAGTATGAGGTGGAGGCAGTACTTAAGTCGAGGAGGTTACAAGAACCGAGAAACGGAGTATCTCGTCAAATGGAAGGGCTATCATCATGTGGAGGCATCTTGGGTGCGTGCCTCAAAAATGGGAAACGCATCCGAGGCGGTTTTGCAGCGTTCGAAGGGCGACCTCAAAAGCGGAAGAAGCGTTGATGGGGACATCAACCTTGAAGCGTGGGGGAGGAAATGCATGCTTAGCCCGGCTTAGCTAGCTCAGGAATCCGATTGCAAAAACTTGTATTGTACAAAACTTGCTATAAATGAAATGGCTTCCAAATGTTGTGCGTCCTATTTTGTTTGGAATGGTGATGCATGGTATGGTTGGCTAGTGTGTAGAATGCATGCTAGCTTACAAAAGTGGGAGAGGTAAATTGGGTTAATCGTGTGTTTGCGTAGTGCCGAAATCGGGTGACCCCCATCCAAGGGGCAAGGCAACTTGCGCCTTCTTTAGGAGTTCACGTGCTAGTGCGCACCTGGCGCGTGCGCGTACTATAACTGCGCTACCGAGGGGGTTGCCTTGTAGTGCGGGCTAACGCGGAAGCTACGTGCTTTCGTTCACGTACTATAATCGTGTAGCCTCGAGACGAAGTCGTAGTGTGGCTTCGGCGTGTTCCCGTACCTCAGGCCAACATTCCAAGTAGGACCCAATTGTAGTGATTGGGGCGCACGGTTGATTCAAGGTTATCTTCCTAGTCAAAGAGGGTTCCAGGTGAACCCTTGCTCAAGGTGATGCCAAAAGCGGCATCATGAGCGATCGTAAGCAATGTTGTTGCAGTAAGGCGATTCGATCCTCGGGGAGGATCGTTCCTTGGCCTTGAAGTAGGCCAACAAGAGTGCACTGGGAGGAGCTGGAGAGGCTCCACCCTTGGCCGGGACTTGGAGGAAGTCGGCCGAACAAGCTAGTGGAGAGTAGAGTCAAGTGTGGGGTTTGGTTCTTTGCCATGGGACGCCATGGTGCGGAAACAAACTCCTTGATGTGGGATGCCACAACTTGGATGTTCGTTTCTACAAAATGGACAAGTCGATGAGGACATCGACTCCCTGTTGGTAGGGGTGTGTGTCGCGGCCCTTTGCCTTGAGGGCAGGGGGTCGGGACACAAAAGGGGCTGCCCCTGTGGTGGGGGCAGTAGCAGCGATAGATACGGGGGCTGAAGCACCCTTGAGTGCCCAAGGCACTCAAGGAGGCGGAGGCGCTCACTAGGCGGAGCCCCGCACACCGGGTTGCGGTGGGGGTGGCTCCACAAGGGGTGGTGGTAGCTTAGCGGGACTTAGTGGGGGTGGCATAGGACTCACCATGGGGTGGAGACCTCGAGGTGGGAGTCGTGGGGAGTCTTGGGACTCATCACGGTCCATTGGGGCCGCGGTGAGTGGGCCAAGACTCACCGCGACTCACCACCGGAATCGAGGGTCTTCGTGGTGGTTCACCATAAAATGGCATGGCTGTTTGTGGAACCCCCGCGGACAGCTACAGAAGTATATATAGGGAGTAGTAACCCCGAGAACGGTGCAAGCCCGTTGGTGACCAAAAACTAGTGAGTAAGCGAGCGAGCCGGAAAGCGACCAAAGAGTGGGGAGCTGTTCCGGACTGCCATCTACCAAAGGGAATTCCACTAGGCCCAAATAGGTGGAGGGTCTTTCGGGGGAGTGAAGGGGGACCGTTATGTCCCGGTGAGCAGCCGAAGTTCCAAGTTGGCCCGGCGGCCAGGTTGGGAGTCAGGCGTGCGCATCAAAGCGAGTAACTATGACTTGAAGGGGAGCTTACCGAAGTGAGGTGCGCGACACTTGGGGTATTTTCTTGGATGTGCTTTACTTAAAGGGCAAGGAGAATGCAAAGACGTGGGATGAGGAGGCAGTGAGAGCGCTGCCAAAGAAGGGAAAACGGAAATCCTCTGACCCCGGAGGTAATGAGAATGAAGCCGGGACATCCGGGGGAAAGAATAAACAAAAGGAGGACATGGATCCCGCCTTCATGACAGATAACAAGAAACCCAAGGCTGCAGACATCTTTGACAAGGAGAAGTGTGAGAAGATGCAGGAGAGGCTGGAGAAAGACTACAGGGACATGTTCCCTTTTGGGTTTGAGGCGACCCAAGACGTCAAAGTTTCCATGATGGAGCTTGCTCCCCGGGATATAGTGTACAGGCCCCTAAATGTTAAGCACAAAGACGAAGTCAAAGCGCGTCTATACCAGCTCCAGGTATTTGACTCCAAGCATCCAGTTTATTTGATTCCCGCAAACCTCGAGAAGCCTAGGGAGGTTTCCACTTCGAAACCTCGAAACTGGAAGGAGGTGGGAAGTCCAAATTCTTCGTCATCGGTGGACAACACACCATCATTGCTGCCAAGGTAAATTTCTCCGCAAAATCCAAATTTTGAAACAACACAAACTTCCACTGGACAGTGGAGGTTCATGTACTTTTTACATCATGCTGGTTAGGTCGCTAGCATTTCTGACCTTATTCAATTCTGTTCCAGGAACTGGTGCAAGACCTGGACGACGATAATCTTAAGAAGTACTACTCTAACTGGCCCTCGAACATTATATGGTCAAAGGATCTGATGAGGCTCGTGAAGCTATCTAAGCTCCTAAACGACCCCAATAAGGCGCAAAAATTTGACACAACATTCCCCGAGAAAGTTGCACATGCCCGGAATTTCTTCGAGCTGCGGGGGAGGCCGAAAAAGTACAACGATCACACAATGAAGTCGGAGACTAGACAATGAAAGGTAAATGATTCATTATATCTTTTGTTCGCTTTTGCTCAACATCCAAAATGTTTCAATGATCGCCCTTAAAGGGAAGGTACTTCAAGAAACGAACGGAATGGTTCGTCGTTCAGAAAATCGACATGCTGAGGTCTTCTGTAATGTCTGTTGTTTCGTAATGAGGTGCTTCTCCAGCTCTTGTTTTTCCAATCTGTTTATGTTCTCCACCTGGAACAGTTTCGCAAATGTGCCGCAAAAATACTTGAAAAACCATATGACCATGAAAATTTATGCTGCGGAGGACGCTTGCAAAAGTTTTCATGGTCATTTGGTATTTCAAGGATTTTCTAGGCATTTTTGGAACTGTTCCTGGTGGAGAACATGAACAGATTGGACAAAATTTGACTTGGAAGAGCACCGCATTACGAAGCAGGAGACACTACAAAAAGAGCTTCAAATGGGAAGTCACGCGAGGAAGGATGGAAATCAAATGGCAATCGAATCATTCAATGGAGGATCGAATAATTGACATGATTGAAAGGTTGATGTAAGGTTTATCTAAGGTTGATATAAAGGTTTGATTTCAAAACTTTCGACGATGTTGAACATATCGGTCGAATATGGATTGAAACGTCTAATTTTCTCCATGATCATATTCACAAGAATTTATGCAAGCATGTCAATTCATCCTGGAGATGAATAGCGTCAAGGAGGCCATGGTTCTGGTTCTCTGTGACGAAGACGTATGGAACCTTTGGGAGGAGGTGTTCAAATAGTGGGAACTTGAAAAGCTTATTGACATTTTCGGGATTCAGTGCAAGGGTGAACAACTACCACTGAACAAAACTGCTATGGTGAAACTGCAAGGACTGAATAGCAGGCAGTTGAAAAGAGTGGCGGAGAAAATCCTCAACTGTGACATTTGCATTCGGGGAACAAAATTCAAGGGCGCTGACAAATCCAAGAATACAATGAGCGCATATATTGACCAAATGAAATTGTGAAGGTTTATTATCGACGATGTAATGGAAGTCTTAGGGTGGCCTCGGAGGAGCAAACAAAACCCGGAACCGTACACCAAACTGGAGTGGCGTGATGTGAAGAAAAAATACAACTTCAACAAAGCTGAGTTTGAAACTTTTTTAGATCGGCTTGGGAACGACTACATTGTGAGCAACATGTTTCTCCACCTGCGCAAGGGTTGCGTTTGATAATTTTTGACGTGAACGGAGTCTTTGTGCAAAATCTTGAAGCACCAGAAGAGCTACATTGTCTCCCGGTTTTCAGAAACAGATTACAGAATATCAGCTCTTGTCGGATTCCGACTTGTCTTTAGACGGAAGAAATATCGCGAAGTGTGGACAGAGTTGCACAAACACTTCCGGTTAGGGATTTGCAGCCCATCCTGCATTTTTTACTTCGTGGTCTCCCTCAACCGGCCTTCGTTATGTCTCAAGAAGATTGTATTTCCTATCCTACTTCGGCTCACCATCAATTTAAATCCGGATTGGACCCTCCTCATTTGTTTTTGAAGCCACTGATGAAGGTTTGGCAGTGAATGCAGGGTTGACTGGACCAAAATGGACGTTACCAGCACAGTTTTAGATGACTGCAATTGATGGTGTCATCAATTGAAATTTGAATTAACTCATTAAAACCAGCAAATATATATGTCATTGGATTCATAGCTTCAATACGCACCCATAACAACTCTCCAATCATGAATCCGATAAGAAATGACTCCGTTATGGACTTTTGAACACCGTCATTGTGGACTGTTACCGCAATGAATGAAATTACAATGGACTCAAGTTCTCTTATGTGCCATTAGTGAATTCCATTGAAATTTGGACATAAGGTGGCCATTTTGGTCCATATCATAGGTATGGATTTGAAGTGGCAAATTAGACGTTTTTGAAAAGTCCATACTCATCTTGTTTTTTGGATTTGGGTGTCATTGTTTTTCTAGAAGTATAAAAACCTATAATCTTCAATGGCTACTGTCATATTGAAATTGTTTTGTAAACTCTAATTTTTAGTTTTTCATAATTTCTCTAAATAATATACTAAAATATTTAATGAATTATATCTTTAATATTTGGGGTAGGACTCTTTACTAAATAAGTTCAGTATACCATTATCTATCACTAAAAAAAAATTGGGATAGTATCCTCAACTTTTGTTTTGGTCATGGACTTTCATGGAGCAAGATCTGTCGTTTTTGGTCCACTCAATCCTGCAACTGCCCTTGGCAGAGATTTGGTGGACAGTACACCAAGAGTAACACTGTGGTCATTGACGACACGGCCATGAAGTGTGTATTGAACCCGCCCGACTCATGTCTTGTTCTCAAACCGTTCCAGACCGTGGAGACTGATGGTTGTTATCTTCAAAAGGTTCTTCAGGACTATTTACTTGGAATGAGGAAACATCCCACTGTTTCAAGTTATCTTAGGAAAAAGAGGATAGGGTTGAGTTTTTTTTCAAATGTTTCAAGTGATCCCAAGTTTAGGCCATTCTTGGATTATATTGAGGACAACGGTTTTAAGAGCCTCAGATATGATGCTTCAAAATAAAGATTTTATTGATCAATCCACTCTCTCTCGAACTATTGAATATCTTCATGGTGTCTGATTTTCATTGCCTTGTAATCACACACGGATTACACATGGTACTCTCTTTTTCACTCATTTGATGTTGAACTTTTCGACGCACATTCGGGGCCATCCCAAGCCCAGAGCATACAGACCTTCATACGGGGACATGACTATATCTAGTAACCTCCACTGTTCAGTGGAAGTTCACATTCCTACACTTCCGGATTGATGATTATGTCTCTTTGGCAAGTTCAAGGAGATGCTGACAACGTCAACCGTTCCTCAGGTCCCCCAAGGGAACCCTCCGGATCAGCAGTGCGTCGGAGTATTGAAGGATTTCCGATGGTTCAGGATGGTTCTCAAATTGAGGGTGGATCCTCGGTCATACTATTCGCCTTTCGGGAAGCGGGCGACACTCTTCTCCACTTGGGTCCTCCTGGGTCTAAAGCCCAAGGTGCAGGTGAAGAACAGAAATATGCCGGAAAGTTTATCGACCTTACCCAACATTCCTCACCCTCTCCGTTCAGTACGCAGGGTCTGGTCTCTCCAACCCGAAGGGAAACCGTCGAAGACTTGGCTGCGGCTCCGCTGCAACTTGTTCCGTCTCTTCCTCGCATATCTCCCCAGCACGAAGGTTGGACAGCCCAAATCCGCAGGAGTCAGGTGACTTAAACTCATTTCTCACTCCTTGTTCATTCTCCTAGTTTCACTTAGTTTGTGGTCTGATGTTCATCTGTCACTTCAGGTCAGATAATCTGCAGATTATGACATTCCTGTCAAACGACGGCTGCATTGGAATGCAGTTGCGAGGTAAATTATTCCTTCGTTGCGTTTTCTATACAGGATGTCGAGTGCTCAAGGGACAATTTTCTGTGCCTTCCTGTTGTTGCCCCTCTACTCCCCACGTCATTCAATGACAAAACATCTCCAACATCGACACAGCCTGACCCTGAACTGATGGCACAATGTTCTGCACCAAAGAGGCGAAAAAGAGCCCCCGAACCATTTCCTTTCTCTGTAGGAAATCTTTAAGACGGACAAAAGGCTGACAAGAAAAAAAAAACGGACTCCAAACACATGAGGACTCCCTTAGATGTTGTGGCGCCTTGTCAATCCAATCCCGCGGGAATCCACTGTTCTTCTGCGAGACATTCAATGGTAAATTTCAAAACCATTTCTCCACTTTCGTTTACAGTTTGTTTTGTGGTCCCAAACTAACTCCGTCATTTTTAAACAGGCGGGGATGGAGCCGCATAACTTCTTCAATACGCCTCCCGACAAGATGCGTCCACGGACCTCCACTTGACAGCCGACGTTCCTCTTTTCATGATCCCTCTTCGATATATTGTCTACTCTAGGTCCTTTAGAATAGTCCATTCCCGGGACACTTATGTCTCAGCAAACGTAGAGGTCACTGTGAAACCAATAAACACTACATCGTGTTGTTTCTGACGGCGTGAACACTGAAATGAATTTCCTTAAAATGCGAAGGATGGCTTCGTCCATCAACCTTCATCTGCCACATCGGGGAAGAGGAAACGGATGTTGTTAATATTGAGTATCAACGGACTCCTCTGCTACCGGCCACCTCCAACCGGCTATGAATTTCTTAAGGAGAGATTTCGTTTCAGGAAAGTTACAGTTCATGTTCCCGACAGACCTTTTGTGGTTCCCCAGCCCGTAGTCTTGGAGTTTCTCAACCTTGCGTTGACGCATTTTCACGTGGCGATTTGGTCATGTGCTGAAAGAGTTGTTCTTTGTAGGATGCTCGAGTGTTTGGTTCCCACGAAAATTACGAAGAAGTTTTGCTTCATCTGGTCAGCTGAGGATTGCAAAGACACTACCGGTTACATCATGCTTGGGATGAAATATCTCGTTAAGGATATTCGCATTGTTCTTGCCAAGTACCCTGGTACACCATATACAACGCAGGGACAAATACTCCTTGTCGATGATGAGCCATCAAAGGGCCTCCGAAACCCACCAAATACTGGATTCTTCCTTATTTCATTCAAGCCATCACCAAAGGGCTTGACCAGGATGATATGACAAAAGCAGTGTGGCCATATATATTGAAGATGGTTGCAGCTTCAACAGTCGTAGATTACAATAGCGAGAACCCTGCCAAGTGTTCTTGTAAGCCTATGGAAGATATGTTGATCCTCGTGTTTGGATCCCACAACAAAAGGAACCTGATTACCTTGGTATGTACTTATCCCACTGTTTATTGTTTATGGAGAATTTGATCTCAAAGTGTCTTCCACTTGCACTTTTACCTTATCAATTTTTCTACAAATCTTCCAAATTTGCCCTGACATTTGTCATATGAAAATTTGTTTTGCCCAGTCACATTCAAGGAGCGAATTCGAAAAGAAGAAGAAGAGCTTCATGATTGACAAGAATGGTGGGCTTCCCGGCAGGCGTCAAGGGCATCAAGAGATTCAACAAGTAGACATTAGGGAAAGAATGGGGCCTCCTGAGGGCCTCCTCTCTTTAGGAGAAAGTAACCATTCGGTCAACTTGAAAAAAACCTGAACGGTCAAGATCGATTTGATCTAACGGCTGTTAGCTTAAATTAAAAAATCTGCCCGATTTAGCAATCATTGCGGTCCTAATCAGCGCTCCATGCGGATCGCCGCCCTCCCCACGCAATTTAGGTGCATCGCTCCCGCGCTCCAGCTCAATCGGGCTCCCGCTCAATCGCTCGTCTCATCTTGGATGAAGCGCTCCCACGCTCCCGCTCAATCGCTCGTTCCCCCCAATCTTGGATCTATCAGTTTGAGCTCACGAAGAGCGTAGGTACGATGTCGAACACAGTTTGAGCTCATGAAAGAGCTGCAGGTACAGTGTTGACCAGAGCACCAAGAAGGAGATAACCAGGGATGCCATCCTGAAGAACTAGGGAAAGTGTGATATTTGTAATGTAGATCCTATGGTGAAGTTCATGCGAAAGGCTCTTGAGAAGGCAGGCTGTCCAGTAGCAGATCAATTCTTCAAATCTGAAGTATGTCATATGCAAGTTGGTGGTGGCTTCAAGCGGGATAATGGGGTCAGGTCTTTTCTGTACTCTCTCTCTCCCTCTATTTGTGGCATCCATAGCCACATTGTCTTCGTCCCTGATGACTCTCCTACTTTGGTGATTGCACAGAACTTCGTTGTTGCCCTACTGCTTGCTGGAGCTGGAGGCTTGTTTATAGGATCAATTTTGCTTAGTGGATTGCAAGAAGAATAAGGGAATTCGCGATTCTCTTGATTCCACTGTGCCTGCATATTGTTGCAAGTTATTCCGGCTGCCATTTGTCTTTCCAATGTCGTCACCTGTCTGATGAAGTCTTTCTCGACTGAAGCATTTCGTGGACAGTTTCATTGACTTCACACTTCTTTAGCCATTCACAACGAGTCGATTGTGTGTGTCTATTATCCTGACTGCCAAAAGATGCAGTCGATGAATAAGTTGTAGCAACATTCCTCCCTTAAGCTCCCTACGAGATGAAGTCATATGTGCAGGGGTAAATTAAGTGTAAGGTGCGGTATATTGATGGGTTCTCTACTTTGCAGGTGCTGATCTGTAGCAACCATTTGATGATGCAGGATGAAGTGGACGTGGCTATGACCCATGAGCTGTTGCATGCTTACGACCATTGTCGTGCTGCAAACTTAGATTGGACCAATTGTGAGCACCATGCTTACAGTGAGGTGTGCCTCTTTTGCCCAGGCTTTGTTAGCTTTTGTGAAGACAGTCAAAGACGAATCAATCATGCTTCTTAAGGGGTTCATCTAATTGATGTGTAAGACAAAGTGTGGGAATGTTATCTAGAAGTCACCACTTTCTCAATAGTAGATATGGACGTATATCTCTGGTCAATGGTTTGCACTTATTACAGTGTAACACCGATTGTGATGTCTATTAGGAACATGCTTGAATGGATAGTTTTCAAGAAAGGTCATGGTACTCAGTGTGGTTTACTTTTTCTGTTAGGTTTGCTGGAGAGGTGGCATCGAGTGTGAGCGACCTGTTGTTTGCTGGATCTATTTAGGCTTTTGCAGCTTGCAGAAGGTTTCTCAGTCTGTTATGTTGCTACCTTAGTCTTAGTGTACAGCCATCAGTTATGACCATTCCAGTGCTGCTCAGGGTAGTTGCTTGATGGTAGCTTGAGGCCAAATTGCCTAATATGCAGAGAGTTTTTGACAGATATTGAACAAGAAACGTGATCTGTGTAGAGATTTTTGGGGTATGGCAGATACGAGCAGCTAACTTGAGTGACGATGAGTCTGAGCAGCGCTTGTATTTGGTGCCAAGCCCAAACTCGGGATCATTCTACCCTCGACCTAAAGTTGATCGAAGACCTGAGACTGGTGACCAGTCCTTCTGGGGCGTGTTTACCTTCGATGGTGCTGCACCCGAGACGATCAACTGCCTACTTGTAAGCTGACAGTCTCTGCCCCGATTCTCATAAACGCATAAGCTGAAGATGACAGTACTTGCAGCCAATTGATTTCTTGTTGGTTCAAGAGTTGGACAACCAAAACACTAATGTAATATATGTATGTACAAATTTTCTTGGTGCAGTCACATGTGCCATTTGGAGATTTACGGTTGTTTATATACCACCACCAAAGTTTGTTAAAAAAATCTTCCTTCGCACATTATATACTAGTTGTAGATGATAACGTCAAACTCACAATCAGCATTGAATATGTAACTCTTTCAATTGTTGAGACTGTAAACTTGGCTTTCAGGGGATAGATGGAAATATAGGGTACTTTGTTTGTCTTATTTGAAACATTCTTTTGCAAAGGTAGTGCAACTCAAAGCCCTGATTGGAGGCAATTCAGCTGTTTTGATTTATTAGTTTGTTTTACTTTCACACCTGGGTTATGCCTGATCTATTTGAGGAAGTCTTATAGGTTGCTCTGCTTTTGCAGGATGCAAAGGACGACTATTCATTGATAGTGAATTTGAAGCGTAGAAACACGGTACTGAAACACAGTACAGATAGATTTGTTTGGAACAGATGTTGGTGTGGATGTAAGCGTAGGGGACAGCCTGGAAGAAATTGTTCTTGAGGTATGAAGCCCACCTCCTTCTTTCACATGAATGACTTTGGTGGTATAACACCTATATAGCATTGGGTTCAAAGTTCTTACTTCACAATATCATTTAAGAGCTCTGTACTTGTACAAAGATTTGCAGTCTAGAAACGTAGGTCTTCAACAACTTGCTGGAAGATTTGTGAATGGCTTGCAAGCAGGGGGAGCATCTTGCATGGATGCCGGCCTAGCAAACATTTATAACTATTTCATGGTGCTGAGCTCTTGCACGACCAATTGATGCTTGCAGGTTCAGAAGAAGGCAGGACTTGCAGACAGTGACTGGACTTTCCTAGAAAAATTTGACTACTTGTCCGCCGATTGTGGTGAGGCCAGTCAGCATAATTGAACTACACAAATGTGATGGCACAAGACACTACCACAGTGATGGTTGCATATCTTGAATTGGAGGATGCAGTCTTTCCGTCTACAAATGATAGATGTGATAGTTCCACATGATGTACTGTGAAGATTTTTACTCCGTTTGCATGGACGGATTTAAGCGGCATATTGGACGGATTTAATTGCATGGACGGATTTAACAGCAATTCAGCTGATGCACGTTGGGAACTGCCTCTTTGGGGATGCTTTCATCTTTGCTGCAGGTGTTGTACAGACGGAAGCGAGCTGCATTTACTTATGAAAACCCTCTGACTCGGGGTGAATCACTCCTGCAACAGATGGTATCTCTCTTTCTGCCTGAGCCCAAGTTCCATCCACAGACGCAGAATGAGGAGTCTGGAAAGAACTGGTTAATTGCCTCACACATTCCGTTCTGTAACTTCTGAATAGTGCCAGATGAGCAATTTGACAGTGGTGTGTCCTTAATGAAGGAGAGCCACAAATATGAATTAATAACAGCTCTACAGTATTGCTACTGTTGTGACCTGCACAACTAAAGTCTAAAGACTTGGTAGCAAGGAAGGTGCCAGTGAACCAGATACTAATTTTAGTCAGTATGATAGAGTCATGCCAATACAAGTAGATGCTGAACGTGGTTGAGTTGATAGGTTGTGCATGCACAGTCTGTGCCTAAATTCCGTCATATTTTGTGCTTTGTTTTCTTTTCGTTGTTGGCCATACCACTGTATGCTGGTTTGTGAATGGTGATGATGATATCACCCTGCATGGGCAGGTCCAGCCTTTCCATTGGAGGTTGGTTAGTACTTACATGCTCCACCCACCTTTGTACCAAGGTCTATAGCCTAAGGTCACCTGCCGCAACATGGTGTTCACATGACCTTGCCTTTTGATTGAAACCCTCTCTCACTTGTGCCCTGTTCACCTCATTTGATTCTTTGGAAGATGCTGTCCTTTGCCATTGCAGTCCAGCTACTCCATGCACCTTTTCAAAGGCATGGTCTTCAGATGGGAAAGGAACATTCCCGTTCCAGGTGTGTCATGGAAAATTGAGTGCATACAGGGGAGATGTGAAGGGCATTTTATACTTTTTGTAGGTGGGTGGGAGAGGGAAATTATTGTGGACAAATAATTGGGGTGCTTGAGGTATGGGCGGCAGGTGGCGGACCATGCTTTGGTCGGCCACAGCACCGGGGCTTGTACTCATAGTTGGCATGCAACTGGCAGCAGAACTTCGAGCTAATGTTGGGATCTGTGATGATTTAGGTGGGAAGGTGGGATGAGGCACAGAGTTTAATACAGGAACTCTTTGGGAAGGCAGAAGTAGAACTCGCCCTGGAGGAGGTGAGGAACGTTAATAGTGGCCAAAACCCAGATGATGAGATTCCTTGGTCAGAGCTTCTGTCCAAAGAGTACTTCAAAGGTCCAATTGGTTACCTTTCTTGGCTCAGTTTGATAAGACAGGTTTTGGCACTCGTTTACTATGTTGTCCATTGCTTCGTTTAGGAAAGGGTGTATAGTCAATCAACCGTATCCTGCTTTTCCCTTGCCTTGATTAAACCAATTCAAAAGCTTGAGCAGCTGACTGACCAACCCTGCAGTTGCTTATTGGAAGTGCATTGTTTGCACTGCAGCAGTCTGCAGGAATCAATTGTGTGCTCTACTTTTCATCCTTGACTTTTAAAGATGCCGGTATCACCAATGACATTGCTGCAAGTGCTGCTGTGGGGTTTGCTAGCCTTATTGGTAAGAATCCTGGTGGTGCCTCGCCTTCACTTTGCAGCAGATTTCCCTATTCTATGATGGATGTTTTATTTGTCGAGTCACAAGAATGTGCCATGCTCAAGTTTTAAATGAAGAAGGTCAATTGGACATTATGGATGCTTGTATGCAGGGGCAGTGGTGGCATTATCATTGATGGACAACCAGGGTCGGCGTAAACTGCTGATGGGTAGCTATGGGGGCATGGTAACGATTTGCTTGCACCTCTGCTCTACTCTGTATTTCACTACATCATCTGTGTACTTGATTGCATCTACACTTGGCCTGTCGATGTGTAAGAATGGTCAAGGCCCAATACAAGCTATGGAAATCGTGGATTGAGAAGGTCATGATAGGGGAATAATATAGTAATTGGGTAGATTTCAGTTGAAACTAGGTTTGTTTACCGTGTGTAGAGACTTCCTATAGGGGTGTGAAGTCAGTAGTTTTATCTCTGGCTGGATGAAAAATCCTAATGTACGTTGCTTATCTTGAAAGCAATTTTCCACACTCCTCCCTGCCTTCCCATTCTCGCATGGGTAAGTTGAAAGCTGAATCTAATGAATTAACTTGCGTAGGGTGCGTGTATTTGAAACAGGCAGTGGCCATGGGAATATTGGTGCTATCGCTGAACATGCCGGAAAATGAACAGTTGTTCACTTGCTTTCAGTTGTTGGTACACTCCTGTATGTCCTTCAACTTTTGTGTGAATTATTGTAACACTCTGAATGCAGGATTACTGAGGCTTACCATGGAAGAAACAGCAATAACAAGAAGGTCATAGTTGCTTTTTAGGAGTGACAGGGCTAAGGAAGACACTACAGTACTTGGTTATTGGCGCAGCTCTCCTGATGTCTGTGGGCTAAGGATACTTTGTGCGCAGGATTTGCTTGAGAAGTTGTACTGCAATCATGTTTGATCTTGCCATGTTACTTCTGTTTGTGTGATAGGTCTAGCCCAGGAAGGAATCAGCGTATAAGTGCAGGTATCGATGTATTACACGGCAGCATTTGTATGTTGGGCTTGTATGTGCTGAATAGGAATATAGTCTTTGGAGGAGGATGATTGGAAAGGGCTATGCAGGTTGTGAAGAGGGTGTGGTGTGTCTCACGCTGCGGGAGGCAGGTATGTCACCTTTGCATTGGGAGCAGGACCAGTCACGGCAATAGTTATGTACTACAAGAGCACGGGGAAAGATAAGGGCTGTTATACATGGTATTAACAATTCTTACCCATTTTCTTCTCATTGCTTCCAATGCTTCCAGAATTCATTTTGAATGGTACAGTTTAACTATTTACAACCAATAATTTGACACCGTTGTTTTCTGGATCAAGCATTGAGCAATGGGAGTGGTTCAAAGTCTTCACTCTTTCCAGTCCCATCCTCGACCCCCTTCACTTGAGATCCACTTCATTGCTCTGCCTGAATGATCACAAAGCACTTTCTGGTTCAAAGCATGTGGGAACTCGCATAAATGAACTGTACATAAAAAACGAGTTCAAATGCTGGCAGTGGAATTGTTGACAGGTTTGCAATTTTGGGATTGGACTATTATTTCTCGAGCTGGTAGAGAGGTTTGGTCTTTCTACTGTGTATACAAGCTTTGGTGTGGTGTCCGTGTTGTCCATGGCATTTGCAAATGGCTTCATTATTGAGACCAAAGGTCGCTCACTTGAAGAAATCCAAATGCCTTTGGACCCAAAATGATATTTTAAAAGAGGTTAATTCTTCTTTTCGATGTAAGGGGCCCAACCTGTGAGCATGGTGTTTCCCTTGAGCATTTAAAATGAGGACAAGCATAAATCTGGAGGACACAGAGTTCTAGCCTCAGTTTGTGAACTGATTATGATGACAGTCGGAGAATAGATGAATCATTTGGACATTGTGGGGATTGAGAAACTTAATCCCCATCTTGAAGATATTTGCTTTGTAATACTGCAGTCCGACAATGATGTGAAAAACAGAATAGAAGTGCATGCCAACATTCAAGGTGAACTTGATCTAATAGCTTTTTTATGTCACAGATTTTCTATGCAGAGTGTCAGTATTGAAAGGAAGCTTGCGAGAAGAAGGAAGTGCATGCCCACATTTGACTTGAGAGCTTTTTTACATCATGGATTTTGTATGCAGCTGACGCTGATTTAAGAGGTTTTTTCGTACGTACAGTTCTTTTCTGGATAGTGTGCTCAGGGGAGGTGGTCTGCTCAATGAGGACCCTAAAATCATGGGGTCAAATTCCTAAAACCTGCATTGGCGTCCAAATCCTGCTCAGTTTCACCTTCTGCCCTTGTCCCCAAAACCACAATTCAAGAAGGGTCTTGGGATGGACCCTTACCCTAGATTACTAACACCAGGTTTTCATCTGAAATTCATCACGGAATGAAAGTGTGCTTCCACATTTTTACCAAAGCATTCAGTAGATAACCGTCGTTTCACAAACCAAGGTCATTAATCATTGCGCCCGAGTTGTTCCCCACTACAGGCCATTCCTCAATGGGCTTGTCTCCTAGAGAGACATTGATATCACCAAATCTACACAGGGGAACCACATTGTAGTATGTTCAACAATGTTTAAACTCCGTGTGAATTGCAGAAGCCTGTCACTCAAAGGAACTATGTACATGACATCAAATTCACAGCCTCCAAGTCTGTATTCAAGTGTCCATATGTGCCGAGGGGTCCTATGAAAACTTTCCAGACCTGGGGGCGTCAGAAGAATTGCTTGGATAGTGTTCGGTGGACATCCCTCTCTGCCTTACTGGGCCCCCGCGTTTCTTTGTAGTCCGCTGAATCTTGCAGATGAGGCATTATCTTAAGAACACGTTGTGCCTCATCCTCCCTGCCTGCACAACGAAGCCATTTGGCCAACACTTTGAGGGTGACTCGGGAGGGCTTGACACCCTCCTCTTGCATCCTTTCATAAAGCTGTACCGCCTTGTCTACATCTCCTGCCTCGGCAAATGCTTGCATTAGTATAGTGTAAGTGACTGCACTTGGTGGGCACTCCAGGGAGGGCATTTTGCCAAATAGAGTTTGTGCAGCATTTACTTTTCCAGCCCTTGCTAGACTGTGAATTATAACAGTGTATGTGTGCTTGGTAGGTTTGCAGTTGGCCTGCCGCATTTTCCCATACATCTGCATAGCCTGGTGGTGGTTTCTTGTTCTTGACAGCAGGTCAATGAGCATGGTATAAGTGATTTCATTGGGTTCATGCCCTAGCTCTTGCATCTGACCGAAGACCTGCAACAAACACACACCAAGACCTGACTATATGTTTTATTGCTGAAGTCTGACAGTGCTCCTGCTCATTGACATTCTCAAACAGAGTAAAACACCACACAGGCACAGGAGAAGGAGCAAAGGGGAGGCAGCAGGAAGCTGTAAAGAGGGCGAGAGAGAGAGAGAGAGAGAGAGACACAACCTGGAGAGCAGCATCAACATGCTTGGCCTTGCTGTAGCACTTTATGAGGGTGTTAAATGTGACCGTATTGACCTGTCCCTCTCTCTCCGCTTCTCCCAGCACCTTTTGAATTAGCTCAGTGTTGCCGGCCTTCCCAATTATGTCCATCATTTTTGTGTAGGTGTATTTTGTTTGTCCAAAGTGAGCTGTCAACCACTCAAAAAACCGCCATGCCACATCCACCTCCCTACTCAAAAGTGTCAACACATTCAACACATAGGGAGGTTTGAGTTTCGGCTTCAAGCTTTCAAGAGTTTTGTCCATATCAGCTTCCCAACATCTCAGCATTTTTGCAAGCTTCTCTGGTTGAGGCAAGCGGGTGGGAAATACCTTCAAGTCCTCCTGATTTTTTTTAGACTCTGTTTTGTGGAGAAGTGTGAGTTCCTCAGCCTCTGTTCGTCGTCCTGATTCCCGTAAAGCTGTTGTCAGTGCCACCCTTGCCTCAGGTGAGGGGGTCAACCCGAGTTCACTCATGCTCTTGTGGAGAAACATTGCCTTCTCCAGGTCACCTGCATTAGCATGGGCCTTGATGAGCAAAGAGTACGTGACCCAGTTTGGTCGGCATCCAAGCTGCCCCAATTTCTGAAGGAGATTGCAGGCCACATCCAGTTTCTCGGCCTCCACAAGACTGTGGATCAACACAGTGTAGGTGTAGATGTTGGGTCGGCAACCGGACTCTAGCATTTCCCTGTAGACATCCATGGCTTCCTGGTGACATCCTCCCTTGATGAGTGCGTCAATCAAAGTGGTGTAAGTAAATTCATTGGGTGGGCAGTCTTGCTCATGCATGTGTTGCCACACCCGCCGGACTCCCTCCAGATTCTTGTCCCTTCGATACCAATGCATAAGAGATGTGAATGTAACGATGCTCATCCCGCATCCCCCTTTCCGCATTTCTGCCAACACTGTCTCTATGGCTTTAAAGTCTTTAGCTTTTCCAAATCGGTCAAGCATGGCGGTGTAGGTGTAGACATTGTGGTGATAGCCTTTCTGGGTTTTTGCCCACTTGAAAAACTTCCAAGCAACATCGGCACTCATTTTTTCCTTCAACACCCGACACACAACGAAGGGGCTTAGCTGCACCTGCAATTCCTCCAAAGCCTGATAGTTAGGACCGCATTTCTTCAGCACCTTCAAGATTTTCTCTGCAATTTCGTCGTAAGCTTTACCTCTATGGCTGCCACCATCAACACTCGTTCCTTGAAGATCGTCTCCTGGGCTCTCATCTGCGATGTGAAGCATGGACCTGTAGAACGTTGTCCGGCCATTGCTCACCATTCTGTCCACCATGAGAGCCGGCGTGGGGATCAAAGGACTGAAAATTGGCAAGGAGACATGACCTGATGATGCTACAGTGCGGCACAAGCTCCGAAAGCGATCCCGAGAGATTTTGGACAGCTCTGACTTGAAGCACTCAGAGCTATGGTGCAGTTGCGCATCGTCCCGACCTTGAGATGATTCGATGGGGCCTTCAACCAAAGAGAAATTCCGTTCAGAGTGAGGAAGGAAGGCTGGATTACCGCTGACAGAAACTTTGCAATCTTGCTGCCGATTTCTCATGAATGCCTGGCGCCTCAGAAAGGGAGCAAGTCCTGTCCCTTTGACCCGCAGTTCAACCCATTCCTTCCTGCACACATTGAGTGGGTCTTTGCTCCTGGAAATCTGCCCACCGTTTTTGAGCCAAGCATAACCTCGCCTTACGAACAATTCCTCTCTCAGGCGCATCGCATTTCCCTTTCCACTCACTCGTGATGCGGCGTTACAGGCCCACACTCTCCCCGCACTCTCGATCTTTGTTCTTGGCTAGAGGAATAAATAACCACTTGCAAGGCTGTGAAGGCTTAGAGGGGGCATACCACCTCGTAACCAGAGTAGAATCGAGGGAGCAGAAATGGAAGGTGGGGAGAGTGTCTAGTCTAGAGGGCAGAATTATGGCAGACGAGAAAGCAAGAGATGAGGATGAAGTGCATCTGGGGACAGAAAACAGAGAACATGAGGCAGTGAAGAAGTAAAGAACTAAGTGAAGCCTAGAGCTCTAAAACTAGAGCTGTGTCTTGAGCTTCGGATCACGAGCCCTCTTATGGCGCCAGTTACAACGAGAACTTCGCCATGGCCGATGCTGATTTCCTTGTATCGGAGATCCTCCATCACAAAACTTTGATGTGAATGCAACTCAGCTGTCAATCTCCCGCTGGCAAGACTACAAGATGACGCACCCAACAAAACTGCCAGAACCAGCAGGCACAAATTCGGTTGTTGTCATTGTAAAGGTAGTAACAATTGTGGTGAGCGCACTACGTCTCCAGATATGGTTCGCTATGCGATGGCATCTTGATGGCATCTATTGCTCGGGAGGCCGAGTATCATGGGTCTCCCAATATGGTTTGCGAATGCAATGACGCGATGCGATGACATTTATTGATGGCATCTATTGCTCGGGAGGCCGGGTATCATGTACTGCGTGAGCAACCACATCTACGGCCCGCGCAAAGTCCCACTCTACACACCGTCGTGTTGACATCGTCCTATCTAGAGATGGTTTGCGTACCCTAACAGATGTCGCTCTCGCCTACCCTACTCGAGCGGATCTGCTATCACGCGCAGCTACCACACCATGCACGGCAGCCACTGTAGCAGCTCAGGAGCGCCACTACAGCGATCATCACCCCACCGGCACATTTCTTCCACTGGCGGTCGAGATATTTGGCTCATTGCACCGGCACTTCGACGATTTCCTACGGACATGTGCACATCATGCAGCCAAGAGCGGGTCCACTGGCATCCCACATGCCTCCGTCTTTGTCGCCTACTATCGACCACGTGTTTCAGTTGCTTTGCAGAGAGCACAAGCCATCTCTATTTTGCATCGGGCTGATGTGGCTAGTTCCGCGTCATCTCATCTTCCACCTCTGCCTGACACTTTGCCTATCTCCTTGCCTGATCTCCTCCAAGCTGTTGGCTGGGAGGGTCGCTCTGCATGAGTAGTTTACTATAGCTTCTGTTTTCGTCGCTTGATGAGTAGCTTACTATAGCTTTGGTTTTCTTCTCTAGCTGAGTAGCTTACTATAGCTTTTTGTTTTCTTCTCTTGTTTCTTGTTCCTCCCCCCCTTTTTGGAACTTCTCATCATATGCACGTTCACCCATTGTACATGTTGTAAATAAAGTCTTACAAGGTTTCATCAGTAACAATCGCGGACTGACATATAAATGAGCGTAAAAATCTGGGCAGCAGGCACCTATCAATGTTCAACCATGCAGTCATGTCATACGCGACATTAGCAACATCCATCACCGTGACTCGAGTATTCATCAATGTGAGTAATACGAGAACACTTATGACGGAAGTTGGGGGGGGGGCTTAGTAAACAAGGCCTGCTTCACTGATAATGCTGCCCCGTCTGTACTTCAGATTGGTATACTCCTTCCTGGCCTTCGCAGTCATGATTTAACAAATAGAGGTTGGTAGATGGACAACCTGGAATGTGCTTTTGCTTCTGCTTCTGCTTTTGCTTGGTTCCAAAAGCTGTAATCAAAGTTCCCTGGACTTTGTTTCCTGTAGCCTTTGGGCCATAGACCCCAGCGAGTTGATGTGTGTGAACTGAAGACACTCTCTCTTCCTAGGCAACCAAAAGATCAGGTTCTTTATCAGGAGCACAACTCCATCTCAGATCCTAAGTGCAGAGTTCGCATGTGTACCATTGCAATCCGAGGCCCTCTTCCGGCTTACAATCTTTCTCCATAGATTACAGGCCCTTCCACCCAAGGGGCTCGTGGCAAGGGCCCTCACAACATCTATGAGGCTCAAAGCTGCAGGTTTCAGGAACTCCTGGTATGCTCGAGTGGACAGTTTATTTCAATGTAACGGACTTTCTACTGCTTTCCTATTAGCAATGAATCCAGATGAGGTGAACATCACATCCAGACATGACCGCAACAGACTCATTAGGAGAGAGTTTATGGAATTACATGTCAAGAGAACTTGGAAGCTACCCAATCTCACGACAAAGCTCCACTTCTATCGAGAGACATTCTTGGTGCTCCGCGATGATAGAATCTTGAGACCAAATTACCTTTCAGCATCCTTATCTCCTTCCCTCCTGAGGGCATTGGGGCGGTTCAGGGTGGGTTCCCACAACCTACGGATAGAGACTGGCAGATGGGAAAACCTGCAACGGGAGGACCGCCTATGTCCAGCTTGCATAGGGCGCAGCAAGGAAATTGAAACTGAAGAACACTTCTTCTACTGCCGTCTATACTACGAGATCCGTGGGAGATTCCACTGTTTATTCAGTGGAACCCAAACTCTCACTGATGTCTTTCACTATGAGGATCAAAAATGCTTGGCAGCCTACCTACACGAGGCCTTCACCCCTAGACAATCGCTAGAACATTAATTGTGGTTTCTGGATTTGTTCCTCTCTCATGTTTTCTTCCATTTTGTCCCATAAGCTCTATGAGCTTTCCGCGGACGTTATAAAGCACCATTTCATTTCATTTCATTTATTATTGGGATCAATTTATGGTGACAGGTTGAAGGCTTTTGCTACCACATGATCTTCTTTGGGCAAGCTCAAAAACAGAAACTTGCACAAACGACAAGATCAACATGCCCAGGCAAATGGCTTATGCTAGCAAATGGTCGTATCACTGAGCTACCACAATCATTGGTTGATAATGAAACAGTGTCATGCATCTGACGTACTGTCCAAGCAAGGGGAAAACTCCAGAGCTGGATTCGGAAACATAATCCCATGATGAGCTTTCTTTCATGTCGTGGACATTGATAGCATGTGGATATGGTGGAGGTAGCATTGCCACAAGTGATTGCTCTATGACTCTGGTTTCTGCTGCTAAGCAAACTGGAGTGTGGCGGGCAGAGCAGATTATATCTCCATAATGTTAGAACTGGATTTTGCAATTAGGAGGGTCATTTGACAGGGGCAGTTGCAAAACAAGCCAGTTGTGAGATCCAGTCTTTGGGTAGCCTAAGAATTTCTGACTTACACACAGTAGACAAGAAAAAATAGCCATTAGGTTTAACAGTGACACCTTGTTGGAAGTGCAGGTGAAGGAGAGGGTTATAACATACTGTTAGATCACACTTTGCACCTGACTTCCCAGCAAAGCGGTGGAGCATCAACCTCGGTCTGTTCGGGTTACCTTCACTGATTGACCATGGTTACTAGCTTGTTTGCATTGATTGGTCCTCTATCCATGGATGCGATTGGTCTTCACTGTTCTCCCACAGCATCCCAAATATGAGGCGAATCAAGTTCTCAAGTTCTCAACCACGGCTGTTGAAAGAGCTGTGAAATGCTGTCATAAGTGCCCGTACCCAGCTTGGTAACAGCTCCAGTTCCACATTCTGAAGTGAAATAACTGATGTGTAGCATGACATTTGCAGACACCCCAGTGTGGAATGCACAGGAGAGCCAGATTGCTGATCTGATAGATTTTCTTCAGGCTCATGGCAAAGAGTGTTTTTGTGGTTCTACATTATACTTGTACTTTGTCACTTGGATCTTTTGGGCCTCTCTCGGATGTTTAAAAGTTCCCTCGTTCTATTTTTCTCCCTTGGGGGCTGCCCGTAGACATCTTTCATTCTGCCAACCAAATACACCACATAAATGCAGGGGCCCCAGAAAGTCTAAAGACATAATTTTTCTAAGCTCTTAAACATTTGATGTACACAAATGAAAAAACAGGCTCCAAGAGATTGCAAGATAGAGTGATTGAAAAGGAGCTTGGAAAAAATCAAGAAGTACCCAAGCTGTGTCTTGTCAACTCACTGCATGACCTTATATCCTATCCTGCCTCAAATAGTCATACAGGGTTTATTTTGCAACTCAGAATAACCACCTTCTGTAAAACCTGGGCTTGCATGCACTAAAGCTGGAAGAATGTATATGGGAGAAGTAGGTAGTCTAGCAAACCAGGATAACCAGGCCCCGGCCACAAGGCTTTAGCAAACAATGTCATATGAGTACATTCTCTTTCTTGTTTCCTGCTTTCTCTTGCCTCATAAGCTCTTTAAGCTTTCTGCGGACATTATGGAGTGTCCTTTCATTTCTTTCCTATGTTCCATATTATATTTGAGCAATTGTTAAATCCATGATGTGGGGATAGAAAATCATTCCCAGTTTTTTTGTCTCTCACGGGCCACCTATTTGCTCTCCTTTGTGTCTGTAAATCAATCTTGCAACTGTGGGCTCAACTAATATTGTTATGGCAGGCAACAGCTATGGAAGGAGTGGAGAGCGGCCTTCAAACTGATTATACATTGAGGGTAGGATCATATCCATTAGACATTTTGCTCATTCCAGATTCTAAGGTCCTCAATCGGAATGTTTGACAAAGTGTCTGACAGGCATCATGCCTCTCCCAATCTTTTCATGTAATTGTCGGCTGATACTCAGTCTTTCTCTTTGCTTGTTTGACGCGGGAGTGTGAGATAATTCTCACAGCTGTATTGCAAATTGGACAGGTACTTGGCCTTGATGTGTGTGCTGACATAATGGTTGGAGATGCCATGCGCCAAGGTGTCTCGGGAGGGCAAAGAAAACGTGTCACAACAGGTATCATCAACGGACAGTAAAATGTGTAGCTGGCCACTAGAAACATAGCTAAATGGGCTGGTTTTCAGATTTGTGGGGATTGAACTCCATCATCTGAAGACCAAGAGAGGAGGAGATGCAGGAGAAAGAGAGAACTTTACTATTTCCAGAGGAGGCTGGGGCAAAAAAGGAACCTCAAAATGTGTGAGAGAAATGAAACGATACTTTGTAATGCACTTGTTCCCTCAAAACTGTAGAGTACAACTTTCAAAGAGAACCAGACAAACGACTAGTTGCGTATGAAGAAATCAAAATCAGCCTCGGGGAAAATGCCTGCTGCCTTCTCTCCGTAGACGTTATAAAGCACCATTTCATTTCATTTCTCTTTTCACCAGCTCCGAAAGTAGCTCTGTAAGCAAAAGACCACTTCGACCACATGAATGAAAAACAAGCATCACACTGAAAGACGATTCCCTGACAAATCTACACCAGGACTTGAATAATCCTTGATTTCACAATCACCCCAGAGATGTAGTTTGATAGGAAGGTGGCATCGAGAGGGCATAAGTCAAACTTAATAAATTGCATGATGAAGTATGAGTAGGTTTGAAGTAGATGTTAGTCATATATTATTCTTGTGTCAACAACAAGGATTTAGGTGGGCCCATGACCAGTGAGATCAGACAGCCATCCATCCATAAGGAAAGTGAAAAATTAACGAAGGAGTGAACTCACGATAGCGGGTGCCAACTGCCAACCCCTTGGCAACGTGCAGAAAAGGCGAGGGTTTCACAAACAGTCATTTCGGGTGTGTGTAAGTCATGTTGGCTTATGTACACTGCTGTTTTCTGTGGCACAAACTCATCCAGTGTATGCCCATTGGTCACCTTCCCGGAGACCTGCGGAAAAGCAATTCATCTGCAGACTTCAGTGCTTAAAGCCACAAAAGAAGTATATAATTTGTGGTCTCCTCCACCCAGCTACTGCCTCCTCCAGCCAATAATAAAAATAGAAAGAA
The DNA here is from genome assembly GCA_030704615.1 of Takakia lepidozioides. Taxonomy (NCBI): domain Eukaryota; kingdom Viridiplantae; phylum Streptophyta; class Takakiopsida; order Takakiales; family Takakiaceae; genus Takakia; species Takakia lepidozioides. The sequence continues at coordinate 58,387,939 of CM060733.1, forward strand.
GCAGCTGGATTCTTACTCTCAGGTCGGGATCGAGCTTTCCAGCCAAAGCTAGAAGCAAAGTCGTCTTCCCTGAGCTTGGGGACCCAAGAAGCAACGTCATCCTGCAGGACCAAGGATTTTGGAAATACATGTATTATACAATTGTGCCAATTGAAGCCCAAAAGTTTACAAGACCAGTACCATACAATACACGTTGACATGTTACAAGGCTATCAGTAGAGAACAAATGCAGACGAAGCAAAGACACAATCTGATTCGTGGGACATGATGAGGGACTGCCAAGCTGTAGACATTCAGTCAAGAAACTTGTGGGTAAAATCCATTATATTGTAGCTTGTGAAGCCTACAAATACCTCAAGCCTCTCAGACTAGTAGAAAGTGTGCCAATCCACATCAAATCCCATTAGGTACCTTGCAGGTCATCAGAGCTCTAAGAATCCTCTAGGCTACAACTGGGATAAATGCTAGTTGAGGACTGGCATCAACGTATCTTGTAGATGCATTTACATTGGTTCAAAGGTTAGAAAGGTCTAAGGAGGCAACCACACCTGCCAGGCTTGATACTACCACTGACATTGTGTAATATATTGAGCTCCGCAAAATTGGGGCCAATAGGACCTGCAAAAATTGAAACACCATCAGCTCAGTATCTGGGGACACTATTATGCATGTAACCAGAATCAACCAAACCATTTTGGTATCCTGCTGGGACAGTAATATAAGATAACGCCTTGGTAAATGTCAATGAGTAGGACCCAGTAGTATTTTCCAAATAAGATGGAACTCCTAGTGTCCTGCTCACCATACTGTTTGCTGAGCTTCCATGCACACTAAAACCCAGGGCTTTAATTCTACTGGATACTCAGTACGTAAGAAGTAAATATCTAGCAACCTCAAGAGAGGCTTATTGGAAGCCCACCTACCAAAATGGTCAGCAACCATCCATACTGCAAGAACCAATCAGTGTTAAGGTCCAGGTTTATAACAAACCTCAAGAATGTTTCTTGCAGAGTTCCAAAGGGTGGGAAGAGCTCTGCCTCCAACTCGACAGTCTGCATTTACTGGCAAATTTTCATATCGGACCTCTATTGTGGGAATTTCTATTCCCACCCTGTCACATCACAGACTGGCTTTAGTTCAGAAAGAAGCTGAGTGATCTTCTCACAACAAACTGAGTGTAGACCGTACCTTGGGATCAGAAGGCAAGGTTGTTAGCCTTCAACAACGCAACGTCTATGACTGATGTCTATTTCTAGCTCTCAAACGTCTTCTTTCAGTAATTCATCCCGAGGAACTTGAGGTCATCAGCCTCTGTTGACAAACCAACCTCTCCGACTGAGGCACATTCAAGTTGTTCTTCTCTCTGCCCACCCTCAAATGCTAAAGACACTTGAAACAATGATCACTCACCTGTCAATTCGTTCCCGCAGCTTCAAGAGAAACTTCTCATTGTCTTCCTCAGCAACTTTTAGAGTTTTTTGTATCAACTGTTGGTGTTCCGCCAATCCCAGGGTCCGTAAATCCACAGTGTCGTGTAGGATCTTGTTGCCATCCTCGTTTACTATGACAGTGGTGCGAAGGCAGACACAAGTAGGAAGTTTCTCCAGAGCTGAGCCTCCTCATCATCAATACCCACTTCCCTGCAGGCAAGGAAGACTGTTCGGTTATTTTAAAGAAGGGCATGTGTACAGGTCTTTATCATGTAGATGCTACCAATAACAAACTCGACGTTGTCCAATGCTCCATAATTAGGCGGGGGTGGTCTGAAAGACAACACCCATGGAACTGTTTTACTTTTTCTTTTTGCAACTAATCAACCAATTTGTGTACCAAACATCACGCATAGTTCTGGACCTGGTTGCCACCATGAAACCCTTCAAGAGAAACCACATACGCCGAAGTCGTGTGGCACTGATGCCACAAACCAACTCCTATGGCAAAAAAATTGCCTTGGAGGATCACAATTTGCGAATGATTTCCACATAGAGAGGCCTGTCAGTGCCTCTGTCCATCAAATGATGAAAATCTTCCACACAAATGAGTTTCGAGGGGATTGTATTTTCGGGATAAGTCAATTTGGGGCAAATGGCATTCTAAAGAGATCTCCAACTGATCATTGTTAGTACCCATTGTCCCTACAGAAGCTGATATCCCTGGCAATAGTTAAGCATCTTTGTACTGTTTGCATAACCTAAGATGAATAGGCTGCATTTCCAGTTTGATGTCTGCTTTTGTATGTTTCTCAAGGGACTGTGTCCAATGGAAAAGACATGTTCGCTCTCTTTCTGGCATTGGCACCTTTGGATCTCCTGATCCAAACACAATGCGAATAGCATTGAAGTTCGCTTGAGCACTGTCTGCCATAAATCCGGCAAAATTTGGACATGGGACACCTTGGGAGTCCATAACGCGAATGAGACTTCTCCACATTAGCTGTTGCGAATCCGCATCCTCTAATTGCATGTCACACACTGCAATTGTCATGACTCGCTGGTAGAAAGGATCGTAAACATGACACACCATTGTAGTCTAGTCTTTCACTCGTTTGACGTGATCAAACATAAGGAAACAATTCTGAAGATCGCCACCCTTCTGCATGCGCTTCACAAGACTGACTCCGCTGCCCTCCCCAGCTGTGGACATTTTGAAAATGTACACTTTGTTGGACCCTTGACCTGGGAACACCCTCTCTTGAATGTAGTCATACCTGCTCCGTCACTTCAACTCAAAAATGTTATCAACGTACCCTCTGTTAGCAGAGCCCATCCTCAATGCATTCACCTGGTTTTTAATGTTCGGCAAGCTCAAGGTAGAGAAGTGATCCATAACATTGTCCAAGGCTGACCCGTCGAGTTTCCTGCCCACAGAATCTCCTTCACTAAGAATATGGGTTTCCAGGAAAGTCTTGCTTGCTCCAAGAACAATTGTGGAGGTGGTGGCTGTTGGATTGCTCTCATACTCTTGTCTTATCAATCTGGATACTGTTTCAACGCTTTCCCTGTAATCCCCCTTCGACACTGGATGATTGTGGAACCCGAAATGCACACCGACTCTAGTCAAGGTTGGAAAACGGTGCACCACATAGTACATTCTTGCTCCACACACTGCCACACAGGAAGGCGCTCATTTGCAGAACTTGCAAACGAAAGTGTTGGAGCTTGGAGGTGCTTCACCGGGCTTGAAAGGATTCTCAGCGACACCCTCCCACTCGCTCTGGTTCTGAACCTCTGACCGTAGGAAATGTCTGCAACTCAAATTCTCGCACCTCAGGTGCCCATTGCACACCGCTCTCTTGAACACGAGCTTTTCATCATTTTGAATATTGGATGTCTTCGTTCTGCACCATGGGTGTCCATTGTGTCTCTTGTCCATTCCGTGCATGAGGCTCAAAATGGGTCCACCCCGCCCAGGTGGAGGCAGCTCGAAGACGACATCCCCATCAAAAGATTCTGGAAGGTACTGCACACGCTCAACAGGGACAGTGTCCCAGTCAATCCCCCGCAATTCTCTCTTGAAACCGGGCAATCCTCCCATTGACTTCAGTTTAGGAATGACACTACACAGGTCCTTCAATTCCGGCACCATGACCACCGGAGAAGGAGCAAGAAAAGGAATTTTCGGGACGTCCTCCTCCGAGGAGTCAGAGAGTTCAACAATTTGTCTGGAAGTTGTGGGCTCCATCTTCACGACCACATTCCTCTTATCTTGAACAACAGAAGGAGTAGTTCCCGGCATCACATACGAACCAATCGACTGCCGGCGAGGAGCTCCAAGGACTCTGTATCTTCCTGGAGGAACTCTCCACTGACTTGTCAAGTTAAATAAGCACAGTGTGAAAACAGCTAGAATAAAACTAGTTATTTGTATTTAACACTTGGATTTAGGTCAAGTGTTAAATCAGGTGTCAAGTTTAGTTTGACACCTGGTCCGTCTTATCTTCACGAGAGCGGCAGTCGCGCGGCTCATCTTTCTCGAGTTGAGCTTGCGCGACCGAGCTCCTGCATGTGTTTAGATTTGAGTGTGCTTATGTAGGGGTACAGGTTGTTGTGGGGTGGAGTCCCCATAGCTTGGGGTGCCCCTGGCTCGACTACTATTTCTAAGAATGATGGTTTGGTTTTCATGTTTTGTGTCAACAGTGTGTTCGTTGGATTTCTATCACTCGAGAAAGATGCTCTCTTACCTGTGAGTGCAAGGTAGGAGTTGAGGGTTAGCACTTGCAAGATTACCTGCGTATAAGTAGTGATTAGTTTGAGAAGCATATCATTGAATGTGACCACAAGATTCAGCGTGCCCTGAAACGCCTGGAGGATGACGATGCCAGAGCCGCCATTGTTATTGCAGTCGCTGAAGCTACCAAGTCACTAGAGGCTTTGGGGTACACAAGGAGATACTTAAAAATGCAGCAGCAAATGCTAGTTGGCACCTATGCATGATCCTTGAAGCTGGATGATCGTTTCACCAGTAAGCTTATAGAGGAGCTCTTCTGGTCTTGTGTGTCATGTCTGAAGGCTTCATTGCATACCACTGATCCTCTTTCAAAGGAACAACCGCTTGACTGTCCAGGCTTTGCAGAATCAGAAGCTTGAAGTCACAACGAACGATGATGATGATGTGGAACAGTGGGTGGAAGCTTGTCTTCCAAATTTTTGGCAGCAGATGACACTGCAGCGCGGAAAAGAATGCTTTGCTCGGAAGAAGGCTCTGATCCAACTAGTTGTGTGTATCTGTGACTTGGCAGAGGACTGGGCATAAATGACATTTGGTGGGTCTCAAAAGTGGGTCCACATCTGAACGTTGTCACTTGGGGCTGCAAGTTATCGTGATTCAGGGGTGACTCTAACTGAATCACCATTGACAAGGACAGTAGTGGCAAGTGCTGTTTAGGGAAGACACCACTGTGGACGACTTGATTCATGTGATAGAAGGCTAAATACAGCAGTGGTGGGACTAGCCAACAACCGACAAGGCAATCCAGCATGCAGTACCTGGACAGTTTTTTTTTTTTTTTTTTTTTTTGAAAATGGATTGCAGGGATATCAGCAGATGAGAAGGCAAGACTGCTACACTGTGTTGTTGTAGGTGGTGGTCCTACAGGGGTGGAACTCAGTGGTGAGCTCAGTGACTCATCATGAGAGACGTCTACGGCTAGTTCGGCCATGTGAAAGATTTTATCCATGTCACACTTATTGAGGCAAAGGAGATTTTTTTTCATCTTTCGATGTTCGACTCCGGGAGTACGCGACCAGGCACCTGATCAAGGGTTTGGAGGGATAAGCTGGAGGGTCTTAAACGCATAACTGTTTTCAGACTGGGGTAAAGCTGATGCAAGATGTAGTCAAGGATGTTCTGCCAGACAAATTAGTACTTACGGATGGGACGGAGGTGCCATACGGGCTGCTGGTTTGATCAATGGGTGTTGGATCTTCTTCCTTTGTCCACTCCTTACCTGTGAAGAAGTGCCCTGGTGGAAGCTTGGCAGTTGATCCAGTTACTAATGGAAGCCCTACCGCAAACAAAGAGTGTTGCTGAGAGACAAGGAAAGTACCTGGGCAAATCTTTGAACAAGCTGGCACAAGCAGGTGGTGGTCAGGCTGGGGTCCTTTTGTAGATATTCTGTGGGCCTTTAATGAGCAAGTGATCCAACCATACTCTAAGCTCAGGCGTTGAGCAGCCTTACAGGTGAATCTATAGGGTCCCGTGGGAACAATTTCTGCAGCTACACAGGGTGTGTTAGTGGCCTAAGAACAACTTAGAAATGCTTCAGTGCAAGCCCTGGAAATTGTGGGCATCAATGCCCGTACACACCGATGGCAACGTTGAGTCAATCCCTTCAGCTCATATCCCGCTCATACACCAAGTGTCACCTGAAAGGCCAAGACCCGCATCACCGACCTTCACATCCCACGCACTGCCACAGCATAAGAGCACAGAACGAGAGGAGGGTGAATCCAGACTGTGAGAACTACATGAACATGTTTGGGAACCCGAAGATAACCAGGGAACAGGGAACCAAGACAAATATATATATATATTTTTTTTAAAGTTTTCTTTGTATTTGTTTGGTCTTTTGATCTAATTTAAATGATTTAGAGCCAAATTGGTCATATCTTTGTCAAATGGACTCTGTTTGACTCAGTTTTTGGGGGGATAGCTGCAGAAAGGGGAAATCTACCTATCTTGACCTGGTTTTAGTTTTTGGGACTCTGCTAAAAATCTATGGAATTTTTAGAGTGTGAGTGTGCCATGAAAGATCCACAATTCTGTTTATAGAACCTGTTCTGGTCTACATGAGAGATAAACCTGGGGATGTACTCCTTGTATGGCTGGGGGAAATGAGGACGTGATTGAAGGGCAGGTCTCTTCTCTTAGCCTGTGCACCAAAGGGGACAAGATTTATGTTTCCCAAGGAACTCAGACTGATTTGAGTGGAGAACAGTTGGACGAGTTGATTGCATACTGGGAGTCAGGCATTAGCAGTGGACAACAAACTGCTGTAGTTGGCGTTGAGGGCCTCAATATCGCTTTGGACAGTCAGAACTCTGTTGGAGCCAGCAGTTCTGCAGCTGTAGGTGAAACACCAAAGTGGGTGAAAGCTAGGCTTGGAACACAGCCAAAGACAGCCCCGGGGACCAAGGTGTTCAGCCACAAGGCCGTGGTGTACTGGAGCAGAGGAGCAGGAGCCACACAAGTTTGTGCAATCAGACATGGTTGCAGCCGGATACGCTCTGCACAAGGCAACCACGAGCGGGGGTTCATCAGCAATGACATGTTTGTTGTGCGTGAAGGAGATGCAGTCATTCGCAATGAGGACACCCGCAACCGTCTCAAAGCTTTCGAGTTGAGAGACTATCAGACCCTACCTTTGTTTTCTTTAGTATTCAGTGAGCGGGAGATAGGGGAGTATTGCTTTGTCTCTACCTGGCAGAAAGAGGAGGAGGGTTGGTTAGAGCGAGCTACTGTAGCTTGGGACAAGGTTAGTGGCAGGTTTCTGGACATAGATATACCTCCTACACCTTACCATCATGCAGAGCGAGGCACTTTGAGAGAAGTCTGGCAGTTGATAGCATAGATCAGGATTAGATCTTGCTTGGTTGGGCTTTATTCTTCCCCTCCATCTCTGTACTATTTTCATTACCATGTACTTGTAGTTGCCAAAGCCTCTCTTGGTGGAGGCCAGTCAGTCCGGGGTTTTGGGCTGGGATATTCTGCAGGATCAGCATTGCAGCTGGATTTTGGTGTGGGGGTGTTGATGTTTTGATTTCTTGTGTTTGGATCCCCCCCAACACCTGCATGCTTGACTGTGCGCCATGTTGGTTTTGTGTGGGCGCTTGCTTTCATAGGGATTAGGCCGGATTTGATCACCGGTCAATCCTAGAGTATGCTGTCGGTGGTGAGGCTGGAGTGATGACCAGCAAGACCACCAGTGTTTCTTCTATGGTGAGGCTGGGTTGATGACCAGCCAACCATATGAGTTCTTGCGGTGGATGCAGGTGCAGGTGCCCTGAGCCATTGGGATATGACCCTTAAACTGCAACAGGTGCCCACCCGTGTCACTATTAGATTAGTACTAGAGCCTTATAGTGTCACGTGGAGGAGGTGCACATTGTGAGTGTCATTACGGAGTTACCCAAGGGTTTTGAGGGGAGTACGGCTACAGGCAGTAACAGTGAGAGTGGGTTCACAAGACGAGGTATTCGGTTCAGACCACCTTCACCGCCACCCTCAATTACTGTAGAGTCAGACACAGACTCGGAGGCTTCATCAACAAGTGTGCACTTTCATTCGCCATTGTTGTGGGACGACATGGAGGAGATGTATGGAGCTACCAAGGGGCCTCGTAGGTACTCTGGAGCTGTGGGCACAATTGAGTTGGATGACTTTATCCAGGAGTTTGACAGCTGGTGTGATTTGCAGCAGATGCGCAATCCACAGCTATTCACCCCATTCATGGCGTGGAAGGGACTGTTCCAGCATTTGGAAGGCCCGCCTATGGACGATTACCACGAGTTCAGGCGAGGACATGAAGCAGAGATTGAGGAGTGGAGGATGTATTGGTCACCTGACTACGTCTCCATTACTCGAGGCACGACGCGACCAGTAGCTACATCAGTACCAATAGCTCCCACTGCCAGCACTAGTAGTGGAGCAAGTAGTGCTGGTACTTCTGCAGGTGGTACCAGTTCAAAAGGTGCTACTACTCCTCCTGCCACGACTACAACACATGTGCCTAGATTCAACCCGGTGGTGGAGTTCTTCCAGGATTTGCGGAGGAACTACCAAGGTGTACGGACAGAGAAGCTGCGAAGTTTGCAAGACTTCCAGCGCAAACCCAGTGAGAGCCTGCGAGAGGCGTACACTCGTATGAGGCGCTTGATAAGTGTGACCCAAGGGGTTACTGAAGCTCAGGCAATCCAGTTTTGGTATGGAATTCTGGACAAGGAGCTCAAGAGAAGGGTGCGAGATGCAACCCTGTTACAAGCAGCCCAACCCACATTAACAGATGTGTTTCTACTGGCTGAGCGGATTGAGCTCAACATGGTGGAGAAGCGAGTTGTTACAATTGGATTTGGCAAGGACATGCCTGTACGGGGCACAACTGTCAGCCCACAGGCACAAGGGACTGCCCAACAGCGTGGTCAGGGGGGCAAGGTTGCCCAGCCCAAGTTCCATGGAGCTTACAGGGGACCTCAGGTGCAGAGGCCCGTGGCATCTTTTGCAGGCCAACAGCAACCAGGGGTGATATGTTGGACATGTGGAGGACCCCATGTCAAGAGAGATTGCCCAGAGAGTGGCAGAAGGCCAGCACAAGCACAGCCTGCACAGTTGCAGTGTGTGCATTGTGGCAAGTATGGGCATGGAGATGCCCAGTGTTATGACTTGCATCCTGAGTTGCGCCCAGGCCAGTTCCAAGGGAACAATGGTGGCCGGGGGCGAGGTGGACCAGCCCAGAGAGGACGAGGTGGTCGGGCACGAGGTGCAGGCCAAGGGCAAGCTCAACATGGCCAAGGACGCGGTGGTCAGGGCGTTGATCAAGGCATGGCCAACCGGCTTCAGCAGCTAGAGCAGAGGCTCGCTGCCATGGCTATAGCTCAGGCGGTACCGGCTCCCAGGCGGGATGGTCCACCTCCTGCTCCTGAGGGAGGAGATATGGGAGGCATGGGATTTATGTGCGGAGCAGCACTACCACTAGAGCAGGTGGAGTCTGCTGCAGCCGTGACTCGAGGAGCAGCACGAGTTCCTGAGCCACGAGGTGCAGAGGTGGAATTGGATCCACAGCGTGGGGAGGCAAGCCGTCAGGCAAGGCTTCCTCAGTCATTCACATTGGCGGAGACTGTGTCGACGCCATCCATGGCACCTAGTTCTCGCCCGACTGTTACCGAGGCGGAGGTTACTATGCCATTGGGGAGAGCTACACGTGCAGCATTGACTCCTGCTGCCAAGGCTAGTGCGGCCGGTGTGTTATTGGGGGCAGCCACCTCTGTGTGTCAGGCCCCACTGTTCTCGGCAACAATGATTGCGACGCCGGGGGTGAGACCAGCTGCAGTGTTCAGACTAGCAGCAACACTCTGTGAGAGTGGGGAGGTCACTTCATCTTCTGCGGAGTTAGTGGAAGGTGTAGTGGCAGAGGGATCCTCGGATTTGAGGGTCAAGACTGCCACGGCTGCGCCATGGCAAGTTGCAGCTGCCAGGTTGACGGAGCTGCCAGCTAGGCCAGCCATTGAGCGCGCCATGGTGACACCTGGAGTTGTCTTGTTAGACAACCAGGGAGGCATTTTCACTTTGAGTGGACCGGCAGGCAAGAAGTACCGGCCACTGCGGGTCTTGTTGGACTCAGGAGCTCAGCCACTGATGTTGGGCAGAGCTGCTATTGCAGGTTTGGGCCTCATGGAGGCGGATATGGAGCCTTGTCCTTTCCAGATACAGACATCTCTGGGAGGATCAGAGCAGGCTCGCGGCATGACACGACATCAGTTGGCTATTAGACTGCAGCCGGATCATCCTGTAGATGGCTCAGTGATGCGAGCCAAGGCCATTGTGACAGACGCGGTCTCTTACGATGTCCTCGTTGGTGGGGCAGTGTTATACCCCATGGGCTTCACCCTGGATTTCTGGGAGGAGTCAGCATCCTACAGGCCTGGATGGCAGTCGGGGGATGGTCGCCGTGCACAGCTCCCTGTGACATTCATTGGGGGTATGCAGCTGCCCAGCGGGGCAAGATGCCAACACTAGCCGCCTTCACAGCTGCCGTTAGTTGGCCTGGAGAGTTGCTGGAAGGCAATGCCCATGCAGAGGATGTGCCACCTCCAGCAGAGCAGGATGACATGCATGGTACGGCGGAGTTGCCTGCCATGGTTGCTCACACTCCGTTGTGGGGTACGAGCAAGGATTTGCAGCAAGCTGCTGATGGACGGGTGCAACAAGCTTGGGAAGAAGCTTTTGTACCGTCAGGAGAGGAGGAGAGTGCGGTGATTGCACCAGGGCCACCTCAGTTGTCGCCATTGGACACCACACCTCTTGTGTGGCAGCGGCCGGATGAAGGCATTTGCCTTCTGGACTTGTTTGGCGGGATCAGCACCGGATTGGCTGCTGTGCTACAGGCAGGTGTGCGGGTAAGGCGTTACCTGTATGTGGAGAGGGATGAGACTGCACGACGCGTCTCACTGCGCCATGTGGCTCAGTTGGTACAGCAGTACCCTGACTTGTTGCCTGTGTCTGCAGTTCGTGGATACCAACAAGCCTTGCCAGCAGACATTTCCTTGTTGGGGGCGCAAGATTTGGAGCAGGTTGGCTCCATTGATCTGATAGTGGCAGGTTGGCCCTGCCAAGGGCATTCATCAGCCGGGCATGGCAATGGATTGCGAGACTCGAGGACGGGTCTGTTTTGGGAGATGGTGCGGATTTTGCGCTGCTTGCAGCTTCATCAAGCTGTATCTCCAGCATACATCTTGGAGAATGTACCACTGATGGGTGATTCTCGGGCCAGGGTGATGGCCAGTGTGCATCAAGTCCGGTCGTGGCTTGGGTCAGCAGTGTTGCTGGATGCAGCTGCAGTGGGGTCACGGGCTCATCGTCCACGACTATGGTGGACTAACTTGATGCCACCCGCACTGCTCAAGCGTGCATTTGATGGGGTGCAGCGGCCAGCACACCTCACCGTGGATGGCATTTTGGACACAGGAAGGCAGTCTCAACGTGTGAGACACGATGACCGTTCGCCTTTGGCAGTGGTCAACAGGGTGGGTCAACCACGAGCAGCATTACCTACACTGCTCAGCTTCCCAGGATCCCATGCTTTTCGGGATGGTGGACCTGGCCTCTTGTGGGATGCTCAGTTGCAGCAGTTAGTGGAGCCTAATGCCGACGAGCGAGAGCGGGCTATGGGGTTTTCCACTGGGACCACGGCGGTGCCTTCTCTTTCTGAGGCATCACGTCGTCAGGTGTTGGGGCAAGCAATGGATCTCAATTGCTTGACCTGGATTGTCAGCTTGGCTATGGCTGAGCAACGTAGAGTGCGGAGTGCACTTCCCTTGACGGTCTCTCTGCCTACCGAGACGGTACAGGCAGCGAGTGGGGGCGAGCCGGTGAGGACCACGAGGTGTAGACATCCATGGCACATGTGGGAGGTGCTCGAGGTTCAGAGGGAGTTGGCAGCGAAGGCAGCTGTGATGGATGAGGTTGGGGATTCTTCTCGGGATGAGGAGGTTCTCAATGATGAGACGATGGGGCAGGATGAGGCCTTGTCATTGACTGAGCAGGAAGGGGGTACTGCTCAAGAGGTTGCAGCATAGCAACCACGGGACGCGTCCTCTACCTCTAAGCCCACTGGACTTAAGGTTGCAGTTACGGAGGACAATTGGGAGCCTGACATTGGACCCATTGTCACCGGAGGAGAGAGACGACGTATACGGCGGTTCCTGAGGGCTTATAGGAATTGCTTTGCCTTCAGTTTGAAGGACTTGGGAGCACTGAAGGGTCAAGAGATCCGTATTGAGTTGGCCACTGACACGCCAATCTTTCGGAGACCCTATAGATACAGTGACATGGAGAGGTCTTTGATTCAGATGAGGACTCAAGATCTCTGGGAGGCAGGTTTGGTGGAGCTCTCTGGTGGAGAGTATGCTTCAGCCACAGTGATGCCAGCTAAGAAGGATGTCTATGGCAATTGGACGGAGAGACGTATGTGCGGTGATTACCGGCCTGTAAATCGTCAGACCAAGTCCGATAGGTATGCCATGCCAACACCAGAGGAGATCTTTGATGCCATTGGGCATTCCAAGGTCTTTAGCACGTTGGATTTACGATCCGGATATCACCAGTTGCCGATCAAGGAGGCGGATAAGCAAAAAACGGCATTCTGGGGGATCAACGAGCACGGGAAGGATTGCCTATACCAGTGGCGGTTCTTACCATTTGGGCTTAAAAACGCTCCCGCTGAGTTTCAAAGAGTCATGGACAGGATTCTAGCAGGGGTGGAGTTTGCTCGGTGCTACATAGATGACATCATCATCTTTAGTGCTACGGTGGAGGAGCATGAGAGACACCTTCAGGGGGTATTTGAGCGCTTGAGGACGCACGGATTGAAGTTACATCCGGGCAAGTGCAAGTTTTTCCACAACCAGATTGAGTATCTGGGTCACATGATATATCCTGGAGGATTGGGGGTACAACAGACTAAGGTAGAGTCCATTGCACAGGTTCCACGCCCCACGGATGTGAGCCGAGTTCGAGCTTTCATGGGGTTAGCAAACTATTACAGACGGTTTGTTAAGGGATTTAGTGCCATTGCAAAGGCTCTAACCAGGCTGACCAAGGTGGACCAGGAGTGGCAGTGGGAAGATGAGCAAGAACAAGCTTTTCAAGAGCTCAAGGCGAGGTTGACCTCGGCGCCCATCTTGAGACGACCTATCAGGGGGCGTCCTTTTCAGCTAAGATTGGAGCATGCTGGGGCTTGGAGCGGTGCTCACACAGGTGGATGATGAGGGAAGAGAGTTCGTAGTGGCTTATGCTAGCCGCTCGAACAATGCTGCAGAGTCTAAGTATAGCTCATATGAGGGAGAATGCTTAGCTGCAGTGTGGGCCGTGGCACACTTCAGGTGCTATCTATACGGCAATCTCTTCACCCTTGTCACGGATCACCAACCACTCAAGTGGTTGATGGAGTCAGACAAGCTTACGGGGAAGCTTGCACGGTGGGCACTCATCCTTCAAGAGTATGACTTTCAGGTGGTGCATCGACCGGGTTTGGTCAATCGAAATGCAGATGGGTTGAGTCGCAATCCATGCACGAGCCAGCAGGATGACACTGGAGCTCGGTGGCATGGTGAGACAGACGAGGAGATGGTGCCCGGATGGCATGCATCTGCATTTCTGTGTATCTTGGCAGCGGAAGGCCAGGTTGGACCTACAACAGGGATGACTGTAGATCAAGTGTCTGAGGACCCTGAGGCCAGCAATGAGCAGGGTGGCGCCAAAGATATACATGAGGATTCAGTTGTGTTGGACTACCTCCGCAGTGGAGACACGACAGCCACTATGACTGCCAAGGAGAGGGATCGGATCCTACAACGAGCCAAGAGGTTCAGGTGGGAGGGGACACACCTGCTCCGAGTGTGGGAGGATGGTCGAGTGAGGATTGTGCCTCACCCAACACAGCGGGCACGGTTAGTGCGGCATGCCCATGAGGAGTTGGGGCATTTTGGGGTGCGACGCACTCATAGTCTACTGCAGGGGCAGTATTGGTGGCGTGGTATGCACACAGAGGTGCAACAATTTGTGGCTAGGTGCATGGTGTGTGACAGGGTGCGTGCTTCATTCAACGCCCCTACTCCACAATTGCACCCTCTTCCGATCATGGGATTGGGCTACAGGTGGAGTCTTGACTTCGCAGGGCCGTTGCCACTGACCATGCGCCACAACAAGTACGTGTTGGTGATGGTGGAGCACTTCTCCAAGTGGATTGAATTGGTTCCATTGCCTGATAAGGCTAGTGAGGGAGCTGCGTATGCATTCTTGGATTGTGTGCTTAGCCGATTCGGTGCTCCAGCTGAGGTACTCACGGACCAAGGAGAGAGTTCTTGGGGGAGTTTCAGGCTTTGTGTGACAAGGCCTTGATAGACCACCGCACCACTTCTCGGGATCATCCTGAGGCCGATGGCTTGGCAGAGAGAGTTGTTCAGACAGTAAAGAGGGGTTTGCGCAAGTATGGTTTGCAGCAGGGACACCTAGGAGATTGGGACCTTCAGTTACCCTGGTTAGCCATGGGCTACAGGTTCAGCAAGCAAGCATCACTTGCCTCCTTCTCACCATACTTTCTTCTCTTTGGCCGAGAGCCGGATTTGCCTACATCCATTCGCAGAGAAGCTGCTACAGTTCTTAACCTTGACGATCCGGACGTATGGGCACGTGCATGTGAGCAGCGTGCAGAGTTGTTCAAGAGAGTCATGCCCATGGCTTTCGAGAACCTTGCCATTGCACAACACCGTGATACGTTGAGGTATGCTACCATACGTGGTGGGGGCTATCGTCCTGGGGTTCGGAGATTCAACCCTGGTGACTATGTCTATCTGCAGCAGACTGCTCCTACGACCCTGGATGTGACTGCAGGACGTGTTATTTTGAGGGTTCGAGAGGTCTTGCCCTCAGGCGTCTTGGTCTTGGAGGGTCGGGATGGCATAACTTGGAAGGACCATGTGCGTAATTGCGCGCCATGTCACCTTCCGAATGTCGATGGCAGGATTGACCCAAACCTGGCAGTGGTATCTGCAGGTTTGAGGTGCATGTTGTGTGGGTCTGCTAAAGGGGCAGCCACCATACTGGTGTGTGACCGATGCTCTAGAGGTTGGCATATGGGGTGCTTGACTCCACCTCTTGAGATGGTTCCAGATGGGGATTGGTTATGTCCACAATGCATTGGATAGTGGGAGTGGATACAACCATGGGAGGCTAACAAGCAACGCAAGGCCCAGCTACTAGGAGACCTTGAACACACGAGGTCTTGGCTCAAGTTCACAGATTGCAAGATGGCGACTAACGATGGGGCTACTCTTGTACCCGGCCTCTTGGTCTATAGAGTTTGAGTACAATAGGAACAGTGATAGAGGACTTAGTACGGCTGTGGCTATTACATCTTGTAGCTATCTGGAGGTAGAGGGACCTATCCACCAGCTAGGGGGGCGATTGTGGCAGACTACTTTATTGTGCATATATGTGTGGTGTGGTTTGGACAACGATGTAGTTGTGTAGCGATATGTATGCACACGACAGCTGTCAAGTTAAATAAGCACAGTGTGAAAACAGCTAGAATAAAACTAGTTATTTGTATTTAACACTTGGATTTAGGTCAAGTGTTAAATCAGGTGTCAAGTTTAGTTTGACACCTGGTCCGTCTTATCTTCACGAGAGCGGCAGTCGCGCGGCTCATCTTTCTCGAGTTGAGCCTGCGCGACCGAGCTCCTGCATGTGTTTAGATTTGAGTGTGCTTATG
This sequence comes from Takakia lepidozioides, assembly GCA_030704615.1. Taxonomy (NCBI): domain Eukaryota; kingdom Viridiplantae; phylum Streptophyta; class Takakiopsida; order Takakiales; family Takakiaceae; genus Takakia; species Takakia lepidozioides. The sequence goes on from CM060733.1 coordinate 58,403,423, forward strand.
TAGGGGTACAGGTTGTTGTGGGGTGGAGTCCCCATAGCTTGGGGTGCCCCTGGCTCGACTACTATTTCTAAGAGTGATGGTTTGGTTTTCATGTTTTGTGTCAACAGTGTGTTCGTTGGATTTCTATCATTGTGGCAGACTACTTTATTGTGCATATATGTGTGGTGTGGTTTGGACAGCGATGTAGTTGTGTAGCGATATGTATGCGCACGACAGACTCATAAGTGCGTTTTCATCCGGTTTCTGGAAAGCATACTTCTTCAACTTCCCATCGACACCGTAAACCTCTCTTTCCAGCCACACAGTACCATACTGGAACTCGAAACGCGTTGCTAGGAGATGCCGCAATTGCAAAACCATTGTCATCGGTCTCCTTCGAGAAAGGTACTGGTTTCTCCACAGAGTAAAACTCCGCTTCGGAGGAAGCCATGTTGCTACAAGAGAAATTCCCTCACAAAAGTGCGGAAGCCACAACTTCTGTGCGGATTCTTGTTACAAACGATAGTGGGGATTACATTTCTCATGCTTTGCATTTCAGACCGAAACCCAAAAGTCCGTCACCTTTACTAACGAGGTTGGCAAAGGACAACACGACATGTATGTCCCAAACCGTTCTGGAAGGGTCAGCCAAGACCTATTTTTAAAGCTGACATACCGTTAAAGAGCCTTTCATAAATAGTTGTCAAACCAGTTCATAAAACAGTTGTTAAGCAGTTATGTGCCTTTACAGACACATGTGAAATGATGGCGGAGACTGACATCCGATGCCACTCCAATGTGTTCAGCCACGTGGTACCCGACATGCATTGAGTATAGGGTTTAAGAGGAAAATCGGCGTCGAACGAATGGAAGATGTTCATCCGGGAGAATCCAAAAAATCTACTGAAATTAGTCATCCATCCGAATCAAATCCATGCGATGGCCATACCTCCATAATGAAAGACGGCGGCCACTGCAGAATGGACGAGTGTGCCGTTAGGGAGGGGACACGTATGCAGTGAATACATGCATAACCGCCGAGAGCGATGCCCCGGCTGCTACTCATCGCACAACGTCTCTCATTCCAGTAGATCGTAGATTTTCAAGCTGGAAAGTAGCAGGAGACAGAGTTTCGCACAAGAGAGTGGAAGGCGTAGAAGACAGTCATTCTTTTTTACTTCAGCGCGAGAGAGGAAGAAGGCAAGAGAGAGAATGAAAGGCCGAAAGCTGAACATGACACTGAAGGAGATCGTAGAGGACAGCGCAGCCCTGGAAACCGAACACATGGCGGTGGAGGACCAGCCGCCAGCTCGTGATGAAGTTGGGGACGAAACTGCATCAGAGGACGACACATACGCTATGGATACAGACGAGGCAGACGCTCTTGCGAAGGAATCCACGCCGAAGGGTAAGAACGTCGTGGAGGAAGAGGCGACGCCAAATGTTAAGAAGGCTGCCGTTGTTGCCACATCAAAGGCATCTGGGAGTTCTTCGGCCAAAGGACCTCAGGTGATTCTCTTACTTGCCATCTTCTGTCATGTTTCCAGGGCATGAAAATTGCGTGCGGTGGCGCACGCAATTTTCTTGCCCTCTTTTATGTTTTTTTTTGCTTGATCATTCAAAGTAAGACCACAGGGATGCAGGCAATGCATAACAACCAAACCCGGGTGTGACCCACTTCTCAATTTTCATGTACTGCATAGGAGAAGGGACTTTCACATTGCATAATGGTTGTACCATCCCAAGTAGATTAGAGTTCGACAGCTGAGAGAAGGCCATACAGAGAACCTCCAGAAATTGAGTATGTCAACGCACGCAATTTCGGAATGTTCTCTCTATTACCTTCTCTGAGCTGTGCTAAGTTAACAGAGACAGAAGCCCTGAATAGGCAGAAAAGTGAGTGTGAGAGAACCGCCAGAAACTGCGTGCGTTGACGCACTCAATTTCTAGAGGTTCTCTGTATGGCCTTCTCTCAGCTGTGCTGTGTTAACAGAGACAGAATCCCTGAATAAGCAAAAAAGTGAGTGTGAGAGAACCCCCAGAAATTGCGTGCGTCAACGCACGCAGTTTCTGGAGGTTCTCTCACACTCACCTTTCTGCCTATTCAGGGAGATTAGATTAAATGTCTGCTGCATACTTTTATGGAAGAGAATAGATTGACTTTGGGTATGAAATAGGCAAAGAAATGAGTACCTTTCAGAGGGTGGAAAATTGCGTGCGTTGAAGCACGCAATTTCTGGCAAGTCTTTTACATTCGTAACCTTTCGTTTTGAGTGCAAACGAAGAAAAGAAAAGGTGCTACTCAGGTCGAGGAAGAAGTGATTGAGCAGGAACTGGTGGTTGTTGAGGAGGAGGACGATGGCAGGCCATGTGAAGACAGAGCGAAAGATCTGCTTTCATTCTCCAAAGTGAATTCTGCCCAAGTCATCAAGGCCATGGGCGTCCCTGGGGGAAAAATAATGATACCCCTATGCCGTTTGATTTCCATGCCCTTTGTTCGACCAGCTCTGATGAACGACATTCAAAAGTTGGAACAGGATTTTTGCCATGGGTACATAGAGGGTCAATCTGTTTTTTACGTCTCCTTGGCAGACTCCGCTGGCAGAGAGGTGGTGGTGGACGAGTCCATTGTTGGAGGCTGGGATCCTATCTGGCGACAGATAAACGATGAGTTCGAATCTATCATTTGCAAGAGGCTCGTCACCCAGCCTTTCTCTGGCAAGATGTTTCATGTGTGGGATGGCAACCACCGATTGCTTGCCTGGAGGAACATGATCGAGAGATATCATAGCACCGAGGAGGAGTGGCACTACTCTGTGGCCTCAATGGTGTTGGATCCCAAGGGAAACATCACTGCCCTGTTGACGGTAATGCATGACGTTAACAAGTAAGTGTCTTCTTCACCTGTTATTGTCCGCATTTTTTCCTTCACTGTCTGTTTGCTTTTAGCACTCACTGACGACACACCACTGTATGTGACAGGGGAACTGAAACCGCCCATGTGACAACGAACCTTCTTCACACACTATTTAGGATCCAGAATATCGGCCAGATGCCCCTCAATTCATTCAAGAGCATCCTGAGTGCGGAGTCATTCAAGAAATGTTTGTCATCGAAAACGTCAGATACCTGGTACAAGCTGACGAGGGAAGCATTCATGGAGTACATGTACACTATAAGTATTCCATCGTTTTTCTTCCATTGTCTGTTGTGATATTGTCAGTAACAAGTGATCTCATTCCGGATTACGTTTTGCAACAAGAAATAGCTGAAGCTAGAGAGAGAGGAAAAGCGGAGTACTATTTGAAAAACCCGGAGGGTCTGAGGACGTCCAAGGGAGTGGCGGAAGCCATGAAGTTTACGATGAATGAGATACGGAAGAAGCTCATGAGCGCTTTCGTGAAACAGCTGAGAATAGCTGACCCTGATTTTGGTCCCGAGTTTCTTAACCAGGTGAGGATCCACTGGAACAATAACACCAAACCGGAGATGACACAGGAAAAGCTTCACAGGTTGTCAACTGCAGCTGTGGAAGCTAACCAGAAAGTGAAATGGTTGGAGATTTGGAATTCCAACCCAACTGTCAAGGATACATATTGCTTCCTTAGGGGTGAAAGAGATGAGAACACCGGGCACATCAAACCCTTCAGCAACCAAGTTCTTTGATACATGGTTCACAAAGCCACCTACTGGAGCCAGGTACTTTTCAGGACTTTCTGTGCTTGAAATTTTTGAGAATATCTTCCCATGAATGGACTCTAACCCATGCATATGTATACCTGCATATTGAAGCTCGTTCAAACAAGGTGCTGGAGAAAAAGCTTTATGACTACAAAATTACCATGACCGTGCCCGAGGACACTCTGGAGGGTTACTTGAGGCAGTGGAAGGCCACAGCTTGGAGCAACTGCTTCTTCATAGAGTTTCCCGAGATGGAGGAATCTCCCGAACAAATGACTTTGACCAGCAGTACGGGGCGGAGGGAGCCATGAAGAGGGTCCTATACAGGTTCGTTAATTTTGTCTTATGTTTGAAAACTATCTTTGGCAATCAATAGACAGGCAGTTTGTGGCCATGAAAAATTGCGTGCGCCAACGCACGCAATTTTAGAGGGCCACAAACTCAGATGTGCTCTCTCCTCCATCATGGATTTCAATTTTTCGTTGGCAGTTCTGAATGGAATATCTGTCTGCCGAGAAGGGGATATCTTTCTGCATATGGAACCCTTTGTTTTCTCCTGTTCTTGTATATGGTACTTGTGAGTGTATTTCGGTTGCCTCATGCTCAAGTATTTGTGCACCCCAAACTGTGTGCGTCGACGCACATATTTTGGAAGGGCCGCAATATATATTTTTTTGCCTTCAATGTCTAAAAGTGTACCTCTTTTGTTCTGTAGGTATATCAAAAACGTGCTCATTCCGGGAAAAAACCTCAATAAGTACCCTGCCTTCATCGACTTGTGGTCTGACCCCTCTAATAGTCAGACCATGTACACGGCAGCCATCCTTAGAGACTACGGGAGATATCACCTGAAAGACTGCTGCTGGTATCTAGACATTCCGAAATCAGATTGCCCCTGGTATGAGTTGCAGACACGGAACCAGAACGACAATGCGGAGTCTTTGGCCCCTCTTACTGACAAGGAATTGCATGAGAGGAATTTGCGAAACCTCGCTGAGAATGAACCCACAGCCAACAAAACTCTTGCGAGAGGGAAGGGAAAGGGAAAGGGTACAAAGGACAAAGGGAAGGAGAAGGCCACCCAAGGGGAGACTGCAGGGGGTGAGGTAGCGCAGACCCCAATTGCAAACAAGGAATGAAAACGTAAGGGGAGGATTGAGCCATACGACGCAGTGGAGCACCCATCCAAAATCCAGCGAGAATGTAAATGCGAGATTGTCAATGATTCATTCCTTGCCATGATGGAAAGTAGAAAATCTGGTTACACTGGAGAACCCTCTCGAACTTGGGGCAAGCTGTGTGCATTCCTTGACTCGGTAAGCCAATTCCCACTGTTTGTCTCCTTTACTATTTTCCCTTTTGGATAGTTATTTAATTTTTGTCGTCTGTCTGTTTTCAGGTTTCGAAAGGGCAGTGTTGGGTCAATGGTTCTCTGAAACCATGTTGTGCCGACTGGTGATTGTGGACATTCCGGATGGGCTGCCAGTACCGGACATCCTACCCACAGGCACTTGCCCAACATGGAATGCATTTGATAAGAGGTACTGGCGGTGGGTCTTTTCATTTTGCAATTTTTTTTTATCGGATGCAGGGGTTTTTGTAATGATCCAGTCGGTCAATACAAAATGTTGACGGGAGCTTACAAGCTACCTCAAGGCCTCGGGGATGAAAATCATCAAAACGTGGAATGGTGTGAACAGCCTGTACTTGACAAAGGGCGACTGTCCCGGACAAATGGTAATCGACTTTCTCTTGCCTCCTTCATTTTAAGTTCCATTTCACCCCTGCAGAAATGAGTGCATCAACGCACTCATTTTCAGAGGTTTCAAGCACTGTTCTTTCCAGATGATTTTTTTTGGATTCACTAATATGTGCTTCATGTTGTCTTGTGTGTAGACCCGCCTTTTTGAGGTCGTCTGCCTCGTCAGAGTGCACCCTGCTTCAACTCCCACAGCAGTGAAGGAGTTCAGGCTTCATGGGGGAGGTTCTTTCATCAACGATAACTTCGATCTAGTGGTGGACGACATGCACTACAATTACGTGGATTCCAATGTGTGCTTGCGAAAGTCTAACTCCACACCATGGAGAGGGGCCAAGGAGAAGAGCCCAGCATTTATTCCAACAATTGTGGAGACTTGTTCCCATCCCGGGGGGCGTATCGTGGACCTCACTCTTGGCACAGGTTTCACCCCCAGCCTGCTGCGGTGTTTTCTTCTTGGTGCAAAATTTGTTTATATGTGTCCTGAGAGAACTTTGTCTTGCAGGAGCTTCGTACCATGCTTGCAACGCAGTGGGCAGGCATTTGTTTGGTATGGAAGGGGATGCGGACATTTTCAATGACCTCCTCCATAACTTGGAAGCGCCAGCGCCGACACCTGCCGCCCAACAACAGGAGGGTATAGTGCATGTGGAAATCAACGAAGGGGACGACAAAGTCTTGGACGACGATTTCGCATGTGAGTGAGTTGTTTTTTCTGTAAGCATCCGATTTCTCCCGCGAAAATGGCCCCCCCTTTCCCATTAATGGTGGCTAATGCAATTATGGATCTTTTGGTGGCAGGATATTGGAAGCTATTCCTTTGGTCGACGTCTCTTTTATTCACAGTGACTTGTGGTGCAGCCCTCCACGTTCATACATCCTACCCGACTACGCGGAGGCCATTGCTCGTCAACAGAGTTTCATGTTATCTCCCCCATGTGCTCGAAAGCACAATAGGCATCTCGGAGCTCGGGTTTACGTCGATGATACTGCACAAGTTTCAGGGGTTAGTTCTAGTGACTGAAATGCAAATTTCATCATTTTGGGGGGTCTCGAGATGTTCACAGTTTTAGACATTTTGTGTCCCTCCATAACTTTGTAATAAAAATTGTGCCTGTTCATTGTAATGTCGTTAAAAGATGGTTTTTCATTTTCGTGCCGTGTATGCATTTACAACAGTGGCTTCTATGCACTTCATACAGTGGATAGTTATATCCTGGTTTGTAGGCTTTGATTGTAATGTACAACAAATGGTTGGTTATGGGTCAAACAAGAAGACAAGGCACCTAGGGGGTGATGTATGTATTGATTCTCGGGTCCAACGCAAGTTAAAAGGCAGCCTCCTGATGCCTAACATTGGTTATGGGTCAAACAAGAATACAAGGCACCTAGGGGATGATTTGTGGACTCTCGGGTTCAACGCAAGTTCAAGGGCAGCATCCTGATGCGTAACATTGGTTATGGTTCAAACAAGAAGACAGTGCACTTAGTGGATGGTGTATGGACTCTCGGTTTCAGCGCAAGTTCAAAGGCGGGATCCTCATGCCTAACATTGGTTATGGGTCAAACAAGAAGACAAGGCAGACGTTTTGTCAATTTTTGTTACACAATGTTGTAACACCCGGAATTCCTCCTCATGCACAAACAAGAGCCAAATCATTTTGAATGTTGTTGTATAATGGTCATGATGAAAAACCATGAAAGTTGCAATACTCTCGTAACATATAGGTGCACATTTCTACCTCATTGGCAGGGGCCGCAATAATCATTGGAATCCAAACCATGTTTAGCGTGGTCAGGTGGTGCGTTGCAAGAAGTATAGTGTCGAAATGGCTCGCAATGTGTCGACACTGGAGGACAACTAAAGAAGAGCATGCTGCACACCAGAATGTTGCAGTAAGCACTCGGACAAAGTCGCAGCATGAAAGATCACTCTCACATCTGCTGTGTTGTCTTATTCTACGTTGCTGTCATCTGACTACCTTTCCCCAAATGCCAGACATTCGTTAAATCTTATCAAGTGCTTCAGGACGGATTTTAGGCACAATTTCTAATGTTTGTGCAAACGACATTGATCGTTGTGCTTGGTTTTCATAAATGTTAGAATGACATCCTCGCTCAACATTCATCCACTCTATCATCCATTCAAGGTATTTCATCCACATTTGTCCATAACTATTCATCCCCATTCATCCATATTAGGAGTGTCCCATCCACATTGGCTCTGCTTCATCCTCATAAACTCATCCACAACCATTCTACACTGATGACAACAACGTAAAATACCACATTAGCATGGCATTAAATCATCTGAGGACCATTGTAGACTGATGACCTGGACATTAATACATCCACAACCATTTCAGTCTCTACAAACACTATCATTCTGCAACATTCACCAACAAACCCTAAACTCTCTTCTGCACCTCGCCTCGTCGCCCACACATGATTCCCTATCTGCCAAATGCGCAATCCGCGGCTATAGGCCCCCATTTGCCTGTTCGGTCCGTGGTTATAGGGCCATGCCTATGAAAATGACGTGGCATGACGTGACGTGGCGTCGGGCACGCTGGCGAGGTCGGCTGACGTGGCATCAGACCCGTCAGCCAACGTGGCAATAACTGATGACGTGGCGTGAGCCCGCCTAGGCTCACGCGGAAGCATCCCCCGCCGGTGGATTCACTGTGAACAATTAATGAGCCAATTGTTTTTCTATTATTATCTGAACAGTATAAGAGAGAAGGAAGCGATGAGCCGAAATATAGTTGCATAGTGTGCTTGGCAATCTGGTATGAGAACAGAGAGTCACGGTGATGTAGAGGTGCCGAGGAGACGAATGATAGAGTATGACCTCCGGACGAAGCCTTGGGCTTTTGTACCGAGTACATTCAAATACCAACATACACATCGTCGTGTTTGGTTCCAAAATGAGGATGACAACATTATTGGGGAGGTATTGGAGGGCCATGCATCGAGAAAGCATATGTTCCTTGTTATGAGATATGCAACCCACACATATATACTTCATAATTGAGTTGTGATTGTTCCATACATAACACTGTATTCGTTAGAAGTGGACAATGGCTTGTCCACTTTAATTGTAGGAGAATTGAAATGGCGTATCTCCAATAAGAGGTTGTAGCCGAATGGTGAAATGATATTTGTTTGTGTCGACTTTGGCTAAAGTTTTTTTTTTTCTTCATTTGCAATAGAATCGTTGATGGTAGTTCTGAATTTACATCAATATCTTATAACTAGGGTGCGAAGAGTTTTGTCATTACTGGCATGAAACATTGTAAATTTCAAGTCTTTCAATATTTGAGGGTACTCTTTTATCCATACATCAGACATTTATCTACATAATTTACAATATAATATGTACATATATTACAAATATATATTTATGAAAATCATAAGAGAGAAATATCCATAATAGTATATTATGATGCATCCAGAAATTCCAACCATCTTTTATTTCATATATGACATGTCTAGTTTTCATCATTTCTGTGGAACAACATTTGGGATATCTTCTGGTATTTACTCCTGGTAAGTTCCTCTGGGCTATGTCCGTGACAGTTTCCACTATCATATCCATCACTACTACGTCTACGAAGCACTCTTCAGCCGCCATCGTACCTCCCATCTCCCTCTCTTCTCTCAACAGCTTGCCCTCTTTTCACACCTCTCTGTTTGCTACCATGGTCTTCGCCTCATCATGTTGCTCAAACGGAACCAGTTTTGGAAAGTTTCACAATATATATGCTTTCTGGTGTATCGCAATACAAAAAGAGGTCATAGCTTTGTCTGCTCTGTGCTATTCACTAACAGGCTCCAAACGGACCTACTTCTGTCCAAATGAAGAAATGACACTACTTCCTCAAGTACTCCTAAAGCTACGACCGCACGGGTCGGCACAAAGTTCACAACACCCCGCGGACCAAGTGTGTCTACACAGACATGCTCAAGCGGAAGTATTCCAAGGCCATCGAGAACATGACTCGACCTAATCGCTATGGTAACATACAATTAGCGACCTTATTGCTCTCCTTGCTCCTCTTTTCCCCCTCCTTCGAGCTCCTCCATGCTCTGTCGACTCCCTGGGACTACCAAAAGGCTCCGATGGAGCACATCTTCCCGACAATCACCACCCAGACAACACGACCATTTGGACGCAACTAACCACATGCCTCATACACACAAGAGCAACCCCCGGAAGGCACTTGACGGGCGACCTCATCTCGTGAAGTATCCCCAACCCGAGAGTTTATCAAGAGAGCTCGCAGTTGCTGAAATAGAGCAACCCCACGCACACAGCAGCAAGCAGTTCGCCTTGGCTTCGGCGCCATGGAGCTGGCAACCAATATAAATCTACCAAGTAATACCAACCTACGTATCAAACAATATAAATCTACCAAACAATACCAACCTACTTATCAAACAATACAAAACATACCTATCAACTTGTCGCGCACCTCCCTTCGGTAAGCTCCCCTTCACGTCATAGTTACTCGCTTTGATGCGCGCGCCTGACTCCCAACCTGGCCGCCGGGCCAACTTGGAGCTTCGGCTGCTCACCGGGACATAACGGTCCCCCTTCGCTTCCCACTAAACCCTCCACCTATTTGGGACTAGTGGAATTCCCTTTGGTAGATGGCAGTCCGGAACAGCTCCCCACTCTTTGGTCGCTTTCCGGCTCGCTCGCTTACTCACTAGTTTTTGGTCACCAACGGGCTTGCACCGTTCTCGGGGTTACTACTCCCTATATATACTTTTGTAGCTGTCCGCGGGGGTTTCACAACCAGCCATGCCATTTTATGGCGAACCACCACGAAAACCCTCGACTCCCGGTGATGAGTCGCGGTGAGTCTTGGCCCGCTCACCACGGCCCCTATGGACCGTGATGAGTCCCAAGACTCCCCACGACTCCCACCACGAGGTCTCCGCCCCCATGGTGAGTCCTATGCCACCCCCACTAAGTCCCGCTAAGCTACCACCACCCCTTGTGGAGCCACCCCCACCGCAACCCGGTGTGCGGGGCTCCACCTAGTGAGCGCCTCCGCTTTCCTGAGTGCCTTGGGCACTCAAGGGTGCTTCAGCCCCCCATACCTATCGCTACCGCTGCCCCCACCACAGGGGCAGCCCCTCATGTGTCCCGACCCCCTGCCCTCAAGGCAAAGGGCCGCGACACACACCCCTACCAACAGGGAGTCGATGTCCTCATTGACTTGTCCATTTTGTAGAAACGAACATCCAAGTTGTGGCGTCCCACATCAAGGAGTTTGTTTCTGCACCATGGCGTCCCATGGCAAAGAACCAAACCCCACATTGACTCTACTCTCCACTAGCTAGTTCGGCCGACTTCCTCCAAGTCCCGGCCAAGGGTGGAGCCCCTCCAGCTCCTCCCAGTGCACTCTTCTTGGCGTACTTCAAGGCCAAGGAACGATCCTCCCCGAGGATCGAATCGCCTTACTGCAACAACATTGCTTGCGATCGCTCATGAGGCCGCTTTTGGCATCACCTTGAGCAAGGGTTCACCTGGAACCCTCTTTGACTAGGAAGATAACCTTGAACCAACCGTGCGCCCCAATCACTGCAATTGGGTCCGCCTTGGAATGCTGGCATGAGGTACGGGAACACGCCGAAGCCGCACTACGACTTCGTCCCGAGGCTACACGATTATAGTACGTGAACGGAAGCACGTAGCTTCCGCGTTAGCCCTTACTACAAGGCAACCCCTCTCGGTAGCGCAGTTATAGTACGCGCACGCGCCAGGTGCGCACTAGCACGTGAATTCCCAAAGAAGGCGCAAGTTTCTTTGCCCCTTGGATGGGGGTCACCCGATTTCGGCACTACGCAAACACACGATTAACCCAATCTACCTCTCCCACTTTTATAAGCTAGCATGCATTCTACACACTAGCCAAACATACCATGCATCACCATTCCAAACAAAATAGGACGCATAACATTTGGAATTCATTTCATTTATAACACATTTTGTACAATACAAGTTTTTGCAATCAGATTCCTAAACTAGCTAAGCCGGGCTAAGCATGCATTTCCTCCCCCACGCTCCAAGGTTGATGTCCCTATCAACGCTTCTTCCGCTTTTGAGGTTGCCCTTCGAAAGCTGCAACCGCCTCGGATGCGTTTCCCATTTCTGAGGCACGCACCCAAGATGCCTCTACATGATGATAGCCCTTCCATTTGACGAGATACTCCGTTTCTCGGTTCCTCAACCTCCTCGACTTAAGTATTGCCTCCACCTCGTACTCAGGTTCATTTTCATGATCCAACAGCATAGGTGGCGGACGCAACACTTGATGCCGATTCGGATGCGCTTCATCTTTGAAGTAAGGCTTCAAAAGGGAGACATGGAATACTGGGTGCACCTTGTTGTTTGCCGGCAGCTCCAATTCATACACATCCTCATTTATAACCTTCCGAATGCGAAAGGGTCCCGCATACGGAGGTACGAACTTTGGACTCACTTCCGGAGGTAGTCGGAAATTCTTGATGTTCAACCAGACCTCTATGCCTGCCTCAAACTTCACTTCCCTCCGCTTCCGATTCGCCTGTCTTTCATACCGTTTCCTAGCTTTGGCAATATTGTACTTTGCGAGCTTCAACAAACGCTCGCGTTCTTCCAGTACCGCCGCTACTGCCGGTTCCTCAACGTCCTGGGCGGCCCAACTTGTCGGCACCAGAGGTGCTTTTCCATAGACCAATACGAAAGGCGAAACTCCCGTTGCGGAGTGTTCTGTGTTATTATAACAGAACTCTGCCGCGTCTAAGTGTTCCACCCAGTCTGTTTGGTCTGCCGACACGTAATTCCGCAAGATCTGCTTCACTACGAAATTCACCCTTTCTGTTTGGCCGTCGGTCGTAGGTCGGAAGGCGGTGCTCATCTTCAGCCTTGTCCCCATCTTCTTCCAAAGTGCCCTCCAAAATTTACTCGTAAACTTTGGATCGCGGTCCGAGACAATATCCTTCGGGACTCCATGATGCTTTAAGACGTGGGCGAAGTAAAGTCGTCCTGTCTCCTGCGCCGTTGCCGTCTCCTTGGTGGGGATGAAATGGCCCATTTTACTGAACTTATCCACCACCACCATGATTGCATCGAATCCTTTGACAGCGGCATAGCAGTCATGAAATCCATCGAGACGCTTTCCCAAGTCCCCTCTGGAATCGGCAAGGGTTGTAACAGCCCCGCTTGCTTTTTGTACTCGCTCCGGTTTTGTTGGCATGTGGTGCATGTCTTGACATACTCCTCTGCCTCATCCCTCAGTTTGGGCCAGAAATACTCTTTCTTTAAGAGTGCCGCAGTGCGCTTGGCTCCGCCGTGGCCCGCAAGCGGGCTATCATGGCATTCTCTCAAGAGGCTATCTCTGATCCCTTCCTTCGGCATGTAGAGACGCTTTTGCCTATACCGGAGCAACCCATTTTGCAAGTGGAACTGCGATTTAACCCCCATTCTCAAGTCCTGCATCACGGACTTTGCCAGCTCATCCTTCCGGCAAGCCTTCCGGATCTTCCTTTGGAGCGCCGTCTCGCCCTTGTACACCAACAAGAGCTGCTGCTTTCTACTTAAAGCATCGGCCACCACGTTGTCTCGTCCCGGTTTGTACTGGATATCCACGTCGAATACCACCAAAGTATCTTGCCACCTAAGTTGTTTTGGGGACAACTTGGGCTGCGTGGCAAAATACTTCACCGTGACATTGTCCGTGAACACCTTCACTGGGTTGGAACCAACATAGTGGCGCCAGAGCTCAAGACAGTGCACCACCACCTTCATCTCTTTCTCGTGCGTCGGCCACCGTCGCTCCACTTCATTCAGTTTCTTACTTTCGTAAGCCACTGGACGTCCATCTTGCATCAGTACACCCCCAATCGCGAAGTCCGACGCATCTGTATGTATCTCGAACGGACGATCGAACTCCGGGATTTTCAAGACTGGAGCTTCCGCCATCCGCTGCTTCAATTCAGCAAAAGCTTGGCCACAAAAGGTGTTCCATGCCCAGACTTTAGATTTACACAGAAGGTCCGACAGCGGCCCCGCGATCTTGGCGAAATTTCTCACATACTTCCGGTAATAGGAGGCGAGTCCGAGGAAGGAACGCACTCCCGGGACCGAAGTCGGAGGCTCCCAGTCCAAGATCGCCCTCACCTTTCTATCATCCATTTTGATCCTATCCTGTGTAATCACATGCCCCAAGAACTCCACTTTCGTGACCCCGAATTCGCACTTTGAAGCTTTGGCATACAGCTTCCCTTCTCGCAATTTCTGGAACACCCTTTTGAGGTGCTCCAGGTGCTCCTCCTTTGTTTTCGAATACACCAAGATGTCGTCGATGTACACGATCACAAAGTCATCCAACCACTCCTGGAAAAGGCTGTTCATCAGCGTGCTAAAGGTCGTAGGTGCATTAGTGAGCCCAAAAGGCATCACCAAGAACTCATATGAACCATACCTTGTCCTGCACACGGTCTTCTCCTCATCTCCTTCCGCCACCCGAATTTGATGATAGCCGGAGCGCAAGTCGATCCGGCTGAAATACTTCGCTCCTGCCAACCGATCGAAGAGGTCGTCGATCCTTGGCAAAGGGTACCGGTTTTTGATAGTCACCTTATTCAGAGCCCTGTAATCGACACACATCCGCAGCGTCCCATCCTTCTTGTCTGCGAATAGCACCGGGGCTCCGTAAGGTGACTTACTCGGCCGGATATACCCCTTTGACATTAGATCCTTGAGCTGAGTCTTCAGCTCGACCAACTCCCTGTGGCTCAACCGGTAGGGTGCCTTGGCAGGTGGTTCCGTTCCCGGTATCACCTCAATCTTGTGGTCAACTCCTCTTCGCGGTGGCAAGCCGCTTGGTAAATCCTCCGGCATCACATCCTGGTATTTCTCCAAAATCCCCTTGATCCAATCTGGGCTCGGCTCCCCATCGCCTTCTCCCTTCACTTCTCTAATGTAAAGCAAAAACTAGGATTCGTGTGCCTCCTCCACGGCCCACTCCCTTGCTGACAGAAGGTTTATTCGCCCTCCCACGGATTTGGGCGTTTCCGACACTCGTAAAACCTCGCCACCATTCCCACATGGCAGCGTGACCACTCTCTTGCGGCCATCTATGACCGCTCCGGATTTGCTCAAAAAGGTCATCCCCAAAATGAGATCCACTCCATCGATCTCACAGATGGTGAAGTTCTCACGTCCCTCCCAACTCCCCAGTTGAAGAGGAACATCAAACGCCAACCTTGTCGCCAACTGTGGTTCTCCTCTGGCAGAACGCACCTCAATAGAGGCCCCCACGTCACTTGTCGAGAGTCCCAACTTTCGCGCCGTCGCCGGCGTCATGAAGGAGTGCGACGCTCCTGTGTCCACCAACAACGACACGTTAGTTCCGGATATTATCCCATCCACGAACAATAACTGACTCCCTTTACGCAGGGCGCCAGTTTCCTGATACAACTCACAAGAATAGTTGCATACCTTGCAAGTCCTGGCAACCACCGCTTCCACCAAGCGACTGATGGTATCTTCCGACAGCTCCGTGGTTGCCCGAGTCATGTTCAATTGACGAGGTTTTGTGCACTTCTTGGCCATGTGCCCGGGCTCCCCGCAATTGAAACACACTCCATCAAAGGTCGCCTTCTGTCCGCCATAAGCCGCTCCACCCGCTTTTCCTTTCGAAGCACCGGGTGCCACCTTGACGTGTGAAGGTCCTCCCTTCGATTTCCACGTGCCATGGTCGCCGCGTGGCCTATCCCACTTCTTTTCCGGTCGGAAGGAGTCACCTTCCCGCCGGGTCTTCTTGTGGTTCAGCTCCGTACGGCCTTGTCTCTCACCCTTAGGGACATCCGAGAAACATTCAGCCCTCTCAATTGCCTCGTTCAAAGTCTTGGGTGGCTTCTCCTCCAACTTCCGCCTGGCCCATGGGGCCAGTCCCGCCACAAAGTTGAAGACCATTTCTGGTTCTGCCATGTCCGCGACTTTGAGCAACAACACATTGAAAACCTGGACATGCAGGCTCGGGTGTCTCGTATCACCAAAGTCCCTTCTCCGGGGTATGGACGGATTTACATAGTGCTGTCAATTGGGTCAGTTCTTCATGGCAAAGAATATCAGGGTACCGTCGGGAATTTCCCTTCGTGCACTTGTCCGGACTTTGTAACGATGTGTGAGGGCGCTCTCGGCATGAGAGGAAAGTGGGTCCCCTGCAAGCATCAATATTACATATACCTTGTGATAATGTGTTGCGACGGTAAGAGAGACCAATTCATCCACCAAGCCACACTAGGCTATGGAGAAGTGAACACCTTTCTACAGCGGGACACCTCGCGTGGAGCTCCGCCAACTTCTCTTTGAACACATACGAGCCATGCCCGCTTCCCATGCTGGTTTGCAGGTTGCCGTGTGAAGACTTTGCATTTCTGACAAACATATGGATTTCGTTTACGGAACCAGGGCAAATGCACATGCAATTCATTGTAAGCGTCTATCTGTGAATTGAAATAAACTGTGACAATCATTCTGAGCTCAAATCTGCCATGTTTTCATATTTCTGTTTTTGAGCGGGCATTGCACACATGGTGTGTGTTGGCCCCCTTTGTTTTGTCCACGGTAATAGGCCCTCTTCCTGCAATCCTCGCCTACAGGACCTTCTTCTCCAGCAGATTGGTGCCGCTCACGCTTCCCTGAAGCGTGAGCTCAGCTCACGCTTTCTAGCTTGGACGTGAGCTCAGCTCCCAGGCTCACGGGGCTGGGCTCACGCCGTAGCTACGCTCCTTATTGTTGGGTCGACCGCGGCTGAAACAGGCCAGGGTATTCCATGATTGGAATTCCCAGTTACTAACTGTGCATGATGGGATGCACAAGATACAAATCACCACTAAGAAATCTAGTAGATTACCTGCTACGAGAAGACCTCAAGGGGTGGATCTGTTAACATGATTTGCAAATGAAGTATCTGATGTATACCATGTCTGAAATCTAAATGTGCCCGACCTCTTGCTCATGCATTCTTTTCAATGAATCGAGCTTCTCCTCAGCCAGAATGGAGCCGTTTCTGAGCAGCTGGACCTCTGACGAGAACTGGGCAGCGAGGTAGCACGATCACCTACTCACCCACACCATGAAGCCCGGTGGTGAATTCTACCCAGTTTTGTTTCTGCATCTGAACACAACCTGACATACCCTTCGTACTCATGGAAAATCAATCACGAAGACTCACTATGCGGGTCTGAAACAAGGAAGTAAGGTGTAATCTAAACTGCATTTTTCTTCTTTCCCACCCAATCACGAGTGAAAGCTTCCGATTCCGTCTACAAGAAACTCCTCCCTATTTGTTGTCTTTTCGAATTATAGGTAATCTGGAGCTTGAAATCCGGCCCTTTTGGATGAATCTGGACCCACACTCGATCCCTGCTCCTTCAGCTATCCATGCCTGTGCTTGCAAGGTGAACGATGGCGGAAAACGCAGAGCTCCTGCAGTTCAAGAAGATGAAGATCCGGGCATTGCGGGCAGTTCCAAAAACGTTGGTGCGGCGATTTCTATTGGCCTATTTCGTGCGGGCAGTCCGGGCAGTTTCCAAAAAAATTTGACGACGACAATGATGTGGCACTATGGCACCCTATTCCTGCTCTACGCTAAACTAGCTTCCGACCTTCGGTCGTCGCTAGAATATAGATAGATATAGATGCTCATATATTAAAAGTGTATGCTCTATGCTGTAATTACCTGTCATTATCTTTTCACACGTGTCTTCTGTCATCTGCTCTCAATGTCGAAAAGCTTATAAATGATTCAAATGGAATATATATTAATCTTCTTTAAAGTTAATAATATATGTAATAATAACTAGTGAAGGGGGATCCAACCGCTCACCGCCTAGTGAAGGTATATCTGGAGGCTTATCCATTCAGCCTACCTCCATTACTCGCACCCTATACCCGCTCATAAGGAGTCCCCACAATGCCTCTATCCCAAGTAAATTGGGACAGAGCCAATAAAATAAAAATTCATATCAGATTCTCACATCCTCTCAAAGTTTGGAGTGAATGGAATGGAAGCTTTGAGTTGGGCCTGATTGACTGGTTGTTGACCCGGTGGATTTCCTGGGCCTGGTTGACTGGTAGTTGACCTGGTGGATTCTCGGGCCTGGTTAACTGGTAGCAGTGATTTTTTTCTTAAATTTGAAAATTAGCACGAGTGGCTCCAAGAAATAGCTATATATTCTGTTCATCCACTGAAAATTTGGATAGAATCATCCTCCTATGCACTTTCATCCATCTATATCATCCACATTTATCCTTTGTTTTTTTGTCCTTGTAGAAGTTTGGCGATTTCATCCATGAAAAATTGGGAATTTACGACAGAATATTCTATTTTAATGTTTTGAGGTCGCCATTTGGTGATTTAACACTGACTGGTAGTTGAGCCAGTGGACTGTTGGGCCTGGTTGACCGGTTGTTGACCCAGTGGAATGTCGGGCCTGGTTGACTGGTTGTTAACCTGGTGGAATGTCGGGCCCGGTTGACTGGTTGTTGACCCGGTGGACGGTCGGGCATCGTTGACTGGTTGTTAACCCGGTGAAATGCTGGGGAGGGGGTTGGGAGAGACTACGCTTTTCTGACAAACCCCCATGCGCTTGGGACCCACAGTGGGCCATCCATTACTTAAGCGATGGACCACAAGTTTACTATGTACTTGTTACATACCGTACTTACCTAGCTTATTAGGCAATAATTAATTCAAAATCAAGTGCCTAATTAAATTTAGAATATTTTTGAAAAATGTGCCTAAAACTTGGAAAGTGCTCCTGAGAAGTGCCTAATTGCTCGAAAACTGTGAAAAATACCAAAATGTCCAAATATGTGGAAAAAATGCCTACAATTTAAAAAATGCCTACAATTACCTCAACAATAGTTCTTGAGGGAGGTCAAAAACAAGTGTTCATTATGTTATTTTGTTATGGACGTGGTGCCTTTCGATAAGAACAGTAGATCCTTGATAAGAGTGGATGAATGTTTTCTCAAACGAATTATATTAAGGCTCAGCATAAGATCTAGTGGTGTGCTAACAAAGAGGAGAGCCATATTTTCATAACACATATCAAATAACGCTCTAGTCATGCCATTTTCAAGTGTAAATTCTTACAGACCAAAGATTTCATAACATTAAGGGTGACATAACAAAAATAACCTTTATCCAGGGTCGACTGGCCTAATGGCTGGAATTTACCTAGGTGAGGTGCCTAAATAATAAAAACGAATCTGCCTAATAATATTCCATTTTTATTAATTATTAGGCTCGGAAGTGCCTAATAAGCTAGGTAAGTACGGTACTGTCACTCCCCACACTAACTTACTCTATCTTAGTTCAAGTAAGTATGGAGCTGTTCATTTTCTTGTCAAAAGCTTCAGAGATAAACACTGGTTGCATGCAGACGTCAGTGGGGCGGAGGAACAGCGTCTGTTCTGTAAAAGTGAGCAACTTGCTTTGGTACAAGCCTGCCACGCTTGCTACCAATCCGCAGGCTCTGTGCGCAATTGTGGTGGGCCGTCAGCAGTTGGGCCCGACGAGTGCTTACAAAAACTGCTCTGATTCAGCTGCTTGTAGCGAGCTGTGGAGCTGCTTCCCGGTGCTCCATCGTTCTTGAGCTTCTCTTACCAGAAAGGGCTTGTGGACTTAGTGGAATTCAGCTCAGTTCTCTTTCTTGGTTTGTCTGTGGCAATTGATCTTGGCCGACGTCAGTTTGTTGGCTGGCAGCTCAAGAAGACTGTTGGGCGAAAGAAAAGTGCAAAGAAGGAGCTTCGGAGAGAGAAATGAAATGAAATGGTGCTTTATAACGTAAAGAGAGAGAGAGAGTGGGAGAGAGAGAATTTATCTCGGTCACAGAGGAAAGAGAAGGGGAGAGTGGTGGATGCACTGGGCGTTTATCTTCTCTTCCAGCTCCCCTGGTACATGATGGGAGTGTAGAGTAGGGGGAGAAAGGGCCAGGGGTAGGTTCGTAGGTTCAGTAAGGGGGAAAACCAATGGCGTCCCGGCCCGGGGGCTTGGAGATGGTGGAAGTATGGGCCGAAAGAGCCGGGTCTCAATTTTCGAGAAGTTTGAGGGCAACCGGGAGATTAAGCAGTCCCCGCTTGAGCTGGCGTCTGGATCCAGACAATGTGTTTTGGCGGGCCTTTAGCCTCTCCGAGGTAAGCTTTGAAAATGACCCACCTTGTCCTCTGCGAAACAGGTTACCATGTATATCTAGGCAGCCTAAGGTCCGGCATTCACAATGTAATGTGCTCTTCTCTCTTCTCTATTTGCTTTCATCTTCGAAATGTTGATCAATGGAGGGTAGACCAACCGGTGAATTCTAGTCGCCCCTGCTCGGATTGAATTGAGGCAAGCTCCTGCTATTCCCTGTTGGGGACTATGAGTTTTTCCCACGACTTGCAGATGACCTCATCTTCCTCACCACTGTTTTGGGCATCTTAGGAACCCAACATAGGGGCTAGCAAGTTCATCAGATTCTACTCTGAAAGAAACCTCTTATCTCCTACTTCACTGAAATTGAAAGAGGCGGAGAATTCCTCATCAAGCAGAGAAAATATACTCTTTGAGCGGCCCTTGTGGACTTTTGGCTTGCATCCTGTTGAAGACACAGTGGCCTCTAACTCTCCCCGAACCAATGTTGGGATTTCATCAAACTGATATTGGGAACTCAGTCTGAAATTAGCACTGAACAGCTGACGAGGGTTCAGGAAGATAGATTCATGAGCTGACATGGACATTTATGGTAACAAGAATGATGTCAATATGGACACTGCGAGTGCGGTGGATGCACCTACCAGTGCTTGAAAATGAAATGAAATGGTGCTTTATAACGACCGCGGAAAGCTCATAGAGCTTAAAAGAAAAAAAACTTTATAACGTCCATGGGAAGCTCAAGGAGCTTAAGGAACAAAAGAAAGCAGGATACAAGGAAGAAAGTGGGACCCTTTACAAACAGCCCAAAAACAACTAAAGAAAGAAAACGAATTTATTACGTTCTTGGGAGGGCACATGAGACAGAAAAGTATAGAACCACCTAAAAGAGAGGTACCACGTTAGGAGAAATGAAATGAAATGAAATGGTGCTTTATAATGTCCGCGGTGAGAAATGAAATGAAATGGAATGGTGCTTTATAATGTCCGCGGAAAGCTCATAGAGCGGGACAAAATGGAAGAAAACATGAGAGAGGAAACAAAAAACCCCCTGGAGCCAGAGATAGAAACTATTGTTCGAGTGATTGTCTAAGGGTGAGTGCCTCGTGCAGGTAAGCTGCCAAGCATTTCTGATCTTCAAGTGAAAGACTTCAGTGAGAGATTGAATCTCCCACGGATCTCATAGTATAGAGGGCAATAGGAGAAGAAGTGTTCTTCAGTTTCAATTTCCTGGTTGCGCCCTGTGCAAGCTGGACATAGGCGGTCCTCCTGCTGCAGGAGAGAGAGAGGACTTTTATAGCCCAAAGGGGATTATGGCTAGTAGTTGTAACTGAGAAAAAATAGCACCAAGTCAAGGTGCTTGACTTTTGCCAGGGATATCAGCCTCTGTAGGGACAATGGGTACTAACAATGATCAGTTGGAGATCTCTTTAGAATGCCATTTGCCCCAAATTGTGTGGGAGATTTTCATCGTTTGATGGACAGAGGTCCTGACAGGCCTCTCTTTGTGGAAATCATTTGCAAATATTTGTTTTTGCCATAGGGGTTGGTTTGTGGCATTCAGTGCCACATGACTCCAGTGTATGTGGTTTCTCTTGAAGGGTTTCATGGTGGCAGCCAGGTCCAGAACTATGCGTGATGTTTGGTACACAAATTGGTTGATTAGTTGCAAGAAGAAAATGTAAAACAATGCCATGGGTGTTGTCTTTCAGACCACCCCCGCCTAATTATGGAGCATTGGACAAAGTTGAGTTTATTAGGATCTACATGATAAAGACCTGTACACATGCCCTTCTTTAAAAATAACCAAACAGTCTTCCTTGCCTGCAGGGAAGTGCATGTTGATGATGAGGAGGCTCTCAAGTGGGCAGCTCTGGAGAAACTTCCTACTTTTGACCGCCTTCGCCACACTGTCACAGTAAACAAGGATGGCAACAAGATCGTCCATGACACTGTGGATTTACGGACCCTGGGATTGGCGGAACGCCAAGACTTGATACAAAAAACTCTTAAAGTTGCTGAGGAAGACAATGAGAAGTTTCTCTTGAAGCTGCGGAAACGAATTGACAGGTGGGTGATCCCGATTGTTTGAATTGTCTTAGCATTTGAGGCTGGGCAGAGACAAGAACAACTTGAATGTGCCTCAGTCATAGAGGTTGGTTTGTCAACAGAGGCTGATGACCTCAAGTTCCTCGGGATGCATTTCTGGAAGAAGAGGCTAGAAATAAACGTCAGTCATAGACGTCAGTCATAGACGTTGCATTGTTGAAGGCTAACAACCTTGCCTTCTGATCCCAAGGTACGGTCTACACTCAGTTTGTTGTGAGAACATCACTCAGCTTCTTTCTGGACTAAAGCCAGTATCTGATGTGACAGGGCGGGAATAGAAATTCCCACGATAGAGGTTCGATATGAAAATTTGACAGTAAATGCAGACTGTCGAGTTGGAGGCAGAGCTCTTCCCACCCTTTGGAACTCTGCAAGAAACATTCTTGAGGTTTGTTATAAAGCTGGACCTTAACACTGATTGGTTATTGCAGTATGGATAGTGGCTGGCCATTTTGGTAGGTGGGCTTCCAATAAGCCTACTCTTGAGGTTGCTTTCTAGATATTCACTTCTTTATCAAGGCCTTACTTCATATTTAGTGTCCCAGCAGGACCAAAAATTGTTCGGTTGATTCTGGTTACATGCATAGTAGTGTCCCCAGATACTGAGCTGATGGTGTTTCAATTTTGGCAGGTCCTATTGGCCCCCATTTTGCGGAGGAGAAAGACAGAGCTCAATATATTACACAATGTCAGTGGCAGTATCAAGCCTGGCAGGTGTGGTTGCCTACTTAGACCTTTCCAACCTTTGAATCAATGTAAATCCATCTAGAAGATGCGTTGGAACCAGTCTGAGAGGCTTGAGATAGTTGTAGGCTTCACAAGCTACAATTTAATGGATTTTACCCACAAGTTTCTGGACTGAATGTCTACAACTTGGCAGTCCCTCATCATGTCCCACGAATGAGATTCCACTGTGTCTTTGCTTCTTCTGTATTTGGTCTCTACTGATAGCCTGGTAACATGTCAACTTGTATTGTATGATACTGGTCTTGTAAACTTCTATTCTTCAATTGGCACAATTGTATAATACTTGTTTGTCCAAAATTCTTGGTCCTGCAGGATGACGTTGCTTCTTGGGCCCCCAAGCTCAGGGAAGACGACTTTGCTGCTAGCTTTGGCTGGAAAGCTCGATCCCGACCTGAGAGTAAGAACCCAGCTGCTTGTTTCTATCTACATTATTGGGTGGAGGAGGCCACAAGTTGTATTCATGTTGGCTTTAAGCACTGAAGTCTGCAAATGAATTGATTTTCCGCAGGTCTCTGGGAAGGTGACATACAATGGGCATACACTGGATGAGTTTGTGCCGCAGAAAACAGCAGTGTACATAAGCCAACATGACTTACACACACCCGAAATGACTGTTCGTGAAACCCTCGTCTTTTCTGCACGTTGCCAAGGGGTTAGCCCCCACTATGGTGAGTTTACTCCTTCGGTAATTTTGCACTTTCTGAATGGATGGATGGCTGTGGAAAAGAAGACTTTTTGTGATCTCACTGGTCATGGGGCCACCTAAATCCTTGTTGTTCACCCAAGAATAATATATGACTGACATCTACTCCTCCTTCAAACCTACTCATACTTCACCATGTGATGTATCAAGTCTGAATAGTGCCCTCTGGATGCCATCTTTGTATCAAACTACATCTCAGGGGTCATTGTGAAATCAAGTCCTGGTGTAGATTTGTCAGGGAATTCAGTAAGATGCTTGTTTTTCATTCACATGGTCGAATACAGAGCTACTTCTGGAGCTGGTGAAAAGAGAGAAGGCAGCAGGCATTTTCCCCGAGGCTGATGTTGATTTCTTCATGAAAGTACGCAACTAAGTGGTTTGTCTGGTTCTCTTTGAAAGTTGTACTCTACAGTTTCGAGGGAATTAATTGGACTCAATAGATTCCACAATTGTTTAATGCATGATGGGGGGATAGAAAATCATTCCCAGCTTTTTTGTCTCTCGCGGGGCTACCTATTTTTCTCTCCTTTGTGTATGTAAATCAATCTTGCAGCTGTGGGCTCAACTAATATTGTTATGGCAGGCCACAGTGGAGAGCGGCCTTCAAACTGATTACACCTTGAGGGTAGGATCATATCCATTAGACATTTTGCTCGTTCCAGATTGTAAGGTCCTCAATCATAATTTAGGTGGTCCTCAAAAGAGAGGTATGGGTCACACCCATTTGTTGGACGTGCACTGCTTCTAATTTTTGATGTGGGCCTGCACTATTTGACAAATCAGACAGCCACCATGCCTCTTCCAATCTTTTCATGTAACTGTGGGCTGATATTCTAAGTCTTGCTCTTTACTTGTTTGATGCTGGAGTGAGAGAGATTTCTCACAGATGTATTGCAATTTGGGCAGGTACTTGGCCTTGATGTGTGTGCTGATATAATGGTTGGAGATGCCATGCGCCGAGGTGTCTCGGGAGGGCAAAGAAAACGTGTCACAACAGGTATCACCATGCCATCAAAGGAAATAGTAATATGTAGCTGGCCACTAGAAACATAGCTAAATGGGCTGGTTTTCAGATTTGTGGGGATTGCACTCCATCATCTGAAGACCAAGAGAGGAGGAGATGCAGGGGAAAGAGATAACTTTACTATTTCCAGAGGAGGCCAGGACAAAAAAGGAACCTCAGAATGTATGAGAAATGAAATGAAACTTTGTAAAGCTCAAATTTCTCATGGAACATAGGAAAGAATCGAAAGGACACTTCATAATGTCCTCAGAAAGTTTAAAGAGCTTATGGGACAAGAGAAGAATGTACTCCTATGACGTTGTTTGCCATAGCCTTGTGGCGACGAAACAAGTGAGTGAGAAAGGAAAAAGAAGCCATGGGAGGGCCATGAGAAAGTAGGGCCACAGAAACCAAAAGTTAAAAACCCCAACTGTTGCACAAAGACAGAGTGCGTCATGCAGGTAAGCGGCTAGTCACTTCGGGCATTTCAGGTATCATACCTAAGGGCCTCTTTCAGGGACGATTATCTCTGAGAAAACACCAGTGTCTGCATACACAGGGCACAAGAAGAAGAGTCCTTGGAGTAGTAGATTTTGCTTCTCCATACCCTGTGGCGATGCACCTTGCATTTGGTTTGGATAGAAGAGCAATGGGGGACATGGCATGAGGAGAGCAGCACACACATCAATAAGGGTGTGCTCACTGCAGCATAAGAATGACCCTGGAACCAGTTGTGTGGTGTCGGGATTTATGAGGAACTCCTGTACAGCTAATGGCAATGTGGTTAAAGGAGTTTGTGGTCATGCATGGTGTCATTACATTGTACTAGTAAGCATGGTGTTCATTAGGCCTGCTGTATGCCCCATGGTTGCATGGGATGTGATTTTCTCCTCACAATTACAAGTTAGGTGCTTGTAATATTTCTCGCAGGTGAAATGATAGTGGGTCCGACAAAGACACTCTTCATGGATGAAATTTCGACAGGTCTGGACAGCTCAACAACATTCCAGATAGTGCAATGCCTCCGCCACTTTTCCCATGTCATGGAGTCTACCATCCTCATGTCATTGCTACAACCAGCCCCAGAGATCTTTGAGCTCTTTGATGATGTCATTTTGCTTTCAGAAGGCCAGGTTGTATACCATGGCCCGTGTGAGAATGTGTTGGAATTTTTCGAGAGCTGTGGCTTCAAATGCCCTGACCGAAAGGGTGTTGCTGATTTTTTGCAAGAGGTGAGATTTCTTCACCTGAACAGGCTATTACTCTTACCACTCCCTTTGCTCCGTCCAAGGTGAGCACATGTCTCTAGCAACAGGGTATGATGTTCTAAGTACAGTGAGTACACTCTTATCTCTCATGTGCACAACCTGTCCCTGTCCCCTCTCGGCCCTTTCTCTTTGCATGCAGTTGTACTGGTGTATTTTGGCTGCACTGTAGTACTTTAGAGTAAACTTATAATTAGCGGGTACATGGTTCTTACTTTGTGGATTGCAGGTTACATCACAAAAAGATCAAGAACAATATTGGTTCAACATACATCAGCCCTACCAGTATGTATCTGTGAAGCAGTTTACAAATGCTTACAAGAACTTTCGAGTAGGTGCACAATTGCATCAAGAGCTGATGACTCCCTTTGACAAATCAAATAGCCACAAGGGAGCATTATCACATGAGAAATTCTCAGTCAGCAAGTGGGAGCTTTTCAAGGCAAATTTTGCCAAGGAGTTGATCTTGGTGCAACGCAACTCGTTTGTTTATATCTTCAAAACAATGCAGGTTAGTCAAGTCACAATGTAAATTGGGTGGAAGTAATAATAAGAATAGTGACTTCAGGATCCTATATTTGCCTCATTATCCTGTTATACACAGCCTGAGGAGTGTACGCACTGTGTCATGGCATGACATTGATTTATCGTTGTAGAATGACTTAGCAAGTCTATATGAGGAGGGGAAGGAGCATACACAGAGGGAAGAAGAATTAGAACCACAGAAAGCCCAGATAGCTTATGGCGCAAGAATGGATCGCAAACACAAAGAAGCATAATTACAGAAGTTGTTAACCGAAGGTAAGAAAGAGCGGAAGTAAGTAGAGAATAAGCTACAGACTTCTGAATGTGTCCCATTGTCTCCATGTAACCCTCTACAAAACTGTGTTGACTGTTGCAGATTATTGTCATAGGGTTTGTAACAATGACCGTGTACCTTCGCACAAATATGCCCAAAGAGACTGTGGAGGATGGGCAGGTCTTCACTAGTTCACTTTTCTATGGTGTCATTGTGGTCATGTTCAATGGGTTTGCAGAAACCTCTATGACCATTTCTCGCTTGCCAGTATTCTTCAAGCAGCGTGACCTTCTCTTCTTTCCAGCATGGGTGTATACACTCCCGACAGTTGTTCTTAGGCTACCAATGTCCTTACTTGACGCAGGCCTTTGGATCATAATGACATACTATGTCATAGGGTACGCTCCAGAAGCTACCAGGCAAGTTCTCAAATCAACCCACCAGTCAAGACAAGGCATTGTAGTGAATGAGGGATATGACACTGCTTTATCCAGGGATGTTGTAAACAAACCCACCATAAGAAATTTCTATGAAGTCAGATTAAGGGTTCCTGTATTTTGAAACTGTTCCATTGCATGGCAGACCAACACTGACCAGCCTAGCTGAAAATCAGGTCCCCCTCATGGGTACATTGTGTTCTTCACTGGACTGACTAGGAAACCGTTGTCTGAATTGAAACTTTCTCAAGTATGTAATGGTGATCAGAACTATAGTCTCCACTAACCCTCTAGCTATTTGTGGGGTTGTCACCTACGAGGGTATGGAAACTAAGCTGAAAATTGTGATAGTGCCTGGTCCAAGTAAATTACAATGGATTCACCTCATGGTATTACCATAACACTAGAAAACATGATGTGAAGTCAGCCACTAGTCCATCCTCCTGATGCAGATGTTAAGTGTGGCTGCATTTCCACATGTTTGGTCGAGTGTTAAGAGCTGCAGAATGCGTCAGTCAGCGACCAGCAGCTCACCCTAGCAACATGTATTGTTGACCACAGATTTTTTCGACAATTCCTTCTCCTTTTCGTCACACATCAGATGTCTTCAGGTCTTTTCCGTTTCATGGCAGGAGTCTGTTGTACAACTATTGTAGCTAATACAGGTATGGTTGGACCAAACCAGCCCAACTTGGATAGCTGCTCCTTTTCTTTTTGTCTCTTCAAAAATGCTTGGCAGCCTACCTGCACGAGGCCTTCACCCTTAGACAATCGCTAGAACATTAGTTCTTATTATTGGGTTCTGGTTTTGTTCCTCTCTCATGTTTTCTTCCATTTTGTCCCATAAGCTCTATGAGCTTTCCGCGGACGTTATAAAGCACCATTTCATTTCATTTCATTTGTCTTCTCTTCCGTTTCATTTCTATTTCTCTTTCTCTGAGTGTTCAAGCCCCATAAGCTCTGTAGGCTTCCTGTGGATGTTGTGAAGTTCTTTTCTGCCTTTGGTTTGTGTTGTTCTCCCTTGGCCAAAGGCCCCACCTCTCTGGCCACCCATGGACAATACTTTTTTCTCTGCTTTTTTTCTCTCTTTTTTTGGGTTTTCTCCAGGGCCCTACCTTGTACCAGGATATAGCTTCTTTTTCTTTCATTTCATTGCACTTCCTCGCTGAGCAATTTACAAGCTGCAGGGCATCTTCCATTGCCTTATATGCTTTACCCAAATTAGCTATCAGGGCCGTCAGAAACATAGCAGCTGTGGATAATTGCATGTAGGTTATTTCACAAAATCCTCCTACTGATGCTTATATGTTGGTCTGCCTTTTGATCACAGGAGGGTCCATTGCATTGCTCATCATCTTTATGTTGGGAGGTTTCATTGTTCCTCGGCCGGATATCAAGCCTCGGTGGATTTGGGGCTACTGGTTGTCACCCCTCACCTACTCATCACTTTGAATGAATTGCTCGCACCCCGCTTGGATAAGGTAATATTCACCATAGCCTACTTCAAATGTGGTGCCGTGCTTTTTCAAAGCAATCAACCAGTGGTTGTAGGCCGTCATCTGTACTGTGTCCATATACCTCTAGGCTGGTCAAGGTTAGCACACTGGAGTCTCGTCTTTTCTTAATCTAGACTTCGATGGTTATCCATGATGGTTGATTGTTTAGCTCAAATAAGGACCAAATACACATGGAAATGCATGTGACATCAAGTTCTTTACTACGAAAATGCCATGTGATCCTTCTGGTTTAATCCATAGTTTTGTTATTATACATACAGTGAAATGATGGACTATGTTGACCTGGCATGACAGAAATTGCCAAACACCACCCACAGTCTTGGACAGCAGGTACTGGTAAATGCGGGCACCTTCACGAGCCCTATTGGTATTGGATAAGCATTGCCGCACTGATTGGATATGCGATCTTTTTCAATATTCTCTGGACATTGGCGCTCGCCTATCTTAGACGTAAGTCCAACAATCCGCCTATTCATTGCTAAGCCAACTTGTACTTACAACTGATTGAAAAGGGTTCCAACTATAGGAGAGGCAGGGAGCAGTAAGATAATGTCCCAGGGTGGGATACTGTCCTGGGTTGTGTCTTTTTCTTAGTGCCTTTCTACTTTCATACTGGAGTTTGAATTATGTTCATTGAAAAACAGCAATTGGAAAACCTCAAGCTGTGGTAACTGAGGAGTCCCTTGCTCGGAAGCAAGCAAGTTTGTTGGGTGATGGCGTACCTCTTACCCCAGCACGGACAAGCCACACAAGGAAGGTCCCACGGTCACTATCTTCTCAAGATGGCAGCAGCAGTCCAAGTATGTATATTCACTTATGGAATCTAAGTCTGTGTGTGCTCCTTTTGTCTTTTCTTGTTCCATAAGCTCTCTAGGCTACCATGGACGTTATAATGTTCCCTGGCCCTCTGTGGACATTGTAAAGACCCTCAATTTACGGGCTTGTTGTGGGCCCCACTCTTTTCCTGCTTTTCTCTTGTTCCATAATCTCTTTGAGCTTTCAGCAGACCTTATGAAGTGTCATCTATTTCTTTTGTCCCATAAGCTCTTTGAACTTCCTCCTCTCACTGAAGAACACTTCTTCTATTGCCCTCTATACTAAGAGATCCGTGCGAGATTCCACTGTCTATTCCGTGGAACCCAATCTCTCACTGAAGTCTTTCACTATGAAGATCAGAAATGCCTGGCAGCTTACCTGCACGAGGCACTCACCCTTAGACAATCACTCGAACAATAGTTTTTATCTCTGGCTCTGGGTTTTTGTTTCCTCTCTCATGTTTTCTTCCATTTTGTCCCATACATCTGCGGCATCCCCCGACCAAAAAGTGGCTGTTTGACACCGTCGTCAGCCCTGCTACCATCTATGGTTGTGAGTTCTGGGCACCTGGTGTCCCTGTCTCCTGGTGGGAAAAGAATTTGGAACCATTACAGTCATCTTTTCTCCAAGCAATGCTTGGCGCCAGGAGCACAACTCCATCTCAGATCCTAGGTGCAGAGTTCGCATGTGTACCATTGCAATCCGAGGCCCTCTTCAGGCTTACAATCTTTCTCCATAGATTGCAGGCCCTTCCACCCAAAGGGCTAGTGGCAAGGGCCCCACAACATCTATGAGGCTCAAAGCTGCAGGTTTCAGGAACTCCTGGTATGCTCGAGTGGACAGTTTATTTCAACGTAACGGACTTTCTACTGCTTTCCTATTACCAATGAACCCAGATGAGGTGGACATCACATCCAGACATGACCGCAACAGACTCATTCGGAGAGAGCTTATGGAATTACATGTCAAGAGAACTTGGATGCTACCCAATCTCACGACAAAGCTCCACTTCTATCGAGAGACATTCTTGGTGCTCCGCGATGATAGAATCTTGAGACCAAATTACCTTTCAGCACCCTTATCTCCTTCCCTCTTGAGGGCATTGGGGCGGTTCAGGGTGGGTTCCCACAACCTACGGATAGAGACTGGCAGATGGGAAAACCTGCAACGGGAGGACCGCCTATGTCCAGCTTGCATAGGGCGCAGCAAGGAAATTGAAACTGAAGAACACTTCTTCTTCTACTGCCCTCTATACTACGAGATCCGTGGGAGATTTCACTGTTTATTCAGTGGAACCCAAACTCTCACTGATGTCTTTCACTATGAGGATCAAAAATGCGTGGCAGCCTACCTACACGAGGCCTTCACCCTTAGACAATCGCTAGAACATTAATTGTGGTTTCTGGATTTGTTCCTCTCTCATGTTTTCTTCCATTTTGTCCCATAAGCTCTACGAGCTTTCCGCGGACGTTATAAAGCACCATTTCATTTCATTCATTTCCCATAAGCTCTATGAAACTTCCCGCTGACGTTATAAAGCACCATTTCATTTCATTTCATTTCTCGCCCAATCTCTTACTGAAGTCTTCCATTATGAGGATCAGGAATGCTTGGCAGCTTATCTGCGTGAGGCCTTGGCCCTTAGGCAATCCCTTGAGCAGTAGTTGCTTCTGGGCTGCTTCTGGCTGTGGTTTTCTCTTCTTTCATGTTTTTGCCCTTTTGTCCCATATGCTCTTTGAGCTTTCCGGGGACATTATAAAGTACCATTTCGTTTCATTTCTCACAGAAGTCTTCCATTACGAGGATCAGAAATGCTTGGCAGCTTATCTGCACGAAGCTCTGACCCTTAGGCAATCCCTTGAGTTGTTGCTTTTGGGCTGCTTCTGGCTTCACTCTGTCTTTTGTTTTCTTTCTTGTTTCTTGTCTTCCTTTTGTTCCATTAGCTCTTTGAGCTTTCTGCGGACGTTATAAAGTTCCATTTCATTTCATTTCTCTATGCTACAAGGGTAGCCCTGGTAGCTGACTGCTGGGGCTGAGATGTTTGGTTTGGATTATTGTTGATTCATAGGCTCTCTGAGCTTCTGGGGAGTCATGAATTTCCGTGCTGCCACTTACGGCTGTGAGCTTTCCTGGGGTACCCATTTCCAACCAAACACGATCGCAAGAGACTCATCAGGCGAGAGCTGATTGAACATTTTCGGCAGACCTGGAAACCAGCGAATCCCACAACAAAGCTGCCGTTCTATTAGGAGACATTCTTGGTCCTCCACAATGATAGAATCTTACAGCCTAATAACTTGTCTGCAACTCTATCTCTTCTCTTCTAAGGGCATTGGGAAGGTTTAGGGTGGACTCCCAGTCTGTGGATAGTGGCAGGTAGGTTGGACATCTGCTAGAGATGACAGGAGGGAGATTGAAACAGAGGAATATTTCTCTTTCACTGCCTTCTCTACTATGAGATCCAGGGGAGATACTATTGCCTATCTGAGATAGCCGATCCCTTACAGAGGTGTTCTTTTATGAGGATCAGAAATGCCTCTGGATGAAGGGTTACATGTTAGATGACCCCTTGATGAATAGTTGTTTTTGGGCTGCTTGTTGAGGGCCCTACTCTCTTGTATCCTTCTTTCTCTTGTCCCATGAGATTAGGTGATGCCCAATTTCTTATGGAGGTCTTTTCCATTATGAGGATCAGAAATGCTTCGCAGCTGACGTTGAATGCTGTGTCAACCATTTTCCCATGCCACACTGTGGGCATTCATTAATGTGAGAGAGAAGAGAATGACCTAAGGTCGAAGGGTCATCTGGATTTCAAACTGAGACCGTGTTTGGTTTGCTTGCAGTTACGATGGTACATGACCAGCCAGATGTAGAGGATGGGGCACCAGACCCTGTCCACTTGAGCATTTCAGCTCAGATAGCCTGCATGAGCATGCCAAATGAACACAGAGATCACAAGGATATTCTGGATCCAGGATTTGAGACTGTCACTACTCCAGAGAAGTCACAAAGCGAGGGATGATCTTGCCTTTCGAACCATTGTCCATCTCATTTGATGATATCAAGTATTTCGTTGACATGCCCGCGGTACTACATCTCCCACCTCCAATCTCTTTCTTTATCTCTCTGCCTTCATGCAACGTTAGGGGAATCAACCTTTGTATCTGGTGCTGTCCTACTATGTTCTTGGGCCCTTTGGTCTCCCAAGATGGAATAAATTTAAAGTTTCTTTTGTGTTTCCTTCTTTCGTATTTCTCATTCTTTTGCCCACTTCCCTTTCGTTCCGCCCAAACTGGGTGCATGGTTATGACCACAAGGCTACAGCAAACAACACGTTATGAGTACATGTTTCTCCCACAAGCTCTTTGGCTTTCCAGGGACATTATTAAATGTGTCTTTTTGTATTGCCTATTCAGAGATAACCGATCCCTTACAGAGGTGTTAGAATACGAGGATGTGCTTGGTATCATATCTGCATGAGGTGTTAGATTTTAGAGATTCTCTTGATCAATAGTTATTTTTGGGCTGCTTGTTGAGAGCACCACTCTCTTTCTAATTTCCGGCTATCTGTTGTGCCATAAGTTCTGTGAGCTTTCCACGAATGTTATAGAGTGTCATTTCATTTCACTTCTCTTCTCCTCAGTGGGCGTTTCTTTTTTCCTTTCTTTCAATCCACATCAAGCAGTCCTGGAAATCAGTGATGCCTCTCATAGCCAAGTTGCAGTTCTAATGAGACACCTTCCTTGTCCTAAGCATGGACGGAATCTTATAGACCTCTGACTTGTTTAACCTCTCTCCATATCTTCTTCTATGGGTCAAATGAGGGTGTGCTCACCCGAGGATAGAGATTGGCAGATGGATAAGCAGCAGTGTGCCAAATGCTGTGTCCTGCTTCTGCTCGACAAGCCAGGCGGGAGATTGAGACTGAAGAACATTTCCTTCTTTTACTGTTCTCTCTCTCTTTACTACAGCCAATGTCAGTAAGGCAATCAAGAAGCTGCAAAATGGCAGAGCGGTGGACATTTCAGGACTTCAGAGTGAATTCATCAAGCATGCTGCACCTACTTTAGCCCCTTTTATAGCTAACCTCTTCAATGAGGTGGTGCAACGGGGCTTTCCAACAGAGTGGACAAAGAGCATCATCCACCCACTTTTTAAGAGCGGTGACAGGCTCGCACCGACAAACTATCGTACTATCATGGTGTCCTCATTACTTGCTAAACTGTTTGGGGCAGTAGGGGCCATGGAACTGGATGATTGGGCTGAGTACTCTCGCATTCGTGCTGAGGGACAGGCTGGTTTCCGTCGAAACCGATCCACTATTGACCACATCTTCACTCTTCAAGTTATGGTGGGAAGTGCATGCTATGACAAAAGAATGGTCTACGTTTGCTTCGTGGACTTTCACAAAGCCTTTGATTCAGTTCCTCGGGACCTTCTCTTCCAACGGCTCCATAGAGTGGAAGTCCCTCCAGACATCCTTTGTGCCATCTCTTCTATGTATGAGATTGTCACTGGCATGGTCAACGTCGCTGGTGAATTCTCAGCCGAGATCCACAGCAACATTGGAGTCAAACAGGGCTGCCCCCTTTCACCTACCCTGTTCGGGATCTACATTGACGCCTTGGAGAATTACATATCAAAAAACCATGGGGTTGGGGTCCCATTGGATGGGGAACCAACCCAATCAGATCTCCTCTATGCTGATGATGTTGCCCTTTTGGCACAATCCCCGGTCTTTCTGCAACGCCATCTCAAAATTTTGGAACAGTTCTGCAAAGACTATGGGATGCAGGTCAATCTTAGCAAGACCAAGATCATGGTCTTCAATGGCCAGGCTGATCGTAGATTCATCTTCAACCAGCAGGAAATTGAGATTGTGAAATCATACCGGTACCTAGGTCTGGTTATCCACTCCCCCAAGTTTCACTTTGCAGCCACTGCCTTGGACAGGTTGACTAAAGGTAAGGCGGCCTCCGTCCGCCTTCAGGCCAAATGCAAGCAAATACATCTGCGGCATCCCCCGACCAAAAAGTGGCTGTTTGACACCGTCGTCAGCCCTGCTACCATCTATGGTTGTGAGTTCTGGGCACCTGGTGTCCCTGTCTCCTGGTGGGAAAAGAATTTGGAACCATTACAGTCATCTTTTCTCCAAGCAATGCTTGGCGCCAATAGAATCTTGAGACCAAATTACCTTTCAGCACCCTTATCTCCTTCCCTCTTGAGGGCATTGGGGCGGTTCAGGGTGGGTTCCCACAACCTACGGATAGAGACTGGCAGATGGGAAAACCTGCAACGGGAGGACCGCCTATGTCCAGCTTGCATAGGGCTCAGCAAGGAAATTGAAACTGAAGAACACTTCTTCTTCTACTGCCCTCTATACTACGAGATCCGTGGGAGATTTCACTGTTTATTCAGTGGAACCCAAACTCTCACTGATGTCTTTCACTATGAGGATCAAAAATGTGTGGCAGCCTACCTACACGAGGCCTTCACCCTTAGACAATCGCTAGAACATTAATTGTGGTTTCTGGATTTGTTCCTCTCTCATGTTTTCTTCCATTTTGTCCCATAAGCTCTACGAGCTTTCCGCGGACGTTATAAAGCACCATTTCATTTCATTTCATTTCTCTTATGAATCACAAGGCCATACTTTGTCTCGTTAGAGAGACAGCCCTTGACAGAGGTGTTTCAATACAAGGATCAGAGATGCCGTGTGGCATATCTATAGGATGCTCTCCACCTTAGAGAATCTCTCCAAGGTGTCAATTCATTTCTTTGGGTTTACTATTGTCTAGTTAGAGACAGCCCTTGACAGAGGTTTTTCAGTACAAGGATCAGATATGCCGTGTGGCATATCTATACAAAGCTGTCCACCTTAGAGAATCTCTCCAAGGTGAATTGTAGTGTCATTCATTTCTTGTTTTCTGCTTTTCTGGCCCATAAGCTCTTTGAGCTTCCCGTCCATCTTATGAAGTTACTTTCATTCCTTCTTGCTTCTTTTGCTGTCCTTGTGCAATGTTTGGGGTTTCATTTGTTCTTTGGTTTCTGTCGTTGGACTTCGTCCCGTGGGCCCTCTGGCCCTCCAGTGGACATAGTGTATCCGTTCTTTGCTTGGTCATTGAACTTGGAGGATCATGGAGATGCCGAGGTCTGAACTCTTCTCTCTTTCATCTACACAGGAAATGAAGCAGCAGGGCGTAGCAGAGGACAGACGCCAGCTTCTACGTGGTGTCACTGGTAGTTTCAGGCCTGGTGTCCTCACGGCATTGGTTGGTGTAAGCGGGGCTGGAAAGACGACCCTCGTGGATGTTCTTGCAGGAAGGAAAACAGGCGGCTACATTGAGGGTGACATCCGCATTGCTGGCTACCCCAAGAATCAGGAGACATTTGCTCGAATTGCAGGATACTGTGAGCAGAATGACATTCATTCCCCTCAGGTTACAGTTCTGGAATCAGTTATCTACTCAGCCTGGCTCCGTCTCTCTGCCGACATACCTGATGCTGATAAAATGGTACTATTTGTGCTGCCATGGTCATGACATGTCTGCAGTTGAGCAACTTATAAATTCTGATTTATTTTATGTCTGCCTTGGGGCCCCAGTGTGTTTGACCCCCTTTCTGCTATGACTTACCTGCACATATGATTCCTTTCATCGTGGAGTGATCCAAAGAGCAAAGGGAGAAAAGAACATATTGCATTCTATCTAATACATCTGATGCAGATATTTGTGAATGAGGTGATGGAGCTGGTCGAGCTAATGCCACTGCAAGACGCCCTGGTGGGTCTGCCAGGGGTCACTGGACTGTCCACAGAGCAGCGCAAGCGTCTCACGATTGCGGTCGAGCTTGTAGCCAACCCATCCATCATCTTCATGGATGAGCCCACCAGTGGGCTTGATGCACGGGCTGCTGCTATTGTGATGCGTACTGTCCGTAATACCGTTGACACTGGCCGGACTGTTGTCTGCACCATCCATCAACCCAGTATTGACATCTTTGAAGCTTTTGATGAGGTATTCCCTCTCCCCGCCCCTTTTGTGTCTTTTATAAAGCACCTTTTCATTTCATTTCTCTTTTTGGCTCTGGTTTTGTTTCCTCTCTCTTTGTATCGTAGATTCATCTTCAACCAGCAGGAAATTGAGATTGTGAAATCATACCGGTACCTAGGTCTGGTTATCCACTCCCCCAAGTTTCACTTTGCAGCCACTGCCTTGGACAGGTTGACTAAAGGTAAGGCGGCCTCCGTCCGCCTTCAGGCCAAATGCAAGCAAATACATCTGCGGCATCCCCCGACCAAAAAGTGGCTGTTTGACACCGTCGTCAGCCCTGCTACCATCTATGGTTGTGAGTTCTGGGCACCTGGTGTCCCTGTCTCCTGGTTGGAAAAGAATTTGGAACCATTACTGTCATCTTTTCTCCAAGCAATGCTTGGCGCCAGGAGCACAACTCCATCTCAGATCCTAGGTGCAGAGTTCGCATGTGTACCATTGCAATCCGAGGCCCTCTTCAGGCTTACAATCTTTCTCCATAGATTGCAGGCCCTTCCACCCAAAGGGCTAGTGGCAAGGGCCCCACAACATCTATGAGGCTCAAAGCTGCAGGTTTCAGGAACTCCTGGTATGCTCGAGTGGACAGTTTATTTCAACATAACGGACTTTCTACTGCTTTCCTATTACCAATGAACCCAGATGAGGTGGACATCATATCCAGACATGACCGCAACAGACTCATTCGGAGAGAGCTTATGGAATTACATGTCAAGAGAACTTGGATGCTACCCAATCTCACGACAAAGCTCCACT
Source organism: Takakia lepidozioides (assembly GCA_030704615.1). Taxonomy (NCBI): domain Eukaryota; kingdom Viridiplantae; phylum Streptophyta; class Takakiopsida; order Takakiales; family Takakiaceae; genus Takakia; species Takakia lepidozioides. The sequence goes on from CM060733.1 coordinate 58,440,244, forward strand.
TCTATCGAGAGACATTCTTGGTGCTCCGCGATGATAGAATCTTGAGACCAAATTACCTTTCAGCACCCTTATCTCCTTCCCTCTTGAGGGCATTGGGGCGGTTCAGGGTGGGTTCCCACAACCTACGGATAGAGACTGGCAGATGGGAAAACCTGCAACGGGAGGACCGCCTATGTCCAGCTTGCATAGGGCGCAGCAAGGAAATTGAAACTGAAGAACACTTCTTCTTCTACTGCCCTCTATACTACGAGATCCGTGGGAGATTTCACTGTTTATTCAGTGGAACCCAAACTCTCACTGATGTCTTTCACTAAGAGGATCAAAAATGCGTGGCAGCCTACCTACACGAGGCCTTCACCCTTAGACAATCGCTAGAACATTAATTGTGGTTTCTGGATTTGTTCCTCTCTCATGTTTTCTTCCATTTTGTCCCATAAGCTCTACGAGCTTTCCGCGGACGTTATAAAGCACCATTTCATTTCATTTCGTTTCAGTAGAAGAAGAACACTTCTTCTTCTTCTACTGCCCTCTACTGTTTATTCAGTGGAACCCAAACTCTCACTGATGTCTTCCACTATGAGGATCAAAAATGCTTGGCAGCCTACCTGCACGAGGCCTTCACCCTTAGACAATCGCTAGAACATTAATTGTTATTCTTGGTTTCTGGATTTGTTCCTCTCTCATGTTTTCTTCCATTTTGTCCCATAAGCTCTATGAGCTTTCTGTGGACGTTATAAAGCACCATTTCATTTCATTTCATTTGTTTCCTATGAGCTCTATGAGCTTTCCGCGGACGTTATAAAGCACCATTTCATTTCTCTTGTTTTTTCCATTTTGTCCCATAAGCTCTTTGAGCTTTCTGGGGACGTTATAAAGTACCATTTCATTTCATTTCTCTTAGATACTATTGCCTATTCTGAGATAGCCAATACCTTACAGAGGTTTTCAAGTACAAGGATCAGAAATGTTGCAGCATATCTGCATAAGGCATTATCTCTTAGACAGTCCCTTCATCAAGTTGTTTTTGTGCTGCTTGTTGGGGGCCCACCTCTCTTTCTTGTTTCCTGCTTTCCCATAGGGTCTATGGCCACAAGGCTACAGCAATAAATGTCTTATGTGTACATTCTCTTGTCCCTTAAGTGAAAATAACCATGTTTTGCCGGGTTATTAGGCCTGCATTGGAGTACGCATCTGCAGTATGGGTTGATAACTCCAACCAAGAATCCATTCAAGTGGGGTGCTTAAGGAGTGCATGTCAGCATATAAGACGTTGCTAAGTCCTGGTGGAAGAGAGTAGAAGAGATTCTCAAGGATCTGAATCTAAGTCCGCAAGCCTTGACCCTGCTGGATAAATCTGGCTTAGAGGCTTTAGTGTCCAAAGCCATGTCTGTTGCCAGGAAATTGTCTGATGAAATTGAAGTTAGGCAGAAAACTTCCCTGAACTTGCTTCCAGTCTGGAGCTCATGGGAGTTCTTGGGTGATTTATGGTCTAAGCTGACCAACGTATGCAGAACAGTCCCCATGTCATTAACAGCACATGGGAAGTGAGCTCTTGGTATCCTTTGTACAAATATGAAACATCCAAAATGGATGTTGAAGCATGGAACCCAGTGGTCATTGTGTTCATTTGTGATTTCTGTTCTAGTTGTTGCATGGTCTTGTTACGAAGCTATCCAAACGGAGCTGATGTTTTACTGACCGGGGCATGAAACTCAGTCCGAGGCCGCCTTGGTTCTTATACACAAATGACATTTGAATCACTGGGTCATGCTAGCTAAAGGGCTGGCATTCAAACCATGCCAGAGTCAAAATGTTGACTTACTGCTTTCATGACTCTCTCTGTGAGATGTAGGTGAAGAGTGTAGAACAAGTATGTAGTGCACTTACCCTTATACATGTTTGGATCTGAAAAATGTAGTGGTGTTGATGTGGCAGATGTTGTTACTTAAACGTGGAGGTCAAGTTATCTACATGGGTCCCTTGGGGCTCAATTCTCATACACTTGTTGAGTACTTTGAGGTGAGATCTTTAACATGGGGAGACCAAGATAGAGATACACAAGGAGAGAGAGAATTTACGAATCTACACATTGACAAGAACTGGCCACAACATACCCTAGAGGAGAAGTCCTTGCAGGCCTCCCTGAGCTGGTGTCAACCAACCACAGTAGTTGAGATGGAGAATACCATAGAGCCCATGCGCAGAAGTGCGGTTACCAGGAAGTAAGAGTCTGTTTAATAACCAGGTCGCCGTTAGAGCAGACTAGAAAGCATGGCATTGATTCCAGTACTGCTTCTCCAGCTTTGTAGCCAAAACATGACTGTAGTTGCACTGCCAATCGTTCTTTTGAGGATGTAGAGGGGAAACCAGGTGAATTTTCCCTTGAAGTAGACAGATCTATGGGACTACCAAAATACGATCACAGTGAGAAACTAAGATACGGTGAGCTTTGTAGCCTTTTGTCTATAGATCCCACTTACAGTTTGAGGGGAACTGAAAAACAGGGGTTGGAGAGCTCAATGCGGTCACTCTCTTTGATTGAGGCTTGCTTCAGTTTCCTCCATAAAGGTCTTTTAGTATCAAATTGATTCCAAAAATGCCTCCGGGAATTGAAACCCCAGATCAGTTGCATGTTTTGACAGGCCCACAGACAGTTGAGATAAGTGAACTGCTCACTCTATGATGTACGCTTCATGGCTGGGAGTAACTCTGAGGACTCTCTTTGACATAAATTACAAGACAAACTAATGTGGATGTCTGATGTGGTGTGCAGGCTGTTCCTGGAGTTCCAAAAATCAAGGATGGATACAACCCTGCCACGTGGATGCTTGAAGTGAGTTCTGTTGCAGTGGAGCAACAGCTTGGCGTAGATTTTGCAGATGTGTACAAAAACTCTTCTCTTTACGAGTACGGACGTTCTGGCCCTCTTTCTACACTTCCTTTTTCATCATATGTGAGACTAGCTAGATTTAATCTCAATGGTACAAATAAACTGTGAGAGAGCTTTGTCAGTTCCATGCCAAGCAATTCTCCATGGATGTGTAGCTGCAAGCTGTTGGCATCCTGGGTAGTGGCAAAACATACATTTATGAAAACCCTATTTTGCTGCAACCAAGACCTAACTCAATGCTGAAGTCTCATCCTTTGCAGAAGCAGATGAGGACCTGATGTTGCTTTTGGGCTGCTTTTTGGCTTTGGTTTTGTCTGCTCTCTTGTTTTTTTTCCATTTTGTCCCATAAGCTCTTTGAGCTTTCTGCGGACGTTATAAAGTACCATTTCTTTTCATTTAATTTCCTTCGTCTCTGCCGCCTTGTCGTGCTCCATCCAACTGCGCATAGGGTGTAGGGCCACAAGGCTATAGCCGGCAGTCTAATAAATCATCTCTTTCTAACCTGATGCTAACTGATATTTCTTTGTGGTGCAGACAAAATAGGGCACTTGTGAAGGAGCTTAGCAGCCCACTTCCAGGATCCAAAGACCTATATTTTCCCACGCAGTATGCACAGCCTGCATTTCAACAGTTGAAATCATGCACTTGGAAAATGAGTAAGACGTATTTCCGCAACCCCGACTATAATGGGGTTCGATATATCTTCAGCATCGGAGCTGCTATCTTGTTTGGCACAATTTTCTGGGACTTTGGCCAGAAAGGGTAGGTGGTTATGCTATTGCCTTTTTCTCTTTGCCTGGTCAAGCAGACTGTGTGGGTTCCTTGCCTGCAATTGGCTTCATCTCAAGGTTGTGGTCCTTGTCATGTTAAGTAACTTGGAAACAATGGTAATAACTGTTCTGATCATTCCAGGGTTGGTTTAAACACAGTTTAATAAATATGTTTGTGCAGGATGGATCCACTTAAATTAGCTGCTGGCCAAGAAGGAAGTCACTTGACCTCAGATTCGTGTATGTGTGGGTGCAGAAATGATCAGGCAAAATTGTTCAGTGTCATGGGAGCCATGTATGCGGCTTGTTTGTTCCTTGGGAACAACAACACTATGGCAGTGCAACCTCTGATTTCCATAGAGCGTACTGTGTTCTACCGGGAGAGGGCAGCTAGAATGTACTCAGCCATACCTTATGCCATGTCTCAGGTACCTCTTACCAGTTTGAATCCATGATTTTTCTACCAATAAGGAGAAACTGTGTTAAGCTGGCTCTATTTGCTCATGATGATTTCCTTAAGACTTGGAAAGAATGACAGACCCCCCAAAACACCCACCCTCTCCATTTCCACTCCCTTCTCTCTCAGCTAGTAGGACCCAAAGTGGTTTTAGCAGTTTACCTGCATTAGGCCCAGTGACATTTGGGGTTTGATAATTTCTTAATTACTCTTATTCATCTTCTGACTTCTGCAGTTTGTCTCCACAGGTTCTGATTGAGATGCCCTATGTGTTTGTCCAGACTATTATTTATGCGTTGATCACGTACTCCATGATAAACTTTGAATGGACAGGTGCTAAGTTTATGTGGTATGTTTTCATCATGTTCACCACTTTTCTCTACTGCACATATTATGGGATGATGGCAGTCGCCCTCACCCCAAACCAGCAAATTGCAGCTATCACGGCCTCCGGATTCTACTCTCTTTGGAATCTCTTTTCTGGATTTTTAATCCCCAGGCCGGTAAGTCACTCAATTTTGTTCATAACCTTGTACATCTCTGTACAGTACTTCGGTGACAGATTCCAGTTGCTCTCCATCTGGGTGTGCAGGTTCTGTGGCTACAAGGCTTTGGCTTCATCTCTCTTGCTTTCATTCCTGATAAACTTATTGCTGGGGGGCCTACTTTTCTTGTCCTGCTTTCTGTTTCCCCTTGTCCCTGTGGATGTTCTAAAGCTCCTTTCTTTCTTTCTAGAAGAAGAACACTTCTTCTTCTACTGCCCTCTATACTACGAGATCCGTGGGAGAAGACAGAAACTTTCTAATGTTCACAGAGGGCCATGAGGATTGTACTCACGAGACATTTGTTGCAGCCTTGTGGCTACAGACACACTACCTTTGTGAGGGTCTCACTCCAGTCGTGGGACTTAGAGGGCCATGAGGGACAGAGGGAAATGAAATGAAATGGTACTTTAAACTCCCGCGGAAAGCTCAAAGAGCTTATGGGACTTTAGAAAGAAATGACATGAAATGAAATGATACTCTATAACGTCTGCGGAAAGCTCAAAGAGCTTATGGGACTTTGGAAAGAAATGAAATGAAATGGTACTTCATAACGTCCGCGGAAAGCTCATAGAGCTTATGGGACAAAATGGAAACATGAGAGAGGAACAAGTCCAGAAACCACAATTAATGTTCTAGCGGATGTCGAAGGGTGAAGGCCTCGTGCAGGTAGGCTGCCAAGCATTTTTTATCCTCATAGTGGAAGACATCAGTGAGAGTTTGGGTTCCACTGAATAAACAGTGGAGTTCACAGTCCTTTCTACTAGGAGATGTGTGGGAGATACCAATGTCTGTTCCGATATAGCCAATCTCTCACAGAGATGCTTTTGGAGGGCCTCACTCTCTTTCTTGTTTCATGCTTTCCCTTGTCCCATAAGCTCTTTGAGCTTCCTGCGGACAATATAGGTATCATTTCATTTCATTCCATGTCATTCCATTTCTCTGTTATTTTCATTTCTCTCCATTTTCTTTTTCTTCAATTGTCTTTTACATTCCTTCTTGTACCTCACTTCTTTGGTCCCATAAGCTCTTGGAGCTTCGTGAGGACATCATAAAGTTCCTTCCCTTCCTTTCCTGTCTCCCTCTATCCTGTGCTTAGTTGGGGTGGCTGGGTGGTCTATGCAGAGAATTCCAATATGGTGGAGGTGGTATACCTGGGCATGTCCCCTCCATTACACCCTCTACGGTCTCATTGCATCCCAGTTTGGGGATGTAGACAAGACCTTCGTTGAAAATAATGTTGCCAGTAATATATCGACCAAGGACTACATAGCCAATCACTTTGGCTTCCACCACAGCTTCCTTGGAGTGGTAGCCGCAATGCTTATCATCTTCCCATCTCTCTTTGCCTTTGTTTTTGCCTACGCCGTCAAAAAATTCAATTTCGTGAGGCGTTGAGCAGACCACAAGCTTGTGCATGACAAGAGGTTTGCCTCTTTCAAAATGCCTGTTCCATCAGAGCTTGAAACCAACCCAATCCTCCTTACCTGAGAGTTTTGATTTGACAACCAAGTGGAAGGCATCAAGTTCGTATCTGTATCCTGAAGGTGTGGGAGGAGTATCGAAGGGTAATAAAAGTGTAACTGTTTGTACAATGTGAAGAGAACATACCATAGGGTGGGGGGAATTATGCTTTAAAAATGCTTGCTAGTCGCACTCTTTCTATGAGCCCAACTTTTTTGCAGTTTGTCACTTCACAGAAGGCTTTTCACACATGACAGGAAAAGGATTGACAGCAAAGGATTGAGATAAAGGAAAGGGCACAGCAAGCTGAGGCTATGTAATGGATAATCAAAGCATTGATTTGCTGAAATTGGGACACATTTGTAGGCTAGATTACCACTCAGTTGTGCATGAGCTGAATGTAAGTAAGCTACATGATCTTCTGTAATTTACAGCTCCAGCCCTTTGACATTACCGAAGAGGCTCGCTCTCTTTCCAACTTTTTAATTTCATTTTTAAGATACGATGAATATCTTAAAGTTTTGCCTTTGGAGTAGATGAAAGAGGGAATAATTTTCATTTTAAAAAGTGAACTTTGGGGGAAAAAAAAGGTGGCAATTGTGGAATGCAAAACTATTATAGTAGTGAATGCTAGTACTAACTACTTACTAATGGATACTTTTGCAGAATCTTCAAATGTCTCTCCAGACTTTGTCCCAGCAGCCTTGAGGTAAACTGTGGTTGCCCCATTTGGCTGTCCATTTTCTTTGAAAAGAGCGAGGTGGGTTGATGAGAGAGTAACCCAGCTTCACTGAATAACCAAAGAAAGGGGTTTCCGGCTTCCTATGGAAACTGGCACACAAAATACTCCCCATCAGGCTTGTTACCCATGAGAACCAGCCTGCCTGCCCCCTCTGCCTACTTGAACCGGAGTCTATTGAACACTATTTGCTTTCCTGCAATATCTCAAGTAGGATATGGAGAGTAATTCTTGGATTCTATTCTCACTGGGCCTCTTTCTCCAATCCACCCCCTCCTTCACTGCGCTCCTCTCAATGTTCAGATTGCTCAAAATCTCAGGTTAGTTGCCCGGTCCCTGGCTGCTTCTCTAAGGGCTCACACCTTATGGAATCTGTGGAAAAGCAAGGTTTTGCCTGGGTTTATGAGGGCAAACACCCCAGAGGCAGATCGATCTTGTTTTCAATACATATCATGATCCTGTTAACTGAGGGAAAAAGCGTGGGACTCTGTGTGTGCAGCTTCAGCTATTCCAGAACTTCAGAACAACGAGGACGCAAACTGCTTCAAGATTCATACACTCCTGGGGCAAAGGCGACCTGCTTGGCTCCCGGCCTTCCCGACAATGGCGCTTTTACCTAGAAAGACGCCATCTCTCATCTCCCATCTCATCAATGGGAAGTCCCCTGGTGGGAGGGAGATGAAGGCCCGAATTTCAATTTTTTGGAGGCATAAAAGCACTAAGGGAACACTAAATCAAGAGAGCACAACCTGAGGTTCTGATACCTGGGTTTTGGATCAGCTCGGACTCTCTACCAACACTGGCAGTCAGCTGTACTGAATGATTTCTTTCTATTTCTTGCTCTCCCCCAATCTTAAACTACTACTTACTCCCTCCACTCTATTCCTCACTTAGCAGCCTTTGGGCACTCAAAACCTTCAAATCGCGAACATGTTATGTTATTGCAAACGCTGCCCCTCCTCCTGCACTTCCTTCGCTTTTCCTGTTTACCTCCTCTTTACAAACCACTATTTAGATCACCCTAAAATCCTTCCTATAATCTATACCTCTCCCACACACATATCTCTCTAGCTCTCGTTTACCAACCCTCTTGTTGTTTAGCTTGTTTGCTAGGGTCACGGGGAAGTTTCCCCTCAGTAAGCCTCAACGGCCCTTGGTGGTGGTTATTTTTTTTTTTTTTTTTTTTCCCACCTTCTGACTTTTTCTATTTAATTTGATTACAAGGGGCCTCTGTCCCATTTCATTTTTTTTTTAAAAAAAACAAAGTAACCAGTTTGCCGTTGCCGAATTCCAGAAAAATTTCCAGAAAATTGGTGAAGCTTTAGATGAAAAAATTAATAAATAATTGTCTTAAGCCTGCAACCCTGGCGACCTTGCATGTAATTTTATTCCTGCAACCCTGGCGACCTTGCATGTAATTTTATTCGCCTCTCCATTGCGTCATTACTCCACAAGGAGTGCTGATGTTCAAATGCCTCGAGACCAAATCACTATCTTACAAACGCAATGCATTTCTGAAGAGATTATGTAGTAAGTGATCGTTGCCTGAGACAAAGACTGGGAGAAGCACATGACAGACAGAGACATGGACTTGGAGAAGTCGCTGCGAGCTGAGATCAGCGCTTTACGGGCCTCTCTTCAGGAGAGCAATAGCAAGCTTCAAGGTCTGTCAAAACAACTCAATGACAAATCCACACATACGTGTCTTTCAAAACTGGAGGGTGAAGTGAAGACCCTCGTAGAGAAGGGCCTCCCAGATTCCCTCATGGCAAGCATCCACCTGCAGGTCGATTACCTTAGCAAAGAGCTGGAAACACACAGAACTGCGACGTCTACAATGGCTCGGGAGCTCCAAGCTCACAAAGCAAAGACCTCCTCTTGGGCTGATATAGGGGGGGTGCTATTCCGTGAGCCTGGAGGCGTGAGCCTGTGAGCCCAGGAAAGCGTGAGCCCAGCACAGGCTCACGCCACGTCAGCATGCAAACAGTGCCTATTTCCGCGGATGTCACCTATTTCCGAGTGGTGTCACCTATTTCCGCGGGTTGATGTGGGGAGAATTGAGAATTGAGAACAAAGTGGTTTGTTTGTTTTTGCAATGTACTCAAGTCTGTGAGGTCCACAAAACAACAAATATATTGAAGGAACAATCCGGGCAGTCCATGCAACCCCCATCTCCAACAATAGTTTGGAACCATGAATGTGAATTCCATGCACACATTGCAAAGAGGACAATAAGGACACACAACCATCCCATTTCAAATTTGTCCCAGAATTAAACCAAAAGAATACTTCATATCAAGTGTCGCAGTCATCACAATCAATGTCCACCTCCTGTGCTATGTCATCTACAAAGATTCTGGCCCCAACACCACGTGTTCTACGCAGGGATGCCTCGGCGTGAGCCTGGTCACGTGAGCACGTGAGCGCGTGAGCGCGACTGCGCTCACGCCACGTCACCTTGCGCAAATGCCACGTCACGGGGCTCAGTCCACGTCATCACACGTGGAGGCCGAGTCACCACGCACCCAGAAAGAAGTGGAGTGTATTCCCGCGGATTGGCACCCTTTACCGCGGAAACAAGCTGGACGACATAATAAAAGGCATTGAATAAATGATGGATGAATGTACAGTTGGATGATAAACAGATGGATGAGTTTGAAAAATCTATGTAGATGGATGAATGACGGATGGATAAGAGTAAAATGGATGAATGTATAATGGATGTTGAGCAATGACAAAAATTCATGACAGGAAGATGCATGACCAAATCTTTTGACGAATGCACAAAGTATATGAAATGAGTGTGGAAGGTTTGTGGGGTGGATTAAAGAGTACAGAGGATGAATGTACAATGGATGTTGTACAAAGGAAGCTTTCATGAATGGAGCACGCATGAATACAGTGTAGATGAATGCACAATGGATATGAGAAGAGTCAGGAAGGTTTGTGAGATGGATTCATACATATAGCAATTTAAACGAAAGTTGATTCTGTGATTATTATTTGTTCTAAAGGAACAACAACGGTAGAGTAAGGGGATTCAACGTTTCCAGATAATATGAAAATGAATATTAAAAGAATACAGTTCAGTCTGACTCAGAGTCAGTACAATGTATCCCTCTTCCTCTGCATCTAAGTCTAAGTATTTTAGAACACCGGATCCACGCTGGATACACCTACGGCTGGCCACTAAAAAGTCAGGGGATAGGGACTCGGACGCGTGAAGTGCCATTGCTTCGGCATAAACAGGAGCAGAAAATTGGAAAGGGGGCTGTCGAAAAGACAGACTCGCAGAAATGACTGTATCTCCTGAAGATCCACCGCTGGCTTTCCTGAAAGACAGCCTGAAAAAGTTATTACTGTAACTTTGATGTTATCGAGAAATTGAGTATGACTCCCAAAGAGGGTTTAGCACTTACTCACATGAAAAGTCGTTGTCGACCTGCTTATCTTCGGGATCGTCATCATTTCGAATATGAAATCCGATCAGTCTGTGTGCCTGAAGTGGAGCCAGACAAAAGGGGGAGGAGCACTGTGTTGTAGAGGTCAGAATCACCCTCCATACCAAAAGGCTTCTTCCGCCTGCCTTGCATGCGTGGTAAGTTGCTCCTGCACCAGACAGGAGAACATAACAGTTTGGAGGAGGGGATTTAAGCAGATGAAACTGTTGAAAGGAAACCAATTCGGAAGGGAGAAAACGAACCTGTGGACACAGAAAGATCGACCACCCGTGCAGAGCGGTGGCTGCATGACTCCAGCAGTATTTGCATGAATGCTGGTGACTTTTCCTTTGCACCTCTCCAGGGAGTGCCATCTGGTCTCTTCAGAGTCTGACTGGACTGCATGAAGTTGTACAAAATGTCATCGACATGGGGCTCATAGGGGGGGTTGACGAAACAACCCTGGTCAGAAATCTCAAAGCTGCGGATGGAGGATGGTGTCTTTGATGTGCGAATCCTCCGCAGGCAGATCGCCTCGAACATCCTCGTCTGCCAAAGATAGCAGGTTAGTGTGGTAAACACAATCTAAAGTGGAAGTGTGTACATCGGCTATTCAGAACTCTGACACCAAAAAACCATGAATCGTTGATGATCGGTGTCGATCATAAAACATTCTACTAGAGTGGAGCTGCAGAGAAAATTGAAACTCATGATCAAAGCATAAGCAGAAGGCAGACGGCATACCAGCTGACCAGGGAAACCCCCTTTCACAAGGTAGAGGCTGTTCACACAATTCCATGTGCGCAAAACTTCAAACCCTGAAGACTTGAGGTATGATGCCAATGCCCGACGACTATCATTGTCACATGACTGAAAAAGCAGAAGTGTCCCTGCATCAGAGAGGAAATTGTTACAGAACCCGAATACCCAACTCCAGTAGTTGTCCTCGAATTTGTTCCACCCTGGCGTCTTGCCCTTTGGAAGAACTTCTGGCACAGCCTGGCCATCCGGGATGTCGAGAATGACAATGTCGGCCGCATAAGTTTTCTGCACACCGCACACGAAGGTGGGACCTGTGCTCACCTGCAACAGACATGTTTTTTATAAGAACGATGGCAAGAATGTTTTCAAAGAACGAGACTGAAATACTGCCAACGAAACATTCAGAGAAAAAGGAAAGAAAGTGGAATTCTCACCAGATTGAGGAATGAGATTATATTGTCCCAGGTAGGGGATGGCACCCCAGTGTATCCTCTCTTTCGACTCTGCATCATCGAAAGCCAACCCTCATTAACAATTTTCATCTCTCCTGCTGAATCAGAACGGGAAGGGTGTGGCTTGGCATCGAACACGCACTGAAGAGTGCGGGTATATCTTCCAGCACTAAAGTCCTGCCCACTCTCCATCTCCTTTTCATTCTCCTTCCCCTTGTCCTTTTCCTTCTCTTTGGACTTGTCTTTGTCCTTTGGCTTTGCTGGTGAGATGGCTATGACATCAACAGCCTTGTCTTTTGGTTTGCGGCCCGCCTTCTTTCCCTTCTGCGGCGTTCCCTGAGCATCAGGCTCCTTGGCAGCCAAGGTTGCTATGTTTCGTTGATACTCTTCGTCAGTCAAAGGCGCCAGCATCTCAGCGTTATTGTTCAAGTATTTCATATGCTGTTCTTGAAAGGTCGTGTGCTCAGGTGGGCAGTCAAGGTACCACCCACAGTCTCTGAAGTGAGAAGGACTCCAGTCCTTCAATATCCCTGCAGTATACATGGTTGGATCGTTTGCAGGGTCCGACCACATGTCAAGATAGTCGGGAATTCCGCTCAGGTGATTTCCTTCCATAAGCACATATTTCGTGTACCTGAAAAAAGGAGATGAATCCCAACCCACAAAAGCGCTCAGTGAGTAAGATGCAAGTAGAACAGAAAGAATAAAACATGGATTGAAATGGCTCTGACAACTGCTCCAAGGACCTTTCAGGACCACACTACTGCTCCTCCAGATATGAATGTCGTCAACGCCATTCAGAACATTCCATTCCATGACACTGTAAATACATCCTAATCCAGGTGAATGCAAATAAGCGATTAGAAATGACACAGACATAGAAGTGAATGTCGTCAACGACATTCAAGAATGAAGCCAAATTATTACTGAAATGAAGCAAAATCACAGGATGGAAATAAAAAATTGAGTAAGGAACCATCCAGGAAAACTCAATGCACATTCATAACATAACGAACCTATCACTGAGGACCTCACAACATCACTGTATGTGAATGGCGTCAACGCCATTCACAAAAATACAAAAAAAAACCAATTACTTAGCTCCCCAATCCATGAAAATTGAATTTGTCGTTTTTTAATAATACAGACACAGCTGTGAATGTCGTCAACGACATTCACTTTGGATTTCTTAAAACAGAGCTTATCAAGCCTCCATATTCATCGCAAGAGGAAAAAACAATGCAGAACAACTGAATGTCTGCATTGACATTCAGCAAAATGAAGTGATCAACCCTCATTGTAACCTCTATGGACATTACAAAATTTTAATAACCTTGAGGACCACACAACAACTCCGTATGTGAATGTCGTCAACGCCATTCAAGGACATTATCAATTCTAATCAGGGACAATATAATTGCACCCTTAGATCCTAACCAGGTGAATTCATATACTCGCTTAAGAATGACTCAGACAAAGAAGTGAATGTCGTCAACGACATTCAATCTGGATCTAAGATTGCAATCCATATGAAGCCACAATTTTTTCCCAAAAAAACAGTAGAGTTTCAAGTATGACATTTCACCTGTACACAACTCGCATCATGGCCCACTCTCCTCCAACCTGACTGTCAAAGTCGTTGGACCGTAAAATGTTACCATCTTTGGAGAACTCCCGGAAAAAACAGTATCTCCAGGTGAGACCTCTCCACTTCCTTATGTATGCCTCCAATGACATTTGGGGAGGGGAAACAATCGCAATGTTCAGGTCCTTCAAAGTCTGATCCAGCACAATGACGGCGCGCTTTTCGAGCTGCAAATAAATATTTGTCAGAATTGCAAAAAAGAAACACATCACATACTTGAAGAGAAGAAACAGCATGTTCGAATACACACACTGACTCCAAAATGTAGCCTTGTGGAGCCAGTTATCAAACACCAAATCACTGATTCCTTCCACCTTTGTGCCAGGCTGTATGGTGCTCTTTGGGAACTGATTCAAGTCCTTTACTGTTTGATCTGAGTTCCATATCTCCAGCCACCTTATTTTTGTTTGTGGGTCGACCATCGATATGGCCAGCCGGTGCAATTTCTCCTGCTGCATCTCCGGATGCACATGCTTGTCATAGTGTGTTTTGATCTGCTGAAGGAACTCAGGACCAAGTCCAGGATCTACTATTCTAAGCTGCTTTCCGAAGGCTGACATCAATTTGGTTCTTCGCATCTCAAACTCCTTCTTTATTGCAGCTTCCACACCCTTTGATGTCCTTAGTTCCTCTGGTGTAGTGCGGTAATATTCGGATTTTCCCTTCTCAGCTGCCTCTGCCAGTTCTTGCTGCATTCATTCAAGTAGTGATTAGCTCCGAAGGGACTCTAAACATGTATTCGAAAAGTAAACAGATTACAGACTCGGGCTTACCGCATACATGTACTCCAGAAACGCCTCTCGTGTCAAAGAATACCAAGTGCCTGCAGCTCTTCCTGTTTCGCACTTCTTGATGATATTGGGTGGTAGTACTGTCCGAAAATCATCCAGCTTCATCAGACCAATCCTCTGAATTCGGAATAGTGTGTGAACCAAGCTTGTTGTCACATGCGATTTCTCTGTCGATCTGCAAAAACATTGAAAACATTGCATTCCTTAACACTGTTTTTTGAGGATCAACAAGACACTACAGAGGGAATCAAATCTCCTGGATGACTTACTTGTTCACGTCGTGCATAGCTGTAAGAAGCCTAGCGATGTCGTTTCCTGGATCCAAAACCATTGCCTCCACAGCAACATGCTTGTCTTTGTCTTTCGAATGGTGTTTCTGAATGTATCCCATCCATGCCAGCAATCGGTGGTTGCCGTCCCAGACGTAGAACATGTGGTTGCAAAATTGCTGGGTGTTCTTTCCCATCATGAGGCCCAGCTCGAACTCCTCATTGGCATCTTTCCAGCACTCATCCCAGTTATCACTGATCTCTGGAGAAACTAATGTGCTTTTCCCATTTATATCCGTCAGTGACACATAAAAAACTTGTGCACCAAGTCTATATCCATGCACAAAATCACTCTCCAATTTTGTTATGTCATGGGAAAGAGGTGGACGCACAACAGGCATTGATATCATCCGGCACAGAGGTATGTCCAGACGCCCTCCAGATACGAGCATGTCCCTTATAACCTCCTGAGAGTTTACCTTCTGGAATGACATGAGTTCTTTCACCTTGTCAAGGTAGTGCACTTCGGATTCATCTGCTTCATCTGTATTCTCTGAGCTTTTTGCGGACTCGTCCCCATCTCCAGATCCTTTCCCCTCTGATCCTGTAGGCTTCGACCTCACAGTTTTCTGCACGATGCCATTCAGTTCTGACTAAGTGATTTGCAAATAGTGAATGGCGGTAACGACAATCACTCTGTATCAAGGAAACTCACCATGAATGGTGTGAAAGAATTCAGCACAATCTACACATGCAAAGCCGAGACTGCCGTATTCAAAACAAAAGCGAGAGCGATAGCGAACGGCGTTAACGACAATCACAAAAGATAACAACCTGCCGGATCGGTGTTGTGTAATGACATATATGTGCAACTGATTGGCGGCAACGACATTCAGTGTAGTTTAGGGAGAATAGTAAGTGCAGACTCTCTCTTCAAACACATAGGTACATAAATCTCATGAGCAGAATCGAATGGCGTTAACGACGCTCGCGATTCAGTAGTTCCTGCTAAAGAATGGAAGAGGAAGGACTCCTTGAAAGGCAATCACACATAGCTATATGATAAAACTTACTGGCACCTTCTTAGGTTTTGAACTTTGATCCCCTTCTGCAGCTTTCCTCTTCCCTCTCACATCTGCTGGAGTTTCTGTCTGCGCAAGGGTTTCTTGACCTTCTTCAGGTTCGGCGTTCCGCGTGCTTCCACCTTCTTCAGTGTCCCTGCGATTCATCTCTGCCTCCACAGGCTGGCGCACTCTTATCGCCGACTGTGTCGCAGCCGCTGCCTCAGTCTCCGTCTGCTCTTGTGAATCAGTCTCCGCGTTCACCTGCTGCCTTGGCCCTGTGTTCTCCAACAAACGACGCCTCGTCATTTTCTCTCTTGCTCTGCGTCTCTCTCTAAGGGAAGTAAAATAAAGAGACTTTCTTCTCTTTCGTATTCTAGAAGGAACCCTCTCCAGCTTGACTACCACTCTCCCTCTAAGCGCGAAAAGTAGAAAAACGCAGTGACTCCCGATTTCTTGCGGGATTGCCTGTGTTCTTGCGTGTCTCTAGAAGCATCGGATTCCCTCCCGCGTGACCGTTACACATAGTCGTTTCGATATTAGTGCACATGCCAGCAATTGGTGTACAGCTGTTCGTATTCAGTTATGGATGTCTGACGTGTGCCGCCCAAAACAAAACGGCGTGTTCTAATTATAACTGGTTCAATATTTAAAAAGAACAGCGAATCCCAGAAATTGATGCGCAGTCTTAAACAAATAAATATAAATGAACGAGAGTTTGATGACAAATTTTGGAATATCATACACGGTCATCCTTGTTATCCAAACCCCACATTCGTTGCACATTTGGAACTTTCCAGGTGCGCATGATCATTGGTAGTAGTATATAGATACATTTACTTAATCTGCAATCCCATTCTCGGATCCTGTGGCATGCTTCCAGGAAGTCGGCTTTGTTATTGGGTTTATTGATGAGGTTCTGATTAACGGTTTAACAGTTGCCGACACTGCCCCTATGGATTCTCTGACCACTGGGCCCACAAGAAAAGTAATTAAAATGGACGGCTGCATATCTGGAATGAATAACAGAATATGCACAGTCGTTATCTGAGCTTCCTCCGCCATATGCTCTGCTCATTCTTCAACTGTGTTCTGGAGACAGCAGTAAACCGATTTACACTAGATCTGCGATAGCAAGGTACAAACATACTCGAGGAAGGAAGATGGCTTCCTCTGAAGCGGAGTTCTTCTCAGACGACAAACCAGTGCCGTTCTCCCAGGAAGTCCTTGACAATGGATTTGCAATTGTTCTGGAACATGTCTTGGCTACCCGTTTTCAGCTGCAGAATGGCTCCATCTTTTTGGAGAAAGAGGTTTACGATCTGAAAGGGAAGTTGGTGAAATATTCTTTCCAAAACCGTGATGAGACGGCTCATATCAGCCAGTGGAGAGTGCGTCCTGGTCGATACAGAGTACTTGGAGAGCCTCGGCGAAAGTCCCTTGGGTCATATGTGACGCCCGGGACTGCTGCTGTCGGTCGTTGAAGACAAGAGGGAGGTGGTGGTGAAAAAAGAACAGACTTCCTCCACTCCAATCGTTGAGCTTTCGGATTCTTCCGATGATGACATAAGTGAAATTCCAAATCCAGTCCTTCCTACTGTGGTTGCAGAAGCTGATGAAGAAGAGATTTGTAGTGTCATTCCAAAATTGCGGGCGATGGGAGGAATGGCTGGATTCAAAAGTGAGTTGCGGGGAATTGATTGGGAATCTTTGAAGCAGGTGCCTGTGAAGTTCTTGCCGGAGACTTTTGATGGCGATATCCTATTCGAGCTGCCTCCTCCTCCGCGAGTTGGAGGTGTAACAATCATGATGCATGGAATGGACAAGAAACACGACGGGCACCCGTGGTGCAGAACAAAAACATCCAATATTCAGAATGATGACAAGCTTGTTTTCAGGAGGACAGTTTGCAATGGACACCTTAGGTGTGATAATTTGAATTGCAGACACTTTCTTCAGTCTGGAGTTCATAATCAAAGCGAATGGGAGGGTCTGGCGGAGAATCCATTTCAGCCTGGGACTGCCCCTCCACCGGCAAACACTTTCGTCTGCAAATTCTGCAAACTTGTGCCATCCTGCTTGGCGCTCTGCGGAGCAAGAATGTACTATGTTGTCCACCGTTTGAATACAATGACGAGAGCTTGTGTGCATTTTGGATTCCATAACCATCCTGTCTCGAAGGGGGATTACAGGGAGAGTGTTGAGACAGTATCGAGGTTGATCAAACAGGAGTTCGGGAGAAACCCATCCGCAACAACATCTGCAATTGCTCTTGGCGCAAGCAAGTCCTTCTTGGAAAGCCATATTTTGAGTGAAGGAGATTCTGTGGGGACTAAACTTGACGGTGCAGCATTGGACCTGGTCATGGATCATTTCTCCACTTTAAGTTCACCTAACATTCGGCATCAGATCAATGCATTGAGAATGGGCTCTGGGATCAGAGGCTACATAGACAATATTTTGGAATTGAAACGACTGAGCAAGTACGATTACATCCAGGACAATGTATTCCCAGGTCAAGGTGCCATCAAAGTTTTTCTTTTCAAAATGTCGACTGTTGGGGAGGGCAGTGGGGTTAGCCTCGTGAAGCGGATGCAGAAGACTGGGGACTTGCAGAACTGTTTTCTTATGTTTGATCATGTGAAACGAGTGAAGGATTGGACGACAATGGCTTGTCATGTCTACGATCCAGTGTACCAACGAGTTATGACAATTGCAGTTTGTGACATGCAATCCGAGGATACGGAATCCCAGAAGCTCATGTGGAATTCCCTGATACGTGTCATGGGCTGCCATGGGCTGCCATCTCCAAATTTCGCAGGTTTCATGGCGGATAGTGCTCAAGCAAATTTCAATGCTATTCGTATTGTCTTCGGATCGGGCGACCCAAAAGTGCCTATGCCAGGAAGAGAGCGTACATGTCTATTCCATTGGACACAATCTCTGGAAAAACATACAAAGTCGGACATCAAACCAGAGATGCAGACTCAGCACCGTAAATTGTGCAAAGAGTACAAAGATGCTAGAACAATGAAGGAGGCGGACACTTTGTTCCAGACAATTCGTGCCTGGTGGTTCTCTTCTGGAGCTGCATCACTTGAGAGTATGAGAGCATTGGAAGATTGGCTGGCGTTTTGGCACTTCCGGTATAGACAGTGGGGAGCAGCCATGACAATGGTACGAGGCTTCTATTTCATGCTTTATTCATACATTTGCTTTCCATATTTTTGACTCATTGCTTTCTTTATGTTGTTTCCTGTGCACTATTCTGAAGTGTGGTTATCCTCTTTGCAGAACATGTCCATTGAGGAAATGGCAGACATGCCATCTTGCAATTTGGCAGAAACTGTGCACAATGCATGGTTGCAGCAGTCTGGGAAAAGAGGTCGGGATTTGTATGTGGCAACAACAGATGATTTGATACGTGCCTTGCAACAACAAACCCGATACCGTGATTTCTTACGAGGTGGGGTTGGTGGCAAGGGTCCGGACAAATCGGAGTTGATGTTGCGTGCTGCAAACAGATCTGGGGATCCAATCAAGATAGCACGGGCGGTGAGCATGTATGCCCAGGGAACGCCACTTGTTTCTAGAGTTCCACATCTTGAAGGGGAGGAGAGATTCGGCTCCTGTAAGAGGAAATTGAACACTCCACCTGGTTCGGATTCAGATTCCCACAGGGCAGACCGTGATAACTTCTCGAAGCCTCGTGTTCCCCTGCATGACAGCTCCGTGTCCGGAACCTCCATTGTGGAGGAACCTCCAACACGACGGCAAGCTCCAGCATCAAACCGTGCCACTGAAATGGTGCAGGAGAGAAACAACCCCCTTGATGTGCTTGAGTCCGCATGCCCCGACCACGTTTGGCACATAGAACGCACAAGTGTCGGGTCTCGTGTGAAATGTACAGCGATCAGGGCAACTAATTTCGAGAAGTGCACTTCATCTATATCCAGAGGTGGTGCCCGAACTCCTGCTCCGACTTTCACGGGCTTGATGCGTCCATACGGTCAACCAGAAGCCAAGAACCACAAGTTCTGGTTCTGCGCAGATGATTGTGCCAGATGTGTGCATGGAACTGTGCGTCCTTCCGTAGTGATGAAGCCATCTCCTCCAACCGTTTGGCCCGTGAAGGTGGGAACACATCTCAGCTTTCAGGAGATTGAAATGCTGGAGGAGGCAGGTTTTTCCCTTGCGAGACAACCCCAACTCCATGCATGTGCTACTACTCCTGCGTCCTCCCGGGTCCCCCGGCAAATCCTGACTTGTGGCCAACCAAACGAGATGGAAAGCTCGTTCGGCGTTTCCCTCCAACCGCTGAACACTTTGGCAAAGTGGAGTCCGCAAGAATGCTCCAAGCTCGTGTCGGAAGCACCACGGAAGTACCCGAGGATATGGTCGGGTATTCACAATCATCACTTCCACATCTGCTGTTCATGACAGGACCTACGACATCACGGTTTCCAATTTCCCCAATTGCACATGTCCTGATTTTGTGAATATGCTATCAACCAGTTTGGGCAAGAGAGGTAAATTCATACCCTGCAAACATTTGTATTTCATATTTTTGAGGAGGATGGTTTGCGATCCCAAACGTGACAACTTCATTCACCAGGCCACTATGAGTTTCAACGAGGTCGATACTCTTTTGCAGCGGGATACAACACATGGGTAGCATGAACTATGTAATGTGGTATGTGGATGACCATGATTTGAAATGTGTAATTCACATCAATTCGTCGGCTGTGCAATGATATGGCCTCCAACTATACGGAGTGAGGTCTGAGTGACAACTTTTAGGTAGTGCACATTTGTCATTGCACCGTTCGAAGTCTACATGTCTTGCTGTCGCTATGCACTACAATCATCTTTTGAAGATTCATATTTGGGAGGGAAGAAGTCTTCTCGTGGCAGCCCTTTATGGCGCACACTTTGTGAGGATATTTTGTCGTCTTCGTAATTGTAAAAGTGAAACAAACATTTGTAATTGCACAATGTTGGATGCTGCAATTGTAGGCCTCAACGCTCGTCTTGATTCTATTTAGGCAAGATTCCCTGCATTAATTCCACGGTCATAGGACCATCCACGGTTATAGGCGGCGCATGTTAATGCTGACGTGGCAGTTGACGGACAGTGCCACGTCATCATTTACCGCCACATCAGCATGCTGACATGACGCTCACGCCACGTCAGCATGTGTGCAGGCTCACGCCACGTCAGCTGGCGTGAGCGTACGCTCACGCCACGTCACTCCTGCGTGAGCGTACGCTCGCGCGCTCACGTGCAACGCTCACGCCATTGCGTCGTTGTTTTCAACGAGGCCATCGCAAGGTGGAATCTGAGTGCCATGACGGACATGCTTGCTGCGAGTCCTCCCCGCATAACAGGTAGCACACAAGACACGGGAGGACTGAAAACAAGTCCAATATGTTTGATAGCCCAGGAGGGCAGTGGGAGCACGCTGACTCCTACACATGTCCACAAAATCCCATTTTTAACCAATGATGCCATTGGCACAAGTCCACGAAGAGGATGTCTCCCATGTGCACTTTTGCTCAAGAACAGCGATTCTCGATATTGAAACAACAATGCAAGCATGCACGGTTCAACTTACTCACAGGCAAAGTCGGAGTCCAGCTCCTTGTCAGAAGTCTCCTCTGTACCAGTATCAGCGGGACGGGGCTTCGGAGGGACCTGAGAAGTGTGTCCACCCAAACCCATCAGGAGGTTCTTGTAAATCTCAGCATCCCCTTCAATCCCAAAGACATGTCGCGCACACTGGCCTTGCAAGCGTGGTACGAAGCACCTGCAGTGGAATAGAATGAAGTAAGCAGACATTGAAGACACATTCGGAACGGTGGAAAGTGCTGAAAGTGCAAGCTCAATCAAACCTCATGAAATGTGAATGTTGAAGAGACGAACCTGTGCCCATCGACAAATCCAGAACTCTGGCGTCTGTGTAGGTGCAGCACTCCACAATCGTTTGAATGAAAGCCGGGCTCCTCTCCCTCGCCCCTCTCCAAGGAACCCCATTCCCCTTCGCAAGCACACGTTGCTGTCGACGTAGTTGTGATGCATGTCATCCGTGGGGATCTGTCCTGTCATCTATGAACTTGCCCCCGTGAGTGATGGCAAACTCCGTAATGCCGGCCGGAGTCGTTGGTGGATGCACCCGGACGAGACAAACAGCTTCAAACAGACGAGTCTGCGAACATGACATCCACAAGGAACTAAGAACCAAAATAAAATCGGGCCCCTACATATGAGTTGGAGCGACCTATACAACACAATCCCAGAACAAAAAAGAAGAGGAAGAAGAAGGGAAACTCACCATCTCTCCCGGACGATCCCCCTTCGTAAGGTACATGCTGTTCACACAAATTCCATGTCTTCACGACTCTCATGCCCGAGGCTTTCAAATAGCTGGCAAGGGCACGGCGACACCGAACATCGATGGACTGGATGAGAACCAAAACACCCTGCATCGGAAAGGAAGAAGTTGCAAAAGGAAAAAACCCACCGCCAGTAGCGCTCATCAAATGCATTCCAACCCGGACAAGCACCCGATGGAGGGATATCCGGACTGCCAACCCATCAAGGATGTCCAAGATGATGAGTTCCGCTGCATATGGCTTCTCCTTCCCGTTCACCCACGATTTGGTCATTTTAGCCTGCAAACAAAAATACAATGGAATTCTGACAAGTTTATAAACGATCCATGCCCACAGCAGACAAAGAGAGCAGAAGCCACAGAACCAAAGAGAACACGCACCGTGCTGAGGAACTCGACAATCCTCTCCCACACTGGTGATGGCTCGCCCTTGTAATCAGATTTCTTCGACTCCATCATTGCAAGGAACCCGACGTTGGCAATCTCCAACCTGGTTGGACGAATGACCCTCGTGGGATGTTCCACTGCATGGTACGGGTCCTTGGGATCAACCACCCCCTTGTTTTTTCTCCCCGGATCCCCTACCATGCGGTGGAGTCTGCTGGACATGCTCCACAGGGCCAATAGCTGCAACACTTCCCTGCCCTTGTGCCACCTTCCCTCTACCCCTTCCCTTCCCCACAACACCAGCAACATCTTTTCCCTTTGCCTTTCTTCCTCTACCCGGGGTATCCTGAGCGGGAGGCTCCTTCTCTGCAAGAGTCCTCAGATTACGCTCATGAATGTCGAGGTCCGCTGCTGCGGCAGTGGCTGCAATACGGTCATTCTCTCTCCTCAAAGACAACTCTACAGCTGGGGTCTCTGAAGGAGGGCAATCCAAATACCAACCACAAGAAGAAAGATGGTCTGGACCCCAGTCATGCAAGATCCCAGCAGTGAACATGGTCTGGTTGCCAGCAGGGACAAGCCAAAGGTCCACGAAATCTGGATGTTTGTCCAAGCAATTCTCTTCCAAGAGAACAAACTTAATGTACCTGCAGGAACAGACACAGCCTCATTTTCCAATGCACATATTGTGTCCCAGCTTTTTCAACACACCAGGAAGACCCCCTTAAACAGTATGCCACACAACACATTGCAACCACAACACAAGCAAAGAGTGCAAGGGTGTGCACCTGTAAAGGCATCGTTTCCAGGCTTCCTCTCCTTTTTCCTGCTGGTCAAGCTCATTTGTTCGACTGATGCCACCCTCCTTGCTGAACTCTCTAAAGAAACCAGAGTGCCACACTGTGGCTCTCCATTTTCTCATGTATGCTTCGAAGGAGACCTTCGGAGCTGTCATAGTGATGCCATAGTCAGCCAGCTGAGTATGCAGAACCGATCGGGCCCTTTCTTCCCAACTGCAAAAAAATTGAAATGGAAGAATGAACCCAAAAACAGTCACAGCGAATGTAAGAGGCAATGGGAAGAGAAGGACAGGAAAAGAGAAAAGAAAGTGAGATACGAGAGGACATCACACCTGGCTCCAGTAAGTGGCCTTGTGAAGCCAGGTGTCCAGCACATTGTCACTGACAGGAACGACACGCTGGGTCTTCTTCTCCTTCTCTGGCCTTGGGAACATGTGGGTATCCCTAACTGTGGGATCGGAGTTCCATATCTGTAGCCACTTCACCTTCTGTTCAGAAGACACGACGGCGGTAGACAACCTGTGCAACTTCTCCTGGGCCATCTCCGGCTTGCCTGGCTTGTTATAATGGTTTTTTATCTCCAGGAGAAACTGCGGCCCGAATGATGGGTCGGCCATTCTCAACTGCTTCACAAAAGCACTCATTATTGTCCTTCTTGTAGCGTTCATCTCCTTCTGGATGTGACTTTCAACCCCCTTTGCTGTCCTTCTCTCCTCAGGGGTAGAGCTGTAGTATTCCAGTTTGCCACGCTCCCCTGCATCTGCAATGTCTTGCTGCAAGGGAATGCAAGAGAGTTGCATCAATCCAAGGTCAAGGGAGACAGACAGAAACAAACATGTGGAAGCAGGAATATGGAAAGGCCAGATGAAGGAAGATGTATCTCACCGTGTACATGTACTCCATGAAAGCCTCACGGGTCAATGAGTACCATGTTTCCGAAGTCTTGGAGCTTTCGCATTTCTTATACATCTCTGCCGAAAGGATGGTCTTGAAGTTGGTCAAGGGCATCTGCCCGATCCTTTGTATCCTATACAGTGTGTGAATCCAGACTCGTTTTGACATGCGATGTCTCCGTCCCTCTGCAGAATGATATCTGAATTTCAGAATGTAATTCAAGGACTTGAATCAAGGAAGAACGGAACCAGAAGTGCAACATGTACAATGAGAAACCAACCTGTTCACATCATTCATTGCCGTCAGAAGACCCATCATGTTGTCGTCACAATCAAGCACCATCGATCGAACAGAGTAATGCCACTCTTCCTCCTGTGAGTGCAGCCTCCCAATGACAGCCATCCATGCAAGCAACCGGTGGTTGCCATCCCAAACGTGAAACATCTTCCCGAGAAATACTTGGGTGGAAGGTTTCCTGGAGAGAAGAAGTTCGAAGGATTCGTTCACCTGTCTCCAAATGGGGTCCCAGGAGTCGACGATTGACTCATCCAAAAGGAGCTCGTTACCTCTAGAATCCCTAGTAGAAACGTAAAAGACTGCGGATCCATCCAAATACCCATGAACAAACTCGGCCTCCAGCTTGAGAATGTCTTTGACAAGGGGTGGACGAACGACGGGCATGGAAACCAACCTACACAGGGGAATCTTCACCTCCACCAGGAGCAAGCATACTTTGAACCACAAGCTGAGAGTTCACCTTTTGACCCCCCAACATCTCAGCGGCTTTGCTTTCATAAAACTCATCGTCAACATCAACTATGGTCTCCTTCCCTGACCCTGAGGGACCTCATCCGCCACACTTTGCATTTTCTCCTGCAAGGTTGTTCACTCAAATTCTTATAAGAGAGGAATGAAACGTCGACCGATGCATGAAAAAGTGGGATAAAAAGGTAAGTGTTCTTTGAGCTGCCAAGTAAGTGTTCATTGATCCTCACGGACCTGCACTATGTTCCCGATTTTCACAGGGAAAGAACATTGAAAAGTTCTGCTCAAATATCTGCCCATGAGGGCCGAAAGTTGCGCCCTTCAATATTCATATGTTCTGCCTAAACAGTGTGCGGTTCCGCAGACTGTTTGAGCTGACAGTGAAGGGTTCATTTTATACTCAGAAATGTGCCCCTGAAGTCCAAATTTTGCACCCAGAAACATTGAAATGCTCAGCTCAAACAGTGTGCGTTGCGCACACTGTTTGGGCTGACAGTGAAGGATTCATCTCATCCTCAGAGGGGTGCCCCTGAAGTCCAAATTTTGCAGCCTGAAACATTGAAGTGTTCAGCTCAAACAGAGTGCGTTGCCGCACACTGTCTGAGCTGGCAGTGAAGGGTTCATTTCACCCTAACATAACAGACATCAAGACCAAATTTTGAACCCTAAAACATTGAAAAGGTCTGCTCAAACAGTGTGCGTTGCCGCACGCTGTTTGAGCTGGTTTTGAAGGGTTCATTTCATCCTCAGATAACAGACAGCAAAGACCAAATTTTGCACCCTTAAACATTGAAATGTTCAGCTCAAACAGTGTGCGTTGCCGCACACTGTCTGAGCTGGCAGTGAAGGGTTCATTTCACCCTCACATAACAGACATCAAGACCAAATTTTGCACCCTAAAACAGGGAAATGTTCAGCTCAAACAGTGTGCGTTGCCGCACACTGGTTGAGCTAGCAGCACAGTGTTCATTTCATCCTGAGATAGGTGCCCCTGAAGTCCAAATTTTGCACCAAGAAACATTGAAGTGCTCAGCTCAAACAGTGTGCGTTGCCGCACACTGTTTGGGCTGACAGTGAAGGGTTCATCTCATCCTCAGAGACGTGCCCCTGAAGTCCAAATTTTGCACCCTAGAACATTGAAATGTTCAGCTCAAACAGTGTGCGTTGCCGCACACTGTCTGAGCTGGCAGTGAAGGGTTCATTTCACCCTCAAACAGGTGCCCCTGAAGTCCAAATTTTGCACCCAGAAACATTGAAATGTTCAGCTCAAACAGTGTGCGTTGCCGCACACTGTCTGAGCTGGCAGTGAAGGGTTCATTTCACCCTCACACAGGTGCCCCTGAAGTCCAAATTTTGCACCCAGAAACATTGAAATGCTCAGCTCAAACAGTGTGCGTTGCCGCACACTGTCTGAGCTGGCAGTGAAGGGTTCATTTCATCCTCAAACAGGTGCCCCTGAAGTCCAAATTTTGCACCCAGAAACATTGAAATGCTCAGCTCAAACAGTGTGCGTTGCCGCACTGTCTGAGCTGGCAGTGAAGGGTTCATTTCACCCTCACACAGGTGCCCCTGAAGTCGAAATTTTGCACCCAGAAACATTGAAATGCTCAGCTCAAACAGTGTGCGTTGTCGCACACTGTCTGAGCTGGCAGTGAAGGGTTCATTTCACCCTCACACAGGTGCCCCTGAAGTCCAAATTTTGCACCCATAAACATTGAAATGCTCAGCTCAAACAGTGTGCGTTGCCGCACACTGTCTGAGCTGGCAGTGAAGGGTTCATTTCATCCTCACACAGGTGCCCCTGAAGTCCAAATTTTGCACCCAGAAACATTGAAATGCTCAGCTCAAACAGTGTGCGTTGCCGCACACTGTCTGAGCTGGCAGTGAAGGGTTCATTTCACCCTCACACAGGTGCCCCTGAAGTCCAAATTTTGCACCCAGAAACATTGAAATGCTCAGCTCAAACAGTGTGCGTTGCCGCACACTGTCTGAGCTGGCAGTGAAGGGTTCATTTCACCCTCACACAGGTGCCCCTGAAGTCCAAATTTTGCACCCAGAAACATTGAAATGCTCAGCTCAAACAGTGTGCGTTGCCGCACACTGTCTGAGCTGGCAGTGAAGGGTTCATTTCATCCTCACACAGGTGCCCCTGAAGTCCAAATTTTGCACCCAGAAACATTGAAATGCTCAGCTCAAACAGTGTGCGTTGCCGCACACTGTCTGAGCTGGCAGTGAAGGGTTCATTTCACCCTCACACAGGTGCCCCTGAAGTCGAAATTTTGCACCCAGAAACATTGAAATGCTCAGCTCAAACAGTGTGCGTTGTCGCACACTGTCTGAGCTGGCAGTGAAGGGTTCATTTCACCCTCACACAGGTGCCCCTGAAGTCCAAATTTTGCACCCATAAACATTGAAATGCTCAGCTCAAACAGTGTGCGTTGCCGCACACTGTCTGAGCTGGCAGTGAAGGGTTCATTTCATCCTCACACAGGTGCCCCTGAAGTCCAAATTTTGCACCCAGAAACATTGAAATGCTCAGCTCAAACAGTGTGCGTTGCCGCACACTGTCTGAGCTGGCAGTGAAGGGTTCATTTCACCCTCACACAGGTGCCCCTGAAGTCGAAATTTTGCACCCAGAAACATTGAAATGCTCAGCTCAAACAGTGTGCGTTGCCGCACACTGTCTGAGCTGGAAGTGAAGGGTTCATTTCACCCTCACACAGGTGCCCCTGAAGTCCAAATTTTGCACCCAGAAACATTGAAATGCTCAGCTCAAACAGTGTGCGTTGCCGCACACTGTCTGAGCTGGTAGTGAAGGGTTCATTTCATCCTCACACAGGTGCCCCTGAAGTCCAAATTTTGCACCCAGAAACATTGAAATGCTCAGCTCAAACAGTGTGCGTTGCCGCACACTGTCTGAGCTGGCAGTGAAGGGTTCATTTCACCCTCACACAGGTGCCCCTGAAATCCAAATTTTGCACCCAGAAACATTGAAATGCTCAGCTCAAACAGTGTGCGTTGCCGCACACTGTCTGAGCTGGCAGTGAAGGGTTCATTTCACCCTCACACAGGTGCCCCTGAAGTCCAAATTTTGCACCCATAAACATTGAAATGCTCAGCTCAAACAGTGTGCGTTGCCGCACACTGTCTGAGCTGGCAGTGAAGGGTTCATTTCATCCTCACACAGGTGCCCCTGAAGTCCAAATTTTGCACCCAGAAACATTGAAATGCTCAGCTCAAACAGTGTGCGTTGCCGCACACTGTCTGAGCTGGCAGTGAAGGGTTCATTTCACCCTCACACAGGTGCCCCTGAAGTCCAAATTTTGCACCCAGAAACATTGAAATGCTCAGCTCAAACAGTGTGCGTTGCCGCACACTGTCTGAGCTGGCAGTGAAGGGTTCATTTCACCCTCACACAGGTGCCCCTGAAGTCCAAATTTTGCACCCAGAAACATTGAAATGCTCAGCTCAAACAGTGTGCGTTGCCGCACACTGTCTGAGCTAGCAGTGAAGGGTTCATTTCATCCTCACACAGGTGCCCCTGAAGTCCAAATTTTGCACCCAGAAACATTGAAATGCTCAGCTCAAACAGTGTGCGTTGCCGCACACTGTCTGAGCTGGCAGTGAAGGGTTCATTTCACCCTCACACAGGTGCCCCTGAAGTCGAAATTTTGCACCCAGAAACATTGAAATGCTCAGCTCAAACAGTGTGCGTTGCCGCACACTGTCTGAGCTGGCAGTGAAGGGTTCATTTCACCCTCACACAGGTGCCCCTGAAGTCCAAATTTTGCACCCAGAAACATTGAAATGCTCAGCTCAAACAGTGTGCGTTGCCGCACACTGTCTGAGCTGGCAGTGAAGGGTTCATTTCACCCTCACACAGGTGCCCCTGAAGTCGAAATTTTGCACCCAGAAACATTGAAATGCTCAGCTCAAACAGTGTGCGTTGCCGCACACTGTCTGAGCTGGCAGTGAAGGGTTCATTTCACCCTCACACAGGTGCCCCTGAAGTCCAAATTTTGCACCCAGAAACATTGAAATGCTCAGCTCAAACAGTGTGCGTTGCCGCACACTGTCTGAGCTGGCAGTGAAGGGTTCATTTCACCCTCACACAGGTGCCCCTGAAGTCCAAATTTTGCACCCAGAAACATTGAAATGCTCAGCTCAAACAGTGTGCGTTGCCGCACACTGTCTGAGCTGGCAGTGAAGGGTTCATTTCATCCTCACACAGGTGCCCCTGAAGTCCAAATTTTGCACCCAGAAACATTGAAATGCTCAGCTCAAACAGTGTGCGTTGCCGCACACTGTCTGAGCTGGCAGTGAAGGGTTCATTTCACCCTCACACAGGTGCCCCTGAAATCCAAATTTTGCACCCAGAAACATTGAAATGCTCAGCTCAAACAGTGTGCGTTGCCGCACACTGTCTGAGCTGGCAGTGAAGGGTTCATTTCACCCTCACACAGGTGCCCCTGAAGTCCAAATTTTGCACCCAGAAACATTGAAATGCTCAGCTCAAACAGTGTGCGTTGCCGCACACTGTCTGAGCTGGCAGTGAAGGGTTCATTTCACCCTCACATAACAGACATCAAGACCAAATTTTGCACCCTAAAACATTGAAATGCTCAGCTCAAACAGTGTGCGTTGCCGCACACTGTTTGAGCTGGCAGCACAGTGTTCATTTCATCCTGACATAGGTGCCCCTGAAGTCCAAGTTTTGCACCAAGAAACATTGAAGTGCTCAGCTCAAACAGTGTGCGTTGCCGCACACTGTTTGGGCTGACAGTGAAGGGTTCATTTCATCCTCAAACAGGTGCCCCTGAAGACCAAATTTTGCACCCTATAACATTGAAATGTTCAGCTCAAACAGTGTGCGTTGCCGCACACTGTTTGGGCTGACAGTGAAGGGTTCATTTCATCCTCAAACAGGTGCCCCTGAAGACCAAATTTTGCACCCAGAAACATTGAAATGTTCAGCTCGAACAGTGTGCGTTGCCGCACACTGGTTGGGCTGACAGTGAAGGGTTCATCTCATCCTCAGAGAGGTGCCTCTGAAGTCCAAATTTTGCACCCTGAAACATTGAAGTGTTCAGCTCAAACAGTGTGCGTTGCCGCACACTGTTTGAGCTGGCAGTGCAGGGTTCATTCCATCCTCAGAAAGGTGCCCCTGAAGTCCAAATTTTGCACCCAGAAACATTGAAATGTTCAGCTCAAACAGTGTGCGGCGCCGCACACTGTTTGGGCTGGCTGGGAAGGGTTCATTTCACCTGCAGATAACTGACTCCAAGGCCAAATTTTGCACCCTACAACATTGAAAAGATCTGCTCAAACAGTGTGCGTTGCCGCACACTGTTTGAGCTGGCAGTGCGGGGTTCATTTCATCCTCAGAAAGGTGTCGTTGAAGGAAGAATTTTGCACCCTTAAACAGTGACATGTGCAGCTCAAACAGTGTGCGGCAACGCACACTGTTTGAGCTGCCGCTGAATGGTTCTTTCTTTCACAAATACCTGCCATTGAAAGCCGAATTCTTCACAAATATGGGTCCTGTAGATTTTACCTTTTTCCTAGCTACTCGAGAAGACTCCCCAGTTGCCGGGGACCCTTTCCGCTTTGGGCTGCTCTCTTCGCCGACTATGTAGGTGAGCCTCTCCCCCTTCCTCTTTCCCGTGGTCAGATCGTTCGTGAGGCCAGTGTCAACATCTTCCTCCATGTCGTCTGTCTCTCCCTCAGACGCAGTGTCCTCCTCGCCTGTTCCTGGAACTATGGTGGGTTGTTGTTCTTCTCCAGATTCCTGCTCCTCCATCGCCACACTTTCCTGTATTCCCTCTTCTTCCTCCTTTTCCTCTTCCTCCACTCTTTCCATCCTCATTCTATATCTAGCTCTATTCCTGTTTCTAGAACTCGTGAAGTATAATGACTTCCTTCTCTTTCTCCTCCGCTGGAAACAAGGGCTCCCCACGATGCCCCTGGAGCTCTCCAGTTTGACGTTTGCAACAAGTGCTGGTATCGCATGTAACAAAAATAAAAATGGACGTTGTCAACCGTATTTGGATGCGGGTGTTGATATTGTGTGCGAACGGAATTCATCCATTTTGTCGTCTTTGTATTACCCAGCTAATAAAGCGCCGAAGAAAAAGAACATCCGTTGCATGCATTTGCGATATATGTCAGATGTACTTCGCCGCCTGCCAATACATGGCGGCCTCCTTGCCTTCTTTCAAATTCGAATGCGCCGTAGAAATGTAGTGCTTTTTCAATTCCGAGCAGTTCTTCCAGATTCGCAATAATTGTTATGCTTCACATATGCATCCACGTGTGTTGTACTGCATGCCCTGTGGTTTTTTTTATGCCGTGACCGTCCCCATGGGGTCATTCGGTATAAAGGATTGTGTCGGATATGACCATGTGTTGCACACATTCGTGCGAGGTATCTCTTGGAGTGTCGGTGTTTGTTCTGTGCTATTCTGGCGCAACACAATCTCATTACAATCGGATCTTCCTGTTTACTGCTCTCCAGGGTTGTTGCCGTCATTTCATAATGGATGGTTTCATGTCATTTTCAGGGTTTGTTTTCCATCCAAAAACAGTACGGCTTCTTGTGGCTCTGGTCTTTCAAAACGGTTTTTCTGGTTGGTGGGAGGTGAAGGTGCACGTCATCCCTACATCCTTGGCATGCATCGCCGGCAGCCTTTGGTTTGGTGCTACCCTTGTTGACCTCAGTTTGCTGGTGGTATTTCCACTTTCGATAATTACGGGCTCTCAGTTCGGGGATTCCGTTCTGAATCGGCAGTTTCGTTCAGTGCTGGAAAACATGTCGAGGGAGCGAGATGCACTCGCTCGATTCCATTCCAATGCAGGTACTCTTCCACTGACTGCCACTGCAGACGACGATGGGTATGCAGTTGTTCATGAGGATGAGCTGGTTACAGTGTTCCCGCTGGAGTTGGGTTCTCTGCTTGTTCAGAAAGAGGTGTATGACGAGGATGGGAATTTGGATTCTGGGCACTTGGAGAAACCCTTGGTTGGCGAGTGTGGAAGGAAGTGGAGAGTCCTTCCAGGAACATACCGTGTCCTTGGAAAAGAGAGAAGACAATCAGCAGGATCAGTCGTTACCCCTGGCACTGCAGCATCGGTCGTGCAACAGAAGGGCACAGTTCCTGTGAAACAAGAGGTGAGCACATCCACTACCTTCGTTACTCTTTCGGACTCGTCCTCGGAGGATGTTTATGAGATTCCTCCGCCAGTGCAAACTCCCTTATTGGATGATGACGAATTGCAAGAGATACCAAGTGTCATTCCAAAATTGAAAGCCCTCGCAGGTGTGCCTGGGTGCAAGAGCGAGCTACGTTTTGTTGATTGGGAGTCCCTTCCAGTGCAACGGGTTCAATACGTGCCAGCTCAGTTTGATGGGGACATCTTGTTTAAGCTCAACCCTCCCACGTCTTCCAATGGACTGGCTGGGCTTCTGCAGGGCATGGACAAGAAACATGACGGACATCCTTGGTGCAGGACAAAAACTTCGAACATCCATAACGACATTGGCTTGAAATTTCGGAGGTCGGTTTGCGTTGGGCATTGCAAGTGCCTGAATATTTCTTGCCCTCGGCTGAGAAACAGCGCTCAGCCAAACGAAAGTGAGTGGGAAGGTGTGCCCCTGAATCCTTTCACCCCAGGGCTTGCACCTCCCAAGACCAATACTTTTGTGTGCAGGTTCTGCAAACTTTCCCCGTCCTGTGTTTCTGTTTGCCACGCTCGTATGTATCAGGTGGCACATCGATGCAAGACAATGACTCGTGCCTGCATTCATATGGGTGCACACGAGCATCCTGTGTCCAAAGGGAGTTGCAGGGATAGCGTGGACATCGCTAGAAATCTACTGAAGCAAGAGTTCCATAATGCCCCTTCTGCAACACCTTCTGCTATAGCGCTTGCAGCTAGCAAGGCATTCCTGGAAAAACACATACTGGGTGAAGGGGATGCGACACAGCCAATGCTGGATGCAGATTCCCTTGAGGCAGTCATGGACCATTTCTCCGTGTTGAGCTCTCCCAATATTCGAAACCAGGTGAATGCACTCAGAATGGGCACATGCACTGCTGGATTCATGGACAACATTATGGACCTCAAACGGAGGAGTCGCTATGAATTCATTCAAAACAGTATCTTCCCTGGCCAGGGCTCGTCCAAAGTGTATTTGTTCAAGATGTCCGCTGTGGGCCAAGGCAGTGGTGTGAGCATTGTCCGCCGAATGCAACCTGGAGGAGATTTGGCTAAATGTTGGTTAATGTTTGATCACTGCAAACGGGTGAAGGGTTGGACAACCATGGCGTGCCATGTGTATGATCCAGCGTACCAGCGTGTGCTCTCCATAGCAATTTGTGATATGCAGTCGGAGGACACTGAATCCCAGATGCTCATGTGGAATTCCCTCCTGACCGTCATGCAGCGCAATGGAATACAGAACACAAATTTTGCGGGCTTCATGGCTGATAGTGCACAGGCAAATTTCAATGCAGTGCGGCGCGTGTTTGGTTCTGGGGATCCTAAGGTCCCCATGGAAAATAGGGAGCGCACATGCCTCTTCCATTGGAGTCAATCTCTGGCACGTCATACAAAGCGCTGCATTCGCCCTGACCTTCAGTTGGAGCATAGAAGGCTCTGTCTGAAGTACAAGAATGCCACCTCAATGGGAGAAGCTGAGAGCACTTACCAGGCAATCCGGGCTTGGTGGTTCTCCGCTGGTGCTGCTACAGGTATCCACCTGAAGGAGTTGGAGGACTGGTTGGTTTTCTGGCACTTCAGGTACAGACAGTGGGGAGCTTTCATGACGACGGTAAGCCTCACAAGTTTTCCTTAAACACAAATTGCACTTTGCATCGTGCCTGTTCATTTGGGGTTGTTCGATTGTCACTTGAAGAACCTCTACCATTTCTTTTCCTTCCTCACATTTCCATGCAATGCCTCCTGCAGGACATGTCCTTGGAGGACTTGGCCGACATGCCATCGTGTAATTTGGCAGAGACTGTTCACAACGCCTGGATGCAACAGTCTACCAAAGCAGGTCGTGACTTGTATGTGGCCACTGCTGATGACATGGTGCGGGCACTTACACAACAAACCAGGTACCGCAATTTTCTGATGGGACGGGGTGGAGGGAAGGGCCCCGATTCGACTTTGTTGATGCTAAGGGCTGCGAGTAGGTCCGGAGACCCGTCAAAGATGGCCAGAGCTCTAAACAGGTGCACTGAAGGCTCCCCTCTGCAATCCAGGCTCCCCCATTTGGAAGGCGAGGAAAGATTTGGATCATGCAAAAGGAAATTAAACACTCTTCCGGTCAGATGGAGATTCCCATAGGCCAGACAGGGTCAATTTCTCTGTGCCAAAGGTGTCTCCAGTGCAGACTAAGTCTTGTGCCAGGGGGACTCCAGCTCCAACATTCACAGGGTTGTTCCGACCTTACCATAGTGGGGAGTCAAAAGAACACAAGTTTTGGTTCTGCCCAGACGATATGGCACGATGCGTGAAGGGAACAGTTCGTCCTTCCGTGATAATGAAGCCCCCTCCCCCCGCAATTTGGCCTGTGAAAATTGGGACATCGCTGTCCTCAACCGAGATAAGCATGCTGGAGGAGGGAGGGTTTTGTCTTGCACGGTCCCGGGTGGTGCCCTTATGCACTGTCGGCACAGATGTGCCACATGCTCCGACAATGCCTCCACCCGGTGCCGACTCCCACCCAACAAAAAGAGATGGAAAAACAGTGCGCCGTGTTGCTTCGGGTGCAGATCACGAATGCAAGATGGAATCGGCTAGAATTTTGCAGGCTACGGTGACTCGTATCACCGAAGTCCCTTCCCCGGGGTATGGACGGATTTACACAGTGCTGTCAATTGGCTCAGTTCTTCATGCCAAAGAATATCAAGTTACCATTGGGAATTTCCCATCGTGCACTTGTCCGGATTTTGTAACGATGCGTGAGGGCGCTCTCGGCATGAGAGGGAAG
Organism: Takakia lepidozioides; assembly: GCA_030704615.1. Lineage (NCBI taxonomy): Eukaryota > Viridiplantae > Streptophyta > Takakiopsida > Takakiales > Takakiaceae > Takakia > Takakia lepidozioides. Next base: position 58,474,761 of record CM060733.1, read on the forward strand.
TGGGTCCCCTGCAAGCATCAATATTACATATACCTTGTAATTATGTGTTGCGACGGTAAGAGAGACCAATTCATTCACCAAGCCACACTAGGCTACGGAGAAGTCATCACCCTTCTGCAGCGGGACACCTCGCGTAGAGCTCCGCCAACTTCTCTTTGAACACATACGAGCCATGCCCGCTTCCCATGCTGGTTTCCAGGTTGCCGTGTGAAGACTTTTCATTTTATGACAAACATATATATTTCGTTCACTTGTGAGGGCAAATGCACTTGCGATTCATTGTAAGCGTCTCTCTGTGAATTGAAATAAACTGTGTCAATCATTCTGAGCTCAAATCTGCCATGTTTACATATTCCTCTTTTTTGGCACGCATTGCAGACATGGTGCATGGTGGCCTCCTTTGTTTTGTCCACGGTAATAGGCCCTCTTCCTGCAATCCTCGCCTATAGGACCTGCTTCTCCAGCAGATTCATGCCGCTCACGCTTCCCTGAAGCGTGAGCTCAGCTCACGCTTCAAAGCTTGAACGTGAGCTCAGCTCCCAGGCTCACGGGGCTGGGCTCACGCCGTAGCTACGCTGCTGATATAGTTAAGGGTATCACATCCAACAACAGTCCTTACTCTCTAGAGGGGACAGTCTCTGCTACCTTGCGAGAGGAACAACAACGGGCTTTCAAAGCCCTTAACATCAGGGTCACTGGGAAGCTAGGGAACCTTGCAGAGGGGGACCCTCTTGGCGTGGCCACCACCCTTATTCAGCAACACCTTGCTCTACCACGGGGATCGAGTGGCATTGAACGGGCTTGGCATGCAGGAACTTCAGAGCACAAAGTCCTCTTCATTCGATTCAAGGACAAAGGTGCTCGGGGATAGGGTCCTCAGATAGAAGCCTCAATTGAGAGGTCAGGGTACGATGATTTGACCCCCTTGCAATACAACGTCATGCGGGTGCAACTCTTGCAGGTCAAGCAGGCTCGAGCACAGGGGCATTATGCCATGTACCGAGATGGGAGGGTAATTGTCCGAGAGCAAGAGCGTCGCCCCTCTAACTCTAAATAGGGATTGGGGCCCCATGAGACCAACACACGCTCACATCTACACATTGGCTCATGGAACTGTAATGGCTCATTCTGGAGCCACCCCCAAGGGCTTCTCGATATTCTTTCTAAGTGTGATGTTCTTTTTCTCTTGGAAACACATGCGTATGAAGGAAATGACCCACCTTCTATTCTTGGTTATAGCTTCTAGTCAGTGACTCGTCCACGTACAGGTCTCAAAGGATCTGGAGGAGTGGCTTGTTACTTTGCAGACTCGCTTCTCCCATCTATCTCATTTCCTGCATACAAAGATCCACTGGCAAGGTAAATTTGGTGTCACATAAAAGGCTACAACCCTCAACCAAACATCCTGCTGGCGGGATGTTATTTTGCTCCGGCTTCATCTCCGCACAGTGACCTACATATGCGAACATATTCGCCATATGTCCCATTGGAAGAGGATATGGCCCGTCTCCATACCCCACACACGAACATATTCTTGGAACTGGAGATTTCAACGCCCGTACAGGATCACTACATGCCCCCACCTTCGACCTCGCGTGCTATGTTCCTCTAGTACTCTTCATCGTTCAAAGGTGCCAGCATCTCCGCATGGTTGTTCATATACTTCATATGCTGCTCTTGAAATGCCATGTGCTCTGGAGGGTAGTCGAGGTACCATCCACAGTCCCTGAAGTGGGCAGGACTCCAGTCCCTCAAGATACCAGCTGTGTACATGGTGGGATCATTGGCAGGGTCGGACCACATGTCCAGGTAATCTGGGATTCCACTCGAGCGTTTTCCTTCCATCAGCACATATTTAGTGTACCTGTGGAGGCTCAAACAAACACCATCCCCCAAAACAAGATATCAAAAAGCAGAAGAAAGTGATGATCGGTGGCGATCATCACTTTCACTTGAGAGAGAATGCAACATGGGTTGGGAAATCCTTATGATTATGTAGACTGCACAACTGGGAAATGTGATGGTCAGCACCGACCATCACTTCATTCATCAGAAATAAACTGCCTATGATAACAGAGGCAAGATTAAGAATGGAAACATGGACATGATCTGCAGTATCCATTTGTTTGACTGGAGAATATCAGAGCAATGGAAGTGATGATCGGTACCGACCATCACCAAACTGTTGTGTAGCAGAAAAGAAATATTAAGCTTTTCTCAATGAGGCATGACAAAATTTCAAAGAATGTGATGGATAGGCTTAAGGTACTGCACCTGTACACAACACGCATTATCGCCCACTCCCCTCCAACTTGACTGTCGAAATCGTTCGACCGCAATATGTTGCCATCCTTGGAGAACTCGCGGAAGAAACAGTACCGCCACGTGAGACCTTTTCACTTTCTAATGTACGCCTCCAAGGTCATATGTGGTGGTGAGACCATCGAAATATTCAAGTCTTTCAAATTCTGCTCGAGGACAAGAATGGCGCGTTTCTCCAGCTGCAATGGGAACATGTATCAGAATTACGCATGACAAAGCTATAGGATAATTCATATACAACAGACACTTGAATCCACAAATACCCGACTCCAAAATATGGCCTTGTGAAGCCACTGATAAAAAACAATGTCACTTATTCCCTCGACCTTTGTACCAGGCTGGATTGTGCTTTTTGGGAACTGATTCAGATCCTTCACCGTCTAATCCGAGTTCCAAATCTCAAGCCATCTAACTTTTGTCTGGGGGTCGACCATAGAGAGAGCCAGCCTGTGCAATTTCTCATGTTGCATCTCTGGATGTATATATGCTTGTCGTAGTGGGATTTGATTTGGAGAAGGAACTCCTCCCCAAGTCCAAGATCCACTATTCTCAATTGCTTCAGGAAGGCGGACATCAGCTTCGTCCTCCTTATCTCGTACTCCTTCTTTATGGCTGCTCCAACACCTTTAGCAGTCCTCACCTCTTCTGTTGTAGTGCGGTAGTACTCAGATTTCCCCCTCTCGGCGGCCTCTGCCAGTTCTTGCTGCATGTAACAACGATTGGATTAGAACACATACGATTGCAAATTTGTATTGAAGAAGATAGGAAGAAGTGGGTTGGGCCATACCGCATACATGTACTCCAGAAATGCATCTCGAGTCAACGAGTACCAGGTCCTTGCAGCTCTTCCTGTTTCACACTTCTTGATTACATCAGGATGTAGCACTGTGCGGAACTCATCAAGCGTCATCAAACCAATTCTCTGAATACGGAATAGTGTGTGGACCAAACTCGTAATAACATGCGATTTCTCTGTCAATCTGCAAACAGGGAATACACATTGCATAGGCAAGAAATATTTAAATATCGGACTTGAAATGCGTACAACATGCAATTTGAAAGGCAATGGGGTTTTTAGGATGTCCTACTTGTTCACGTCATGCATAGCTGTCAGAAGTCTCGCGATGTCGTTCCCAGGATCCAGAACATTGCCTCCACAGCACAATGCTTGTCCTTGTCTTTTGAATGGCGTTTCACAATGTACCCCATCCAAGCTAGCAAGCGATGGTTCCCGTCCCAGACATAGAACATGTGGTTGCAGAACTGCTGGGTGTTATGTCCAAGTAGCAGAGAGTCCTCGAACTCGTCATTCACATCCTTCGAGCAATCATCCCAGTTGTCCGTAATCTCTAGGCTCACTTTTGTGTTGTGACCATTAGTATCCTTCAGTGAGACGTAGAAAACGTGTGCACCCATTCTATACCCGTGCACGAAATCTGTTTCCAACTTGGTAATGTCATGCGAAAGTGGAGGACGAACAACAGGCATGGAGATCATCCGGCGCAGAGGGATTTCAAGACGTCCTCTAGAGACGATCATGTCCCTAATAACCTCCTGGGAATTTACCTTTTGATATGACATAAGTTCTTTCACCTTGTCAAGGTAGTGCAATTCAGGCTCGTCTTCGTTGTTCTCAGAACTCTTCGTGGAGTCGTCCCCTTCTCCAGAGCCCTTTGCATCTGTTTCTCCCTGCTTAGACTTTACATTTTTCTGCATACCCAAACCCACAAGAGCAACATTCAACTGGTGTTTTGGAAACAGACATTTTAAAATAGTGACGATCGGTACCGACCATCACTTTGTCTTCTAACAAATGAATGGAAATTCTAGTTGGTTTCCCACAGCACCTTGACTCAGTTCTCTCTAGACTGCGATGATCAGTGCCGACCATCAGGATGATGCAAGCGATGATCGGTACCGAACATCGCAACAAGACAGCATTGGGATGCACACACCCAGGAGATCTGAATGTGATGGTCGGCACCGATCATCACTATTAGTCAGAATCCCTTCTTTCACTCATTGAACTTGGTCTCCTCTTTTGGATTCTGGTGCATTGCCAATCCGTTCAAAAAGTGATGATCGGTACCGATCATCACAATCAGACTGGCTTGGGAAGCAGAACCCATGAGGTCTGAATGTGATGGTCAGCACCGATCATCACTCTTAGTCAGAATCCCTTCTTTCACTCACTGAACTTGGTCTCCTCTTTTGGATTCTGGTGTATTGCCAATCCATTCAAAAAGTGATGATCGGTACCGATCATCACAATCAGAGTGCCTTGGGAAGCACAACCCATGAGGTCTGGATGTGATGGTCGGCACCGATGGTCGGCACCGATCATCACTTTCCAGCAGAATTCCGCATTTCATTGTATGAGATTTAGAGCAAAGAAATGGACTTGGAGGCGATGATCGCCACCGACCATCGCTTTTCTATTACTGCAATTCCAGATCTGAAGTGGGATGGACATTTTTCAACCTAAAGCATTTCATTCTACAAATGGTTGCGGTGCGAGTTTGGATTTTGGGGTAATATCCAGTCATTACCGAAAGAGATGATCAGTACCGACCATCACAATGTAACTGCGAAGGGATGCACAAACCATGAGAGCTGAATGTGATGGTCGGCACCGATCATCACTTTCCTGAACGACCACGCCATTTCCAAACTGATCTGAACATGAAAGGAATGGACCTTAAGCGATGATCGTTACCGATCATCGCTTCTACGTCATTGCAAGATGCGTCTGTAGTTCCCTGACACTCTTGCATCACAATGAAATTGGCATTCTATGCTTAAATAAAGCAATGGCGAAGGTGATGGTCGGCACCGATCATCACTTTCGTCTTGAAACGTATATTTTTCTGCCTACCTGCCTTCCTGAATCTGCTGAACTACGACACCAGCTACATTCTTCTGTGAAGCGATGATCGCCACCGATCATCGCTTTTCTCACATCTGGGGACCATCAGTAAAGAGGGAGAAGTGCATTTGAAACAACTTACGGATCTCTTCGCCTTCTTCGGCTTCGCGGCTGCATCGCTCGGATCGCCCTCTTCAGCTTTCCTCTTCCCTTTTTCATCGGTCTGAACACAAGATAAACCATGTTATTGAATTCCACTTGGAAGGGAGAACACCAAGACTAATGAAAACAGTAGTATGCGGATATGGAGTGCTCACCATTTCTGTCTGATGTAGGGTTTGCAGACTTCCTCCCTATATGGCGTCCACTGCTCCTCCCCCTGTTCTCTTGTCTTCGGGCATGAACTCGGCTGGCACTGTCTGGTTACCTACGCTCACTACTCCAGCAGTCGCTACGACTGCGGCGACCTCACTCTCACTTCCTACATGCTCTTCTGTTTGACCTGTCTCCAAGTTCACATGCTGCCTAAACGCTGCACCATCTAGCATGCAACGCCTCGTCATTTGCTCTTTTGATCTCAGCCTCTCTCTAAGTGATGTAAAATACAATGACTTCCTCCTCTTCCGAACCGAACAAGGAACCCTCTCCAGCTTGGCTGCCTCTTCCTCTCAGTGCAGAAACAAGAAAGATGAACAGACTCACTTGCTTGCGGGGTCCCGTCGTTTTGGGAGTGTCCCTGGAACCGTTGGATTCCCTCTTGCATGTCCGATACTTGAATGTACGTTTTCAGTGAAAATAGCGTAACCTAATTGGGACGGCTGTTCCTTTACGCGGCTGTTTTGGGTTGTTGGCATGTGCAAACATAAAATTGACATGTGTCTTTTTTGTGACGGCTTCATTAATATCACCGTTCATCGTCATGGATGAGGATTCTCAAAGTACTTACCATGAGGCCTGCTAAGGATTTCACGGTATATGTGTACGTGGAGAGTTCTAGGCCATTTCATGCATAATCTTGAAAGCATCAACATGATCAGACATAGTGAATCTAGTCATGGCCTGACAAATGATCTAATTACTTCAATTCTCTTCCCATCATCCCTGCATGGAATCCTCAGACTGTCTTCAAGGAAGTCGGCGGGTTTTTATTGTTTTGGGGCGACCCCCAGAACTTGATGGACCATCTGTCAACTGCTCATAAGACAATGCAGACTGCAGGTCACATACGTTAATTTGACGGCGGTTTGTCAGGAACCGTCCCCCGTAACGTCACAGGTGATTAGATGGAATATCAGAATATGCACAATCTTCAAGGAACGGGTGCTTCCGCCTCATTTCATGTGCACCCAGTGTGGTGCAAAGCTGAATCTTCTGATTTCGCGAAGAAGCAGCTCAGGAAAGAGACCCCCCCGCTCGGGGACGTAACATGGTTTCCTCCGAAGTAGAGTTTTTTTTTTTGATGACAAACCAGTGCATTTCTCCAAAGAAGCCCTTGACTATGGATTCGTAATTGTTCTGGAACATGTCTTGGCTACCCAGCTTCAGAATGGCTCCATCTTCTTGGAGAAAGAGGTGTACGATTTGGACGGGAAGTTGTTGAAATACTCTTTCCAAAACCGTGATGAGACGGCTCATGTGAGCCAGTGGAGAGTGCGCCCTGGTAGATATAGAGTACTTGGAGAGCCTCGGCGAAAGTCCCTTGGATCATATGTGACGCCCGGGACTGTTGCTTCAGTCGTTCAAGACAAAAGGGAGGTTGTGGTGAAAAAAGAACAGATGTCCTCCACTCCAATCGTTGAGCTTTCGGATTCGTCTGATGATGACATTAGTGAAATTCCAACTCCAGTCCTTTGTACTGTAGTTGTGGAAGCGGATGAAGAAGAGATTTGTAGGGTCATTCCCAAACTACGGGCGATGGGAGGAATGGCAGGTTTCAAAAGCGAGTTGCGGGGAATTGATTGGGAATCTTTGAAACATGTGCCTGTGAAGTTCCTGCTAGAGACTTTTGATGGGGATATCATATTTGAGCTGCCTCCTCCTCCGTGAGTTGGAGGTATAACAAGCATGATGCACGGAATGGACAAGAAACACGACGGGCACCTATGGTGCAGAACATAAATATCCAATATTCAAAATGAGGACAAGCTTGTTTTCAGGAGAACAGTTTGCAATGAACACCTTAGGTGTGATAATTTGAATTACAGACACTTTCTTCAGTCTGGGGTTCATAATCAAAGCAAGTGGGAAGGTCTCGCGGAAAATCCATTTAAGACTGGGACTGCTCCTCCACAGGCAACCACTTTCGTTTGCAAATTCTGCAAACTTGTACCATCCTGCCTAGCGCTGTGCAGAGCAAGAATGTACTATGTTGTCCACCGTTTGAAAACAATGACAAGAGCTTGTGTGCATTTCGGTTTCCATAACCATCCTGTCTCGAAGAGGGATTACAGGGATAGTGTTGAGATAGTATCGAGGTTGATTAAACAGGAGTACGAGAGAAACCCATCCGCAACAACATCTGCAATTGCTCTTGGCGCAAGCAAGTCCTTCTTGGAAAGCCATATTTTGAGTGAAGGGGATTCTGTGGGGACTAAACTTGACGGCGTAGCATTGGACGTTGTCATGGATCATATCTCCACTTTGAGTTCACCTAACATTCGGCATCAGGTCAATGCATTGAGAATGGGCTATGGGATCAGAGGCTACATAGACAACATTTTGGAATTGAAACGACTAAGCAAGTACGACTACATCCAGGATAATGTTTTTCCAGGTCAAGGTGCCATCAAAGTATTTCTTTTCAAAATGTCGACTGCTGGGGAGGGCAGTGGGGTTAGCCTCGTGCAGCGGATGCAGAAGATTGGGGACCTGCAGAATTGTTTTCTTATGTTTGATCATGTGAAACGAGTGAAAGATTGGACGACAATGGCTTGTCGTGTCTACGATCCAGTGTACCAACGAGTTATGACAATTGCAGTTTGTGACATGCAATCCAAGGATACGGAATCCCAGAAACTCATGTGGAATTCCCTGGTACATGTTATGGGCTGCCATGGGGTGCCACCTCCAAATTTTGCCGGTTTCATGGCAGATAGTGCTCAGTCAAATTCAATGCAGTTCGAATTGTCTTCGGATCAGGCGACCCAAAAGTGCCAATGCCGAGAAGAGAGCGTACATGTCTATTCCATTGGACACAATCTTTGGAGAAACATACAAACTCGGACATCAAACCAGAGATGCAGACACAGCACCATAAATTGTGCAAAGAGTACAAGATGCTAGAACAATGAAGGAGGCGGACATTTTGTTCCAGACAATTCGTGCCTGGTGGTTCTCTTCTGGAGCTGCATCGCTTGAGAGTATGAGAGCATTGGGAGATTGGCTGGCATTTTGGCACTTCCGGTACAGACAGTGGGGAGCAGCCATGACAATGGTGCGATGCTTCTATTGCTTGCTTTATTCATACATAAATTTACTTTCCAAATTTTGCTCTCCTTACTTTCTTTATGTTGTTCCCTGTGCACTGTTATGAAGTGTGGTTCTCCACTTTGCAGAACATGTCCATTGAGGAAATGGCGGACATGTCATCTTGTAACTTGGCAGAGACTGTGCACAACGCATGGTTGCAACAGTCTAGGAAACGAGGTCGGGATTTGTATGTGGCAACAACAGATGATCTGATACGTGCCTTGCAACAACAAACCAGATACCGTGATTTCTTGCGAGGTGGGGCTGGTGGCAAGGGTCCGGACAAACTGGAGTTGATGTTGCGTGCTGCAAACAGATCTGGGGATCAAGCAAAATAGCACGAGCGGTGAGCATGTATGCCCAGGGAACGCCACTTGTTTCTAGAGTTCCACATCTTGAAGGGGATAAGAGATTCGGCTCCTGTAAGAGGAAATTGAACACCCCACCTGGTTCGGATTCCGATTCGCACAGGGCAGACCGTGATAACTTCTTGAAGCCTCGTGTTCCCCTGCATGACAGATCCATGTCCGGAACCTCCATTCTGGATGAACCTCCGACACGACGGCAGGCTCCAGCATCAAACAGTACCACTGAAATAGTGCAGGAGAGAAACTACCCCCTTGATGTGCTGGAGTCCGCATGCCCCGACGTGCTGCCTGGGGTATTGTATCAAGGAAAAGTTCAGGTCTGTGGACTTCTAACATGTTGTGCCTCCTGGTAAAATATGTTCAAAACCTTAAACCCCAAATTTCCACAAGAAAATGAAGGAACAAGTGTGAAGACCATGGAGATGTAGTAATGGACAATACCTTTTGAACGTTGTATGCTATATATTTGACTAGGGGTTCCTGCCCACACGTTTGGCACATAAAACGCACAAGTGCAGGGTCTCGTGTGAAATGTACAGCGATCAGGGCAACTAATTTCGAGAAGTGCACTTCATCTATATCCAGAGGCGGTGCCCGGACTCCTGCTCCGACTTTCACGGGTTTGATGCGTCCATACGGCCAACCAGAAGCCAAGAACCACAAGTTCTGGTTCTGCGCAGACGATTGTGGTAAATGTGTGCATGGAACTATGCGTCCTTCCGTGGTGATGAAGCCACCTCCTCCAACCGTTTGGCCCGTCAAGGTGGGAACACATCTCACAAGTCAGGAGATTGTAATGCTGGAGGAGGTAGACTTTTCCCTTGCGAGACAACCCCAACTACATGCATGTGCTTCTACTTCTGCGTCCTCTCGGGTCCATCCGGCAAATCCTCACTTGGGGCCAACCAAACGAGATGGAAAGCTGGTTCGGCGTTTCCCTCCAACCGTTGAACACTTCGGCAAAGTGGAGTCCGCAAGAATGCTCCAAGCTCGTGTTGCAAGCACCACGGAAGTGCCCGATCCAGGATATGGTCGGGTGTACACAATGATCACTTCGACATCTGTTGTTCATAACAGGGCCTACCACATCACGGTTTTCAATTTCCCCAATTGCACATGTCCTGATTTTGTGAATATACTATCAACCAGTTTGGGCAAAAGAAGTAAATTCATACCCTGCAAACATTTGTATTTTATATTTTTGAAGAGGATGGTTTGCGATCCCAAACGTGACAACTTCTTTCACCAGGCCACTCTGAGTTTCAACGAGGTCGATACTCTATTGCAGCGGGATACAACACATAGGTATCATCAACTATGCAATGCGGTATGTGGACGACCATGCTATGAAATGTGCAATTTGCAACATTGTCATGGAAATTCATTTCAAATCAATTCGTTTGCAACATCGTTGGCGGTGCAATGATATGGCGTCCCTTATCCCTCCATTATGCTTCCAACTATACTGAGTGAGCTCTGAGTGGCAACTTTTAAAAGCACATGCATCATTCCACCTTTCGAAGTCTACATGTCTTCCTGTCGCTATGCACTGCAATCATCTTTTGAAGATGATCATAATTCTCATTGTTATTTGGGGAGGGAGCAAGGTCTTTCCGTGGCAGCCTCTATGGCGCACACTTTGTGAGGATATTTTCTCGTCCTTGTAATTGTAAAAGTGAAACAAACATTTGTAATTGCACAATGTTGGATGCTACAATTGTAGGCCTCATGGTAGTCTTGATTGTATTCAGCCAAGGATTCCCTGCATTAATCCCACGGTCATAGGACCATCCTCGGTTATAGGTGGCGCATGTTCATGCTGACGTGGCAGATGACGGCGCAGTGCCTCGTCAGCATTTGTCACCATATCAGCCTGTTGACATCACGCTCACGCCCACGCGCAAGGCTCACGCCATTGCGTCGTTGCACCCACGTATCCATTTTAATACCCCCTTCTATCACTTACACGACGCTAAGTATGAAACATGCCTAGCGTCGATCCTCCCCTCCATTCTACATCTACCATCTCCTAACAACAAGGCTACATATCTTACTCACGCCCTTTGGGACTCAGCCCTACGATCCTTCCCCGTCACCCTCTCATCTATCTCCTCACCCTTCTCCACTCGTCGTTATGCACCATTTTATGATGAAGAATGCAAGGTTGCTAGACATCACATCAAATCTCTACTACTCGATACCATTCTTCTCCAGAGTCCACAAACCTTACTTTTAAGACTATAAGTCCCTCATTAGATCCAAAAAGAGAGCATATAATCTCAAGTTGCAATCTTCTTTCCTTGCTAAAGTCAAATTTTCTCCTCGTTATTTTTTGTCCCTCCTTAAACCTCACAGAGAGCCTCCCCCCATCACTGACATTCACGTCTGGCATGAGTATGCCCAGTCTTTGTACCATTCCCCAACCCAAACTCCCTCTCCCATAACCTCTAAACCCCTTCACTTTTAAAAAAAAAACTACAACCAATGTCATCAAGGCAATCAAGAAGCTGCAAAATAGCAGGGCAGTGGACATTTCAAGACTTCAGAGTGAATTCATATCAAGTACGCTGCACCTACTTTAGCCCCATTTATAGCTCACCTCTTCAATGAGATAGCGCAACGGGGCTTTCCAACAGAGTGCACAAAGAGCATCATCCATCCATTCTTCAAAAGCGGTGACGGGCTCACACCGACCAACTATCGCACTATTATGGTGGACCCTCATTACTTGCTAAACTGTTTGGGGCAGTAGTGGCCATGGAACTGGATGATTGGGCTGAGTCCTCTCACATACATGCTAAGGGACAGGCTGGTTGCCGTCGCAACAAATCCACTCTTGACCACATTTTCACTCTTCAGGTCATGGTGGAACGTGCATGCAGCTATGACAAAAAAATGGTTTATGTTTGCTTCGTGGACTTTCACAAGGCCTTTATTCTGTTCATCGAGACCTTCTCTTCCAATAGCTCCATAGGAGTGGGAGTCCCTCCAGACATCTTTTATGCCATCTCTTCTATGTATGAGATTGTCACTGACATGGTCAAAGTTGCTAGTGAATTCTCAGCAGATGTCCATAGCAACATTGGAGTCAAACAGGGCTGCCCCCTTTCACCTACCCTTTCGGGATCTACATTGGCACCTTGGAGGTTTACAATGTTTTGAAGTAGAACTAGTGGCTTCACTATCTCTACTCATCTTGTCTGACTGGTCCCTAGACCGTTTGGGAAGAGGACTGTCTACTGTAGGGTTTGAAGACCGCTAGCTTGGAGGAAAAGCCTAATTGACCCTGCAAACAATCAGAACTTGTTCTAGACTCCCTTCAAACTCTGATCCCATTTGTTCTTAATCTATGCTATGGACTACAAGCCATCTGCAATAGTAAGCAACACTTAATGGACCCTTCAGTATGAAGCTGAACCTTCAAGGTTTCTCTCCTCTCTGAGCTCAGTCTCTCTTTGCTAAGACCTCACTCAGACAAGGACACAGGGACATAGAATGAAGACACGTGAACACTTCATTACGTTTCTGAATTGTTACACAAACACATATATCACCAAGAAGGTATCTCTCGGTGGTATGTCAATATGTCGGTTCAGGGCCTCAGGCTGAACTTTAGTGATCTGTCAGTGGACTTCACTTAACTAGTGATCTGTCCACTTGACTGGTGATCTGTCACTAAACTCTTGGTTCAATGATGTATTGTTAGCCTATCAAATAGTCTAAGGACATAGTAAAAAACCTTCCTTGTTTTACTGCTAACAAAACTCCTAACCAGCCTTGTTAATTGCTAATTAAAGCAACTAACCACTTCTAAGCTGAAGTACTTTTTTCAACATACATATCAAAAAATTACCATGGGGTTGGGTCACCATTGGATGGGGGAGAAACGCAATCATATCATCTCCTCTACGCTGATGATGTTGCCCTTTTGGCACAATCTCCGATCTTTCTGCAACGCCATCTCCACCCCTGGACAGATTGACTAAAGGTAAGGCGGCCTCCGTCCGCCTTCAAGCCAAATGCAAACAAATACATCTACGTCACCCCCCAACCAAAAAGTGGCTATTTGACAGTGTCGTCAGCCCTGCTACCCTCTATGGTTGTGACTTTTGGGCACCTGGTGTTCCTTTCTCCTGGTGGGAAAAGAATATGGAACCATTGCAATCATCTTTTCTCCAAGCAATGTTTAGCGCCAGAAGCACAACTCCATCTCATATCCTGGGTGCAGAGTTCGCATGCGTGCCACTGCTAACCGAGGCCCTCTTCTGGCTTACAATCTTTCTCCATAGATTACAGGCCCTTCCACCCAAGGAGCTCGTGGCAAGAGCCCTCGCAACATCTATGCTCGGCTCAAAGCTACAGGTTTTCAGGCACTCATTGTATGCTCGAGTGGACAGTTTATTTCAGCGCAACAGACTATCTACTGCTTCCATATTACCAATGAATCCAGAAGGGGTGGACATCACATCCAGACATGACCGCAACAGACTCATTCGGAGGGAACTTATGGAATTACATGTCAAGAGAACTTGGAAGCTATCCAATCTCACAACAAAGCTCCACTTCTATCGAGAGACATTCTTGGTGCTCCGAGATGATAGAATCTTGAGGCCAAATTACCTTTCAGCATCTTTATCTCCTTCCCTCCTGAGGACATTGGGGCGGTTCAGGGTGGTTCCCACAACCTACGGATAGAGATTGGTAGATGGGAAAACCTGCAACGGGAGGACCGCCTATGTCCAGCTTGCATAGGGCACAGCTGGGAAATTGAAATTAAAGAAAATTTCTTCTTCTACTGCCCTCTATACTACGAGATCCGTGGGAGATTCCATTATTTATTCAGTGGAACCCAATCTCTCACTGGAGTCTTCCACATGAGGATCAAAAAATGCTTGGCAGCTTACCTGCACGAGGCCTTCACCCTTAGACACTAGAACAATAGTTCTTATTCTTGGCTTTTGGTTTTGTTTCCTCTCCCATGTTTTCTTCCATTTTGTCCCATTAGCTCTATGAGCTTTCCGCGGATGTTATAAAGCACCATTTCATTTCATTCATTTCATTTCTCATGGCCTCGTTTCCTGGTTCATTGTTCGTTGGATTATCTGTCATAGTTCTCCGTGACCACACACATGGACGGATGAATGCCATGATTCATCCGCTGGGTGAAGGCGCAAAAAAATTCACCGCAACATGCCGGTCCTCTCTTTTCTTTCCACTTCAAACACTGCCCTAGAATAGCGTTGTGTATATGTAGGCGCTTTACATGGTGCAATCTCCACTCTGACAAGTGATCTACGTTTCTGTAAGGCTCCTACAGCAAAACAGGAGTGATCTTACGAATTCGTATGGCCACACTTCAATTTTTAATTTTTTTAAATTGAATTCTCGGGTAGTTCTTTACGCAGGAGAAGGGCCCATGTGTCGGGCCTCCCGCCATTTTCGGGACCTAGGCCTCGGGCTACCGCCCTCACATGGCGGAAGGCCCTCCACTCAGGCCCTTCTCTTATACGAGACTCATTACCCTCATCACAATAGTAAGCTTTACAACAAGGAGGGTTGATGCATACTAGCTTTGAATAATAGGGTTCATTTTTATATTTGATTTTTGATTTTTGATAAAGGGGATGAAGCCCCGATATTTTATTTATGAGGGAAAAAATAAAACCCCTTGTCAAGTTATTTTACCACTAGTGTGAAACTAGCTAGGAAATAGCTATCTTTTACATATTGACATTTGGGATTGGCCCAAGTGTCAATCCAGGGGTCAAGGCAGATTTAGGCCCTGGAGTGGTTATCTTCACGGCAAGCGCGGGAGGCTCATCTTTCTCGAGTTGAGCCTCACCGCGCCTAGCTATGGCGCCGTAGTGTGGATTCCCCATGGCGTGGGGTGCACTTGGCTTGACTTGTATTTGAGTGATGAGGTTATATATGCATGAGTTTATGCTTCAGCTTTGTGAGCTCGCATGAGCTCGTGCTTGTATTCTTCTTCTTTATCACTCGAGAAAGATCAGCTCGTATCTATGAGTGCTAGATACGAGTTAGTTGTAGCACTTGTGGTTTTTGCTTGAGATTGAGAGAAACCAAGTTGTTATGCAAGGAGCACCATGGAGCTCTTGGTTGTTAGAAGCGGAGGTGATGTGGGTTACGAGGGGGTGCATGCAACCATGGCACACGTGGGAGGTGCTCGAGGTTCAGAGGGAGTTGGCAGCCAAGGCGGCTGTGATAGATGAGGTTGGGGATTCTTCTCGGGTTGAGGAGGTCCTCAATGATAAGATGATGGGGCAGGATGAGGTCTTGTCATTGACTGAACAGGCAGGGAGTACTGCTCAAGAGGTTGCAGCATAGCAACCACGGGACGCGTCCTCTACCTCTAAGCCCACTGGACTTAAGGTTGTAGTTACGGAGGACAATTGGGAGCCTGACATTGGACCCATTGTCACCGGAGGAGAGAGACGACCGACGTTCCGGGCGGTAGGAGGGCTTATAGGAATTGCTTTGCCTTCAGTTTGAAGGACTTGGGAGCACTGAAGGGTCAAGAGATCCGTGTTGAGTTGGCCACTGACACGCCAATCTTTCGGAGACCCTATAGATACAGTGACATGGAGAGGTCTTTGATTCAGATGAGGACTCAAGATCTCTGGGAGGCAGGTTTGGTGGAGCTCTCTGGTGGAGAGTATGCTTCAGCCACAGTGATGCCAGCCAAGAAGGATGTTTATGGCAATTGGACGGAGAGACGTATGTGCGGGGGATTACCGGCCTGTAAATAGTCAGACCAAAGTCCGAGCAAGTATTTGCCATGCCAACACCAGAGGAGATCTTTGATGCCATTGGGCATGCTAAGGCCTTTAGCACTTTGGATTTACGATCCGGATATTTCACCAGTTGCCAATCAAGGAGGCGGACAAGCAGAAGACTTGCATTCTGGGGGATCAATGAGCACAGCAAGGATTGCCTATATCAGTGGCGGTTCTTACCATTGGGCTTAAGAATGCTCCTGTAGAGTTTCAGAGAGTCATGGATAGGATTCTCGCAGGGGTGGATTTGCTCGGTTGCTACAAGATGACATCATCATCTTAGTGTACGAGGAGGAGTGAGAGACACCTTCAGGTGGTATTTGGAGCGCTTGATGAGCGCACGGATTGAAGTTGCATCGGGGATGGGGGAGGAAGTGCAAGTTTTTCCACAACCAGATTGAGTATCTGGGGTCACATGATATATCTGGAGGATTGGGGGTACAACAGACTAAGGTAGAGGCCACATGCACAAATTCCACGCCCCACGGATGTGAGCCGAGTTCGAGCTTTCATGGAGTTGGCCAATCTATTATAGACGGTTTGTCAAGGGATTTAGTACCATTGCAAAGGCTCTAACCAAGCTGACCAAGGTGGACCAGGAGAGTGGCAGTTGGGAAGATGAGCAGGAAACGAGCTTTCAAGAGCCTCAGGCGAGGTGACCTCGGCGCCTATTTGAGACGAATATCAGGGGCGCGCCCTTTCAGCTGCATACGGATTGGAGCATGCTGGGCTGGGCTTGGAGCGGTGTTTCACACATGTGATGATGAGGGAAGGAGAGTTCCGTTAGTGCTTACGCTAGTAGCTCGAAAAACGCTGAGAGGCTAAGTACAGCTCATATGAGGGAGAGTGCTTAGCTGCAGTTGTGGGCCGTGGACACACTTCAGGTGCTATCTACAGGCATCTTTTCACCCTTGTCACGGATCACCAGCCACTCAAGTGGTTGATGGAGTCAGACAAGCTTAAGGGAAGCTTGCACGGTGGGCACTTACTCAGGAGTATGACTTTCAGGTGTTGGCATCGACCGGGTTTGGTCAATAGGGTTACTGCGGATGGATTGAGTCGCAATCCATGCATGAGCCAGCAGGAGACACTGGAGCTCGGTGGCATGGTGAGACGGATACGCAGGAGATGGTGCCGGGATGGCACGCATCTGCATTTTTGTGTATCTTGGCATCGGGAGGTAAGATTGGACCTACAACAGGGATGACTGTATGACGGAGTGTCTGAGGACCTGAGGCTAGTGATGAGCTAGGTGGTGCCAGAGATATACATGAGGATTCGGCTGTGGTGTGACACCTCCGCACGGGAGACACTGGCAGCCATGGACTGCCAGGGAGAGGGATCGGATCCCTGCAACGACCGCCAAGAGGTTCAAGTGGGAGAGGATACACCTACTCGAGTGTTGGGAGGATGGTAGGGTGAGGTTGTGCCTCACCCCACACAGCGTGCACGGTTAGTGCGGCATGCCCATGAGTGGGGGTTGGGGCATTTTGGAGTGCGACGCACTCACAGTTTACTGCCAGGGGAGTATTGTGGAGTGGTATGCATACAGAGGTGCAACAGTTTGTGGCTAGGTGCATGGTGTGTGACAGGGTGCGTGCTTCGTTAACGCCCTACACACAGTCGGTCCTTTCTATCATGGGATTGGGCTACGATGGAGTCTTGACTTCGTAGGACCGTTGACAATGACTATGCGACCACCGCAGATATGTGTTGGTGATGATGGTAGCACTTCTCCAGGATTGAGTTGGTTCCATTGCCTGCCAAGGATAATGAGGGGCTGATATGCATTCTTGGATCGTGTGCTTAGCCGATTTGTGCTCCAGCTGAGGTACTCACGGACCAGGAGGAGAGAGTTCATGGGGGAGTTTCAGGCTTTGTGTGATTTTAAAGCATTTGAAGACAGACCAACGCACCACTTCTCGGGATTCCTCCTGAGGCCGATGGCTTAGCAGAGAGATTGTCAGATGGTTGAAGAGGGGTTTTTGCGCAAGTATGGCTTTGCAGAAGGGACAACTAGGAGATTGGGATCGTCAGGTTCTTTGGTTGGCCATGGACCTACAGGTTCAGCAAACAGAAGCATCCACTTGCCTCTTCTCCTCCCTATTTCATTCTCTTTGGATTCGAGAGCCGGATTTGCTGCAGCCATTCGTAGGGGACACTGCTCAATGTCCTTAACCTTGACGATCCGGACGTGTGGGTACGTGCATGTGATGAGCGTGCAGAGTTGGTTCAAGAAAGTCATGCCCATGGTTTTGAAACCTTGCCATTGCACAGCACCGTGATACGTTGAGGTATGCCACTATATGTGGTGGAGGATATCGTCCTGGGGTTCGGAGGTTTAGCCCTGGTGACTATGTTTTTTGCAGCAGACTGCTCCTACGACTCTGGATGTTACTGCAGGGCGTGTTATTCTGAGGGTTCGAGAGGTGTTGCCCTCAGGGGTCCTGATCTTAGAGGGTCGGGATGGCATGACTTGGAAAGACCATGTGCGTAATTGTGCGCCCTGTCACCTTCCCAATGTCGATGGCAGAGTTGACCCAAACTTGGCAGTGGTACCTGCAGGTTTGAGGTGCATGCTCTGTGGGTCTGCCAAAGGGGCAGCCACCATGCTGGTGTGTGATCGGTGCTCAAGGGGTTGGCATATGGGATGCTTGACACCACCTCTTGAGAAGGTTCCTGACAGAGATTGGTTGTGTCCACACTGCTTGGGATAGTGGCAGTGGACATGACTGGAGGCAGCTAACAAGACATGGGAGGCCAAGCTCATAGGAGTCAATACATGAGATCCCAAGCTCAAGTTCACAGGTTGCAAGATGGCGACTAACGATGGGGCAACTCTTGCACCCGGCCTCTTGATCTATCGAGTTTGAGTGTAGTAGGGATAGTGGTGGAGGACTTAGTGAGGCTATGGTCACTATCACATCTTGTGGCTACCTGGACTTAGAGGGACCTAAGCACCAGCTAGGGGGGGCGATTGTGTGGACTAGTGACTGCCATAGTGGGCAGCGTAGTGGCAGCCTAGTGACTGACTAGTTGTAGCCTAGTGGTTGGACTAGTGGCTGGACTAGTGGTAGACTAGTGGTATACTAGTGTGTGGTGTGCACATGTGTTGTGTGGTTTTGGACAGCGATGTAGTTGTGTAGTGATATGTATGCGCACGACAGCTGTCAAGTTATTTTACCACTAGTGTGAAACTAGCTAGGAAATAGCTATCTTTTACATATTGACATTTGGGATTGGTCCAAGTGTCAATCCAGGGGTCAAGGCAGATTTAGGCCCTGGAGTGGTTATCTTCACGGCAAGCGCGGGAGGCTCATCTTTCTCGAGTTGAGCCTCACCGCGCCTAGCTATGGCGCCGTAGTGTGGATTCCCCATGGCGTGGGGTGCACTTGGCTTGACTTGTATTTGAGTGATGAGGTTATATATGCATGAGTTTATGCTTCAGCTTTGTGAGCTTGCATGAGCTCGTGCTTGTATTCTTCTTCTTTATCATTGTGTGGACTAGTGACTGCCATAGTGGGCAGCGTAGTGGCAGCCTAGTGACTGACTAGTTGTAGCCTAGTGGTTGGACTAGTGGTGGACTAGTGGTAGACTAGTGGTATACTAGTTGTGTGGTGTGCACATGTGTTGTGTGGTTTTGGACAGCGATGTAGTTGTGTAGCGATATGTATGCGCACGACACCCTTAGGGCCATAAAGCAAACACACAACCTGGTGAGGGGGAACCCAGAGACTACAATGGAGAGAGAACCATCCCGCTGGATGAATGAAGAAGCTAAGACCATAGCTAAGACCATAGTTCCATCTTCTTTGTCACTCCTTCCAGATTAAATATTCAAAAACCAAAAAAACTTGTAACATAAAAAAATAAAAAATGGATAAGCTTTTAATTGGAAATGTCATTTTGATAACAACATGACGTGATATAGCGTTAACACATTAGTGTTACCAAATACCCAAGGTCACAGACATGAGCATCCCTAGCTACTTACATGTTTTCAATGTTAAGTACGTAATATCATATATATATATATATATGAAACGGAATAAATTGTTGTAGAGACTGCCTACACACATGTGGTGGAAGGTGCCCAGATAATATACACATTGGGAGTTGATAGAAGCATAGGTTTGGCATATAACGCCTAAAATCAAAGACAAGAAATTTCTACGAATTTATAGAATGACATATGACGCTTTCAATAATTTGCTTGATGAGCTTACGCCATTTATGAAGTCCAATGCATTAAATTTTATGAGACCATAAGCAGAGATCTGAAAGATTGTAACAATTGTTCTCTGTCGATTTGCACATGATATTTCCCCATACGCCATATTGACATTGTCTGTATTGCTCTTACCACGCCTGAGTGTCTATTTTAGCAAGCACGTTGACACAACAAGTTGTGGCCTTCTCACACCAACAATCATCGGCAATTGACCACTTTGAATTGAGTGATCACTTTTAGGACATTCCAATAGTTACCCTAACATTGATTCCCTCTCCATGTTTAGGTCATGGAGCTTGTGTGCCATGTACTTCTATACTATTCACTGTCACATGTGTGCGGCAACGTACAAGCTAACATATATATTTTTTTTTCTTCTTTTTACATGAAAATGACTTCCATTTTAATGTAAACGACTATGTTGTTTTATTTGGCGGACCCGCTTGCAAAGTGGAGGGACCGAACTAGGCGAATCGTTGTCACTGGCGGACATGTGACTTTTTCAAGCGGATCCACCATATTTTTCTTCCATGTGTGCAGTTTTCTTCCATGTGTGCAGGACTTGTATATGGCAGCATTCGGGCTTGAAAGGGTTTTAATTTTTTTTCCCTTAAAACATCTTTAATAAAGCTCTCAAGGGCTTCCTCCCCTTTTCAATTTTTCATTTTTTAATGCATAAAGTTCCTCTGTCCCCTTTCAAACAAGAAAGCATTTCATGATTTTGACCCACAACAGATTGTGAAGTTGAATGAGCTTTAATATTTGACCCAAACTGAATAAATTTTATGAGTAGTGGTTAGAGTAGGTATACTTTATCTCTCAAAAAGTTGGTTGAAAAACAAGTAAAACAGCAAAACATTGGAGAGAAAACCCATCCAAAAAAACTGCACCACACACAAGAAAAGAAAAAAAATCACTATAATATTATGTGTTTTACGGTCAAACTATCTGAAATTATTCCAACTGACAGAATGTATCAGTGGACCCCAATGTATACGGTGAGTTTTCCTATGTCCCAATTGGATGGCAAATATGGAATAGGAGTGCGTGTCAGTTTTTCAAACAATAGGACTTATCATGAATCCCACCAATTGTTCATTGTGATATTGAAAGACTAGGATCAAAGCTAAAAAACTTTTTAGTGAGAGCTCTCCACCCAACCATGGAACACAAGAGGTTGTTTTTTCAGTCCCATACGCCCTATTCTCCTTTGCAGTGATGATTGTCCGTTATGCTCCATACTCTACCTCTAATCCTCTTTTTCTGGTTGTCCTTTGTTTTGTGAGGTTTCTTCAGCCATTTTGTTTATGAGATCTGCACTCTTTGATCTGCCAGCTGTGTCATGATTGGGGCGCATTCTCTTATCTAGTTCTTTTCCGTGGTATTTCAAAGGTACTTGGGAGGGTCAGCTTGCGCATAGGAGGCTATGTTTAAATCTACGGCTATTCAACTGCACAGACCAGTCCGAGATCAGACACCAGCAGCGCATACAAGAGGTCCTTTGGGTTGATGGTTGGTTGAATCCCTTTAGTGAAAGAAAAGCTAGTTGCTTACAGGACACAAGGTCAAAGACAATGTGGTGAGGGCACCTTCTTCTTCAACAGATTTCTTCAACCTTGTTAGAGTCGTCTTTAAATTTTCATGTTGATTCCTACAAGTGATCTGATAAGGATCTACGATGGTTTGAAGTGATTTTGACATGTAGCAATAGGCATTTGGAAAAACAGAAAACAAGCCGGGGAGAGGTTTTGAAAGCATTTGTTTTGGACCCTAGTCAATGGTGGACAATCGAGGAAAAAAATGCAATTTTCGATAAATTACAGCGAAAAAAAGATAACAAGATACATTACAAGAAATTGTCATTATCTCTCTATCCCTAACATATTTTGAGTCTTAAGAGTAATATAGCATAGGAAATAGTTTGTGATAAGTTGGGTTGGGGTGTTTGCTAGGGTTGAGAGTGATCGGTAGATCAGTTTTGAGGGAGGGTCCTAGCCGACACTGAGGGCTCAGTTTGGAGGGATGTTATTAATTTTGAGAAGATGCAGGAACTCGACAACTAAAGGACATGGTGTTATGTAGATTTAGGGTGTAACTTAGTAGTCCATGACGAGTAGGCAGAAGCTAGCAGCGATAGCGAGGGTCGTTGTTCAGAAGTTAGTCAGGATCTGAATTCGGCTGAGAGCAAGTAAATATGAGGAGAGGGGTGAATGAGTGAAGACAGACCGGGAGAAAGCGGCCAATCACCGTAAACATAAATGTGTTGTAGGCATATATGCTGGACAACAAGGTGTGGGTGTAGTGTTGAAGTCGTAAGAATTCTGTGTGGGAAACATATCGTGAACAACATACTTGATCTGGTTCAATCATTGACTCAACATATATTCAATTTCTTATATTCAGTTCCCTTCATATTGATCCCTTCAGTTTATTATATTCAGTTCCCTTCAGATTTATCCCTTCAGTTTATTATATTCAGTTCCTTTCAGATTTATCCCTTCAGTTCTATTATATTTAGTTCCCTTCAAACTTATCCCTTCACCTCTATGTCGTGCGCATACGTATCGCTACACAACTACATCGCTGTCCAAACCACACCACACATATATGCACAATAAAGTAGTCTGCCACAATGGATAAGAAAAGCTAAGAACACACTCTTAACACAAGAAACATGAAATCCATCTCATCATCACTCTTTCAGATAATAGTCGAGCCAGGGGCACCCCAAGCTATGGGGACTCCACCCCACAACAACCTATCCTCCCATCATAAGTACACTCAGTTCTAGACGATGAAGGAGCTCGGTCGCGCAGGCTCAACTCGAGAGAGATGAGCTGCGCGACTGCCGCTCTCGTGAAGATAAGGCGGTTCAGGTGTCAAACTAAACTTGACACCTGACTTAACACTTGACCTAAATCCAAGTGTTAAATATAAATAACTAGATTTATTCTAGTTGTTTTCACATTGTGCTTATTTAACTTGACAGCTGTCGTGCGCATACGTATCGCTACACAACTACATCGATGTCCAAACCACACCACACATATATGCACAATAAAGTAGTCTGCCACAATCGCCCCCCTAGGTGGTGGGTAGGTCCCTCTACCTCCAGATAGCTACAAGATGTAATAGCCACAGCCGTACTAAGTCCTCTATCACTGTCCCTATTGCACTCAAACTCTATAGACCAAGAGGCCGGGTACAAGAGTAGCCCCATCGTTAGTCGCCGTCTTGCAATCTGTGAACTTGAGCCAGGACCTCGTGTGTTCAAGGTCTCCTAGTAGCTGGGCCTTGCGTTTCTTGTTAGCCTTCCATGGTTGTATCCACTCCCACTATCCAATGCAATGTGGACATAACCAATCCCCATCCGGAACCATCTCAAGAGGTGGAGTCAAGCATCCCATATGCCAACCTCTAGAGCATCGATCACACACCAGCATGGTGGCTGCCCCTTTAGCAGACCCACACAACATGCACCTCAAACTTGCAGATACCGCTGCCAGGTTTGGGTCAATCCTGCCATCGACATTCGGAAGGTGACATGGCGCACAATTACGCACATGGTCCTTCCAAGTTATGCCATCCCGACCCTCCAAGACCAAGACGCCTGAGGGCAAGACCTCTCGAACCCTCAAAATAACACGCCTGCAGTCACATCCAAGGTCGTAGGAGCAGTTGCTGCAGATAGACATAGTCACCAGGGTTGAATCTCCGACCCCAGGACGATAGCCCCCACCACGTATGGTAGCATACCTCAACGTATCACGATGTTGTGCAATGGCAAGGTTCTCGAAAGCCATGGGCATGACTTTCTTGAACAACTCTGCACGCTGCTCACATGCACGTGCCCACACGTCCGGATCGTCAAGGTTAAGAACTGTAGCAGCTTCTCTGCGAATGGATGTAGGCAAATCCGGCTCTCGGCCAAAGAGAAGAAAGTATGGTGAGAAGGAGGCAAGTGATGCTTGCTTGCTGAACCTGTAGCCCATGGCTAACCAGGGTAACTGAAGGTCCCAATCTCCTAGGTGTCCCTTCTGCAAGCCATACTTGCGCAAACCCCTCTTTACTGTCTGAACAACTCTCTCTGCCAAGCCATCGGCCTCAGGATGATCCCGAGAAGTGGTGCGGTGGTCTATCAAGGCCTTGTCACACAAAGCCTGAAACTCCCCCAAGAACTCTCTCCCTTGGTCCGTGAGTACCTCAGCTGGAGCACCGAATCGGCTAAGCACACAATCCAAGAATGCATACGCAGCCCCCTCACTAGCCTTATCAGGCAATGGAACCAATTCAATCCACTTGGAGAAGTGCTCCACCATCACCAACACGTACTTGTTGTGGCGCATGGTCAGTGGCAACGGCCCTGCGAAGTCAAGACTCCACCTGTAGCCCAATCCCATGATCGGAAGAGGGTGCAATTGTGGAGTAGGGGCGTTGAATGAAGCACGCACCCTGTCACACACCATGCACCTAGCCACAAATTGTTGCACCTTTGTGTGCATACCACGCCACCAATACTGCCCCTGCAGTAGACTATGAGTGCGTCGCACCCCAAAATGCCCCAACTCCTCATGGGCATGCCGCACTAACCGTGCCCGCTGTGTTGGGTGAGGCACAATCCTCACTCGACCATCCTCCCACACTCGGAGCAAGTGTGTCCCCTCCCACTTGAACCTCTTGGCTTGTTGTAGGATCCGATCCCTCTCCTTGGCAGTCACAGTGGCTGCAGTGTCTCCAGTGCGGAGGTAGTCCAACACAACTGAATCCTCATGTATATCTTTGGCGCCACCTTGCTCATTGCTGGCCTCAGGGTCCTCAGACACTTGATCTATAGTCATCCCTGTTGCAGGTCCAACCTGGCCTTCCGCTGCCAAGATACACAGAAATGCAGATGCATGCCATCCGGGCACCATCTCCTCGTCCGTCTCACCATGCCACCGAGCTCCAGTGTCATCCTGCTGGCTCGTGTATGGATTGCGACTCAACCCATCTGCATTGCAATTGACCAAACCCGGTCGATGCACCACCTGAAAGTCATACTCTTGAAGGATGAGTGCCCACCGTGCAAGCTTCCCCGTAAGCTTGTCTGACTCCATCAACCACTTAGTGGTTGGTGATCCGTGACAAGGGTGAAGAGATTGTCGTATAGATAGCACCTGAAGTGTGCCACGGCCCACACTGCAGCTAAGCATTCTCCCTCATATGAGCTATACTTAGACTCTGCAGCATTGTTCGAGCGGCTAGCATAAGCCACTACGAACTCTCTTCCCTCATCATCCACCTGTGTGAGCACCGCTCCAAGCCCCAGCATGCTCCAATCTGTATGCAGCTGAAAAGGACGCCCCCTGATAGGTCGTCTCAAGATGGGCGCCGAGGTCAACCTCGCCTTGAGCTCTTGAAAAGCTTGTTCTTGCTCATCTTCCCACTGCCACTCTTGGTCCACCTTGGTCAGCTTGGTTAGAGCCTTTGCAATGGCACTAAATCCCTTAACAAACCGTCTGTAATAGTTTGCTAACCCCATGAAAGCTCGAACTCGGCTCACATCCGTGGGGCGTGGAACCTGTGCAATGGACTCTACCTTAGTCTGCTGTACCCCAATCCTCCAGGATATATCATGTGACCCAGATACTCAATCTGGTTGTGGAAAAATTTGCACTTGCCCGGATGTAACTTCAATCCGTGCGTCCTCAAGCGCTCAAATACCCCCTGAAGGTATCTCTCATGCTCATCCACCGTAGCACTAAAGATGATGATGTCATCTATGTAGCACCGAGCAAACTCCACCCCTGCTAGAATCCTGTCCATGACTCTTTGAAACTTAGCGGGAGCGTTTTTAAGCCCAAATGGTAAGAACCGCCATTGGTATAGGCAATCCTTGCCGTGCTCATTGATCCCCCAGAATGCCGTCTTTTGCTTATCCGCCTCCTTGATCGGCAACTGGTGATATCCGGATCGTAAATCCAACGTGCTAAAGACCTTGGAATGCCCAATGGCATCAAAGATCTCCTCTGGTGTTGGCATGGCATACCTATCGGACTTGGTCTGACGATTTACAGGCCGGTAATCACCGCACATACGTCTCTCCGTCCAATTGCCATAGACATCCTTTTTGGCTGGCATCATTGTGGCTGAAGCATACTCTCCACCAGAGAGCTCCACCAAACCTGCCTCCCAGAGATCTTGAGTCCTCATCTGAATCAAAGACCTCTCTATGTCACTGTATCTATAGGGTCTCCGAAAGATTGGCGTGTCACTCAATACGGATCTCTTGACCCTTCAGTGCTCCCAAGTCCTTCAAACTGAAGGCAAAGCAATTCCTGTAAGCCTTCAGGAACCGCCGTATACGTCGTCTCTCTCCTCCGGTGACAATGGGTCCAATGTCAGGCTCCCAATTGTCCTCCGTAACTGCAACCTTAAGTCCAGTGGGCTTAGAGGTAGAGGACGCGTCCCGTAGTTGCTATGCTGCAACCTCTTGAGCAGTACTCCTTTCCTGCTCAGTCAATGACAAGGCCTCATCCTGCCCCATCATCTCATCATTGAGAACCTCCTCATCCCGAGAAGAATCCCCAACCTCATCCATCACAGCTGCCTTGGCTGCCAACTCCCTCTGAACCTCGAGCACCTCCCACGTGTGCCATGGATGTCTACACCCCGTGGTCCTCACCGGCTCGCCCCCACTCGCTGCCTGTACCGTCTCGGTAGGTAGAGAGACCGTCAAGGGAAGTGCACTCCGCACTCTACGTTGCTCAGCCATAGCCAAGCTGATAATCCAAGTCAAGCAATTGAGATCCATTGCTTGCCCCAACACCTGATGACGTGATGCCTCAGAAAGAGAAGGCACCGCCGTGGTCCCAGTGGAAAACCCCATAGCCCGCTCTCGCTCGTCGGCATTAGGCTCCACTAACTGTTGCAACTAAGCATCCCACAGGAGGCCAGGTCCACCATCCCGAAAAGCATGGGATCCTGGGAAGCTGAGCAGTGTAGGTAATGCTGCTCGTGGTTGACCCACCCTGTTGACCACTGCCAAAGGCGAACGGTCATCGTGTCTCACACGTTGAGACTGCCTCCCTGGTCAAAATGCTGCTGCAAATGCTGCTGCACCCATCAAATGCACGCGCTTGAGCAGTGCGGGTGGCATCAAGTTAGTCCACCAAAGCCGTGGACGATGAGCCCGTGATCCCACTGCAGCTGCATCCAGCAGCACACTGCTGACCCAAGCCACGACCGGACTTGATGCACACTGGCCATCACCCTGGCCCGAGAATCGCCCATCAGTGGCACATTCTCCAAGATGTATGCTGGCAACACAGCTTGATGAAGCTGCAAGTGGCGCAAAATCCGCACCATCTCCCAAAACAGACCCGTCCTCAGTCTCGCAATCCATTGCCATGCCCGGCTGATGAATGCCCTTGGCAGGGCCAACCTGCCACTACCAGATCAATGGAGCCAACCTGCTCCAAATCCGACGCCCCCAACAACGAAATGTCTGCTGGCAAGGCTTGTTGGTATCCACGAACTGCAGACACTGGCAACAAAGCAGGGTACTGCTGTACCAACTTAGCAACATGGCGCAGTGAGACGCGTCGTGCAGTCTCATCCCTCTCCACATACAGGTAACGCCTTACCTGCACACCTGCCTGTAGCACAGCAGCCAATCCGGTGCTGATCCCGCCAAACAAGTCCAGAAGGCAAATGCCTTCATCCGGATACTGCCACACAATAGGTGTGGTATCCAATGGTGACAACTGAGGTGGTCCTGGTGCAATACCCGCACTCTCCTCCTCTCCTAACGGTACAAAAGCCTCTACCCAGGCTTGTTGCACCCGTCGATCAGCACCTGCTGCAAATCCTTGCTCGTACCCCACAATGGAGTGTGAGCAACCATGGCAGACAACTCCGCCATACCATGCATGTCATCCTGCTCTGCTGGAGGTGGCACATCCTCTGCATGGGCATTGCCTTCCAGCAACTCTCCATGCCAACTAACTGCAGCTGTAAAGGCGGCTAGTGTTGGCATCTTGCCCCGTTGGGCAGCCGCAATACCCCCAATGAATGTCACAGGGAGCTGTGCACGATGACCATCCCCTGACTGCCATCCAGGCCTGTAGAATGCTGACTCATCCCAAAAGTCCAGGGTGAAGCCCATGGGGTATAACACTGCCCCACCAACGAGGACATCGTAAGAGACCGCGTTTGTCACAATG
The DNA here is from genome assembly GCA_030704615.1 of Takakia lepidozioides. NCBI lineage: Eukaryota > Viridiplantae > Streptophyta > Takakiopsida > Takakiales > Takakiaceae > Takakia > Takakia lepidozioides. Next base: position 58,503,014 of record CM060733.1, read on the forward strand.
GCCTTGGCTCACATTACTGAGCCATCGATAGGATGATCCGGCTGCAGTCTAATAGCCAACTGATGCGTGTCATGCCCCGAGCCTGCTCTGATCCTCCCAGAGATGTCTGTATCTGGAAAGGACAAGGCTCCATATCCGCCTCCATGAGGCCCAAACCTGCAATAGCAGCTCTGCCCAACATCAGTGGCTGAGCTCCCGAGTCCAACAAGACCCGCAGTGGCCGGTACTTCTTGCCTGCTGGTCCACTCAAAGAGAAAATGCCATCCTGGTTGTCTAACAAGACAACTTCAGGTGTCACCATGGCGCGCTCAAAGGCTGGCCTAGCTGGCAGCTCCGTCAACCTGGCAGCTGCAACTTGCCATGGCACAGCCGTGGCAGTCTTGACCCTCAAATCCGAGGATCCCTCTGCCACTACACCTTCCAGTAACTCCGCAGAAGATGAAGTGACCTCCCCACTCTCATAGAGTGTTGCTGCTAGTCTGAACACTGCAGCTGGTCTTACCCCCGGCGTCGCAATCATGGTTGCCGAGAACAGTGGGGCTTGAACACAGAGGTGGCTGCCCCCAACAACACAGCGGCTGCACTAGCCTTGGCAGCAGGTGTCAGTGCTACACGTGTAGCTCTCCCCAATGGCATAGAAACCTCCGCCTCGGTAACAGTCGGGCGAGAACTAGGTGCCATGGATGGCGTTGACACTGTCTCCGCCAAGGTGAATGACTGAGGCAGCCTCGCCTGACGGCTTGCCTCCCCACGTTGTGGATCCAACTCCACCTCTGCACCTCGTGGCTCAGGAACTCGTGCTGCTCCTCGAGTCACGGCTGCAGCAGACTCCACCTGCTCTAGTGGTAGTGCTGCTCCGCACATGAATCCCATGCCTCCCATATCTCCTCCCTCAGGAGCAGGAGGCGGACCATCCCGCCTGGGAGCCGGTACCGTCTGAGCTGTAGCCATGGCAGCGAGCCTCTGCTCTAGCTGCTGAAGCCGATTGGCCATGCCTTGGTCAACACCATGACCTCCGCGTCATTGGCCATGTTGAGCTTGCCCTTGGCCTGCACCTCATGCCCGACCACCTCGTCCTCTCTGGGCTGGTCCACCTCACCCCCGGCCACCATTGTTCCCTTGGAACTGGCCTGGGCGCAACTCAGGATGCAAGTCATAACACTGGGCATCTCCATGCCCATACTTGCCACAATGCCCACACTGCAACTATGCAGGCTGTGTTTGTGCCGGCCTTTTGCCACTCTCTGGGCAATCTCTCTTGACATGGGGTCCTCCACATGTCCAACATATCACCCCTAGTTGCTGTTGGCCTGCAAAAGATGCCATGGGCCTCTGCACCTGAGGTCCCCTGTAAGCTCCGTTGAACTTGGGTTGGGAAACCTTGCCTCCCTGACCAGGCTGTTGGGCAGTCCCTTGTGCCTGTGGGCTGGCAGCTGCGCCTCGTGCAGGCATGTCCTTGCCAAACCCAATGGTAACAACTCGCTCCTCCACCATGTTGAGCTCAATCCGCTCAGCCAGCAGAAACACATCTGCTAATGTGGGTTGGGCTGCTTGTAACAGGGTTGCATCCCGCACCCTTCTCCTGAGTTCCTTGTCCAAAATTCCATACCAGAACTGGATTGCCTGAGCTTCAGTAACTCCTTGGGTCACACTTATCGAGCGCCTCATACGAGTGTAGGCCTCTCGCAAGCTCTCACTGGGTTTGCGCTGGAAGTCTTGCAAACTTCGCAGCTTCTCTGTCCGTACACCTTGGTAGTTCCTCCGCAACTCCTGGAAGAACTCCACCACCGGGTTGAATCTAGGCACATGTGTTGTAGTTGTGGCAGGAGGAGTAGTAGCACCTTTTGAATTGGTACCACCTACAGAAGTACCGGCACTACTTGTTCCACTACTAGTGCTGGCAGTGGGAGATATTGGTACCGATGCAGCTACTGGTCGCGTCGTGCCTCGAGTAATGGAGACGTAGTCAGGTGACCAATACATCCTCCACTCCTCAATCTTTGCTTTATGTCCTCGCCTGAACTCGTGGTAATCGTCCATAGGTGGGCCTTCCAAATGCTGGAACAGTCCCTTCCACGCCATGAATGGGGTGAATAGCTGTGGATTGCGCATCTGCTGCAAATCACACCAGCTGTTGAACTCCTGGATAAAGTCATCCAACTCGATTGTGCCCACAGCTCCAGAGTACCTACGAGGCCCCTTGGTAGCTCCATACATCTCCTCCATGTCGTCCCACAACAATGGCGAATGAAACTGCACACCTGTTGATGAAGCCTCCGAGTCTGTGTCTGACTCTGCACTAGTTGAGGGTGGAGGTGAAGGTGGTCCGAAATGAACACCTCGTCTGGTAAACCCACTCTCACTGCTACTGCCTGTAGCCGTACTCCCCTCAAAACCCTTGGGTAACTCCGTGATGACACTCACAATGTGCACCTCCTCCACGTGACACTATAAGGCTCTAGTATTAACTCTAATAGTGACACGGGTGGGCACCTGTTGCAGTTTAAGGGTCATATCCCAATGGCTCAGGGCACCTGCACCTGCATCCACCGCAAGAACTCCTATGGTTGGCTGGTCATCAACCCAGTCTCACCACAGAAGAAACACTGGTGGTCTTGCTGGTCATCACTCCAGCCTCACCACCGACAGCATACTCTAGGATTGACTGGTGATCAAATCCGGCCTAATCCCTATGAAAGCAAGCGCCCACACAAAACCAACATGGCGCACAGTCAAGCATGCAGGTGATGGGGGGGATCCAAACACAAGAAATCAAAACATCAACACCCCCACACCAAAATCCAGCTGCAATGCTGATCCTGCAGAATAGCCCAGCCCAAAACCCCGGACTGACTGGCCTCCACCAAGAGAGGCTTTGGCAACTACGAGTACAAGGTAATGAAAATAGTACAGAGATGGAGGGGAAGAATAGAAGCCCGCCCAAGCAAGATCTAATCCTGATCTATGCTATCAACTGCCAGACTTCTCTCAAAGTGCCTCGCTCTGCATGATGGTAAGGTGTAGGAGGTATATCTATGTCTAGAAACCTGCCACTAACTTTGTCCCAGGCTACAGTAGCTCACTCTAACCAACCCTCCTCCTCTTTCTGCCAGGTAGAAACAAAGCAATACTCCCCTATCTCCCGCTCACTGAACACTAAAGAAAACAAAGGGAGGGTCTGATAGTCTCTCAACTCGAAAGCTTTGAGACGGTTGCGGGCGTCCTCATTGCGGATAACTGCATCTCCTTCAAGCAAAACAAACTTGTCATTGCTAATGAACCCCCGCTCGTGATTGCCTTGTGCAGAGCGTGTCCGGCTGCAACCATGTCTGATTGCACAAACTTGTGTAGCTCCTGCTCCTCTGCTCCAGTACACCATGGCCTTGTGGCTGAACACCTTGGTACCCGGGGCTGTCTTTGGCTGTGTTCCAAGCCTAGCTTTCACCCACTTTGGTATTTCATCTACAGCTGCAGAACTGCTGGCTCCAACAAAGTTCTGACTGTCCAAAGCGATATTGAGGCCCTCAACGCCAACTACAACAGTCTGTTGTCTACTGCTAATGTCTGACTCCCAGTATGCAATCAACTCGTCCAACTGTTCTCCACTCAAATCAGTCTGAGTTCCTTGGGAAACATAAATCATGCAGGCTTGGCATAAAGCTCACTGAGTTCATTTCCAGCCAGTGATGCTTCTCCCATATGAGACCACCCTTGTATTGAACCAATTTCGGGCATCCTGGGTGACACCAACCGCTCCATGTTGAGTGCTCCCTTCCTCCCAGGCCTAAAGAGGGTGTCAAACTTATGGTTGCCTTCATTGTCCTGTTGCAACTCCATACAGACATCTCAACTTCCGTTTCTGCAACTTTTTCATGCAGCCTGACGAGGTTCTTCTTAGCAGCCAGAGGTGACTTCTTATGTTGACACGACATCTATGTAGCACCAGTGGCCAGCCTGTTTAATATCGCTAGCAAGACGTCCAAATCTCTCCTTTTCATAGATCTGTAGGGTTTCACGTTCATCATCTCCATTGCTGCAATGTTGTAATTTGGCCTTGCTATGACGTCTTGTCCCAGCTGCAGAACATAATGGTATTGGATTCTCTTCATAGGGCATTCTCAGCTCCTTGGTCTCTTGCTCCACGTTGATTCCTCTGCTTCATTCAGTCTGGCTACGCCATTTTCCTCCCTGCAACAAAATCTTCTACATCGTCCCCATCTCCTCACCGCGGACGGATGTGGCAGCCAAGAACTCTCCTGTCGCCACTGCTTAGGGCTGCTCCACGGACCTCAAAACAGATTGATCAAGATTCCCCACACAAGTACAACCTGACGCAGGCCCTTCTGAAGACGTCGCAGCAATACGTCGCAGCAAACTACAAACCGATTCGCTCACAGCCTCAAAACACGACAACGGCTGTTTGCTCCAAGATTGAGTCCCTAGCATAGCTTGAATGAGACGCATACTTGTGGTTGAGAGCCTTTGATAGACGAAAAGACCCGACTTCCCAAACAGTGCCAGAGCCCACAGAGAAAATAGAAGAATGTGGGGATCTGCATATCTCTTGGACTCATAGATTACCAAGTTATATTATAATAGTGCTAAGAAAAACATCATATCTAGCTTAGCACTAGAAAACTAGATAGAGTCATCTCTCTCGAGTGATAAGAAAAGCTAAGAACACACTCTTAACACAAGAAACATGAAATCCATCTCATCATCACTCTTTCAGATAATAGTCGAGCCAGGGGCACCCCAAGCTATGGGGACTCCACCCCACAACAACCTATCATCCCATCATAAGTACACTCAGTTCTAGACGATGAAGGAGCTCGGTCGCGCAGGCTCAACTCGAGAGAGATGAGTTGCGCGACTGCCGCTCTCGTGAAGATAAGGCGGTTCAGGTGTCAAACTAAACTTGACACCTGACTTAACACTTGACCTAAATCCAAGTGTTAAATATAATGACTAGCTTTATTCTAGTTGTTTTCACACTGTGCTTATTTAACTTGACATCTATTACATTCACTTCCTCTCGGTTTCTTCACGATGCGTGCATTATATTCAGTTCTCTTCAAATTTATCCTTCCAACTCCATCACATTCAATTTTATCTTTCAAATTTGTTCATTGTATATAGATAAATATTAGAATTTTCTATCAAGGTGAAGAACACAATCTCTTTTCTAAATTTCACATTTGTTTCTTATATATATATATATATATATATATATGTTTGAAAGCATTTATTTCATAATCATATCCACATAGATAGATTATTTTTTGTTTCCTTTGAATTTTTTGTTGTGTTAACATGTTAACTTGTGCTTCAATATTGTGTGTGCTATGGTTATCTTATATAATCTTTGCAAAATACTAAATAACAATAACAACAAAAATCTCCTTTCCATAACAATTCCTGAATATTTATCACATGAAACTTTAATTCGATTCACCAAATTATGTAGTCATTATTATCTAGTTAGATTCAAATATTTATTATATTTGAATAAATACTCCACACAAAAACCAAGAATGCAGACTCATAAATCAGTTGTTAGTGGCATATTTTATGGTATATCATTGTTCATTAAGAACAATTCATATAATTTCTTTAGTCTAAAAAAGTGATGAGGCCTTTCTAAGGCAAGATGTCTTTTACTAGCAGTCCCAATATTGAATATTTGAGTATTTACTTGTTTTATTAAATCAGGACCGCTAGTGCTAGCCTTCCAAGTTTGTAACTAGGGTGGAGCCATTACGCGACTAGCTGCTTGTTTTGTAACGATCCCAAACTGTGAGCCCCATCCTTCGTGTTTGGTACGGTTGGAAAGGCCTAGATGAGGAGGGGTGCACCCACTTGGTCTCATAATTTTTGGACCTATGGCGTGAGAGATGTCAAATTTCAAGTACTTTTGGTCGCCGTAAATTCGCAAAAAATAGCAAAGTGGGCTTTCATGGGACAATGATTGGATATGTTTACCGTCAAATAAAGTTGGGAAAAAATAAATTGTTTGAAAAAAAGAAAAAGGACTGTATGGGTGCTCAACGACACAATCCACACTATGAACGTTCTCGTAATATGTAGTCCATGATCTACCCGGGAATTCCATAGAAACCCATCAATATATGAAGCGAGGTACAAAAATCAAGTGTTTTTTTCAATTCTTCCCACATGGGCCAACGCCACAGGCTACCCCAATCACACCGAAAAAATAACCATGTGAGAAGGCCATGAGGCGTGTAACTTAGATCAAATTTTTTTTGATAGGGTGGCACCCAGCACCAGCCTCCTAGTGGCAAGCTAGGAAGAGATAGCAAGAGTGAGGGCAGGGAAGTGTGAACAGAATGGAAGGTTTGAGTTGACTGCGTGTTGACGCGGTGGTGGACTGGTAGGAGAGATGGGTGGGAGAGACGACGCTTTTCTGACCAACCCCCACCCGCTTCGGACCCACAATAGCATTTATGAAGAGATGGACCTCAAGGTCGCAGCGTTTATTACCTAACGGCCCACCTAGTTTCTAAAGGCTACAGAAAGAAGGCCCGGAAAGAATGTTCACTTGACATCTCGATTCTCTCCTAGCTATGTACTTGTACAAACAAACTTAAACAATCTTTATGTACTTGGTACATATGTAGTGTGATCTGAACATACCTGTCTGGCGAGGGCCTGATCTCCGCCAGAACAGCCCGACTCGAGCGGGGACAGAGGTTCTCTTACCTCTCTTTACCAGGCCGGGAAGGATTGTTCAGGTCGATGCTAAGTTAATACCAGTGTTGTGCGGTTCTTGCCATATTGAAGGAACCGCCGGTTCCGGTTCCTTGATAGATTTAAAGAGGCGGTTCTGGTTCCGGATCTGGTTGTTTTTTATGAAGCGGTTCCGGTTCCAAAATTCATGAGCAGATGCCGGTTCCGGTTCCAGTTTCCGGTTCCGGTTCTGTATTTTTTGAATTTATGTATATATATATTTATCGTTTTTTTATAAATCTGAAAATGATTTGTGAATCCCCATTAGTTATATCAAATATTTTGACCATGTTGAAAAGAAACAACACAACATTCATAAACAAAGAAAGCATAGAATGCATAGAAAGCAATTGTTCACAATTGTAGTTCTACAAGACAATGGAGTCATTGTTAGAACCAAGTCTATAACGGCTTTCTACTACAATTGTGCACCGAGTCTATCCTTTGGTGAGACGAGAGACACATTAAATTACATATTTAGAAGCGAGTACCTGGACCATGTCAACTCCATCCATTCAATCATGTGGGCCGCTCGGATCCTCTTCCAGTTGATGCCATTCTTTCACAATCCAACACCCTGGGGACCTACCTACATCTTCTTCCCCACTCTCATTCTTCTTCCCTTCTACAAATGCTCCATGCCTTCCTCCATAACACCTAGTCCAACATTCAACCCCTCTGACCCATGCACAGAAGCAGCCAACCCTCTTGTAACATATCCCTACACAAACTACACTAATGACACCGCGAGAAGTGTCACAACTGGAAATGGACAAACATCTCACAAACTGCGAGACCACAAAAGCATGAAAACCAAACCCTCCCCCGCGCTGCTCCCTCCCAGCGCTGAAGTCGCGCTACTGCAGCAGATCGCGCGTGAGAGACGACAGATCGCGGGAGAAAAAAAAAAAAAACCTAGTGCGGGAACCGGATCCGGAACCGCCACTGACCCCCCCCCCCCTTCTTTCCAGTTCCAAGCCTGTTCCTGGAAAAGCCCAAACCCGCTGGTTCCGGTTCTGGAACCGGCTCGTCCCTGCTCCCCCGGTTCCCAGGAACCGGAACAGGATCCGCCGGTTGAAACCCGCCTAAGCGGGTACCCGCACAACACTGGTTAATACCGTCTAGGAAGTCCGCACAGCGTCTCCTCTTCGGAGACAGGTTGTGCAGGAGTTCGATAGCATACAATTTCGATTAAACTTTGTCAAATATACTTACTTATTACTTTCCCGAAGCCCGAAAAGGAATCATCATAACAGGATTGCCACTGTAATGAGGCCAGAACGGCACGGCTTACTAGTCTGACGGGAAGATTCTGAACCAGTTGTTAATCTATTGTGGCAGCTCCGGAGGATGGCATGGCAGAAGCCTTATATGATGGGCTGGCAGGAGCGAACTTAACTAGTTTACATGAACAGTGGTAAAATCTAACAGTGAGAAATCCATGAGGTGGAGATAGGAGGGGTGGGTCTATCTTACAAAACGAACGGTACTGCAAACTCTAGCCTATCCTTATGCATGAGCCCTGACACTGATCAGATGTCATGTTCGAGCAATAAAAGGCAGCTGACATCATCATCATCCTAGTTCTAATCACAGCTTGTGATGATATGGCCCGGCTACCCAACGCTGTTGACGAGCACAGCTCTAACCCAGCATCCCCAGTCCGCCTGGTGATCATTGAAGCATGCACAAGGAAGCTGACGGCGGGTTAACGAATTAAATGAGCTGGGCTCCCACGGGCCCCACGCAGTGCAGATTCAGCACCATGGGCTCCACACGCCACAATCCAAAACCTATCTAAGTATCCTGTGATCAAAAGCTCTTGCCGTCTAGCCCTGACGTCCCGATACAAACAAACAACCATCAGGGCCATCTCCTCTTCCAGATCCCCCACTGCTTGCTGTACAATCATGGGGGATTGCCCAACTGGGTCCCTACTGTTTGATATTTTTTCAACCCGAACCAAGTCATCACTTACTGGAAATTATCATACTGCAGTCAAACCTGGATGCCTTCTGAGCAAAACCAACAACAATTCCAGAACAAATAAAGAGCTTTAGGGTTTAAGGAAAAAAAGGGCTTCCTCCCCTTTTTCTTTAAAACAGAAAACAAAAAACACTTATGTGTATACCGTTGGTCTGACACTATCACTATAACTGTAGTAAAGAGAGATATAAAATGATTAATAAATATGAGCATTAACCTTACGCCAGACATGATAAGTTTTGCTAGTAAAAATAATCATCTATAGTGTGCCATATAGCAATGTAATAAGTTGAATTGCTGGGGAATAATTGGATGAATAGAATAGTGGATATGTGGATGAATAATATATGGACGGATGAAATAACAATATCTGAGGTCATCGGTAGTTAAAATTCTATAGCACATAATAACAGATAACACTTCCTTTGGTGTTGACTCTCTCTATTGTCATCTACTTTTCTGCTCCAACCTTCTTTTTTTCTGTCTAGCTGCTGGGTGGTCTCGGTTCTCTATTTCCCCGGAGGTTTCCCGTAACGGCCTTGTCTGCTTATTTTCTCCCCATCTGTCTCACATTTCTCCGTCATGCATTTGGGCCTGAGTCCCCTTTCCGGAAAGAGAAACACCAACAAGTCTTGGTATGTAGTCACAATTGTTCACACAAGCTAGGGTTAGGCGCGTAAAACCAGAACTCATAACAACCCATGCAAAGCATGGTTTTTTTCATCCTCCTTTATTAATGCAATTTCAGGGCCTTCGAGTACCGTCGTCCCCAGCTCTTTTGAAGAAAAAGAAAAAATAGAAGTATAATTTGACAGTCTTGACAGCGGAAACCAGAACAGAACGTACTATGGAATGGGCGCCCTCTCATTGGCTTGCAAGTCCTAATCAAACACATTATGTTTGATAATGTGCTAGTGGCATTAGGCGTAGAATTCTGCTTTTTAATCCTCCTCCAAATACGCCATACTTAGGCAGGCAAAATCCTTTACGAACTGATAACGAAACCCCATCTACCAAGCTAGAAAAAATAAAAAATAAAATGTGGACACATTGTGGAAGCAAGCGTAAATTATGGTGTCACCCTGAAGGGCTACTGACTGCCAAGAGAGAAAAGCTATTGAGATGTAAAGAAAGTGATCAGAGAGGGACATAACTTTGCACAAAGTTTTTCGTTACTACGAATTTCAGGCATAATTTTCATGATATTTTTTCTTAAATTTCAACACGGGGTGGCACACCTCTAATTACAAACAGCATCAGGCATAATTATTTTTTGGAGGATCCCGACCTACACCCATCGCTTTTTTTTTTTTTTTTTCTCCATCGCTTGTTTGCCATTCGTTAAAAGCAGGTGTGGCAGATTCTGCCACTTTTTCGGCCTAATTCTCAGGTCGAATCGGCCACCCAGGGCAGAATCGGCAGGGATGGCCGATTATGCACAGAGGACGGCAGACCTACCACCGAGGCCCATGTCGTCAGCCATCAACCCACCTGCCTTCCCCTGAGGCTCGCCCCCTTTATATCCTCTCCAGGGCTCTGAATCTGGGCAATATGGGATAATCGAACCGCAATCATATTGCGCCACGTAGCGGCGAGAATCCGCCACACCTGCTTTTAACTCCAATGACCGGGCCGTGTTTGGCCGACTCTGCCCTGTGCGCGGCCATAGGGCTCGCCCAAAGGCCGCTGACAGGGCAGAATCGGCCAAACACGGCCCGTTCTCTAGTACAATTCTTTTTCTTTTTTCGAGAAAAAAACTTAATAAAAAGAGAGATTGATTTACAGTGGGTGAAGAGCGGACTTGTGGGTCCAGTGCGTACGCTGTTTTTCCCGCGGGGTGGGTGGACGTTGACAATCTACACGCAACTAACCCTAAACGGACGGTGGATGGAATGTCCGCGACTTCGGATGCTAACCTGTACTATTCTGTTGACTGAGCGACGACGGACGGAAATTCCGGCGCGGCGTCGGCGCGACGGTGTCGGGGATGTGGATGAATTAAAGCATCCCGGATGGAATGTGAACGGAGCGCCGACAGCAGTCAACGGACAAAGGTCAGCCGGCGTTTAAAGGCGGTCACCCACCCGACCGACATTGTCTGACGCCCGGCATGTTTGTGCCGGAGGGCTCTGGCCGGCGACTGCCGTGTGCGCTGTTGCTATTATTTTAGTTACGGAAGCTCACACTGCTTTCAACACCTTTTTGCTTTCTCTCCCACCTCCTCTGTCGTCTCTCGCGTCTCTCGCCCTGTACTCTCCTGCGCACATGGGGCTTGAAGTTTGAAGCTTCCCATAAACTTACCACAGATTAGTGTACACAGGATTATTTCTGTGTTTTGATACAAGTGTGTTCTGTCAGATTTGTCAGACCTACTCACTCTTTCTCTCTCTCTATCTCTCGCCTCTCTCTTCTGCATCTTCCTAGAGGTGACATCCAGTGTCGTGCTTGAGATTTTTATTCTTAGCTCATTGAACTCCAATGTCAGCTCTAGTAGGCTCAAACTGTGATGCTTCACTGACTTATTGGAATTGAGTCCGCGTTGCTCCTCGAAAGGCCTGAACAGGCTCTGAACGAGCTGCATATTGACTGGAATAGAGAGCGATTATCTGGGCTCTCTCTCTCTCTCTCTCTCTCTGACTCCTTTGCTCTTACTTCAGACTTGACAGTTGAAGTGTCTGCAGTTTTTGTCTTCCAGGTTTGAGTTTTACGGTTTTCGACCATACCAGGGAACTAGCGAGAATGAAGTTAGAGTATTAGCGCCGGGCCGAGCAATGGGAACTTCGGAAAGGCTGCGGGCGTATGGAGCATTTCCGAACTTCACAACAATAATTGCAGCTGCCTGGCTGCTCTACAATCTTATTGTTTAGTGATATTCAGGCCTGCTCAGAAACGGGACTTCGAGAAAGTGCAGTTTGGGTCGCTCATCGCATGCCCACTTCAGAGCCTGTCTCTTCGTGTACTCGTCTTAGGTAGCTGTTTCAGGGGCATTGGATAAGGATCTTTGTCTCGAGTTACTGTGTCAGAGTAGCCACGGTAATTTAACGTCAACGCAGCAGAAAGAGCAGCTCAAGTAAGGCCTCACCGCGGTAGCCATGGCCTCGTCAGGAAGCCTAGGGGGTTTTGACGGACACAGCTCATGGAGATCACTCGATAGAAGTGGTAGCATGCGAGGTTGGAGTCTAGGGCCTGAAGACGTTTTCAACAAGGGGTCTATTACTTCACGGCGCGGTTCAGTAGCAGACGACGACGAAGAAGCTCTGAAATGGGCAGCTTTGGAGAGGCTTCCTACATTTGATCGGTTACATACTACAGTTTACCACGGGGCGACAGGCAACTTGGATCACATCGATATAACAAAAATTGGTCCAGAAGAGCGCCAGCATCTGATTGACAAGGTCCTCAAATTTACCGAAGAAGACAATGAGAAATTTTTGTTAAAGCTGCGGCAGCGCATTGACAAGTAAGTCCGGCGACCTCCTGTATTTCTCAGAAAGCGGAAGATTTTCACTCCTTATCCGAGTTCTCTCTAGACCAGTGTCTGTCGCTTCGATGTTCAAAGTTTCTGTCCGAGGTTGCTATCGTTACAGGATCTGTACATCTAAGCTAGCCCAACATTTCCGCCTTGGCCGAATCTTGAGGAAATTATTGTGTCAACTGGACTTACATTTGCGTGGTTCTTTTTCTTGTGTACAGGGTGGGAATAGACCTGCCCACTATTGAAGTCCGTTACGAGAATTTCACAGTAGATGCGAACTGTTATGTCGGAAGCAGAGCATTGCCCACTCTTTGGAATGCCTCTCGGAACTTCGTTGAGGTATTAATTCTCCTCACCTTGGATCTCTACCTATCCACTTTTGTCAGTCGCTATCCAATGCGTGACTCAAAGCAAGAAAGCTTCTTAAGTCTGGTTCAAGTGCCAGCCAGGTCTCCAGCAGGACGGAGTATACTAAGCTCTAACATTGCATGATTGAATTTCAATGACTGTCGGCCGTTCATGTGTTTTGCAGGGGTTATTGGGGGTCGTGGGGTTATCGCCAACAAAGAAAACAGTGCTCAATATACTGCATGGGGTCAGTGGGGTAATCAAGCCTAATAGGTGAGAACTTCTGCCCTTTAAATAAGTACTACACACAAGATATGCACCGGATAGTCCTGAGGTGTGATTGAAATCCATCAGGGTTCCGGCCTGGATGCAAAACGAATGAGCATGGGAGAGTACAGTAGAACCAGGTCACCAAAGCCACGTTATGAACTCTGTGATGTGTACTTAGTTTGAAACTAGTTGAAAGTAGAATTTTGCTAGAGTAAATTCGAGGTTTCAAAATCAATGAGGATGATTAATCCACAAGCAACCTGTGCAGACGAGCTCAGGGGTAACCTTGCTTGTGTAGCCGCAAGTTAGTAGTCTCTACCCATGTGACCTTGAGAGCAAATTTACAGATGGCATGCACATCTAGGGGATCCGATGTGCAGATGGATAGTGACATCCGGCCAGTGAATTACATGGTGATTAGTCCTCTTATGCTTAAGTCGAAGTTGGTATGCATGACCAGAACTACAGATGATAAAAGGCAAGATTACCACAGGTCTACTTTATTGAGGGATATAAACTGTGCTTTTCAGAATGACTTTGCTGTTGGGCCCACCTGGCTCTGGGAAAACAACGCTGTTGCTGGCGCTGGCTGGGAAGCTCGACAAAGATTTGAAAGTGAGAGATCGGAAGCATCTCATTTCCATGTACTTTTCAGCATGTTCAGGATTCTTGGGACCATGGGCTCAAAACACTACATTAACACGTACATTTCAGCTTTTTGAGCATAGAGTAGCCCTGTGTGTAGTAAGTTTCAAAACGATAGTTGACTAGCATGATAGAGGTTCTGCACTAGCAGATGGCAAAGGGTGAATGAACTTGGGTTAAATGGGTTGCCAGCATTCAAACGATTGAACAGGTGTTTTGAGTGTCTAGGTCAGACAGCAGTTGAAGAACTTGATACTAAAGCCGAGGAAGCTTGGCTATTGTGTGCACAGGTGAAGGGACGGATAACATACAATGGGCACACCTTGGACGAGTTTGTGCCACAAAAGACTGCGGTGTACATCAGCCAGCATGACTTGCATGTCGCCGAAATGACAGTCCGTGAGACACTCGACTTCTCTGCCCGCTGCCAAGGGACTGGCACACGCTACGGTACTGAGCTTATAAGATTCTTCTGCTCGATTTTGTTTCTTTTTTGTGTTCTTTTGATGGTGTTGTGAGAAGAGCTCGACCTCATCTGTCATGGTGTGACTTGCACACTTTGAGCTTCCTGTGTAAGTTGTAAAGTTCCTTTTGTACTGACAATGTCATGTGTTCTGATTTCAAATGTAGAACTGCTTTCGGAACTTTCCAAGAGAGAGAAACAGGCAGGCATTTACCCCGAGGCTGACGTTGATTTCTTCATGAAGGTGAGCACCTTTCTGAATTTCTTAACCTTCCAATGAATTGTTGTTTGCAATGCTGTGAAATCTCTCTCATTGCCTACGATTTTTCCAAGGAGGAGTCCCACACCCGTTTGAAATCTTTCGTTGTATACTGCTCTGAGCATTCTTCCTATATTCCCCCTAAAAGGCTTGCAATTTGACTGTGTCAATACAGGCAACGGCGATATCAGGAGTGGAGAGCAGCCTTGCCACCGACTACACCTTACGGGTCAGAGAACGCCAGATCTAGTGAACTCATTTTCTCTGAAATACTCGTAGTTATTCTTCAAGGTCCAGTGAAGTTGACTCAGCTTGTTATCTGTTCATTGTTGCGCAGATTTTGGGTCTTGATGTGTGTGCCGACACAATAGTAGGTGACGACATGCGCAGAGGTATTTCCGGAGGGCAAAAGAAACGAGTGACCACAGGTATGGGTTGTATATTACCGACACGAATGTGAACATGCTCTCCACTATTTCCAGACTCTGTATAACTTAGAATCCAGGGCTGTGATGAGGATGGGATTCCTGCTTTCAGAATTTACAACGTGATCTTGTACATTGATTCTTGAAAATTGTCAATCTTGGAAGCCCTTCCATGCATTGGATGTGCAGACCCCCAATTCTAATAACGACCAATGTTCTAGCCCACATGAGCTTCTTCTGCTTCATCTGCATTTGATAAGATTGGACTCGTACACTTACAAGAGACTTGTGGGTTGAGTCCCCAGAACCAGCTCACTGTATGAGGAGTGCTTTCTGATTTGCTAGGCGTATCCCCATTATGCTTGATGAGACTCGTTCGTTGGTGAATACAAGAGATTCAAAACATTGCCCGTGTGCCTCATTCCAGGTGAGATGATAGTCGGGCCCACCAGAGCAATGTTTATGGATGAGATCTCCACAGGCCTCGACAGCTCGACAACATTCCAGATAGTGAAGAGTCTGCGCCAGTTCGCCCATGTCATGGCGGGTACCGTTCTCATGTCGCTGTTGCAGCCAGCTCCTGAGACATTCGATCTTTTTGATGACATCATTCTGCTTTCGGAAGGGCAGATTGTGTACCATGGGCCCCGTGAAGCAGTGCTGGAGTTTTTTGAATTCTGCGGCTTCAAGTGCCCTGAGAGAAAAGGCGTTGCAGACTTTCTCCAGGAGGTAATATCACAAACAGTCATCTCCATCGTAGCAGAAGACTTCTTTCTCTCCCTCTTCAGGCCTGGTGTCGATGCCTTCCGGCAAATTTAGAAGGTTAACTTGTGTGTGAAGTGCAGGTGACTTCTCGAAAAGACCAAGAGCAATACTGGTCAAACAGACGACGGCCATACCGCTACATAAGTGTGAGGCAATTTTCTGAAGCATACAGAACATTTCGGGTAGGCACCCAGTTGAATGAGGAGCTGGCACGGCCCTATCCCAAGGAGCGCAGCCACAAGGCAGCGTTGGCTCACGATCGGTACTCAGTCAGTAATATGGAAATATTCAAAGCTACCTTTGCAAAAGAAGTGCTCCTCATGAAGCGCAATGCACTCGTTTATGTGGTCAAATCAGGACAGGTGGGTGTCCTTTCAGTGCTTGAACATTGGCATTGTGTGACTAAACGACAATGTTGCTCTAATCTTTTGTTGGAGATCAGAGTTTCAATATTGGCTTGACATGGACCTGATGTCTTCAACCTTTTCAAAAACATGCCCTAAATTCTCCTGAAATTGAAACTACAGTTCGTGCTGACAGCAAACTCATAATTTGGTTCTTGCAGCTCATACTCATGGCATTTGTAGCCATGTCCGTATTTTTCCGTACGAGAATGCACACCGACACAGTAGCTGATGGGACACTGTTTCTGGGGTCTCTCTTCTTCACAGTTGTCGTCATCATGTTTAACGGATTTGGGGAGCTTTCAATGACCATATTCAGACTTCCAGTGTTTTTCAAGCAGCGAGACCTACTCTTCTACCCAGCCTGGGCCTTCTCTGTCCCGAATCTTGTCTTAAGTATCCCAATGTCTGTAATTGAATCCGGCATCTGGACTATGGTGACTTACTATGTCACTGGTTATGCCCCTGAAGCTAGCAGGTACAGAAGTTCTTGAAAAGTGTGCTTCTGATAGCTCGCCTGATCATACTCCTTCTGCTCACCTCAACCTGCTTTAAATTCCCACATGTTTTGCTAGACCTGATTTTGTCGTCTTGATGTGAGCACGATGGACTTTTGAAGTCCTAACAACTTCACACATTGTTTCCTCCAGATTCTTCAAGCAATTACTTCTGCTGCTCTCAGTGCACCAGATGTCATCATCCCTATTTCGTCTGATTGGAGGCCTCTGCCGGACTATGATCATGGCCTACACTGGGGGATCATTCTTGTTGCTTATCGTATTCATGTTGGGAGGCTTTATCATTCCCAGGACGGCTATCAAACCTTGGTGGATTTGGGGTTATTGGATATCTCCCCTTGCATATGCAGAGAATGGCATCAGTATCAATGAATTTCGTGCCCCCCGGTGGGCCAAGGTACAACCTTGACCCATTCTCCCCTACATCATCAGTCATTTCATCTAGCTCAGTCCTACTTGCCTGTAGCTCCACCATGTTCTCTAGGAATCCGCAAGTTTCTGGCATAAGGGAAATTGAGCATTGAGCATGGGGTCTGTTTCCATGAGGCAGCTAGAACAAACACAGTCTGATGAGTATAATCTCTACCATATACTCCAATGCTAAATCTTGGTTATGAAGCAGATGTTCACAGGAGAGCTGTGTATGTCTCTTGCAGCGGGTTCCTGCAGGCAACCCCTACACTCTGGGAGAGGAAATTCTGCTAAATCGTGGGATATTTACAGCCGAATACTGGTACTGGATCAGCATCGGGGCATTAGTTGGATTCATGATCCTCTTCAACATATTGTTCACTGTGGCTCTTGCGTATATGAATCGTATGTCATTCTTCCTTGAACCACCTGAGGGGCAGGTCTTTAGCTTGAATATGAATCACAGGGAAGAGGTTTAGGGAAGCTGATAGCATCTTGAGTTTTGTGTACACAAAACTTGAAAGAAGGATAATGAATTGTAATCTTGAAAGATGTTCTCATTAGACTTATCTTGCCTAGTTGGCTGTAGCAGATAAAAGATCGAAAGAAATGAAAAATGAGATGATACTTTATAACGTCTAGGTAAAGTTCAAAGTGCTTATGGGACGAGAGCATGGAACAAGAAAGAGAGGGGCCCTTCACAAGCAGCTCAAAAACAACTATTGTCCAAGGGATCAAGAGAGTAAGAGAGAGCTTATGGGACAAAAGAAAAGACCTCCTTGAGCGATTGGCTCTCTGAACTGACAGTAGTAGCAGCCCCAGACTTCATGGCAGACCTCTCTTCTCTACCACAGGCAGGGTGCAAGAGTTCGGCATGTTGGAGGTTATCCCATCTGCCAGTCTCCGTCCTCAGACTCATCTTCAAAACGTCCACTGGATTCCCAAACAAAGCATCACAAAGACACAAATCACTAGAAAACCTCTGAGAGAAAGAAAGAGAAATAAAAGAAGAAGACCTTGGTCAGAGTTGCTTGCATAGTCCTGTTGCCATAGGCCCCTGCCTGATGTGGATCGAGCAAACATCTTCTGAGGGTGAAATGGGTACTAGAGGACAAGATATGTACTACTTTTCCTGAGAAAGACAAAGGTCAAACATTGATAAGTCGGGGATATACACACCAGGCAATCCAAAGTGGTGTATTCAGCCTGACTTTTGTGTTGTATGATGGAGCAGCACTGGGAAAGCCCCAAGCTGTCATCTCAGAGGATGCCCTGGCAGAGAAGCATGCAAATCGAACTGGGGAGACAATACTGATATCAGAATCAACACGATCGCGCTCAAGATCCCAAAGAACTCTTCCCCGTTCCCTATTTGTGGACAGTGGTACATCTGCACACACCTTTCTAAACCATTTTTACCATTATGTTTGAGTGCCTCAGTGGAATGTCCTTGTCAAGGTGGTGCAGCGTCTATTGCAAGCTCATCAACCCGAAGTCAAGTCATAACATCACAAATCTTCTAAAAATTTCTGCTTCCAAAATACGTGTAGACGCTAATATGATATACAACTTTTTCTATCAACAGGAAGAGCTGGAGAAGTTCAGTTGCCTCAGCTCCGGAGGAGCACGAATCGGCATTCATCTTTTGATCGTATGGATGCTTCACATGATGACAGCCTCGAAGAATCTCTTGCAGGGGGGGCAGCAAAGAGGGGCATGATTCTGCCTTTCC
Organism: Takakia lepidozioides; assembly: GCA_030704615.1. Classification (NCBI taxonomy): domain Eukaryota; kingdom Viridiplantae; phylum Streptophyta; class Takakiopsida; order Takakiales; family Takakiaceae; genus Takakia; species Takakia lepidozioides. Next base: position 58,521,462 of record CM060733.1, read on the forward strand.
AACCCTCAGCCATCTCTTTTGACGACATCAAATACTATGTTGACATGCCTGCAGTATGCTCTATTCCCAGGCTTTTCTGTGCTAGTGTTGTTCTGCTGTGCCCCATGGGCCTTCTGGGCATCCTATGGATGTAGTAACTTTTCTTGTTTTGTGTAAGTTATTAAGTTACTTTCTTTCTGCAAAGTGTCATTTCAACTCTGCATGAAGCATTGACTCGAAGACAATCCCTTGAGCAACAGTTGTATTTGGGCTGCTTGTGGAGGACCATCTCTCTTTCTTGTTTCATGTTTTGTTTTGTCCAATAAGCTGGAATTGCTAGTTGGAAGGATGTGAGTGAAAGCATACCATGTGCCACTGCCTCACTAGAACATACCCCAAAAAGGAGAGAGAGTGTGTGAGCCTATGTTCTAAGATGTGACTAAGATGTTAAGAGTTTTTTGATCTCATTGTGCAGTTGTCGGATGACATTCCTAATTTCTCTGAATTTGTGTATCCAGGCAATGAAGCAGCAAGGAGTGGTGGATGATAGGCTCCAGCTGCTACGAGGAGTGACTGGGGCATTCCAGCCAGGAGTCCTGACAGCACTGGTTGGTGTGAGCGGTGCTGGAAAGACAACTCTTATGGATGTTCTCGCAGGACGAAAAACAGGTGGCTCTATTGAAGGTGACATCCGCATTTCGGGTTTCCCCAAGAGGCAGGAGACATTTGCCCGCATTGCTGGCTACTGTGAGCAGAATGATATTCATTCGCCACAAGTCACCGTTCACGAGTCCCTTGTCTACTCAGCCTGGTTACGCCTTGCCCCAGAGATCGATTGGGACAGTAAGATGGTACATCACTGACCTTTAGCTTCCTTCTTTGGTTCCTCAAACCCCCTTCAGTGTGTGGGGCTCATGTCTATATTTGTATCTTCTCTCTTTTGGTTTCATATTGTTCATTGTATTTCTCTTTAGGTTTCAAACTCCTCTTCTCTCAGGGGTACATAATGGACAAGATTCCACGGAAAAGCCAATGAAAGGACTTCTTTGTGCTGCTTAAACTTGGTTCACACTTCCCAGAAGTTGTCTGCAAGCTAACATCCGAGGTTCGTTGCATTTGAATAGGGAACTTGAGCTAATCTCTTATAATATCCCCTTATTCTCCCTCCCAAGAAAGTCTGTCCCTTCCAGTCTCTTTCATCTTATGGCAGTGAGACTTATGTGTACATGATAATACACAATGTGTACAGAAATTCGTGGACGAGGTGATGGAGTTGGTTGAGCTTACATCATTGCAAGACGCATTGGTAGGGCTGCCAGGCATCACAGGCCTCTCCACAGAGCAGCGGAAGCGCCTTACCATTGCAGTTGAACTTGTGGCCAACCCCTCCATAATTTTCATGGATGAGCCCACCAGCGGGCTTGATGCACGTGCTGCAGCCATCGTCATGCGCACTGTGCGCAACACCGTTGACACTGGCCGCACTGTTGTCTGCACAATCCATCAACCCAGCATCGATATCTTTGAAGCTTTCGATGAGGTGAAGTTACATCCTTATCAAACGGCCTCTCTCTTGCAGCCTCTTGAGCTGCCCTTGTCTCTCTTGATGGCTGAGGCTGTACACCGTTCATGTTGAATAGTCTTTCAGCTTCCTGTGGAGGGCCCCACTCTCCTTCTTGTTTCCTGCTTTCCCATGTCTCTTTGAGCATTCTGTGGAGTCATAATGTGTCATTTTCACTGTGTTTTGTGGCTATTACTTGCAAACCTTCACTGTGGACTGATTTGGTCCAAGGATATTCCAGATGCTGTTAATGAAGAGGGGAGGGCAAGTTATTTATATGGGGCCATTGGGCCGCCAGTCTCACAAGCTTGTTGAGTACTTTGAGGTGAGGACATTCCAATGATCTCTATTCTGACATACCCAAAAGTATATTTTCCAATTAGGAAGATTACTAGATCAAGTTTGAGCATGCATTGTAGTATGCAGTACTCGTGGACTGGAGAAGAGAGCAGTGGTGAGGGTAGGTTAGGAAATTAATGTAATGTTTTGCAATTACACAGATTCTATGAAGTTTTTGTTCCAGGTGCAGAATGAGTAATCTCATATGAAACTGCTGGACATACCAGTTGCTGCGCTCAACCTTAACTGTAAGGTCGAAATGAAATGAAACTTTATACATGGTACTTAATGTTCAGTGAGAGGGAGAGAAAATGCGAAAGATTCATTTTTATGTTTCTTGGCATTTGAGGGGAACAATCTGCTGTATACAGGCTGTCCCAGGTGTACCCAAAATTAAAGATGGATACAACCCTGCGACATGGATGCTTGAAGTCAGCTCCGTCACTATGGAGAGCCAACTTGAGGTTGACTTTGCCGAGATCTACAAGAACTCCTTGCTCTATCAGTAAGCACTACCTCCTTGCAAAAAGATCACTCAGCTTCAATTTTCTGGTACAAAATAGCATCTGTTTTATGATTTATTGAGCACCACTCTCATGGTGTCCATACACATCAAATCTTGCAGTATGCAAGATGTGTATCTTGTAGTGAAGGCTTATGCACTGACATCTGTCACTGGATGTGGGAACAGGAAAAACCAGACACTGGTAAAGGAGCTCAGCAGACCATCCCCTGATGCCCAGGACCTGTATTTTCCATCGAAGTATTCACAGTCCTTCTTATCACAGCTGAGGTCATGCCTGTGGAAGCAGCAAATGACGTACTGGCGCAGTCCCGACTACAATTGTGTGCGATTTGCCTTCTCTGCTGTTGCAGCTGTGCTGTTTGGCACTATCTTCTGGAACCTCGGGCAAAAAACGTGAGCTCTTAATGTGTTGTAGCTTTATGCCAGGTTTACAAAGGTTGCACCTACAACCGTTCCGGTAGTCACACAGCTGAGCTGGAAATTCTTGAATGGATGACTAACCTATGTCTCCTGACCTACAATTAAATAGTCTCTGACGTCCGTATGGGGTATAGTGCTCTTGAGAAAGATTCTATAGAGATCTGTGATTGCTCTTCCCCTTGTCTAATCTTGGGTTACCTTCTGGGTCACCATGTGTCAGAACCCAAAAATTCCACCCGGCAAATCTAATAATTTCTGAGGTTGGGAATTGGTTGTGGAAACTCGTACAGACAACAGTCGCAGGACCTCTTCACCACCATGGGGGCGATTTACGGTGCAGTGTTGTTTCTTGGGATCAACAACTGTGGAACAGTCCAGCCTATGGTGGGCATTGAGCGCACCGTCATGTACAGAGAGCGAGCAGCAGGGATGTACTCTGCCATACCGTATGCTTTGGCCCAGGCAAGCCATTTTCCCCACCCCGTTTTATTCTGAGAATCTTTCTTAATTTTCAATGAGACCCCTCAAGGCCCACTATACTGATAGTTGATTGGGGCGTGGGTGACAATGCCCAAAGGACTATGTTCAGCTTCCAAGGTAAGGTTTCATCTTTGATACAAATTGTGGAAGTAGAATGCCACAGCTTCAGCTTATGCTGTTGGTTCAATGAGAGGTTCTTCACATGCTCTCCCTCTCTTTGACTGGCCTGGATGTTATAGATAGCTGGCTAATTTGTATCATGCTGTGTCTCTATGAACAGGTGTTGATCGAGATTCCTTACACACTTGTCCAAACACTGGTTTATGGAGTGATCACATACTCCATGATAGGCTTCGAATGGACTGCAGTAAAGTTCTGCTGGTATCTGTACATGATGTACTTCACATTCATTTACTACACATACTACGGTATGATGATGGTCGCTCTCACCCCCAACACTCAAATTGCAACAATCGTGGCATCTTTTTTCTACTCATTCTTCAACCTCTTCTCGGGATTCTTGATCCCACAGCCGGTATGGGGTCCCATCCCTTTTCCTCAGTTCCTTTCTTAAGTCTTTACTTATCGTTTTTGTGGTTTGTGCGATCGTCCCCACCACAGAAAAATATCACTCTACTGATCAAAGCTTCATGGGTTTGGTCTCTGCAGAAAATTCCCAAATGGTGGGTTTGGTATTACTGGATTTGTCCAGTGGCATGGACAATCTATGGTCTTATTGTATCCCAGTTTGGCGATATTACAACTCCACTGAATGTGGCGGGAGGGGATGATAAACACAGCGTGAAGGAGTTTCTAGTAAGCTATTTTGGATTTCACCATGACTTTCTTCCAGTGGTGGCGTGCGTACTGCCTGCATTTGCTCTTCTCTTTGCGGGAGTCTTCATCTTTGGGATCAAGTTCTTGAGCTTTCAGAACCGCTGAGCTTCTGCCAGGCCACGCTCAGTGCAGTCTGAGATAAATTTGATTTGGTGAGCACCTGATGTGGCACCCTCTACTCAGACCTTTGGAGAAAATACAGAAGATGCAGGCCTGAACAAGTTCCATCTCTGCTGCTTGCCACTTGCTGATTGTCTCCTAGACGACCCCTATGGTCGTTTTGAAGTATGTCACTTGCACGGAACCTCTTTCTCCTAGGGGGTGTACAGTACGTAACGGACACATGTTCAGGGCTGGCATCCAGCTTGTAGATTGCTAAAAGATCTTACCTCTAGTAGAGCTGAGAGTTTCTGTATTCTACCTTGTAGTATAGTAACTTTCTATCTCAGAGCTCAGCAAGGTGAGCTCCTTGAAGAGAGGTGCTCAACATTCCTCATCAGAGAAAGAGACTAAAGCTTGAAAAGCAGTGGCAGCGGAGGTGATACAGTTACGCACCCTGGATTGACCAGTATACAATGGTCAATCAAGGCAATTAGCACAGACACTGTTCTCATGTTAAACAGATTCAAACAGCTTCTTGCCAACATTTTAGAAGTGCAGGTTGAGGACCATGATCCTCTTACAAACAATCACCTCCCCATGGAAAGAGAAATGAAATGAAATGAAATGGTACTTTATAATGTCCGCGGAAAGCTCATAGAGCTTATGGGACAAAATGGAAACATGAGAGAGGAAGAAAACTAGTGAGTTCCAATGGAAGAATTCAATGAATGGTTGCAGTGTACACTTGGTTCTGTGACTGTTTTGTCATTGCAAATGTGCCGCCACCTTTGCAGATTTTGCTCATTTTAGTTGACCGATTTCCTTTACTAGTTAATCTATCTTCACAAGCTGTCATTTGTATCATGCCTCTCAGTATCTTTATTACCAAGACATGTATCTTCACATCCAGTCACCCCCATGAAGATGCCGTTAAATGATGGGAAAGAGTACTTTGTAGCGTCCACGGAAAGCTCGAAAAGCTTATTGGACGAGGAAGAAAGGAACAAGAGAGAAGGGCCACAAACAGCTCAAAAGATAAGAGAAGAAATGAGATGGTACTCTATAGCGTCCGCGAGAAGCTCAAAGAGTTCATGTGACAAAGGAAGAAAAAAGAAAAGGAAAAGGGGCCACAAACAACCCAAAAGCAACTAAAGGTCAAGGGATTGTCTAAGCCTCAATGCTTTATGCAGGTAAGCTGCCAAGCTGATCGTCGTAAGGGAAGATCTCCCTGAGAGATTGGGTAGGCCTATCCCGGAACAGACAGCTGAATCTCCTCTGGATCTCGAAGTATAAATAGACAACTGCATCTCCCACGGATCTCGAAGTATAAAGAGCAGTGAAAAAAGAAATGTACCTCATTTTCGATCTCCCTGTAGTTCCCAGTGCAAGCGGGGCATGGTCTTTCTTCACGATGCAGATTTTCCCACCTCCCAGTCTCTATCCTCAAACTTGGGAGCCCACCTTGACCCTCCCCAATGCCCTTAGAAGGGCCGGAGATGGAGCTGCAGACAGGTTAGGTCACGTGGAACCAAGAATGTCTCCCAATAGAAGATAGAATTCCAGTTTCGTCGCGTGGCTGGTTTCCATGTCCGCCTGACGTGCAGTTCCATAAGTTCTCTTCTGATGCATCTATTGCGGATCGCAATATCCACCCCCTCAGCATTTTGTGACAGTAGGGAAGATTGTAAGGACAATGGCCTCGGTTTGAAGTGGGAGGCAGGCAAAATTCCGCACGTAGAATTTGTGATGGTGTTGTCCCTCTAGTTCCAAGCATTCCTTGGAGGAAAGACGATTACAGTGGGTCTACATTTTGTTCCCCTCAGGAATCTGGGACACCAAACCAAGTGCTCAGAACTAACAGCCCCACAAGTGGTGGCATCGGTGACAACCGAGATGAAGATCCACTTTTTGGTTGGGGGTGAGGCAGGTGTATTTGTTTGCATTTAGCCTGAAGGTGTATGGAGGCAGCCTTGCCCTCGTCAATCTATACATAGCAGTGGATGCAAACTGGAATTTGGGGGAGGGGATAACCAGCCCCAGGTATGCGTATGATTTCACTCTTGGGTGGGAGGGCTTGTAACCTTTTAAGAAAAATTGTAAGCGGGAAGAAACCGTAGCTGTAGACGCTACGGTTCCGGGTCCTGCAGCTCCTTAGAGTCACGTCTCTCAGCCACGGCTAACAATTCATGCAGCAAACACCAAACTTCTGGTTTCAACCTGCATGCAAGAGAACCTGGTTAAGTCACGCATGTGGGCTCCTAAATTTCCCTCCCTTTTCAACAATGGAAGCTCCGGCACAGTGACTTTCTCTCCATTTTGGGTTTCCAAGGAAATTCACTGGCATCACCGATGTTAGATAAATGATACTCATTCAGCTTCATGTCACCCCAGCATGCCAAGACTTGGCTACTGAAAACGAGGACAAAAGATCAGGAGACAAAGCTTCGATATTCAAAGAATCTTTTTTTCTTTCGAGAATTTTGCAGAGACTGCAATATGCACAAAACAATCGCTACCAAAGAGACGATATCGTTCTCGTAGAATGATGGTCTTTGGACCAGCTGCATACGAAAGACGTAGATGCTTCCACTTCGAGCACGGCGAAATTTCATAGCAAGCAACCAAACGATCAACTCAATGTGGAGGAGAGACCACACCATAACACTCGAAAGACAGATGAATTTCTAGATCGAAGGACGTGGGAATCTTTGGTCCCAACAAAGGTGCAGAGAAGCTTTTGCAAGGTCTTCTCGCACCTTTGTGGATGATGGATAGATGATAAAGTGAGTCCAATGTACAGATAACGGACGGAGAATACGAAATCTGTTTAGACGTAACGAGAACTGGTTAGGTCAAAAAAAGCTGGCATCCATAAATGCTTTGGCAGGCACAAGCATGGGCCGCCCGTGCAGACCGGACTGGCCCGTACCAAGCGCGGGTGCAGACGGCCGTGGTTAACAGGGGCCCGGGCCGCGCGGGGCGAAGGTACGTCGCCACGTCGCATGGAAGCTTCCATGGGGACATGTTGATTCCCATGGTGCCCCCAAGATGCGCGTCGGCTTGCCGGAAAGTGTGTCGGCAACTGCCCGGCTGCGTGTTTAGCCATCTCATGATTTGGGATATGTAGCTGTTGAACTAAAGTTAGAAAACCCTAAAAATAGGAGAAACGCTTTTGCGTAATCCGTGGATAAGGGAATGAATGGGGGATTCTGTCCGCACAGGTTGACCGATCCACATTTATACCGGATGCAAGTTTGTTTATTCATGGTTTCCTTTAATAGTACAGTCTGCCCTGGATAAATGTTAACAGTCGGGAGGAGTGTTTTTTTTTTCATATTTCTAAAATCGCTGGCGGGGCCACCTGTGAATTCTACCCAGTGCCCATGTGGCGAGAATATCGAGGTAGCATAGTTAGAGAAGTGGCCACATTCCAGGTGTCACGTTTTGACTTGTCCACGTCATCAAGATTAGGCCCCTGAAATTTATCTGCTGCTGCTTTTTGGCGAAAAAGTCAGATTTTACCCCCCATAATTCCTTTGTACAAGTAGCTGACGGAGTTTCCAGGTCGAAATTTGGCGATTTTTCGCCAGAAAGAAAAACAGTGGTGGGGAGTAGAAAGAAAATAACATTTAGACAAGGTTAATTGTAGCACATTAACATTTATATTTAACAAATATATATTTTTAGAAATTAACACTTATGAAATAAATTGTAATATATGGAGTCATTCTTTCTTTCTTTTCTTTTTTTCTTTTTTTCTTTTTTGGCAGAACAGGGGACGGAGCCCTGGAAATTTATTAAATAAAAGCGAGGAAAAAATAACCTCGGAGAAAACAACCATGGAAGATGAAAAAGGGGACACTGCCCGAGACCTAGGTCCTACACACTAAGGGACAGAATCCGTGGTGGATCTGCTAAGAGGGAGAATTTTATGAAGATTAACACGAGGAGATGTCGAAGGAGAGGTCTCCTTTTGATTTGCCCTTCCTAAGACGTATGTGACGCCAATTGACATCCGAGTCTTCCTGCTGCTGCTGAGATTGCTGAGCTTGCTAAGCACTAGTAGAGGACAACCGTTGATTCTTATGTTCTTGAGCAGAGGAATCTGCCTTTCCCCCAGGTGTTATCAAAGCTAGAGAGAAGTTGCATCCTCTTTCTTTGCGCGCATCTAGCAAGAGCTGCACCCAAAACCCTCGAGGCCTTCCGTGCTTCAGACATTAAGTCTGAGTGAACTCTATGCATCAACAATTTCACACAAGGTTGAACCCCACCATACACCAGGGAGCACCTAATCTCCAAATATTCCAAAGGGTATGAGCCCTTAAAATTGCCCAAACTGGACAAACACTCCAAATGGCACCATTGTCCAAGTTCAAAAGCAAAACCGGGACGTTGATGGAAACATTCGGATTCCAGAGGTGGTAGAATCTGCAGAACCGTGACCATATGAACGCAGCCAATGGACAGAAGACCAGACACTACTCTATGGACTCTTCTAGCCCTAATTGGCAGATAGAACAAAGACTAGGGGAGCCAGAAATGAATTGGAAAACCGGCAAAATTCTGTTGGCAATCTTCCACAGGAACCCCGAGACCTTCGCAGCCCGGTCCTTCCTCCACATATCCCTCCAAATGGATTTCCAGTCAACCGGTGGTGGAGCCAAATGCCTCCACTTAGAGTTCCATTTGGTAGAAAAAATCACTGGAGGCCTTAGCACGGAGTAAGCCAGTTTCACCGTGACCCGAAAAATGGGGTGTGTTTCTTATCCATCCAAAGCCCCATCTGTGTGCACAACAAATTTGACACCATACAATGAATGGGTTTCTCTTGAGATGGCATAGAAGGCAAAACGCCCATCATTAGAGTGCCCTGCCAACCATTCAAGGAGATTTCTTTGGTTTAACAAAATGGAGCATATAGATATCCATTGGGAAGGAAGGCTGGAGACAATCAAATCCCACGCATTTGCTTTCCTAACTGACAGAGCTCAAGTGGCAACCGACTAGATTATTGGAAACAGGTACTATTGGTCCTTTGACTCTCCAATCCTACCACTCGGCCAAGAGCAACCTTAGTGAGCTCCGCTCCCTCAAGGAAGACAACATGAGAAGAAAAGCGGGGGTTAATTGGTCTCTCAAAGGAGAAAAAATGTCTGCCTATTTTTTCCAAAAAACGAAGCAACGGCAGGCCTCTACATCCATTTGCTCGTTGAGAAATGGGATGAATGTCCCCCAGACGAGTCCTAAATCCATGGCAGCTGTGGTGGCAGAATACTTTGGCTCCCTATTTGCCCGTCCACCGGTCTTTGTTGACATTTTGGCTAGCAGGCAATTAGTTCTCCAATCAATCCCCTTGATTCTTTCGCCGCAACACAATTTGGTTCTTAACAAGCCCTTCACAGAAGAGGAGCTCCTTAGAGCTGTAGAATCTTTGGCCTCTTAAGTCCCTTGGCATCTTTTTAAATGGAACAATCCAAGATGCTGCAGTATAGATCAGACCAGATTCAACATACTAAAAGAGTTTATTTGGCAATGCGTTGTCAAGTTGTATTCGCATTTAGCGTCATATTTGGTCTATTTATTTAGTCCCTGTTGTATTTGTTTAGAACTAACATTGTGATGCACAAATTGAAATCTCGGTTTGTCAACATTCCTTAAACAGTTTCCAATCATATGTGTAATAAGTTTGGTAATTTGTTTTGTTTTGTTTTGTTTGTATCGTCATTGAGATCTCCCGAAACCGCAAGGCCTCTACCCAGGGTCTTGATATCGTTAGAAAACCCTCGACACGTAAGGATATTGCGAGGGTTGCATAAATATTGGACTTGCGGTGTGGCAGATATTGAATTGGAAGTAATTTTTGTCACTATAAACCGATAATACACAATGTACTCAACAGCACAAGCCACACTAGCACCAATGAAACTATGAAAACGGTTTTTGCCTCGTAGAGCTTTGCAATGTTCACTACATGATTAGGCAGAGCAACCTTTATATCATTCCATCCAAGTTCTTTTTTGATGAGTTATTTAAACTTTAACATTAACAAACATATACAATGTACAAACCATCATAGTATGTTGCACACAATCTGAAATCAAATGTGATCTTCCGGCACATGTCAAGAGAGTGGATGCGGGAATGACCGCGTCCGTGAACCCAAACTAAGGAGAATGAAAGGGCATATAAAGTAGCCATTTGCAAGCTCTTGCACTAAAATCGACACCACGTCACCGACCGACATAACATGCTCAACTCCACTTTGAAGCCAGTGACAAAAGTGTCTCAATGGCTGTAATTCTGTGGGCAAATCACTATGGCCCAATGGGGGTGCTAGTGGTCAATCGGTTGCGTCCTCGACGTCCTAACTCCCTCGCGCGTGTGCAACTCCAAGTTGTTCTTGCTTCCAACTGAAGTGCACTCTCATCTCCGACTTTACTATGCAAGGGATGTTCTTTAATACAAACTCATGTACTTGCTCTATCACGGTTTTCGATAGTTTCACCCTTTTGACTTCTTTGGCAAAACCATGTCATTGTTTCTTACATCCTCTCCGTCCTTCGACATTGAGATCAGGCCTCTTTGTCCACCATTTCATGTACTCCGTACATAAATCATAGCATTTTGCAATGTCATGTACTCTTCTGTCATGCTACCCTGGGGATGTCCCTACCTTCGAGATGTCCTTTTGTCACACATGTGCTTTGAGATCTTTCATATAACGCTCCAGAAAATACATCCACCTCAACGTGGACCAGTCCAACAATCTCTGCCTCTTCCATCAAGTACACTACCAAATGCACTTGGATATCAAATAATTATGAAGGAGAAAGATGCATCTCCAACATACACAAGACTGTTGTCGTCTCTTCTTTCATTTGTTTGAAGTCCTTTTCTTCCATCTCTTTTGTGTAAACCAACGAACAAAAAGTTGTAGTTACTTCAAACCATGGATAGTGTTGACATCCTCGAATTTGCCCCGTAGAGATGTCATAGAACAGTTGGGCTCCGGATGGCTCGTATTGTGGTTCAAAAAAATTCATACGACGATACATATGTACTCAACCGCACAGGCCACACTCGTATATATGTAGTTAAGTTTTTTTTTGTTTTGGTTGATTTCGAATTATCTAATGTGTATTGTAAATAATCTATGTTGCAGGGAAAAAACAAATGAATGACATGGATGTGTATATGCATCCACTGCTTGACGAACTCAAGATACTATGGAATGGAGTTTCAGCTTCTAATACATTAGCACCCACTGGCCAACGTTCTTTTTTCTTGCAAGGGCTTTTGCTCCGGACAATGCAAGACTATCCAAGTACAATTTAATTTTATATCTCTAACGTTAATATTTATGCTCGTGTATATGTATTTGTGTACTGTCGGCATAATTTTTCTTTAGCAATCGTTTGTTTAAATATGAGCGATGGTATTGTGTAGGGCTTTCGTTTGTTTCAGAACTAAGCACAAAAGGACACCAAACATGTCCATATTGTGGGGATAACCTTGATGCACGAAATCTGCTCCACCTAAAGAAAATGATCTTTCCTAATTATCGAAAGTTTCTTCCTCCCATCCATCCATGGAGAACGAGAGACAAAAGATTATTTGATAGAGCTGAGGATCTAGGAGATCTCCACATGTGCGTACATCCAGATCGCATCGGACGTATTCCCTTAGTACAATTTGATTGATAGGCCCATGCTTGGAAAGATTCGAACTCTCAAGTTTTTTTTTTTTATTCCTTCGAATGTTGGGCCACCTGTAATAAATAATAAATGGCGTGAGCCGTATGCGGGGAGACTTGCACGTACGGTTATAGCCGAAAGATCGGTGCCTACCCACTTAGAGGCACAGAGTTTGGAAAGGTCAGTGGAAAAAGGTGGTGGATAAAATACGTTTGCTCGGAAAGAGTGACATGTCATTGATTTCAATCTTTTATGAGTTGCTTTATTGGGAGGGTACGAGTCTGGAATGTACCATAAATAATTCTTGGAATGCCATGACATATTAATATGATATTGTTTAGAGTTTAGGGTTTAGGATTTATGACAATTTATATTATATTGTTGAAAAATAATATATTGAAATTTCGATATGCAAGATCTAAAAATCCGGCACTTCCTTGATCCTACGCATATTGAGAAAAATGTGTGCTCATCATTCCTTTGTGTATTGGCAAATACAACGGAGAAGAAGAAATGCGGCGACAATTCCTTTAATGTGAGGCAAGAGCTTGAAGACCAGAACCACATGACACGACTATGCCCTCAAGAATGGACAGAGATAATGTTCCCAAGTGGAAGTACAAGGCATCAACTTGGACATGTACAAAAGAGAAATGCATCTTGTGTTGTTTTTTTTTTTCTTGGTCATAGGATCTTAAGGATCATGTTTCCCCTTTCCATCTTCACGACTTGTCCAAGGTTATTTTTTTCTAGTTTTTTAAATTTGATTAAAGAGCCTTTGTTGTCATTCTAAAACAATAAAGTGGGTTATTCCAGCCCAAAAGAATTCCAATAAGGGTCCTTGAATTTTCCACAGGGTTGTTTTTCATGCTCAAAAGCAGGGTGCGCCTAGGAACATCGAACGACGGACTACCTAGCAATGGGTGGAGTAGGGATAAATTAATGGCTGAAAATATGGACATGTGTAAGTGTACATGGTGAGATTCTAAAAGCATCATCGTCACGTAATGTTCTTACATACTTGCGAGATAGAAAGGTGGTGGGGTCCATGTTGTGGCGAGGTTTTTTTGGTTTCGGAAAAGGATGGGCTTTGGGGCTACTAGAGGAGGATACAGCTACATAGTGGGGTCCATTGTCATTGTACACTAGAGGTTTTTGAGGCTGCGGGAGAATGACGGCGTTGTTGAATGGGGCGCGGATTCTGAACAAGGCTGAAGGAGGATATGGCTGCATGGTGTAGAGTACGTAATTGGACATGGGGTCGTATTACAGCTTCCACCCAACGTTTCGCAGGGTTCGGCCCTTCACTTGTCAAGGGAGTTTGCCACATTGCAGCACGTGGCAAGATTGTTTTGGCTATCGTTGCTCTGATAGCGACATCTGGGGTTTGTAGCCCAGTAATACTCCCCCATCCCAATTACGTTCGATAATGGCCACCGGTTGACCCTGCTCGCGGCCCCGCCGCTCGCCGGGTCTGCTTGGTGGCCATTCTCTAGTACATTACGTACACCTAGAAGAAGGCCCCGAGTGGAAGGGCATTCCATAATTTGAGGCCTTGGAGCCGAGGCCGGTAGCCTAAGGCCCTGGGGGCCAAAAATTCAGGAATATTGCCCAAAAAATGGAGTTTCCTCTGCGTAAAGAAACATGCTAATTTCTTGATCTTTCCGGTACATCTTGTAGGGTCATTAGACTCTAGTAGCCTACTCACAGGCTTGCAGATGGCTTTTCTTTTCGCCTAAAAGATGAAGAAATGTGTGTAGGACTAGGTACCTGGTTACATGTATGAAGACTAGGGTTTAGGGTTTAAAATTTAGGGTTAATCTTAAGGCTCTTGTAGACCCAAGTGAATACGTAGTTTTTTCCTTAGAGCATGACCCTGCAACAAACACTAGAATTTGCACCTTAGAGGCTCAAAGCTCAAGCGCTATCCTCCATGTCAAGTGGGAAGATTAAGTGAGCTTCTTAGTCCAACCTTTTGCCTTGAGTGCATGGGTCGAGACATAGGTGGATCGCATGTGGTGGGGACAACGACAATACAAAGAGTGAGGGATAAACAACCATTGAGTGCAAATATTCTCAATGCTCTCAATGGGGTTGTGGTGAGGGCTCCAAATGGGATGGTCATATGTAGAGTGGGGGGTACATAGTGGGGTGGTGTAGGACTCACCTAGACTCAAGCTGGGACTCACGGTGGGAATCCGTGGCAGTCTATGAACCGGTAAAGAATGCTAGATGGTAGGGATGTAGCCCATAGTAGAGATATAGATCCGTAAACCCTAGCAGGAACCCGAGACTGTCCACCCAATCAATCACACATATATCCAAAACGAAAACTCCCGGATTGCACTATATCACCATGATCAAAGCCACCCTAAGTGCAGATCAATGGAATGACCAAGTTGAAGAGAGTATTTCCAGAAGCCAATCTAATGCCAACCTTATGGCCAATTTGATGGCAAAACGGATAGAGCTTTCAATCCTCCCATTCGGGTCTTCCCCATACACCCGAACTATTTTAAGAAACTATTGTGCGCTGTCCCCCCAAGGAGAAGAGGCTCTTATACTAGCTTTGGCTGGCGTCATATATATAGATATATTGTACGCTGTCCGGCGGTCCCAAGGACTGGAGGATTTTATCAACATAATTCTATTATTATTATTATGATCATCAATATATGAAGCAAGGTAGTTTGTTTGTAGTTTGTTTTGTCGGCTCTCTTCTAGAGAGAGACTTTGCAACATGTTGAAGTCAATGGAGAAGACGTGGTCAAATGACCTTACACCATGTCACGGCAACGATTGATGATTGATGTGTTGTGCTGAGTCATTCCCCTTATTCTCACCTTCCTCATATGTTTTGCCAAAGCAAGAGAGATCGCCCTGTTAGGCTTGTTTTGTTTTGCAGCGTTGAGATCTCCCAAACCGCCCCTAACCCTGGTGCTTACCAAATCGAGGCAAACTCTGAATACTAGATGGTACTGTTGGAAAGCCCTCGATGAGGAGGGGTGCACCGACTTAGTCTCATAATTTTTGGACATACAACGCGTGGGAGATATGGAATTTCAAGTACTATTTGTCGCTGGAAAATTTGTAAAAAATAGCAAAGTGGGCTTTCTTGGAACAATGACGTGGAGATCTCCCAAACTGCAAGGTATCATAATTTTCACCTGTGGATTATTCTGTAATAATAAAGATTATAAAAAAAGAAAAGAAAAGAAAAATGACTTGTTAGATATTATTTAGGAATAATACGTACCGTTATCGTATATGTGCGCAGAATCTCTTTCGCCGATGAGGATCCAACGATCCAACGGCGAGGATGCAGCGAGCTTTGGACACGAGGAGTGCGCACGTGTGCCATTTCTGCAGGCAGCAGTTAAGGCGGACCGGGACACCTGTGGCGAACAGCGAGGCGCCAGCTGTGCGATCTTTACCACAGTGGCCGTTTCTTTCCAGGGTGCGACAAGTCATGTCAACCCTTTGTCGCTCGGAAGCAGACCTCACAGTTTCCGAGCCGGAAAAAGGGTCCAATAGGTGGTTGGGCCCTGCTGCCCGTTATTACGGCGGGCCCACCGGAGTGCTGCGCTGCACCCACCGGGAACTGCACCGCAGACCAACCCTCCAAGGTCAGACTTCGCCAGAGTTTAGCCAGGTATAGCCACAAATTGCTAATTGGAATTTCGCTGACATGTCTCCATTACTTTTACTTTTTACACAGATTCCAGTGCATAAAGATAAAGATAAAGATAAAGATTCTTTAACGTCCAGCGAATTTACAGAGCCTACTGCTCAACACACAGGCCATCGAGGGCCCAATGGACGGTCTGAAGGCACATGTTGAAGGATTGAACCCAGGATCACCTATGTTATGCACAGGCAAGGCACAAACACCCAACCACTGGGCTACCTGCTCGAGTGCATAGTCCGCCCTGGTGTGGCGGCAGGCTCGCCGGTATCATCCATATTCGATTTAGTTTCATGGTTACGGTGCGGACACAGCTGCTCCCGATCATGAGTTTTAAGTAATTTGTTGTGGTCAGTAAAAATTGACCAAGGTGCCGTCTAACAATTGACAACTTGTATTTTATAATATGTAGTTCTGATTATTTCAAAATTTGGGAAACTAATAACCTCCTTGGAAAAAAAAAAACTCCTGATCAGGTTAGTAGCAAAAACCTGAGTTAATCAATGCTGTCTACTTTACCTACCAGTTGTTTTCACCGGTTATTTCTTGTTTTGAAAACTGCCGGTGAAGTGGGTTTGTCTACGATCAAAGAACCACCCAACATTGGTTGATAATGGTGAGAGCGGTTTGAAAGCGTGGGTAGTTGAGGGCTCCAACAGGCATAAGCCTTCCCTGTCTAACTTAGGTGTTTTGCTCTTATTTACGCTAGCTTCGGCTGGAGTCATATGTATATATATTTTTCTTTGTAAAGATAGGCACAAATTTCCCATGATTGGATGTAAATTGTGAACGGGAATATGGAGGAGGTAAAGTTCTTAGCTGAGGACTTGCCCTTTCTTTTTCCCTCAAAGGCAGAGGAGTCGTGGGCGCCAAGACAGAGTCCAAAACCCAGGAAAGGCAAGTAGTGAAGCACTGCTAAAACATTACCCGCTGCCCCGGCCCCTGCCCGGAATATGATGGCTGTATTCCGGGCAGAGCATGAAGTCCAACGACAGGGAAATTCTGGTGGGGGATGTCACTATATTCTTTTTGAGCAGTGCTGAGCCGCGGGAGGGGCAAGGCCGGCTACATTCCAATATTCCCCTCCTCTTGATCGCAATCGGAAATAATCTATCATGCGGAGTGCACTTTACATCCAGGTTTGGCTACTTTAACAATTTCTTTTCCCTTCAATAATTGTTTTCTAATTTTTTTCCCTTCAATAATCATTCAATAAAATTAAAACATTCCCGGCGGCCAATATTGAAAAAGTTGGAGAGCTATCATTATTTGAGAGAATCCGGGATGTGGTGTGAAAGATCCTTATCCCCCAAAACATGCCTGCCACCAGGTAATAACTACACTGCCCCCACGCCGCACCTGGTTCTAGAACTTACCCCACTCAACCCTCAACCATGGTAAAACCTGAAAACACAGAATAAAAATAGAAAAACATAATGGCAGAGAATACATTGAAAGGTACTTCTAGAAGCTTCTGCGTGCCAAAGATTTTGATACCAACCAAGCGTGAAGCTGCCTCACAACGTGCTGGGTTCGACTCCGCATGCGCTGTGCGTATTGATGAGGGCCCAACAGCTACAGGTTGTTTTGGAATAAAGGGAGAGCACAAGAAGCTTTTCGAAATAAAGGTGGCGTGGTGGGGGGCGCGAATAAAAGGGACGACGGGGGGGCTGCACTCTCGTCTCTCCACTCGAGGCCTGCTCTGCTCCGAGGCCCCGCGTTATCGGAGCTGCGTTCTGCGGACGTATTTGGCCTGTGTATGTGGCCCTGCTCTCACACTCTTCTCGCACAGCGCAGTCTGACAGCAAAGGACAAGCTCCAAGCAATCCGTCCTGCGCTCTGTGCAGGGATTGCGCGAGATGGCCGCTGAGCACTTGGATTACGACGGATATTGAGCTTTGCTGCCCTGTGTACCCGAGCCCGAGGTGCAGAGTAGAGCACTAGGCTAGAAGGTGAAGCGAAGCACTCTCCTCGAGGGAAGTTGTGTTTCCTCTCTGTAGCTCGGGGAGAGGAGAGAAAAGACCTATATCACACCTATGTCACTGGCATTTTCTACAGCAGCTTGGATTAGTGGAGGAGCGAAAGCATTAATCGAGGCTTGATTTTGGTGCCTGGCTGTGAGGGAGAGAAAGGCGTTGTAGCGGGGAGATTAAGCTCACTCGGTGACGTTGTGGAGGGAGATCGAGTGCAGATGAGTGTGTAGTAGCAGGGGAGAATTTGGTGAGCAAGGAGGAGGGGGCACCTGCTCAAGATGGCCTCCTCGGTGCCACTAGAAGGCATAGATGTGTGGGGGACTCGAACTTCGTTTGGGGGAAGTAGAAAGTCGTTCACAGGGAGCGCTTCCCGGGGCTGGGGAGTGGGGCCTGACAATGTGTTCGGCAGGCTCTCAGCGCAGTCTAGGGGGGACGATGTTGATGATGAAGAAGCCCTGAAGTGGGCTGCCCTCGAGAAACTTCCCACATATGATCGGCTACGGACCACCATTCTCCAGAAATCCTTGGGGAGTAAAATCGTACATGAAGAAACTGATGTTCGGTTTATCGGGTTTGAAGAGCGCCAACAAATTATAGATAATCTTCTAAGGGTTACCGAGGAAGACAACGAGAGGTTCTTGAAGAAGCTCCGCAACCGGATTGACAGGTACTCACAAGTGTGGTGTTGAAAGTAAAGGGGACTTGGAGATAATGTACTTATTCCTCTCCATTGCATAAATTTAATCCCCTTCCAGCAGATACACAAGCAACGTGGCAGGGAGTTGTGTTATCTGCAAAGGGAATTTGTTGTTTGCTCGAGGGCCTTGTGCAGTTCTCCTATCAATTGAGATTTGAGGCAGAGTTTCATGCAGCGTTTCATGGTAGCAAAATCTTCCAAAGTCCTGGTGGTTTAAATGTCGCTACGATACTTTTTCTCGGGGATGTAAACTCATGGACTGCTCGTTTTGAGATGTTGGCCTCAACTTCCTGTCTAGGGCTCTAGCTTGGTTAAAGCCACTGTAGCCGGACCTGGTCTCACACACTAGAGTAGGAAACCTACCGAGAATTGCCAGATAATTTGGCTCAGTCAATCACGGTTCTTCTTGGGTTAACTGTGGAATCTATTGAGCACTGTATTGATTTCCAGGTTCGCTGATACAATTTCATGGGGGCATGATGAGAGGGAGAGCTATCGTTCATCTCTAATGTGGGGTAACTTTGTGTGTGGTTGTCAGGGTCGGTATAGAGCTACCCACAATAGAGGTTAGGTATGAAAATCTGTCTATAGATGCCAACTGCTTTGTTGGGGGCAGGGCTCTGCCTACACTGCTGAACGTCACGATTAATTTTGTTGAGGTATGATGACTATTTTATTGCTGACCTGATATGTTCTTGATCTTTCCAGTAATCCACAACACATGTGAGGCCAGTTTGTAGCAATGGAGAGTTAAGCACTCATCAAAATCGAAATCACCTTTCTAGGGTAGCATTCCACGTTTCATAATCAGCTGTTGTATCAGTGTGTCACCATAGTCACTACTGCCTGACAAGTTGACAAGTTTTTCTGTTTGCAGGGAATTCTTGACTCCATAGGTTTGGCTTTGAGCAAGAAAACAGTACTCAACATCTTGCACAATATCACTGGCGTCCTCAAACCTGCCAGGTGGGCATTGTCTCCACCCTTTTCTCCAAATTGCATTTCGGAGATCCTCTCTCTCTCTGTCTCTCTCTGTCTCTGCAGCAAATTACCCACTCTTGGCTCTAGACTGAAAGATTCATTGTCCTGGGAACTCTCACCGGAGAGACACCTTCTTCAAATCCATCAAGGGAATTGTTTCTGTACCTCTGTTTACCAACTTTGAAAATCTCGAGGCTGAGCCAAAAGCCCAGACCTTTTGGGGTCTAGCCGGCGTCAGCCCTGAAAAAGGTAGTTGCTGTTCCGTTGTGTTCCCCTCAAACTGGGCGCGGGGTCGATGGCCACAAGGCTATGGCAAACAAGGTCTTATGAGTACATTCTCTGCAACTAATTGATCAGGTGGGAGCTAATAGAACTTCATGTTAGGCAGACTGGGAAACCAGTAAATCTTACAACAAAGCTGTTATTCTATGGGGAGACATTCTAGGTCCTCCGTGATGATAGAATGTTACCGCCCAATCCTTTATCTGCATCTCTTCTAAGGGCATTGGGAAGGTTTAGAATGGGCTCACAGTCTGCAGATAGAGAGTGGTAGGTGGGACAACTAGAGCCTGCTGGCCGCTTGTACCCCGCTTGTGGTAGAGATGATAGAAGGGAGATTGAAACTGAAGAACATTCTTTCTTTCATTGCCCTCCCTCTCTACTATGAGATCTGTGGGAGATATTATCTGCAGTATTCCTAAGAGGTGCGATGATTGTAATGACGATGACAATATCTGGTGGGGCATGCATGGATGTAACAATACCTATATGTTTTGCTTGGGGTTGTCTATTCATTTTACAGGATGACACTGCTGCTTGGCCCACCGAGTTCTGGGAAGACTAGTCTGCTACTAGCACTTGCTGGAAAGCTTGACAAAGACCTGAAAGTGAGAACCTCAACACTCCTCTTCGTTGTGTGCATGCTTCTACTAAAACACAAGCATGTCTTTTACTACTCTGGGGACACTAATTTAAAATGTGTTTGTCCATGTAGCTGAAGGCAGATGTCTTTTCAAGTTGGTGCTGACCCTGTTTGACTTTGGCTGGCAATGGTGTAGGTGAAAGGGAAGGTTACATACAATGGGCACACATTGGATGAGTTTGTGCCGCAGAAAACATCAGTGTACATCAGCCAGAATGATCTACATGTAGCTGAAATGACAGTTCGGGAGACCCTTGATTTCTCTGCAAGATGTCAAGGGGTTGGCAGTCGTTATGGTAAGTCCATCGCCCTGGTAACTATGCAGTCTTGTGAGTAACATCCTTAATCCTTGAAGCATCGCATATTCCCTTATCACCTTATTGTGAGGATGGGGCGCTCTTTTGGATGGGCCTTGTTCATTTGAAATCTTGTCTATGTCAGAAGTCAAAATGATCTTGCAAAATGGGTACAGTATGCTATCCATTACATTACATCATGGGGAAGCCCCAGCTATGAGGGAATGTTTCGAAGCTTATAAGGGCAGAAGACCCACATGGATACATCTTTGCTGGTCACTCAAACCCCTGGCACTGCCATTGACATTACTCTCTTTTGTGTGAATTGCAACCAAGACATCCATTTCCTGCCAAGATTGTTCAGCAGTTCGCAACATCTAGATTTAGGCGATTGCAAGATATTTGCAGCCAGGGGAGTTTGACACTCTTGGCCATCAAGATATGAGCTGATCTCATCCAAAGTGGCTCCTACAATGGTCATGTTTGCAACGTGTCTCATTTTCAGTTCTTTAGAAGCCTCCTTACATGGAGGAATATGTGATTGTGAAGTTTCTTTTAGGGATAATTGAGAGAGAGGAAGGGAGTTGAAATGTTCACCCTCAAATATTTGGAGGTAGATGTTCATGGGTGCCATACATGTATCCATTTTTTGGTTTGACACTGAAAGCGAACAAGTTCAGAGTGTTAAAAGGGATCTATAGACACCTAGTTTATGAACACATAAGGTGTCAAACCCTCTGTTCATCTCATTGATCTGTTGATCTGCAGAGATGCTTGTGGAGCTAGCCAAGCGAGAAAAGCAAGCTGGGATTTTTCCAGAGAAAGATGTAGATATTTTCATGAAGGTATGAGAGCTTACTTCGGACCTTCCCTGCTAGTTGAAATTCCAAGGTCATGTGGAAATTATTTGTGGTCCCTGTTTTTCACATTATGGCTTATTTTATTATGTCCTAGAAATGCATTGCCATCCCATGTTAGAGAGAGAGAAATGAAATGAAATGGTACTTTATGACGTCCTCGGTTTGGGTCGGGCAGGCCAAGGACGTAGTGCAATACCAAGCCAGACGTGTGCAGGCCCGGGCAGCCCGCACCCAAGAAAAGTTAGATTCATATCATGAGACTTGATGAGTCTCGTATGAGATATTAAACTGTTTGGAACAAATACTACACTTGAGAGAGAGAAGATTCTGACGGGAGACAGTGTATATAATAGCAACTTCCCTTACCGGTACTGCCCCTGTACCCGCTCATCTCAAATCAAACGAACAAGTGACAGTGGAATGTGGCTGCAGGCAACCGCTGTAGAAGGAATGGAGAGCACCCTCGCAACCAACTAC
This sequence comes from Takakia lepidozioides, assembly GCA_030704615.1. Lineage (NCBI taxonomy): Eukaryota > Viridiplantae > Streptophyta > Takakiopsida > Takakiales > Takakiaceae > Takakia > Takakia lepidozioides. The sequence continues at coordinate 58,543,291 of CM060733.1, forward strand.
ATTTTGAAAGTGAGTGATAGTCACCAGATTTGAGCTGAAGCATGTCATAGGATTGTTTCTGTACATTCCAAGCACCAGTCAAGGTTTGGGCAGTGTGTAGGCTTAAGAATATGCATTGTAGGCGTTGACATATTGAATCGCCAAAATGCACTGTATCCAAGTATGTCACCAGAGTGTATGTTGATACCACTGCAGAAGATGACCAGGGCCATACCTTGATTTAACTCGTGATCTAGGAAATGTGTAAAATGCATTAAGCCATTGTTTAGGGGAGGCTGTAAAGGTGCCCAACCATTCGAGCCTCTGGATGGATTCACAAATGCAGTAGCCCATTATACTTCCTCGAGGTGGAGATGATGGTAAACTTCCTATTATCAATGGCTAAATAAACCTCATGGTGCAGATTCTTGGTCTGGATATATGCGCAAACACACTTGTTGGAGATGCCATGCACAGAGGAATCTCTGGAGGGCAGAAAAAACGTGTTACTACAGGTGTTGAGATCGCTCATAAGTTCTGTTTTTATGTTTGAGATTCGTGAATACTGGCTGGTTGGCTTTGGGATGGTGGTAATACTATGACTTCCAGGAGCTTCTCATACATAACCCAAGTTGTAAGGGTATTTTACCTGCACTTGTGCATCCAAAACCACAATCCTTCTGGTGTGGATGAACACTGAAGTGTCCCTCAGGCACTTTCTCCTTCTCAGACTCAGCCACGGGCAGATGTGTAGGAGGTCCTCCAACATTGTGGTTGAAATAGAAGGCGCAGAGAAAACCATGCCTCCAATAGATTTGTTTTTTATTAAGGGGTGTGTCATCTCGTTGCCTCTTATATTTGTACTGACATTGTCGGTGTTATTCTTATCCCTGGATCTCTCTGAAGGGGAAATGATAGTGGGGCCCACTAAGGCGATGTTCATGGACGAGATTTCCACGGGCCTGGACAGCTCAACCACGTTTCAGATCGTGAAGTGTCTGCGCCAGTTTTGTCATGTGATGGAAGCCACCATTTTTATGTCACTGTTGCAGCCAGCTCCCGAGACTTTTGAACTGTTTGATGATGTAGTTCTGCTGTCAGAGGGTCAGGTTGTATACCATGGTCCTCGGGAGAACATCTTGGAGTTCTTTGAGGCTTGTGGGTTCAAGTGCCCTGATCGAAAGGGCATTGCTGACTTCTTACAGGAGGTGAGCACTGTCCACAACCATCTCACAAGGTTCTCATTTGCTTGATCTCTCCGTGTCTCTGTTTTTCTGTCTGTCTTTCTTAAAAGTACCATTTCATTTGTTTTTTCCCCGGGGAGACTCTCCCATCGCTCTGAAATCCATTTCTTTGATTTTTCTTTTGGGCTTTGTTTTGGCTCTGGTTTTGTTTCCTCTCTCGTGTTTTTTCCATTTTGTCCCATAAGCTCTTTGAGCATTCGGCGTACGTTATAAAGTACCATTTGATTTGATTTGATTGCCTCTTTGGGCTGCTTTCTCTCTTGAGACCAAATTACCTTTCAGCACCCTTATCTCCTTCCCTCTTGAGGGCATTGGGGCGGTTCAGGGTGGGTTCCCACAACCTACGGATAGAGACTGGCAGATGGGAAAACCTGCAACGGGAGGACCGCCTATGTCCAGCTTGCATAGGGCGCAGCAAGGAAATTGAAACTGAAGAACACTTCTTCTTCTACTGCCCTCTATACTATGAGATCCGTGGGAGATTCCACTGTTTATTCAGTGGAACCCAAACTCTCACTGATGTCTTTCACTATGAGGATAAAAAATGCTTGGCAGCCTACCTACACGAGGCCTTCACCCTTAGACAATCGCTAGAACTTTAATTGTGGTTTCTGGATTTGTTCCTCTCTCATGTTTTCTTCCATTTTGTCCCATAAGCTCTACGAGCTTTCCGCGGACGTTATAAAGCACCATTTCATTTCATTTCTCTTCATTGCGCTTCTCTTTCTCGTTTCATGCTTTCTCTTGTCCCATAAACTCTTTGAGCCTTCCGTTATACAGTTTCTTTCTTTCATTCTTTCTTGGTTTGTTGCTCCCACTTTGCAAATACCTGGCTTGAACATAAATTTCAGGGGTTTTCATCAGGATTCCTGATCACATGCCTTTCCCTAATCTCAAGGATGTTTCAAATACACTGCAGGTAACTTCACGGAAAGACCAAGAACAGTACTGGTCTGATAAGCGGCGACCCTACAGCTATGTGTCTGTGAAACAATTCACAGATCTATTCAAGACTTTCCATGTTGGCCAACGCATTTCAGAGGAGATAGTGGTGCCTTACGACAAAGAGCGAAGCCATAAGGCAGCATTATCTTTTGAGAGATATGCTGTCAGTGGAAAGGAACTTTTCAATGCTAATTTTTCCAAACAATGGTTGCTGATGAAACGGAACTCATTCGTGTACATCTTCAAGACAGTACAGGTCTGTGGTTATTCCTATTAGCTGGGGTAGTGAAGGCAGATGAGAGAGGGAGGCAAATCTTTGTGGATCTTTTTTTCCTTGTTATTGTAAATAGTAATTTCACTTATTGAAGCTACGACAGTGATTTCTGTTTAAAGTCATGGATTGAAGAAGCTCAATTAAAATTACTGCTCTTCATAAGATTTATTCTTATCTGGCCATAGATCATCCGCTCTATTATCAAACTTTGCTCTATTATGACCCCTAAATGCACTTCCTTGTGAAGCCGTAATGCTATTGCAGAATGTTCTTTTTGCCATGGCCCCATTGAGTCGATAAAGCTGACATTGCCTTTTTGTTCATGTAAAGTCGGGTGGCTGCCACTCCAAACCTCATCAAGCCAGTAGGAATTATGTTTCTGACAAAAACGTGGGAGCTTTCAAAAGGCTCTTGGCAAGGCTGTCAATTCTTTTGGTCTTTGTTTTGCTCTGGATACTATAAACATTTTCATACCCAGGGCTTATGACGTGGTAGTGTGTGATGGGTGCAGATGGGGATTGTGGCCTTGATTACCATGTCTGTCTTCTTTCGCACAACTCTGCATCACAGAAGTCAGTCTGATGGGCAAACCTACTTAGGGGCTATCTTCTTTGGTGTCCTGTCAATCATGTTCAATGGGTACGCCGAGCTGTCCATGACAATTTTCCGACTTCCTGTTTTCTACAAACAGCGGGACCTTCTTTTTTACCCGGCATGGACATATGCGCTGCCAAGTCTGGTGTTGAGTATCCCCTCCTCAATAGCTGAAGTGGGAATGTTCACCATCATCACTTACTATACCATAGGCTTCAGCCCTGCGCCTAGCAGGTAAGCAGTGTTTACTAAATAATTCCCGTGTTGGTTCTCCATTATGACACTTGCAAGTACCAGGGTGCTTGGTTGGAAAAGAAACTCTACCTTTACTTCCATGCATGTCAAAACGTTTTTAGTCAAATACTGCACTCTATATTTTGAAGTCTTACCAGCCACTAACCTGATGTTGTCACAAATGTCTGTTGCAGGTTCTTTCGTTTTTTTTTCCTGTTACTTTTGGTTCACCAGATGTCCTCAGCAATGTTCCGTTTAATTGCGGGGCTCTGCCGGACAATGGTGGTATCTAATACAGGTGGAACTTTTGCACTTCTTATCGTCTTCATGCTTGGAGGGTTCATTATTCCTCGACCTCAAATTAAGCCGTGGTGGATTTGGGGTTATTGGATATCACCTCTTTCGTATACCGAAACTGCTATCACTGTCAATGAGTTTCTCTCACCACAATGGTCGCCCAAGGTGTGATTTACAAGAATTCTCTAATCTAGACAGCTGAAGCATCCTATCAGACTGCCATATCTATCCTCTGATTCCTGTTGGATATATTCTTCACCTGGTTGTCCCTGTCTCTTGCTTTACCTCCTTTGATTTGTTGATCTTCCTCTCTCCGCAGCTCCCTTCAAATATTTGTGAATTATCACCTGTCATTTTGGTGAAAGCTCTTGAATAGTAAAGGCACAGGACGACTAACATTGTTTTGTTTCCTTGCTCATCAATGGCTGACAAGGCAAGTGGGTCCATGCCTACATTATCAGATCTGGGTGTGAGTCAGATGTCTATGTCGGGAGTGCCCTCATTGATATGTATAATAGTCAGTGAGTCACATGGTTGAGTTGTTCCCTGCTGAAGCAGATGACTCCATGGGTCCATTGATGAGCAAGGAAAGAACCGATTGATGGATGAGTGAATAAATAGTACTGGTTGATACTGAATTAGGGGACTTATTTCATACTTAGTTTATCGGTGGTTGGCTTCTTTATTAGTACCAGGACCTGCTGAAAGAATGGGAGAGTAAGGGGTCTTTGTGCTCAAGCGAATATGAGAATGTGACCAATAATGTCATGTTGTGGGCTTTCAGGATAATCCAGGTCTTGGGAAGAAGATTTTACAGAATAGTGGAATTTTCCCACATTCTTATTTGTACTGGGTTGGTGTGGCAGCCTTGATAGGCTATATTGTGTTATTTAACACATGCTACGTTCTGGCCCTCACCTACTTAAACCGTAAGTTCCTTTTGTTTTGAAAAACTTCTGAGTCATTTCTTTCATAGTTCTCCATGGGTGGATAGAATGATTAAACTTTCAAAGGACTTTTGATGAGTTGGAGTTGTGGTTTGAAACGGTCTGAATGCAATGACCTTCCTACTACTCTCAATATTTTGCAGTCTGATTAGTTGATGAATTTGTAGTATCTGGCTTTCATGACTTGTGTGGTATGTTGACCTTTTATTGGGACCATACGCGAGGGATGGAACAGCATTGGGGAAGCCAGCAGCTGTCATATCTGAGGAAGCCCTAGCAGAAAAGAATGCCAATCAGACAGGGGAGGAAGTTCCACTCTCAGTACGACAAAAGTCTCGAAAATCTCTGTCAGCCAGTGTTGATGGTAGATCTCTGCCAACCATTTTGCTACCAACTGCAGATATATTGCTGATCTGTGTCTCTCCTTTTTCTGTTTGAGGAATGGAATTAAACTTGACCCCAATCATGGCCTTGGCTGAGAAACTCTCAGTGACGGGATATAGGCCTCTGTGCCTTGTCTGGACGAAATTAATGTTTCTCTTCTCTCTTGTTGTTATTCCCTCTTATCTTTCCTGCCGTTCTCTCTTTTTGTTGTGCCTCCTGTGTCATAATAATTTTTCCTTCTTTTCCTAAACCTTAGGTAGGGGGAAGCCAAGCCAGTGTCAACAAGATCACTGTTGCAGTTTTCCCTTGTCTCAAACAATAAAGGCCATGTTGACAGTGATCATCATTGGTTCTGGAGAGTGGAAGAGATCAGGAATTAAAGTACCCTGGAAGGCAGATGGGTGGCTCGCATTTGAAAGGTTGTCAAAATGGACACGAAGATGTAATTTCTGGTTAAATTTTCCAAGTGCACGGGAATCCACTTGCAGCGAAAAGATCTGCCTTATTCCCGGACCTTCGAGGAACCTCACTTTTGCAGTAATGGACACTGAACTTCAATTGATGGAATTATCTTGCTTGAGACTGCTTGGAAACCTCGATGGATTGAAAGTTTCTACTGGTGCTTCCCCTGAATTAAGTACAATGAACTCCTTTTGCTGTGAGTTTGTGAGCATATGATTGATAACTAAGTAAGACTTTCCATGGACATGGTTTTCATTTCATAGGTCTTGCTGAGACATTGGGCTTCTTGTAATGCAGGAAGCACACCACCTGGTAACATTGTAACCCGAATGTCAGGAACTTCTGATAATGGCGAAGTCCAGATGCAGGAGCGAGCGAGTAGTGTGTCGTTGGCAAGTGATGCATCTGAAGCAGTAGGTATGGCAGCACCAAAGAGGGGCATGATTCTACCATTCCAGCCCTTGAGCATCTCCTTCGATGACATCAAGTACTATGTTGACATGCCTCAGGTATGCTCTTTGAATACCATAACTAACAAGTTACCTTCACAAGGTGCTCTGTGTCTTCATGCAGCAATTTAGTTCCCTATGCGGTGGCTCATCCCGCAGAGCCCTATCCGGAAGTCCTCCGCCATGATAGAGTCTGCTAATCAGATCTATCTCCCTCTCTCCTAAGGCTATCGGGGAGGTTTGGATGGGCTCCCAGTGTCTGTGGATTAGTGTGTGGATAGAAACGGTAGGTGGGTGGTACCTGGCTTGTGCTGGGAGTAACAGGAGAAAAATCGAACGTGAAGAACATTTCTTCTTCCACTGCCCTTTCCCCTCTCTCTTTTGATTCAAGCTTTCTCATGTCCACTTCTCCCAATTTTTTTCCTCTCTGTGCTTCTTCCTGTGTTTGTTTGTAAATCCTACGACTAGCATAGTCTTCTGTAATGTCAACAGTCCCCAATTTAGACTCAGAGCCCAGTGTTTGGTTGTGTGTCACTCTGATTGATTGTCTTGCAGCCCATTTGCAAGCATATTGTGTATCCAAAGGCAGCTTAATTCATTGAGATGGATACTTTTCTGTTGTTGTATTCTTCCATTTACCAGTAAGACCTAAATGGGGGAACCATGCATTGCTTTCTCTCATTTCTCCAGGAGATGAAGATCCAGGGGGTGGGAGAAGATAGACTTCAACTTCTATGCGGAGTAACTGGAGCATTCAGGCCAGGTATCCTTACTGCATTGGTGGGAGTGAGTGGAGCTGGAAAGACAACCCTTATGGATGTGCTTGCTGGACGAAAAACTGGTGGCTACATTGAGGGGGACATCCATATCTCTGGGTACCCCAAGAAACAAGAGACATTCGCCCGGATCGCAGGTTACTGTGAACAAAATGATATTCACTCCCCGCAGGTCACTGTGAGAGAGTCTGTCATTTTTTCAGCTTGGCTACGTCTCCCTGCTGAGATCAACAAGGAAACTCGAGAGGTATGCTACTTGCTGTTTCTGGCATGTATATGATATTCTTACGATAATCCCATGTTAATGTATGACATGCTTGTGGCTGTGTCTAAATCCTGCTGTCTGTGTCTTTTGGCCTGACCCTGCAGCAATTTGTGGATGAAGTGATGGACCTAGTGGAGCTTGCACCATTGGCAGACGCACTGGTTGGTCTGCCAGGGGTCAGTGGGCTGTCCACAGAGCAGCGTAAGCGTCTAACTATTGCAGTGGAGCTCGTGGCTAACCCATCAATTATATTCATGGATGAACCAACCAGTGGACTGGATGCCCGGGCTGCTGCCATTGTGATGCGTACTGTACGCAACACTGTGGACACTGGCCGCACTGTTGTTTGCACCATCCATCAACCCAGCATCGATATCTTTGAAGCCTTTGATGAGGTGCTCCTTCTTTACTCTCTCCGGGTTCAGCAGCATACCTGCATGGGGCACTCCCTACATGAACCTCTCCATCTCTGGTTTGTTGAATAGTCGTTGCTTTTGGGCTGCTTGTTGAGGGCCTCATTTCTTTCTTCCTTGAGCAGTAGTTGCTTTTGGGCTGCTTCTGTCTCCCTCTGTGTGTTTCTCTTTCTAAACTACCATTTCATTTCATTTCTTGTTTCTTGTTTCTTGTTTTCCTTTTGTCCCATAAGCTCTTTGAGTTATGGACATTATGCAGTACCATTTCATTTCATTTCATTTCTCGTTTCTTTCTTTTTCTGTGCTGTACACTCTTTCAGCTTCCCATGGACAGCATAAAATTCCTGGAATCGTCTGTCCTTCAAGGAATGATTGGGGCTAGAGGTACAACACTAACACAGATTTGATGTGCGGAATTTGCATGTGTACCACTTTAGACCGAGGCCATCTTCAGGCTTACAATCTTTCTTACGAGGTTGCAAGCCCTACCACGCAAACAGCCCAAACAGCCCAGGCCCTTGCAACCTCTATCACACTCTAAAACACTTGTTTCAAGACTTCCTGGTATATGCTCAGGTCTCAAACTTTTTTGAGCACCACTGACTCTCCATTGCTTCACTACTGCCACAAAATACGGAGGGGGTTGAAATTTCGTCCAAGCAGGACTGCAACAGATGAATCAGTTATGGAACTTCATGTCAGGCAAACATGGAAACCAGCCAATCTTACAACAAAACTGCAGTTCTATTGGTAGACATTCTTGGTCCTCCATGACAGTAGAATCCTGTGGTGCTATTACCTGTCTGCAGCTCTATCTCCCTCTCTTCTAAGGGCATTGGGGATGTTTAGCATGGGCTCCCACAGTCCGGGGATAGAGACTGGTAGGTGGGACAACATGCAGCATGAGGACTTCATGTGGCCCCTGCTCGTGCCGAGGAAAATAGGTGGGAAATTGAAAGTGAAGAACATTCTTTCGCGGTCCTTTCTACTATGAGATCCATGGGAGATTCTATTGTCAATTCCAAGATTGCCAATTTTCACAGAGGTATTCCATTAGTAGTAGCAGAAATGCTCAGCAGCATATCTGCAGGAGGTCTCGACGTTTAGACAATTTGGGCTGCTTGTTGGGGGGGGGGGGCGCTCTCTCTTTCTTGTTTCATGCTTTCTCTTGTTCCATAATCTCTTTGAGCTTTCTGCAGACTCTGTAACATACCATTTCATTTCATTTCATTTCTTTCTTGAGACCAAATTACCTTTCAGCACCCTTATCTCCTTCCCTCTTGAGGGCATTGGGGCGGTTCAGGGTGGGTTCCCACAACCTACGGATAGAGACTGGCAGATGGGAAAACCTGCAACGGGAGGACCGTCTATGTCCAGCTTGCATAGGGCGCAACAAGGAAATTGAAACTGAAGAACACTTCTTCTTCTACTGCCCTCTATACTACGAGATCCGTGGGAGATTCCACTGTTTATTCAGTGGAACCCAAACTCTCACTGATGTCTTTCACTATGAGGATCAAAAATGCTTGGCAGCCTACCTACACGAGGCCTTCACCCTTAGACAATCGCTAGAACTTTAATTGTGGTTTCTGGATTTGTTCCTCCCTCATGTTTTCTTCCATTTTGTCCCATAAGCTCTATGAGCTTTCCGCGGACGTTATAAAGCACCATTTCATTTCATTTCATTTCTTTCCGGGACAGCCGATTCCCAGTGAGGTCGTTTGATTACGAGGACCAGGAATGCTTGGCAGCAGGCCTACAGTAGACTGAATAGTTTTTTGGCCGCTTGTTGAGGGTCCCACATCTCTTCTTGTATCTTGCATAGCCATTTGTACCACAAGCTCTTGTGAGCTCCCTGTAGATACTATAAAGTTCATTCCTTTCCTTGTGTTATTTCTTTCTCTGAGAATATTTAGGATTTGTCTGATATGCCCTTTTGGTTTTTCTCAGGTTTTGTATAATGTGTTCCAACCATGGACATAATCAGTTTCCTTTCTTCTCTTTTTCTTCCCGTCAAGCATACTTAGACAGGTCTGTCTGGTCATGGAAATAGCAATTCACAGCTGCCACCACCAGAATGTCTGTCCTAACTTCCAAATTGTTCTGTATGTTTGACTTTTGGGCCATGGCAGATGTTGCTGATGAAGCGTGGAGGGCAAGTGATATACATGGGGCCTTTGGGAAGGCACTCTCATAGGCTTATTGAGTATTTCGAGGTAATGGAAATGAAAGGAGAATGAGGGAGACTTGCAGAGTTGCAACACCCTTGTCTTTTCAGCTGCCCCCTTCATATTGAGTAGGAAGGTTTGATGGAGGGTTGATTTGTTCCGTTAGAAAGTTAGTTACACTAAACGGTGTTTTCTTCCTACAGGCGGTTCCCGGAGTACCAAAGATCAAGGAGGCATACAATCCTGCCACATGGATGCTGGAAGTTAGCAATGTCTCCGTAGAGAGTGAGCTTGGCGTGGATTTTGCACAAATTTACAAGCAGTCTTCCCTATTTCAGTGAGTGGACCCACTTCTTTGACATGTTTGGAGCTGTAGAGAAAATTCACATTGAGTTCTAGTTTTCCACTATTGCTACAACTATATTTAGCCCCTTCCTCCACAGGGCCAGGATAAAAGTGGAGACCTTCCCACGCCGCCCATGCAGATTGGTGGTTTAATGAGGGCTGATGATGTTGTGGCAGGCGAAACAAGGATCTGGTCAAGGAGTTAAGCATTCCTGCCCCAGGGTCTGAAGACCTGTATTTCCCAAGGCAATACTCCCAATCTTTTCTGACCCAAGTAACAGCGTGCCTCTGGAAGCAATACTGGACATATTGGCGAAGCCCTGACTACAACTGTGTCCGATATGCTTTCACATTTGTTTCAGCTATCCTCTTTGGCACAATCTTCTGGAACCTTGGCAAAAAGACGTAAGTGACCAAACCAATTCTGGGTAATAGGGGCAGATAAAAGTGTGACAACTCTTGTTCTAGTGTTGGTCCATTCTCTTTAGCATGGAGAGGTGGGAAAAGATTTATGCCTGTGGATGTCTTGGGGAATTGATCTTGCCATCTCTGAATGCTTGCAGAGGTGTCCAGTCAAACCTATTTAGTGTCATGGGATCTATGTATGGCGCCACGCTGTTCATTGGGGTCAACAATTCGTCCACCGTCCAGCCAGTGGTTGCTATCGAACGTACAATTTTCTACAGAGAGAGGGCTGCAGGGATGTATTCAGCTATTCCTTACGCTATTGCTCAGGTATTATCCTTTTGAATCATGTCAACCTTCGATAACTGCGTACCATCTCTGGTTTACAGGCAGACACTTTGCCTTCTTCGACTAGCAGTGCCGGCATACTCATGTCTTGATAAGCCAGAACACCCATCCCAATTGTCATTTGATATATGAGATGTAATGGTTATTTTAGGTTCAGTTTCAAATGCCTACAACCAGCATGGGTTAGTTATTCTCCTGTGAGGATTAGGCATTCAGCATTACATCGTAGCCAGTAGACAGTGGTTGGGGTGTACAAATATCTCTTTTAAGTCGCCCTCTCTGACCCTCTGCCACCCCTAAGAGCATGTTTGTTGTCCTGCCAATGTATTAATCAGACTTTGTGGTGGGTTTTTGCAGGTTTTGATTGAAATACCTTATTGCCTAGGACAAACAGTGATATATGCATTGATAACATACTCAATGATAAACTATGAGTGGAGTGCTTCCAAGTTCTTATGGTACATCTTCATAATGTACTTCACTCTTCTCTATTTCACCTACTACGGAATGATGGCAGTGGCACTTACTCCCAACCATCAGGTCGCAGCTATTGTTGCCTCAGGATTCTACTCTATTTTCAACCTCTTCTCCGGCTTTTTGATCTTTAAGCCTGTAAGTTACCGGTACTTCTGATTTCTTCCTCAGCCTAATCTGGATTCAGATGTATGATACCAACCCCATTTGAATTGAAGTATTTGAGGATAGGAGAGGCACTTTGCACGTTTGTTGAAGGATTAGCAAAGCATCTGCATTCATTAATCACAGACACCAGACATATCAACAGTTAGCTTGCCTACAAAGGCAAGCATGTCTAGGAAGTCAGCAAATAGTCCCCCCCAAAATTGCAATGTAAACAAGAAAAACCTAACAGATTCTGGATTACTGCAATGGTACTCAACTTATTTTGGCAGAGATGATTAGCTTGATAGGTGTTGCTCTCTCTCTTGTGCCTCCTTTTTTTGTCATTTCTACTTTACCCATGGGCCCTTGGCCTGGGGGACTAGATTATCTTTCTTTCTCATGGGCTGCCTGTATTGGTCTGCAGAAAATTCCCAAATGGTGGGTTTGGTATTATTGGGCGTGTCCTGTGGCTTGGACTCTCTATGGCCTTATAGTAACTCAGTTTGGTGACAATTCAAGCCTTACACTACCATCTGGAGCTGATCCTACAAATCCAGCTAATTATGAGAAGGTCAGCGAGTTCGTATCCAAAACCTTCGGATTTCAGAAGGACATGTTGGGCCTGGCAGTCTCAATGCCAGTTGTGTTCACTATTATCTTTGCAACTGTCTTTGCCTTCGGCATCAAGTTTTTGAACTTCCAGCAGCGGTGATTCATCTTACTGAAGCGTGGATCTTTCAAGCCTTAACAAGGCCTGTATTATTTGCCTAATTGTCTTGCAGAGACTAGCCACTGTCTTCTCCCAGGAAATGATTGTACCGCACACTGTTTAGATCCTCTTCAAACAATTTGTACTATACAGGCTAGTTAGAACTAGTATGGTTTCATGCAGCAAGAAATCATGATTTGAAATTGAGCCGACACTATTACTTGAGTGGCCCTGCAAGTGAAGCATAGTGAACACACAGGCCATTGAGGGCCCAATGGACGGTCTGAAGGCACATGTTGAAGGATTGAACCCAGGATTACCTAGGTTATGCACAGGCAAGGCACAAACACCCAACCACCGGGCTACCTGCTCAAGTGAGAGAGGGAAAAGACGTTGTTTGCGAAACAAGAGGAACACACTCTACCATTGTGAGGAGCGCTCTCCAGTAGAGCCATTTCCTTGGTAGAGAAGAACGAATATACTCTTGAGCTTTGTTTGCCAGAGAGAGGGAGAGGGAGAGAGAATTTCTGTTATATGACAATGTACACAAAGAAGTGAATTCTTTGGTCGAGACTATCATTCATGAACAATTAACTGATATAACAGACTACAAGTTACATGGCCATAACAGCATTACATTTATCAACCCCAAGGGACTGTGTGGCCTATGCTAACCTGACAGGGAGCTACAGAGACCACAATATACATCTGCCTCAAATATAGATAGAGTGAACAAACATAAATCAACTTTCTCCCTCATGTCGATCTTTGGGAGCCCATGAGAAGGTGAGAGAGTTGGTGAAGCTCTTCTTGCCTCATGGTAAGAAAGAGCGCCTTCGTGTCGTATGAGGCACTACTTTCTCCTCGAGTAGAGGAATGTGTTTGTCAAAGAAAGAGTTGCAAGAAGTTTGCTTCAGCTACTGTCCTAAAGTGTATAGGCATCTACAAATTGCGCGGAAGAAGAGATCGACAAGCCTGCTGGAAGTTTGGGCATCTACAAACTTGGAAGAGATCTTGGCAGTTGTCGAAGCTGGAAAGTTCTTGTATTGAGATTGTGTCTGAGTACTGTCCTAGAGCACATTGCCAGGGAGTGCCGTCTTCACAGAATTAAGTTAACATGTGAAAATTGGGCTCGAAGGTGAATCCTAGTGGATTTAAACTGTGAAATATTTTGCCCTTTCGATCGGGAGTTGATCGATGTATTTTCCTTGGAGAACATTTGTTCGCGTCCTGAAGGTCGTAGATGACCATGGTGTGTTCAACTGCATTGAAAATACAAAGTTGATGATCCCCAAATGCAACACATGTGTACTCTGGGTAGATCAGAAGACCTCTACATCCCTTTCTTGGCTCGTCTACAAATATTCTCCATGACCCCCGACACCCATCTAACTCAAGTTTGAAAATGCAAGTATACACATCTTTACCAAACTCTTGCTCGGAGAAAAGGTAGATATCCCCTCCACACTCCACGACCTGTGTAGTCGCATAGTAGGCATCACGACATTCCCTCAAGCTTGGGATCTTACACCAAGTTTCTGGTAACCAGATTCCTTTTTCCACATCGTAGGCTACAACACCTTTACCCTCTTCTGTTACAGCAACGCAATACAGCAACCCATTGCAGTATGCGCCATTTTGATACTCATTAAGTCCAAAATTTGGAGGAGGCAACGCCCCGGTTTCCGTCCACTCCGATGTTTTAGAATCGTACACCTCTGTTTTCCTAGAAAGGTGCTCAGTTCCAACGGTCGAACTCCCAGCCACAATGATCTTGTAACTGTTCGTGGCCTTATCCACCAGCACATGCATCAGAACAGGATGTCGCCGGTGGTTCAAGGGGGGAAGCTCTTTCCAGCATTGTCTCAAAGGATTGCAAATGAACAGCTTGTCCGTTTCAGGGAATTTCGCCACATCCACACACAACAATCCCCCACCTCCAGCGACTAACAAATCCTTGTAAATCTCTGGATCTGGAAACGACATAAACGTCAAAGAAGGTAGGGTGCACCATTTCTCCAACGAGGCATCATACCCCGACCACGACAAATTCTCCCCGTCTGCAATGTTGAAGAACATAGGCGAATATGAAGCTTCGGAATCACGTCGAGCTGTGCGAGCATGCACGAACGTCTCTCGGGATATCACGCTTCTCCATCCGCGACACACTCGGCGAGCTTGAAAAACATCGTGCATCGGAAGACGAGCCAGCACCCCGTCCGCAACCTCTGCAGGTAGCTTCTCCCACTCTCGCATTTCCACTCGCCATTTGGAAGTGGGCATAACGATCCTCCGAGCGAAGAGTAGTCACCGGCATTCAAACACGACATAATCGAGCAGCGCAGTCTGAACAGCTGCCCATACCGATATAAATTTATAGTCTTTGCGGGGCGTCAATTTGGGTAGTACATTTCTAGCGATACTTAGGGGTATATGAGCACTGGTATGGTATTCCTACTATTCAGAGGCCCTATTCACCATATATGCACACATCTAATTGTAGTCTAAACTATGAAACACCACGCAAAGGCAACTGCATGTCGCGTTCTGAATTGACAAACTGGTAGTACAGATTACGACTAACCTAGCTGCACTATGTATCGCCTGAGTACATTGGTCTGGTATGATCTTCAATACGTACGTGTATCCCACACCTGTTGAAGCAGGTACAGCGGTCCGACACTCGTGCCCAGCACCTAGCTTACCGACACTTCGCGGAGAGTTACCGACACCTCTTCACTCATACCTCTGGGTCTCGTGCTACCTTGTCATATTTTGGAGGGGAATCCGACGGGCACGGAACAGCGCGCGCGGCGGGCCCGCGGTGGATCGGATAATTTGGACTGTCCAATCGAATCGCGAGGAGGGGTAAAAATCGGAGTCGGGGCTTCGCATTGAAGCACCTGCCGGCCAGCGCTGGCGACACCACAGCTGGAAATTCTGGCACGTGTACGACATAGGAGCGGCCGCTAAGTATACAAATTGTGTGTACGTGTCAGAGATACGAGAGGGGATGCTTGTTACGCTATGCAATTTCTTGCACGTGTAGGAGATACGGTAAGGGGCAGGTGTCATACCGTCCCTTATCAACCGTTTAGGCATTTTTGCGCCTAATAATTATTAGAAACCAAACGAGTCGGTTAGGCACGTTTCTCAAACCATTTCTCACATTAGGCATCTTCATGCTATGAAATATTCTGTTGCAAATTCCCTGTTTTTTCATGGATGAAATAGTCAAATTTCTCCAAATGAAGAATAAATTATGGATGAATTCGCCAAATATGGATGATGTAAATGGATTTATGTACGGACATGGATGATTCTATCCTAATTTCAATGGATGACCAGAATGTATGGCTATTTTTTGCCAAACTCTGTAGCCACTCGCGCTTTTTTTCAAATTCCAGAAAAAAAACACTAGTTTCCGTGCAATTAGGCCAAATTCCCAAAACGCATTAGGCACTTTCAATTTGAATTAATTATCGCCTAAGGACGGTGTGTGCAAGGTAATGCCCTTGAGTGCAGGGCATTCCCGGATTTAAGGGCCTGACCCCCTCGGCGGCCTCTTCAATAATAAGTAAGTACCCCGCGTTTGTTTGAGAAAAAACTCTGAAGGTCAAGGAAATAGAGACGGTGGGAGCGACCAATAGGGAGGTAGGAACAGGTGCTCTAAGCGATGCAATTCAGCTTTTTGAAAACATTTCCTTTATCATGGCCTTGATTTATTTCTTTTGAATAATTCTAACAAAGTTCAACGGACTTCCAATTTTTCAATTAGGAATATTTGTTTTTATTATTTTTAAGTTACATAGTTTTCTCCCATTGAGAAAATCCGCGGTTTTGGTGGCATGTGGTAATGTCATATGCAGTGATGGTCAAAACAACAATTGATGGTAGCTAGCTTGGTGAAATAGATAGACCCATCACTTGCTCACATAAAAGTGACATGCCCTATCGTCTGTGGGCCAAGTTAGGCCCCGACATGGAAGTTGGGCCTTATTAGAGGTAGAGCAAGAGCAAGCAGCAAACTGAAACCAAACTGAAACCAACATGTTCATGTTCGTGAGCAGAATCCTTCATGCTCCGTCAATGCCCAACTTGAAAGATGTGAAATATGTCGAAATTCCCAAGATCTCAGAGTCAAAACTGTCGGTACTGCCGACTCGGACTTCAAGGCCTAGGGCAGTGTGACGTGAGGGCAGTAAACGACCCGAACTCCAAGGCCGTTAATCCCGCGACAGCGTGTCCAGCGAAGAACGATGACGTCAACTTAAGAAATTCCCGGTTAGTGCTTTACGCTGGGTAATATAAGTCCCTTGGGCCGAGGGCATTCCCTGATTCTCGGGCACCTACTGCCCTCGGTCCAGGGACTTGCCCTATACGTCAACTCGAGAGACATATCTGAACGGAGCAAATCGTGTGTGTGTTCGATGGTGTGTTTGTGTGGCAACTGGGTGGATGCGTCAGCAGCAGAGACGTGAAGGGAGCGAGGGAGGGGTTGACAACCTTGCTTGATCTGGTCATTGAACTAGTTGGTAAAGCCGTCATCCATAATACTTGTGTTCATATTTCAACTGCGTGTGCATATAGTCCAAGAGGAGCTTCTAATACGCTCTCTTCAAACTACTAGGAATGCGCCCCACTATGTTGGACTGGTATACTGATAAGAAACTGGTATCAATACCATTATATGTATTGGTGTAAAGTACCAGGCCAAGTCTGGCAACCTCACGCCACTAACTAACATATACCCGTACTGGCCTGTTTTTCCCTAATGGGTATGGGTGATACCCTAGTGGGGGGTGGTTGAAAATCTGGTACCGGATACTAGTACCAGATCCATTTTTTTGAGGAAAACCTAGGTATGATGGAAGAGGCACTATGCACAATATGGATGTGGCTTTCAATCGTGAATCTGCGCTCTTATTGCAATGAATATGAATATAAGAAGCTGGATACTTCGACGAATAAATTCGATGAGAAGCATGCTTATTGTACACGTAAAATGAGAGGTTGGGTAGCACGTGAGCACGGAGTGCTCGCGTGAGCATAAGAAAAAATGCCCGAAAATTTGTGAATATTCCTGAAAAGATGCTACGACGAAACTAAAATTGGAAATTTGTGCTCACCGGACCAAATTGTGCGCACGTGAGCAAACAAGCCACACGTAGACGGGTTAGTCACCCTATCACCCTAATTTGTTAGGTTTAGGTTACATTAGGTTTAGGTTAAACCAAACACAATATTTTGTTTCGCCCCCAAAACTATAGGATAATGACCTATGCAGTGATACTTGGAAATTTTGCCAACGAAATCCACATTTTTGCGAAATCCACTATTTCCCTGGCAACACTCATTATTTCTATGGCGAAACCCATTATTTCGCTGGCGAAACCCGATACCTTGATTTATTTCGTTAACGAAAACCCCTTGTTTGCCTCATTATATTAAATTGTTCACTATTATTGGTATTTTGTGTTTTGGTTATTATAACTCTATTTATGAGTTTTCATTTTTTGAGTGCAGTTTTACTGCATCAAACTGAAGAAACAAAACCCTCTAATTCCTGGAACTTACTGTTGTCATGAAACCCCCCCACTGTCTGTATCGGAAATGCCAAAACCCAAACCAATCGTCCAGCTCTTTGAGGCCTTCCTGGCTTGATGCATTCGAGAAGTACCACCAGATAGTTTGATACATGGAGTTTGCCTCATGCTCCGTCCTTGCATCTTTGTACAAGCAACATAGTCTCATGTGCTCGTCCTGCAATTCCACTTTTATGCAACTCTTTGTATGCCTTCGAAGGGACTGCGTCCAATGAAAGAGACAAGTGCGCTCCCTACCTTCCATAGGTGTTTTGGGGTCTCCAGATCCAAACACACACCGTATTGCATTCCAGTTTGCCTGGGCGCTGTCAGCCATGAATCCATTGAAGTTTGGATTAGGCACACCATTCAAATTCATGACGTTCACAAGATACCTCCACATCAGAATTTGAGATTGTGTGTCCTCGGATTGCATGTCGCAAACGGCTATAGTCATTACTCTTTGGTAAGTGGGATCATACACATGACAAGCCATGGTTGTCCACTCTTTAACACGTTTGAACATGGTCGAATATATGAGCCATGATTTCTGCAGATCGCCTCCAGGTTGCATTCTTCGGACCAGGCTAACTCCACTACCCTCTCCCACCGTGGACATTTTGAATAAGTACACTTTCAAGGATCATTGGCCTGGAAAGACACTATCTTGAATAAAGTCATATTTTCTTCTACGCTTCAAGTCCAAAATGCTATCAAGAGAACCTCTGTTCCCTGGGCCTATTCGCAGTGCGTTGATGTGATTCCGGACATTGGGCGAGCTTAAAGTAGAAAAATGGTCCATAACAGCATCTAGCTTTGAAGAGTCCAGCTTGGCTAAGATATCGTCTGGTTCTCCAAGAATATATTTTTGCAAGAACGTCTTGCTTGCCGCAAGTGCAATGGCTGACGGCATAGCATTTGGAGCGTTGTGAACTTCTTGCTGCAGGAGTCCCAGTACCCTATCTATACTTTCCCTGCAATCTCTTTTGCACACGGGGTGATCATGATTTCCGAGATGTATACAAGCCCGAGTAAGGGTTTGGCAACGATGAAGAACGTAGTACATGCGAGCCTTACAGGTGGCAATGCATGTGGGGACAAATTTACAGATTCTGCAGATGAACATAGTGTTACTTTGAGTGGCACAACCCACTGCAAATGGATTGTCCGCACAGCCCTCCCACTCGGTTTCGTTTGTGTATGTTGGAAGTTTTCGTCCGGCACCAAGGGTGTCCATCATGTTTCTTGTCCATACCCTGCATCAAACCAGCCAAACCTCCACATGAGGTTGGAGGCGGCAACTCGAAGATGACATCACCATCAAATTCAGCAGGCAAACATTTTGTTCTTTCAATTCGAATTGTCCCCCATACAATCCCACACACATCACTCCTACTATTAGGCAAACCTTTTCAGAGACTGCAGCTTGGGAATAACACTTGTAATTTCTAGAACATTTGCGTTGACAGCACTCGGGTTTGGCGGTGCAGGGATCTCTGAAATGTCCTCATCCGAGCTTTCTGAGAGCTCCACGAATGTAGTGGAAATGTAGGTCTCTTCCTTCTTTATAGGAGTAGGTGTGAAGGCTGGAGCCACCGAAGCAACTGTTCCGGGCGTCAAGATGGAACTTGCAGACAGGCGTCTTTGATCCCTGTGAACACGGTAGTTGCCCGTCGGAAACTCTCCATTCTCTACGACTCCCAACCATATCTGGCTCCAGTATCAACATGCTGTCAACCTTACCGGAATCATCGTACACTTCTTTCTCAACATGGACAGTTCGAACTTCAAGTTCCAAGCTTCTACAGAGCACGTCCTCCTGCACACAAACGAGACCATCTCCACCCGCGACCTTGCAAATGGGCCTTGAATGGGACGCACAGTAGAACTTTGTTATGTCTGTTGTGGGATTCATTGCACAAGTGGGTGTAGGTAAAGTGCAGTGCACAGGACGGAGTACGTGCATTGAAGAACTTAGGAGTACAAAAGCAGCTAGTACGAATCCTCACAGACGTAATATCTGCTGCAATGATGCCAGGAATGTACTGCCAAATGATGAGGATGTCCGGCATTGACCGGCGCTTGATACTATCAAAAGAATGATCATGGCCACTATACGTCAGTGCCTATACAAGCAGCGATTGGCCAAGAGCCAAGGGTTAAATTGACCACATTGATTTTTGCGCATCATACCTTTGAGTTTGACCATTACATTGAGGGCGTATCAGAAAAGGTATCCAATGCATTGCATGCCGAATTCAGCGACAACCGACTTGTCACCGCTGGACACATGTTATGGCATACGCCGACATCCAGGGTGGATGAAGAAGTGTACATAACACATCAGGAAGAAGCCCTATGTGGACAATGTAACGAAAATCGCGGACAGGACCTTTTCCATTCATCCCCAAACCCCAATCGTCATTTGAAATACCCCTCTGCAAAGCACCGTCCTTTCAAAGAGAGTGACCGTGCGTAGTGCCTAGCAAGCTGGAGGGGTTTAGCACAGATAGGAGTGCGTTCAAGCGTCGCAGAAGGAGGCAATATTTGTATTTCACTACCAAGAGAGAGTGAAGGGAAGCACATGAGATAATGAAGGGAAAGAGGTTAGGACGAAAGTTCGAAAGAAGGGTTGCGGCATCTAGTAGAGAAAAAGGTCGGGAAGATGGAGAGTTTGTTTCGCTTGCAGGAGACGAGAATGAGGAACAGAGCAAAGACAAGGGAACACAAATGGGAGCAGGGCACGATGCCGAGGCTCAAACCAACGACGAGCAGATGGACGATGCAGGAACGCAATCTATGTTGGCACCAGACAATTTGAGTTTTTCTCCACTCCATTCCCTGCAAGAGGCCCAAGAAGAAGCAATACAAGTCGAGGTGAGAAAACCCTAAACCATTGCCCATGTACTTGTACACTGTGCATTGTATTCTCTTAAAGTCTAACTATTTTGCTCGTTTGCAGCTTCTACGAGAGCAGGTCGCGGCGATGGAGAAGGGGAACAAAAGGGATGGATCAGCACCATCAAGCCAAGGCGAGCACCCGGCAGAGGTAAATATTTGCTCCCTGCTTTTGTGTGAGAGCACACTGTCCATGGTTGTGTCAACAAAACCCTAAATAGCCTTTCCATCTGAAACACTTCAAGTTTGCATAGTGTAGTTCAGTAGAGAAGCATGATACACGGAACAAACATCAAGCGCAGGCTTGCATTGACGCAAGCCTGATTTGGTTATTCCCAGAACTTTGAGTTTATATCGATTTGAGTCTCTCAATCTAAACATAGTTTTAGAGATAGCGAGTTAAGCAGGCACACAGACCAGGCTTGCGTTGACGCAAGCCTGAAGTTTAGTCCATACAAACCTATGCAGGAGCCAGAATCTATGTCAGTCTATTTGCGAGCCCAGTTGTGTGTCTAAGAAAAGCAAAACATCCTTTGTGAGAGAATCTTTTCGATGTCCGATCCATGCTTGCGTCAACGAAAGGATGTAGATCACAGCCTGTTTGGGGTTGTCAAACGGTCCTTTGAAGACCTCCATGTCATGCTTGCGTTAATGCAAGGCTGATCTTATGGATCACAGAATCCCGCTTTTGATCTGATAATGTATTTCTTGTTTCTTCTGATGAGCAGAAGAAGAGGAGAAAGGGCAAAGGCCCTATTGCAGCGACAGCAATCCAGACAAAAGTGCAAGACACAGATATGGATTACAAAGGCATGGCCATCAAGATATGGTCAGGCTCGAGAGAGAAATTTGGACAGGTAATCCGATCCATGATGGTTATGGAGGCGAACCTCATGGTACCCCTTTGCAGGATGATATCAATGCCTGCTGTTCGTCCTGCCATGACCGGGGATATCAGGAAGCTTCAAGGAGATTTTGTGCACGGGTATGTGTTTGGAACCCCAGTCTTTTACATTCTGTTGGAGACTCCAATGGGAACGAGAGACTGGTAGACGACGACATCAAGGGCAAGTGGGATGAGCGCTGGAGGGAAGTGAATTTGGAATTCGAGCAGTCTCTGTCCAGGAGTCCAGAGTTGCAGGTGTACAGTAACAAGATGTTTTTTGTTTGGGACGGGAACCACCGCCTGCTTGCTTGGATGGAGTACATTGAATCTATGCATCGCGAGGAGAAAGATTGGCATTACTCCGTCGCGGCGTGCGTTTTGGATCCGAAGGGAAACTACACATAGCTACTAACAGCCATGCATGATATAAACAAGTAAGTTTTCTTCAACCACCAGATTCTGATACAACCTCAAATGCTATTATTTGCCATTAAAACCTTTTCTCACACTCGGTTTGATGGTGCAGGCAGACAGAGTCTTCTCATGTCACCACAAACTTGGTGCACACATTATTCAGGATGCAAAAGCTAGGACGGATGCCATTGTCCAGCTTCAAGACTATTTTCACCCAAGGCCTTCGAGAAGTGCAAGACCTCCAAAAGGGCAGAGACATGGTACACACTCACGAGGGATGCGTTCCTGGAGTACATGTACACGGTAGGTCCTGCAAACAGCCTTTTTTTACCATTCATATGTACCCACGTTCAGGCTTGTGTCAACGCAAGCCTAAATCATTGTGAAGTTTAGATTCAGGTATCTATTGCACATTTAGGAGCTGACCTTTTTAACGTTGCCTTTGGGTTGGATAGCAAGAAATTGCTGATGCGGGAGAGAGGGGAAAAGCGGAATATTACGGAAAAACTCCAAAAAGTGAACACGCTGCCTACGGTATTGAGGCGGCAATGACCTTCCACATGAACGAATTCCGCGGGAAGGTGGTGACTGCGTTCACCAAGCAACTGCGCATAGTTGATCCTGGTCTGGCCCCTCAGTTTCTGGATGAGGTTCGCATGGAAGCCTGAAATGACACAAGAGAGGCTGCACAGGCTTGCCATGACAATGGTGGAGCCAGCAGTGAAAATACGGTGGCTTCAAATTTGGAATTCTGAGCCTGTTCTACGGCAAGCAAATAGTTTTCCCATGGGCGAGAAGAACGCCACCACTGGAGTCGTCACCCCTTGACCAAGTGTGGGACATCTGGCTTCATAAAGCCACATTCTGGGCGCAGGTAAGAATATCATGACACAGGTCTGTGTAATGTTTTTGAGTGCATTCGCAAAATCTAACCAAGTTATTTGCATGCCAGTTGGAGGAGAGGGCTGAGGAGGTTATGGAGAAATCTCTAAAAGACTTCAAGATAGGCGTTGCTACACCCGATGAGTCATTCGAGACCTGGATAAGGAGGTGGAAATGGATCGTTTGGGACCATGCGTTCTTCCGCGAATTTGTTGTGGATGGTGGTATTAACCGTTCGAATTGTTCGATGCGCAGTACAATGGGGAGCAGGCGATGAAGCGAGTCATATACAGGTTTCATTTCATGCTTTTTAATGTTGTGAGCTGTTCTTTAAGATAGAAGCTGCCTCTATTGAGGCTTGCATTAACGCAAGCCTGCGGACCCTGCTACTCATGGCTTACATTCTCCCCAATGTCTTTGGGCTAGGATCAGGCTTGCGTCAACGCAAGCCTGTCTTGTGTGTGGAATAGATATTGGTAGTTTGAACCAAGTATTAGGAAGGGGTATGTTGTGAGAATTTTAAGTACAGCTATGGAGTGTTTCCTTCGTGCAAAAACTGTGAGGCAACGGGACTTTTACCGGGTCTGCATGAGGCTTGCGTTGACGCAAGCCTGTTTGATGGCAGCCCATGACTTAAGTGTCAAACTCTTGTTTCAGAACCGGAAAGAGGTTTTCGTTGACGCAAGGATGAGTTTAGGCTGCACTTGGATTTTTTTTTGTTAAGTGTTACAACAAAAGGATGGAGCTTGCTATCATGTCTTCCTATGAACTCTCCTGATTTTGTTGTTTTTGTTTTCTCAGATATATCCACGGAGTGCTTTTTCCAGGTGGTTTTCTAAGCTCCTACCCATTCTTCATTGACAGCTGGGCAAAGACAAATCCCGACACAACAATGTACACAGCGGGCATTCTGGAGGACTGGAGCAAATCTCATTTCAAAGACTGTGGGTGGTACCTTGATTGCCCGAAACAATCAACACCCTGGGAGGAGAACATCCTGCGAAACTTGAATGACAATGCAAATGCTCTTGGTCCTCTGACAGATAGGCAGCTGCAGTTAAGAGATCTCCGGCTTCTCAAAGCAAAGGAACCAATTGTAAATCAGAGCCCGAAAAAAAAAGGTGGAAAGAAGAAGGACAAAAAGAAAGAGGGCGAACAAAGTCTGGTAGCGGCTGCTGTGGCAGGAGGGGCTCAGAGGGGTTCACAACTGGCTCTGTCAGACAAACCATACGAGGCCCTACCTAACCCTGGCAGAGGTGTAGCCACGGGATACCAACACCAGACAGTCAACGAAAGCTTCTTGGACATGATGGAATCAAGGAGGAAAGGCGGCACAGTCAAAGAGAAGTCCCCAACTTGGGGAGACATTGTCTTCGTTCTTTACTCTGGTAAATTCCTTATCCACTTCCCTACTTGTCATTTGGTTCTTGCAGTGTGGTCAAATGTCCTTTGAATTGGTTGCTTTGGGGGGTGAAGGCTGGGAAAGGTCCATCGTGGGTGAACGGAGAGAAAAAACCCTTTTGCCTGCGAGCTCGTTGTTGTGGACATTCCAGACGGGCTTCTAGTCCCAGATCTTCCACCGAAAGGTGTCACTCCAGCCTGGAATGAATGGGACGAGCGATATTGGCCCTGGGTCTTCAAGTTCTATGGGAACTTCTTGGCTGACAATGGGTGTTTGCTCATCCTACAAGCTGCCAATGCAAAGTGCCGACGATTACTGTCCAGTTTCCTGAAGTCTGGTGGGATGAAGGTGATTAAAAGTTGGAATGGAGTTAATAGTCTCCCACTTACAAAGGGGGACTTCCCAGGCCAGAAGGTATGTCGTATCCTCCATTTCATTAAATCTTGTAAAAATGTTTCCCGTGTTTGGATAGCTTTATTTTCCTTCTGCGCTGTTAATCTTCTCGTGCATCCTTGCGTTGACGAAATCGTAGTGCAAGGTTGTCATCTGCTACCTACCTTGATGTTGCCTTGGCGCTCACCTCACTGAGTCCGGTGTTTTCATTTCGTAGATACGAGCTTTTGATGCACATTGTCTCGTAAGTGAACGCCACCCATCCACACCGTCATCCGTTAAGGAGTTCCAGGACTTGAAAGGGGGAACGCATGTTGACTCGTCCTGCGATCCCGTGGATGATGATTTTATCTACAACTACGTGGACGCCTCACTTACTGTGCTGCGAATTCCGGAGAGCCATGGAGAGGTGCACGGGAAAAGAGTCCTGCATTCATGCAGACAGTCATCGAGTCTTGCAGTGTTGAAGGGTCCAGTGTTGTTGACCTCACTCTTGGAACAGGTTCACACTCTAGCAATAATCTGCCTTCATTGTTGTAGTTCGAAAGTGCAGTTTCGTGCACATATCTTGGCTCATTTGGTTTATTCGTCTGGCAGGGGCATCGTTCCATGCCTGCAAGGCTGCTGAAAGGCATTTGTTCGCTTTTGAGGGGGATGGAGAGCTGTACAAAGAGGTAATTGCTCCCCTCCATGAGGGCTCCACCTCATGTACCCAGACAGATGTCGTTGTTGCAGCAGTGCCGTTGGAACACGAGGACATCGAAATTGACGACGATTTTGATTGTGAGTAAGTCGTATGCTTTTTCTTCTTTGCATGGGACTCCGTTGTGGCGTCGGAATTGGGGATTCTCATGAATGTTTGCAATGTTTTGCCCCAACTATGCCTAAGTTCCTCCCTTTCTTTGCGAACCCGGACTTCTTTCCAAGTCCGCCACCCATGCTTGAATTACCATGTTATGCTGAGGCTGCATCAAGAACATTTGCTCTCGAAACATCTCCCCCTAGACAGGTTTGTGGCTGTGCATAGTGGGACTATGGTGTTCATCGATAGTTGTGCTTCAGTTTCCAATGCAAGCTCCTCTACCAGTGGATCTGGACAATCAAAATGACCCATAAATTTTCGGACTTTCTATGGATAATGAAGCAATATCGACTTCTATGGTTTCAATAATGTCTGTGACTCTCGACCTGTTCTTCTATTCAAAACTTCCTTCTTCATGTATGTTCATTCATCCATCCTACAGATGTCAACAAAAGAAAATCTCAACATCCACATTCTTTTCAAACATTCATCCAATGATATGAGCATGCATTAATCCATCAATGTGCCGGATTGCATCCCTGAACATCCAAGATTCATCCAACATTCATCCATCAAACTCACACCATCCACCAAAATTTCATCTAGCTTCCTTCATTTATCATCCATAAACTTATCATCCAACATCCACCCTCCATTCATCCGCATTCCATCCGCTTGTTGCAATTGTCTCTTCTACGTTGTTGCAAACTACTGCCTCGTTGTGTGCAGACTTTCCCGCGGATATAGGCCCCGCATGGTTTTTCCATCCGCAGTTACAGGCCCTTGCGGTGACATTCATCCTCATCCATGAGAATCTTACCGCTCACGGATTGGTATCTTCACGCTCACGAATCTTTCCGCTCATGTGAGCCGCTCTCAGTTTAGCATCCCTCCTTTCTATCATGTTTTTTGTAGAACTCTGCGGTGTATTTGGTTTGAAAGCTTTCATGTTTTCCTTAACGTTATTTCATAAGCATGTGCTCCTCTTCCAAACATACCTTGGAACATGGAGGGTGATTTACTTTTATTCTTTAACGCATTGAGTTCGAAATGTTCACCACACATGTTTCATGACAATGTAGTACTTCTCTATTATCTATAGGAGGTGATATACAAACTCTAGGTTCATTGTGATCTGACTCAAGGATTCCACCAATTCTTTATGGCCCTATATATGCAAAGTACTATTGTGGTGCCACAAGCCTCCGCAGTTTCTCTAGCACGCAACAATGTGAAAGTGAGAGGATGGATCACTTTGAGATTTGCCAGCCAGTTGATAAAGATCACATTAGCACGAAACTGGTGGAAGTCCTCTTAACCATGATTGAAACTAATGCAGAAACGATGACCAGTCAAAGTGAGATGATTTCTCAATCTCAGATGAGCTCGTCTTCTATGGTCCCCAAGGTCAAGAATGGTCGATGACTCTTCAACGACAAGTTGATGATTCTGTGATGTGATTCAATCTAGTTTGTGTGGTTGTAAGGCTGGCACCCTTTCAAGATCGACGAAGAAATTCCAGCGCGAGAACACGGCCGTCTGGAGAGCAGGACACCTTCATGTGACTAGCTAGTCGTGATCTTCCTTGCTCACTGCACAAAGGGCTAATTATAGGATACAAATTCACCTGTGTCGAGGATCTTGTGGACGAAGGCTTAAAAATTGAGAGTCAAGTTTGTACACTTGTTAGCGTTCCTTTCAACTGATCTGGCATTCTTCACTGGAAAATCCCATTCGTGAATGTACAGTAAGTTTCTCTAAGAAAGGCGACAGACAAGAGCAGACTGTTGATGGAAGCGAAAAAAGAATCAAAAGTAGCTCTTCTGGGTGGATGTAGATTTGCGTGCTGCAGTTAACTAGCTGCCACGTGTTAACGAACTAACACATCTCCGTCGACGACGATCGCCGTTGAACGATTTCTCTTTTATCGGCGGCTCATGCCGTCATATTTCGTTAGCGACTCGCCACTTTCGTCACACGACAGAAGCCTCACGTCAGCGTGAGCCGCAGGTGTCCACGTCGATATCGTCCTTGTCTAGATATTGCAAGGACAGGTTTTGCCACGGGCTTGTGCCACGTGGTGAGTTCACCAGAAGCAGCGCTCAGATTTTGTATGGGGCCTTCATATATACAGGCAGGCAGCTGCCTTTCTACATCTTCTTCACCGAGCCACACCACTGTTTGTAGGAGTCTGGCAGGTATAGATCATCAGGCAGGTTTCCGTGTTTGTTTTCAGTTCTCGCAGCTCGTCAGCTCCAACAATTACCAGATTGCAGGGAGGGAAAGAGATGGGCGGTGGCGAGGATGGAAATTGTGTAGTCAGAGACTTTGCAGGAACAGAGGACAGTTCAGGAGAGAGAGTATCACTAGGAGGAAATTCGCAATTTCTTCCCCAAAATGAGTCGGGGATTACTAGCCAGGAATCAGGGGGTTTGGATATAATAGGGGTTGAATCGAGGGAAGCTGGAAATGTGGGTCCAGGCGAGCGCCAATCGTCCATCAATACAGAGCCTTTTACTCTCAACCAGGAAGCTATACGGGATGCTAAGGTCTTTCTCGTTTCCCAATCAATGTGCTAACATGTGACAATATTTATTTTATACATAGTATGTTGGACCGGGGAAGGTTTTGACGCATTCAAGATATCACAGCGCTTTGAACAGGTTAGAAGCCTAATACCGAGTGCTCCGAGTGCTCAAATATTGAGTTGAGCTCATCATAAGTGGAACTTGTGTAGACAATACTGGTGAACTTTCACTGGTTCTAAGCCCCCATTGCTGTTAGAGAAAAATGCCTAGTTCTGAGAACCTCTGGTTCTAAGCTCCCTTTTCTGTTATCTGCAAGAGAATAATGCCTAGTTCTGAGAACCTCTGGTTCTAAGCCCCCTTTTCCAAGAGGAAAATGCCTAGTTCTGTGAGTCGAAAGACCTTATAGCTCGGTGCAAGCCTGGCACTCGCGTTCTTGCAGCTCCAACGAAATGTAGTGGATATTGTTTAAATTACTCTGTGAAAAAATTCCCGAGAGGGCTGCAGGTTACGAGGACAAATATGCTCAGTTTAAGAGACTGTAGGCATTATCAAGCTCAATTATGATGATTGATGGGGGCATGTATTTCTCTGTGATGTTTATAATAACTCGCTTTCTGAAATCGGCATGTTTGTGTCTGGAACAGGACAGAGCGGTCGAAGTCTTGCAAACCTGTGACCCTGAAGAAGCTTTTAGTGTTTTTACTAAGGTACTCAGGTTTCTTTCTTTTTGCGACACAGTTGACGATGTTGTAGGAGGGGAGAGTCTGTCTTGCTTGTTTGCGTTTTTGTCTGTCAGAATTTGCTCTAATATGGCCATCGTGGAACTTCCAATGTATTTGCTTTCCTAAATTACTCAATAGTCTTATCCTCGTTCTCAGCAGTAGCTTTCTCTCCCTTTAAATCCAAGAACACAAAGACTGACGTTGAAGGGGAGGGTTGATGTTCGAGAGGGATTTTTTGGAAGGAATGAAGCAGTGCTGATTTAGACTCTAGTTGAACAATGGAGAGGGGGAGAGAGAGCTGAGATGTTTGAGTTCGTACAGGCAAATTGTTTTAATAATTTGGGTGTGCACTGTGCAGGATGCAAACGATGTGCAAATAAGACAGGGTCTCGCGGAGGCACCACAGTGGGAAGTTGATGCAGTAGCTGCTCAAGTAAACAACCTGCTGTGCAGGCCACAGCAAAATGGTTGAGGCTAGCATGGCATAGTGTGGTACAAGACCACTGAAAGCAAGTTCATACTAGGGCAGTGCAAGCGTGAATTAGGAAATTGTGGACCGTGTGGAGATTCTTTCTAATGATAATAGGCTCCTCCAGATGTCAAAGAGTCTGGAATACAGCCCAATATCTTTTGAGGTGATTTATGTGCATTGAGGGATGGGAGCTTTGCAAAGAAACCTTCATGCCAAGATGAAACTTTAGTTAGAAGTGACAAACAGTGCCTCTGCTCCAATCAAACATGTCATGAATTAATGATTTGGAATTGTAGGAAATAATCTATCCCAGTAAACTTTAGGGTGATAAATTTTTGCATCACACCAACTTGGCAATAAAAACAAATGGACTATAATTAAAGGTATATTGGGGATGACTCCGCTCCAGAGCTCCGCAATTTGTGGTGTGTATGAGTTAGACTTAGGGCCCTGCCCCACCTGTAGTTAGGCACCCAATAGTTAGTGTCATTTAAGCTAACTATTGGGTTTAGGTGCCCTACTTACACTTATACTAACTAGACATTAACTATTGGGTTTAGGTGCCCACTTACAGTTACACTAACTAGCACTCCTAATAGTTAGTGCACCTCACTAACTGAGTGTAAAACTTAGCGGGTCTGAAATAGGTTCTATAAACTAACAGGTGCGTACATCCTTGTCACGGTGGCTTGCCATCTCCTTGCTTTCTCCTTGACCGCGACGGAGAGTGTTTCAAGGAGCGTGGAGAGTATCGCAAGAGTGGCCTATCTCGGAGGAGCGTGGAGTGGACTGCGGAGGAGCGTGGAGTGGACTGTGGGGAGCATGGAGTGGAGGCTCTGCCTAGATCGAGCTTCATCGACTTGCAAGAAGGAGCTCAATACGCAATGAAGAGAGTGCGCCAAAATCAAAGACCGCGCAGATTTTCTCATGACAGATGAGGCGAGTTCAGCAGTTCATATGACTCCCAGTGGAAGTACACCACATCAAAGATCATCAGCTCATAGAGCGCCAACTAGAGATATGCTGGATTTCATGATGGAGGGAATGGATGATGAAGAACCTGCCATAGAACATGAACCCGGTGTACTAGAAAATGAACCTCCCAGCAACGGTTCAAAAATCAAGCCAGCCCCAAAGGGGAAGTGGGCTGGAAATAAGGAGAAATGTACACGAGCACGTAATTGGGACTTGCTTGAGACACTTTGTTTGATTGCAGCAAAGAGAATAGAGTGGGAGAAATATGAGCAAGCTTCTAGTAGAGAGAGAGCCACACTGTCTGCAAATCAGAGATGGGAAATCGTTGGAGGTTACATGGTTGACCATAACTATGAAAGAGAAGGAAAGGGATGTAGAACCAAATGGGAGGATATTTTGGCTGACTTCAAGGGTGTGAAGGATTGGGATAAAGTCACTGGAAACGAACCATATTCGACCATGTCCTCTAATGAGAGACATGCAGCAGGGTTGGCAAGGAATTTTGAGCAAGAGATCTATGATGCATTGGACAATGTGTTTGAATCTCATCCTTTATTTAACCCCCCAGGTTTGGTTGATAGTTCTGGACCAACTCCTGCATCCTCTACAGTTGGTTCTCAAGAAGAGGGTAAACTTCCACTTGTAAGTGCAGAAATGTCAGGTGCTACTCCACCTCCAAGAGCGTCTCTAGTTGGGGATAGGGAGCCTGGATCTCAGGGAAAAGAAAAAAATCCAGCCAAGGGTCAGCAGTAGAATGTGCAATTAGGGAGACTCGGGATAGTTATGTTTCAGTATTCAACGAACAAACAGAGTATATCAAGGAGGGGGAAGCATCCATGATGGTACTTGAAGAAACAAAGTTGGCAATTAAAGAGAGAAAAGTGGCAATGGAGGAGAAGAAGATTATTGAAGAACAAGTTGATCGCTGAGCTTTAATTGGAGTGCTTGGTAGTAGTTTGGCGGTGTTTTTGAGAAGATTGTGAGTAGAATGACCGATCGGTAATGAGTGAATGTGGCTGGAAATTAAATAGCATGTATGGTCTCTTCAATATGCAGCACTGGATTGTAGTGACAAAATTGTGGTGGCCCTTTTTATTATGAACAAGGCACCCTTGTTTATCAGTTTGCATAATAAGCATTGCAACATGTCTACATATATGAGAAACTATGTGTCTTGCCCATTTCTGATTTTCTGATTAACTAAATTTGAGTTCAACCTACATACATGTTGTCCATGAATATGGATGCTCATGTAGAAAGGTGGACGTGTTGCCGAAGCAAGCTTAACTTATGGTGTCACTTGGGCCCATAGGGCTACTGCCTTCCGGTGGGAAGGTGGACACCGTATTGACTTCCAACAGGGTGGATTGAACCCACAACCACTCATGAGAGGGTATGTGCCCTTACCACTGGGCTACATGCTGGTTGTCTCTCAT
Source organism: Takakia lepidozioides (assembly GCA_030704615.1). Lineage (NCBI taxonomy): Eukaryota > Viridiplantae > Streptophyta > Takakiopsida > Takakiales > Takakiaceae > Takakia > Takakia lepidozioides. The sequence goes on from CM060733.1 coordinate 58,574,545, forward strand.
GTAGAAAGCTACTAGGGCTTCGCGTTGCTCCGCACTACTAGCGACAAATTCCGAGAACTATGTTCAATTTTTCACAAAAAAGGGGTTGGGTCATCCCCACGGTGTTACATGCACCTGGAAGCAAAATGGCGGATCTGCATTTCAACATTCATTTTTCACAAGCCGCAACAACCAATAACAACATACCCAAATACCCTTACTTTCACTGTATGAACTTTCAAGCATCCACCAAGGGATTGGATCTTGGTAAGTTAAGGCTTAGCTTTTGACAATATTCATGCAAGTTCATCAAGGGCTCCATCCAAAGCCACACCACGAGAAACAAACAAACATGTCCAAATTTTAAGATGCTGAACAAACTTGTGCACAGGGCTGCCCCTCTCATCAAGCTCATTAAAATTCGTATTCACTTCCATCTTCAAGCTTTGGAGAAGCTCCACCACCCAAACCCAGAATTAGGACAACACTCTGATTTCCATCCACTGTCACCAGAATCAGTCAAAAATCACCCCTTCAGTCAAGTGCAATTATGGGCTGACTTCCCACCTATGTCGGGTAGACCCCACTATCATTTCCTGTGGATTTATGGCACAGGAAATGCACTCAACAGTACATCATGGTCAATACTTTCGGGAAATGGTGGATGGTGTGAGTAGCTAAGTCACAGATCAATGAATAAAGCAAGACACTCGCATCTTTCCAAGAAGACATCCTTTCACCAGTAATCACCACAAGAACAAATCCCATCTTCAAAGTGGTGAAAGCGGTTAGCGTCCTGTACAACAATTGCTCGGCCAACAATCTTTGAGATGAATTTGGTGGAGGTGTAGTAGTCACCACACACTCGAAGATTCTTGATGAGATGAAGAGGCGTCCTAGGGGTCATGCTGATCAGCCCAAAACCAATGGCCAGCTTCTCACTGTGGTGGCAAAGAGAAAATTCCTTTTCCTCCTCCCCACATCATGTAATACAAAGCGCCTGTCAGGCACATACCCCGCCTCCTTCATCTTCCCAGACAATCTTCTCAGCTCAGCATGGATTTCCTTAATTCTGGGATGCAACTTGTCATCTACAACGAAGGTGTGCACGCTGTTGCAAACCTCAATGCAGCGGCGACCTGGTTCCTTTTCAACCCCTCTGACCTTCATCATTCTTCTCACCTTTACAGTATCAACCCACCTGCCAGCTGCAGCATAGATGTTTGATAGCAACATAAGTCACGGCATCATGTTCATTCCTTGAGGATAGATGTTGTCGCACGTTGAGCCATCTCTACATTGTCATGGATTCTGCAGGCACTAAACAAGGCCTTCCACACCACAACATCTGGATTGATTGGCATTTTATTAATCAGGTCCACTGCCTCATCCAGTTGTCCCGCACGTCCAAGAAGGTCCACCATGCAGCCAAAGTGCTATACTGTCGGAGTGACACCATGATCTTAAATCAGGGAATCGAAGTAGCGTCTACCTTCATTCAGAAGGCCAGTGTGGTTGCATGCAGAGAGAACACATACTGCTTCAAGCCATTCTTTTGCATTCCTTCAAATAGTTGCAGGACCTCCCTATGACAACCATGCTGTGCATATCATGCGATCATTGCATTCCACGACACCACATCTCATTCAGCCATATTGTCGAACACTCCCTTTGCATCCTCCATGCACCCACATTTGGCATACATGTCCACCAGGGCAGAGTTCAGGATCACATCTGGTACAATTCCAGCTCTGACGATGTCGCCATGCACCTCTTCGCTCTTTTCCAGGGCTACCAGGCTTGCACACGCACTGCAAGCGCACACAAACGTGATGTGGTCAGGCTTCACCCCGTCGCACATCATTTGCTCATAGGTCTCCAAAGCCTCCATCCCACGTCCCTGCTGTGCATACCCTGCAAGCACCGCACTCCACGACACCACACCTCGTTCAGCCATAATGTCGAAAACTCCCTTTGCATCCTAGATGCACCCACATTTTGCAAACATGTCCACCAAGGTATTGTTTAGAATGACAGCTGGTACAATTCCAACTCTGAAGATGTCGCCATGGACCTCTTTCCCCTTTTCCAGAGCTGCCAGGGCAGTGTTTAGAATGACATTTGGTACAATTCCAGCTTTGACGATATCCCCATGCACCTCTTTGCCCTTCTCTAGGGCTGTCAAGCTTGCACGACGCCACATCTTGTTCAGCCATAGTGTTGAACACTCCCATTGCGTCCTAGATGCACCCACATTTTGCAAACACGTCCACCAGGGTATTGTTCAGAATGAAATCTGGTACAATTCCAGCTCTGAAGATGTCGCCATGGACCTCTTTGCCCCTTTCCAGAGCTGCCAGGCTTGCACGCGCATTGCAAACGCACCCAAACGCGATGTGGTCGGGCTTCTCCCATCATTTGTTCATAAGTCTCCAAAGCCTCCATACCACGTTCTTGCTGTGCATACCCTGCAAGCATCGCGTCCAATGGCACCACATCTCGTTCAGCCATAGTGTTGAAAACTCCCTTCGCATCCTTAATGCACCCACATTTGGCATACATGTCCACCAGAGCAGTTTGCAGAATGATATCTGGTACAATTCCAGCTTTGACGATGTCACCATGGAATCAAAGCAGAATTTCTTGAAGGACATGTTGTGTAGTGGAAGAAGAGGGTACATGAAAGGTGCATGACTTGCCTGCGGATGCTGCCAATGCAGGTCAATCTTACTCATGTTCCAAGAGGGGCTTCTATTTCCCCACACACATGCAGCCATTACAGCCTCCAAACTGTCAGTGGTACCCTTGCCTGCTGTATCCATGAACCTTCTGATTGGTTTTTGGACAATAGAGAAAGTAAAATCAGAAGAATGGAGGCTATAAATTCACTTTTGTAGCTGCCATTTCAAAGAAAATTCCCATGGGCGTATAAAACACTTATAGGAAACACCCAACTCAGCTTATCACACAGTTCCTATGCTCAATTGCGTCTGCTACTCTCTGTAATCTAACAGGCATTCACCTTTTTGCCTCGATTGCACCTGACTATAGACCTCTATGCAGCATCGACCAGGCTCCCTCCTGACACCTCTGTCCCACATCATCCTCCTCACTTTTGCGGCATTGTCCCACCTGCCAGCTGCAGCATAGATGTTGGATAGAAGCATATACGTTGCCGCATCCTGCGGATCCCACTCAAGAAGATATTCTGTTGCACGTTCTGCCACCTCCAGATTCCTATGAATTCTGCAGGCACCAAGCAAAGTCCCCCAGACTGTAGCAGCTGGTTCGCTTGGCATTTTCTTGATGAAGTCCTTTGCCTCATCCACATGCCCTGCATGGCCTAGAAGGTCCACCATGCAACCAAAATGCTGGTCTGTGGACGTGAGGCCATGAGCTTGACTCATAGAATCAAAGTAATGATTGCCTTCATCTACTAGTCGCACATGGCTACATGCAGAGAGAACACATATAAAAGTGATACCATTTGGCTTCAACCCTTCCTGTTGCGTTTGTTCCAATAGTTGCAGGGCCCCCCTACCACACCCGTGCTGAGCATATCCTGCAATCATAGCACTCCATGAGACCACATCTTGTTCAACCATATTGTCAAACACTAGCCATGCATTCTTTATATCCCCGCATTTGGCATACATGTCAACAAGGGTACTTTCCAAAGTGAGTGTTGGCTCAATTCCAGCTTTGATAATGTCAGCATGGATTTTTGTGGCCTTTTCCAGGGCTGCCAGGCTTGCACAGGCATTGAAAACATAAACAAAAGATACCTAGTTGGTGTCACCCCTTCCCATATCATTCGCTCATATGTCTCCAAAGCCCTCCCTACCAACTCCATGCTGAGCATATCCTGAAATCATTGCACTCCAGGAGAGCACATCTCGTTCAGCCACCAGGCTGGCACATGCATTGAGAACGCACACAACCGTTACCTGGTTGGGCATAACCCCTTTCTGTTCTGCTCATAGATCTCCAAAGCCTTTTTACCACATCCAAGCACTCATCACACTCCATGAGACCACATTTTGTCGAGCCATATTGTCAAACACTAGATGCACATCTGTCATGTTCCCAAATTTGGCATAATGTTGGCAAGGGCAGTTTCCAGGACGATATTTGGCTCAATTCTGGCTTTGATAATATCAGCATGGATCTTTTTGCCCTTTTCCAAGTCTGCTAGGCTGGCTCATGCATCGAGAACGGAAAATCCAAGCACCGTGTGTTTGGAAGTTGGCAATTAGGTGTGGCTTCAAATGTGTGGAAAACATGTCCAATAATGCACAAGCTACTAATATTGTGATAAACTGTCCACTCATCTGAGCAGCTGTAAAAGACAAGCCAATATGAGCACTCCTTACCCATTGGATCATAGTGTGGCCAGCATCCTTGAAGAAATCATCTGAGGGCCGCTTTCCTGTGAGAATCTCCAGGACTGTTGAGCCATGGGATGATGCTGTTTTGAGTGTCTCATCAAACTTCCAATGTAGGAATAAGATAATGTAATCGTCCAGTGGGTGGGAGAACCCATGGCCAGCAGATGCATGCATTGAGTGGGAATGATCTTGGAATAAACAAGAGTATGCAATTCTCGTAATACCCATTGTAGGCAGGTCATGTTTGTCCTATATGGCCGCTGCAAGAAGTCTCAATGTGCACGCCCCACTGCACAAGCAATCCACCACATGCACATCATAAATTGAGCTTGCACCCACAAGAGAGCAGGCCCTTGCTTTTCACAAGCAGTCTCTGTGAGAGACATCTGGGTCTGCAGGTCTTTCAACTTACATTTAACATGCAAGTCCTTCGACAAAACATGAAAGTGTTAGCTTGTAATAATTGATGTGCACACTTAATTTGGTCCACAGCATGCCCTTAGATATGAGCATCCTGGGTGGGACAGGCCACCTATGTCTATCTATTAGCCCCCCAATAGACAAAAGTGGAAAGTGTCAGTCCTCACCTCATGAATGTTTTTCTCAGTGATGCCCAATTGACAGTTTGTCAACCAACCCCCCATTTACAGCAGAAACTGGACATGGATCATGAATTTCATTATGCTTTTAAAACCAGCATTCTGTTGAGGTGGTGACCCCCTGTCCCAAGGCATCAATGTTTTGTTTCCTGCTATGTTGGAGCTCTGATTTTTGTAGTCCACATCTGGCGCTCCTATCTTATGTTAATACTTCGCAATGACAGATCACCAGTTCCTCCCATGGAGACCTTCTTGACAGGTTGTGCCACCAAATACCTTCCAAAGCGAAGTGTCTCATCCGCAGCAGCGGAGACTACCATTGTTCCAGCAGGGCTCTACACAAATTACAGCACTAAAATCATGAGAAAGTCTAATGCACTCTAACTTGCACATGCAGTTCTGAAAAGTTCAGATATCACCAACTGAATTTAGAGGAACATATATAATACAGTTTTTCAAACATCTCATTTTCAGTCATAAGAAACTACATACGGTGCACTAAAACTTTCTCATTACACAAGAAATGGGACAGTGGAATTAATAATATCACATCGAACAATGTAAGCTAGATTTTTTTACTATTCTTCAAGGAAGTATCGATCTCATCGGCAAACCATCAACCTGGGAAAGAGTGTCGACACTGTTGATACAGGCACATGTCTACGTGTTCCAAAATTTAATACAGTGATCAGCAATACCCCCTCCAGACGTGAGTAAGTTGGCCTGGAAGGGGCACCAGTAAAGTGTGAAAAGTGCAAAGTCCGATGCATCTGCTTCCAAAAAGAATGGTTTAGATGGGTCTGCATGTACCAATATTGGAGCTGTTGTAAATGTCTGCTTCAACCTTTCAAATGCTTGGTCAGCCTTCTCGTCCCATACAAATTTGTCCTTCCATGTGAGTCGTGTCATTGGTGCAGCAATTTTGGAGTAGTCCTGGATGAAGATTCTATAGAAATTTGCAAATCCTAGAAAACATTATACATCTCGAACCGAAGTTGGTTTAACCCACTTGATGATGGTTTGTATTTTCTTCTGATCCATAAAGACTCCTTTGTCGGAAATAATGTAGCCCAAAAATTCGACTTCAGAAGTGGAAAAGACATTTTTCCAACTTGGCATATAGTCTTTTTTCCCTCAATTTATCAATGACAAGGCGTACATGGCGACCATGTTCTTCTTCATTCTGTGAAAATATCAAAATGTCGTCCAAATAGATGACTACAAAGTCATCTAAAAATTCTCGAAAGATGTCATTCATCATGTGTTGAAAAATTGCTGGAGCATTTGTAAGACCGAAAAGCATAACATTGTATTCGAAATGTCCATACCTTGTGCGAAAAACAGTCTTTCATTCGTCTCCTTTTTTTATTCGTATAAGATTATAAGCTCCTCTCAAGTCGATCTTTGTGAAAAAATTTGCTCGTCCAAGTTGTTCGAGGAATCCGGAAATCAGCGGTAGTGGGTAACGATTTTTTATAGTGACTTTGTTGAGCCCACGATAGTCCAGACACATGCGTAACGATCCGTCTTTCTTCTTCACAAATACGATAGGTGCTCCCGCGGGTGATTTCGAACGTTGAATGAAATTCTTTGACAAATTTTCATCAATGTATTCGCGTAAAGCAGCCAACTCTGTCTGAGATAAATTGTAGATCGGACCAAATGGTGGTTAAGCTCATTCTTGCAACTCAATTGCACAATCATAAGGTCGATGTTCTGGCAACATGTCTGCATTTTTCTTCTCGAAGACATCCTTGAAATCTTGATATTGAGTGGATAATGTCGAAGTACCTTGGTTTGTTGTGGTTTTGATCGGAATCGCATAAAGTGCAAATATCGCGTCTTTCTTCGTAGCTCTCATGAAGGCTCTAGCTACAAGAAACAGGGGTTGAATACCTTTGGTATTTTTGCATTTTTGTCTTGCCGAAATTTGTCGTGATCGCCAGTCGATGTCAGGATTATAAAGTACAAACCAGGGAAGTCCAAGGATCACATGATTCGTTGGAGACTGGATGACATTGAAAACAATCTGTGATGCTTGATTTTTAAGCTTCACTTCAAGGGGTCGAGTTTCATGGTCAACATTTCTTGATGCTAACGGTCGTCCATCGATGACTTCAACAGGGGCCGAGAATTTCTTTCTTGCAAGCGTTAAATTGTGTTGCTTTGCAAAGTCTTTGTCAATAAAACACGCTGAAGCGCCCGAGTCCAGAAGTGCTTCTACGGAGATATCTCAATTTTGCATCCTGATCTTTACTAGAACTGTGAAACAAGGTACAGGGTTTGGAGGTAGAAAGAGATTTTTTTTTTTTTTAGGAATTTGGGGTGTCCAGCCGCATGGTCCCTACTGTGACTAGACATCTTCATTTTCTGACTTCCTCGTATCGAACACTTGAGTGGTACCCCGAGCTTTGCATCTTCTCTTGTTGGGGCAGTTTAATGTCATGTGATCATGTTCTCCGCAATAAAGACATAATCTATTCGAGCGTCGTCTTTGTTTTTCTTGTGGCATCAATGGCTTGAATCGGACAGCATCAATCTGTATAGGATCATTACCGGATGTCTGATGGATCGTTGTATTTGGTGTCGTGATAGCAGCGGCATGGTGCGTCGTCGACCATCCAGATCGCTTCTCTTTCGAACAAACGATTATCACATGCAATGACTTGGGTGATGAATTCGCTCAGTGTACTCACGTTTGGCATTGTCAGCAACAAATCTTTAACATCATCTTTTAGGCCACATCGAAACTGACTAATGAGACTCTTCTCATTCCAGTCGAGGTCGCACGCAAGTTGTCGAAATTCGGCAGCATAAACGGAAGCTGAACGTGCTTCTTCTCGAAGATTTCGCATCTTTGTCTCTGCAACTTTCTCTCTATCATTCTCTCCAAACGTTACAGTGAACGGACATGAATGCTTCAAAATTGTATAGTAAATGCGAATTTTTCTCTGATAGCGGTGCAAACCAAGATAGGGCAGTGCCTGATAGAAGGGTGCCCACGAATCTCACTTGAATACCTTCATCAGAGTAGCGTTGTGGATGTAGTCATAGGAACAATCGTACTTGTTGAACAAAACCGCGAAATCTTGATCCCGTCCCATCAAATTCCTCGGACATGCTGACCTTTGGTTCCCTTGTAATATGTTGAAGATTTGGAGGAACAGTTGCAGTAGGAATTGTTGTAGTAGGGACTCGTAGATCCATTGTTCGACTCCTTCAACTCTGAAATTTGTTGTTGCAAATTGTTGAGAGCATTGTCAAGGTATTGAGACTGATCAGCTTGTAGTTGGGCAGTAGAGGCACAAAGTTCTTGCATCTGGAGTTGAAGACTCTGCAATGTGGTGACCATTTCCGCAAATGTGCCTTCCATCTTAACTAACTAAGAAACAAACTTTAGTCTCGTCAAACTGTCAAGGACGAGAACAAGACTGAACACAAAAAAGAGATAAAACTAGAGGTACAAGGCTAGACAAGAAGTCAAGGTCGGCATGGCCGAATGTACGATGAGTAAATAGGAATCAAGACGATCTTTATAACAATGAACAAGAGTACAAGATATTGGAACACGATTTGAATACTGGAATGCTGGAAACTGGACTGGAGTATCAGATACTGGAAACTGGGCTACAGTACTGGGAACTGGAAGCAAGAGTAGCTTGAACTGGTGTTGGCGAGACTGAAGAATGTCCAGTCTTGCCTCCTATATATACTGGTTACTAAGAAGCTTCGCTAAGAAGCTTCCCCTATGGAGGTTTCTTGCTGAAGAAGTTTGGAGTCACAGGAACCAGATACATTGAAGTTGTCGCTTACCCAGCTACCAGATCAGCCGTTCCGACTTTCACGATCTTCAACATCACGCTGACGCTCTCGAGACGATGGGTCACCAATGCGACGCGTACTTCCTCGTCTCGACCCCGTATGACGGCAAGTGGAGCCTACTCGAAGTCTGATAATTCCGTTGGAGGTTGAGGCTTCAGACGCAGAGGGCAACGAAATCATGTTTGAAAGCAGCTTCGAAAATCAGAATTCTCAAATCACTGCCTGGTCCCAAGTTCAAGGTGTTGGACACTATCGATGGTTGTAGGGACCTATAAATCATTTGAGTCAAGAACAAAGAGCCGAATACTTGGCAAGTACCATTCGCCGGATTTTGGATTTTCTCCAACTCTAAGCAAGTCCGAGATTTTACCGTTCCTCGATGAACTCGGCGCTAGAGGAGGGGGTGATGTCACGGACATAGCCCAAATGAACTTACCAGGAGTAAATACTAGAAGTTATCATGTTACCTAAAGTTATCATGACTTACCGTGATTTACCTTGATCTACCATGATTTACCATTACTTACCAAGTTATCGGGAGTTTACCAAATTACCAAGAGTAACTTGGGAAACTGCTCAGGAAACTTCCTTTGGAGGAAACTTCTCCATCAAGATACCTCCTTTGTAGGAAACTGTCTCCCTCAGATAACCTTTTGTTTAATCTTGGAAAACTTGGTCTTCAGCAAGAAACCTCCTAGGTGAAGCTTCTTAGGGAAGCTTCTTAGTAGCCATTATATATAGTGAGGGCGAGACTTGGACACTCTTCAGTCTCTCCAACACCAGTTGCACGCTACCTCTTGTTTCCAGTTCCCAAGTACGCCAGTCCAGTTCCCCCAGTACTTTCCTCCTCCAGTTCCCGTACTCTAGCCGTTTCCAGTATCCTGGTACTCCAGTCCAGTTTCCAGCATTCCAGTAGTCAGGTCGTGTTCCAATATCTTGTACTTTTGTTCATTGTTATAAAGATCGTCTTGATTCTTATTTACTCATTGTACATACGGCCACGCCGACCTTGACTTTTTGTCTAGTCTTGTATCTCTAGTCTGATCTCTTGTTTGTGTTCAGTCATGTTCTCGTCCTTGACAGAATGGACCTTGAACATGTTTTTTGTTTAAGTTTTTCTTCACAACTGACAAGCCCCCATCGCTTCCACCTCCATATGGACACATCATCCATGGGGCTCGATCACCCAAAAGGTAAGGTGTCAATGGGACTCCATTTGTTAATATAAAACCCGGTGGCCCATTCAACTTCTGCCCTCGTCGGTTTTTCTGTATAACCCTGAAACCCTAATCAAACGGCAGTCCTTCAAAGAGCCAAGATAGCCTACAAACTATCATAAATCTTCTGTTTGTATCACAAAAAATCTTCTGTTTATATCACAAACAGCTTGCAGCAAAATGCTATGACCTTGCTTACGATTGAAATAATCCTTTCCTTCATGTCCTCTAGGTTTTAGCATAGGGATATGACATCCATCAAATTGCACCCAACAATTGGGCAGCCCACATTTGTTAACAAAACCCTTCATAATTTTGGGATTGCAAGTTGTGAAGGCCATTGCAAATAAGAGCCCAACACTTTGTTCACAACCCTAACTACTTGATGTAGAGCTCGATAAACTGTGTTTCTCCCCCCATCCCAAAAATTTCGCTGGTTTCATCAATGCAGTTGCACCTTTTGCTAGTTTGAATAGTGTAGCAGCCACTTGCACTCTGACTGGCACAGGGACTCTGAACCGTGTATGTTATTTTGCCAAGTGAGGAGATAACATATCACACAACCACTCAAATGAGCCTTGTCATGCGAAAGAAAGACATCCATCTTTCGTCCTCATAGCATTGCATGATGAATTTATCACATAGCATGACATCCATTGGTTTCACCCACCATACACCATCATGTCGAAGTCCTGAAAGTATAATGGTATCCAAAGCATTGTTCATATTGAAAAATAACTTGGTGTACGCTTCTTCCAAACTTGCATTTTGAACCAATGCATTGTTGGTTGTAATCATGGAGTAGTGACAGGAAGAGGAAAACCCTGCACCTGGAAATAACTGGAGGATCTGTTGCAGTACCATGATTGAATTTACAACCAAAGTAAGCAAAAGCATGTCGTCTTCTGTCAATGGCATCGTGCTTGCTGATTGTTTCGTTGTGTTGCAGGAAACTGTCTGCCTCTGTACTGTTTGTGGCATCTGCGCAGCATAAGGCTTGCGTGGAAACAATGCTCTACGTGGCTGAGAATCACCATACAAACAGGGCAGTAACTGACATCCAGGTGGGGCACTATTATACTTAAGTTCTCCAGTTAGTGATCTTGTTATTAGTGTTAAGTGTGAGTGGGGCACTAAATTCAAGACTAACTGGGCATAGGTAATAGTGAGACACTAACTATTGGGTGCCTAACTTGTAGGTGGGGCAGGGCCCTTAGCCATTCTAGTGGCTTACTCCCATTTTCATGTAGCTCTCGTACTCCCTCTAGAGCGGCGCCCTGATGCCCTTCATCCCTCCCAATCCTTTCTTTTACGTCTCATTTCTGCTCCCGTGAGCTCTTCATCGACCCCATTTTCATAAATTCGTCGTCCTTTCCCATGACCTACCTGTGGAACGTCGTCACCGACTATGGAGACGTCTCCTCCTCCTCATGATTCTCCTTATGGCGCCCTTCATTGCTTCTTCAATGCAATGGTTATGGTGCGGGAACTCTGAACCTTCCTGCTGGGCTTCTGACTGCTCCTCGGTTTTCGCCCGCTTTGTTTCCCCTCACTTTGCTTCTATCCCTCTCATTCTTTTGTTTCTTCTTGCTATTGTGTTATCTAAGCTTTGCTCAAGTTTGCACTTCTCCTTCCTCCGCAATCCTTCGGCCCCTCGTGTTTTCACTTTCTTAGCTTCTACGATGGCATATGTTCCGGCTGCGACCCATGGCAATGGCCACAGAAGAGACCATCGCGGGGACCCGCGCAGGCACAATCGCGCCAAGAATGGAGGTCACCCTAGGAGGCATGATTACGCAGGCCCTGGAGTTCTGGGAGTTGGTCCTTCGTTTCCTCTCTCCCCTAACAGAGCCCCCACGATCTGGAGTGAGGAAGCTACACCTGTCGTCGAATCTCAGGCCGTTCTTGAGCTCAACATGAAGGTTGTTAAGGAGCAATCTCAGCTCCTATCCGAACAGGGAGTCCTCATCCACTTCCCCGGCAAGATCCGGTACCGCACGTCTGCCAGAAACTGGGCCCTCAAGCACTTCGGGGCGGAGGGGGGTCTCACCTCGTATTTTTGTCTAGCCCTGGGAAGAAGGTTCTTCTCCATTATGTTCAGCTCTGCTGCCTTTGCAGCGAAAGCCCTCAACTTCAATGTGGCTCTCTCCAAGTGTCGGGTGCATGTGTTTCCATGGTCGCCCGAATGGGGCCATAGGTGTAACCTGCAAGCCTTGAGTTCTTGCGTTACCATTCCTTCCGGGGAACTATTTGCGATATCTTCCCGAAATAGGTGCCCACTTGGGGCCTACATTGGTTCAATGAATGTTTTTGATCAAATCGAGTTTGATGACCACAGTAAACTGACAACAAGCAGCGGGCCTACGAATCTCACAGGGACGGCGGCGTTCCTCAATTGGTCGTCTTGATGCCTGAATCTAAAATGATAGTGGGCTCTTTGAAGCTTCCCACTTTGGACAAATCCTTCATCACGGTTAAAGTGCAGGAAGTATCTCTGGCGATCATTTGTCTCCACTGTCATCCTGAAGGTCATGTGAAAGCTGATTGCCCAGTGTTGTTTAAGGAGAGACAGGCTCTGGCCCACTCTGATGAGGTTCGTGTGACCAATCATCTTGTGATAATGCAGATCAGAACCTGAAGAGGGCAGACGTCACACCGCCGGCCCCCCGGGCCCAGCTAAGAGAAGCAAGGCTGATCTCTCTCCAATATCGATCAGCCCAAGGGTTTATCTGCTGTCATCCCCCTCCCTAGGGGCTAAATTCAAACCGGAAGAGATTCCGGCTGTGTTCCCTCTAGCGCCGGCGGATGGTGTTCAAAGCCTCGCGACCTTTTGTCTGCAGCTCAAATCGTTTGTAGATGTGTTCTTCCCGACTTTTCTCACTTGGCCTCCGCCTCTCAATCCGTGGCGATCAACATATCACCCATAATTTCTGGGTTCCCTGAAGGCACCCCCTCTATTATTCTCACGGGAAAGAGCAAGATCGCTCTTGGATTACTAAGAAAGATTATCTCTCCTTCTCACAAGGAAATGAGCTCGAGCTTATCTTTTGCAAAATCAGGGAGATCTTCTCTGCCCACTGCTCTTCCTTTGATTTGTCCTCCAATCATCTGTTTTCTTTGGGTCTCGAGTTCATCAATCCTCCTCTAACAAGAAGCTTCTTTTTGTCCAAGTTCTTCCAGTTATCAGGCTGTCTGATGTCTCTGTCTTGCCAGCAGGTGACCCTTTTCACTCTTGGATATCGGGTTCTTCAACCCCTGAAGAGGTGGGTGGAATTGTGGGATGGCCATTCCTTCTGGCAACCCTTGAAGCGGGTCTGAAGCTGGTGGAGGCCTTCAGATCGTCGCAAAAGTACTCCCGTGACCTGGATGCCTGGTAGAGCCCAATGCGCATTCGCTTCTGCAACCTCTATTTTCGGAGCTATTGCGCTCATTAATATTTATGCTCATAATTCGGTGGCTGATAGGATTGTCTTCTGGTCCATGTTGCATTCTAATATTCTCAATAATCCCCAGGTCTCCAACTAGATTTTAGCGAGTGATTTTAATATGGTGGAAGCCCCTGGTGATAGACTCTGAGCTTCCGCGCACTCTCTATCCCCTGAAGAGCAATCTGCTTGGGATAGGATGTGTGTCGCGGCCCTTTGCCTTGAGGGCGGGGGGTCGGGACACAAGAGGGCTGCCCCTGTGGTGGGGGCAGTGGCAGCAAATAGGGAAGGGGGCTGAAGCACCCTTGAGTGCCAAAGGCACTCAAGGAGGCGGTGGCGCTCACTAGGCGGAGCCCCGCAAATCGGGTGGCGGTGGTGGGGGCTCCACGAGGGGTGGTGGTAGCGTAGGGAGTCGTAGTGGGGGTGGCATAGGACTCACCATGAGGCTGAGGTCTTGTGGTGGGAGTTGTGGGGAGTCTTGGGACTCACCACGGTCCATTGGGACCGTGGTGGGTAGGCCAAGGCTCACTGCGGCTCACCACTGGGACGATCGAGGGTCTAAGTGGTGGTGCACCAGATTTGGACTTGGCTACTTGTGGAACCCCCGCGGACACCCACAAAAGTATATATAGTATTGTGGACCTCACTGCAAACTGTGGCGCATCCATGGTGCTGCACACTATGCACGTGACTGCTTCAAGAAAAAGCTAGACGATGAGAAGAAGAAGACGTTTCAAAATGAGATTTCAGCATTGGCTGAAAGGACTGAACTTATTGTTGTAGCTTTCTCAATCTCTATGAGTTGCAGAGATGTATGGTTCATTGATACAGGGGCATCTCAGCATATGACGTTCCAGAAGGAAGCATTCTCAACCTTCAAAGAACTCTCTGTGGGACACAAGGTGTATCTTGGAGACAACAGTACTAGTCTTGATATCCATGGAAAATGTACTGTTGTGTTTCAATTATCATCTAGAGTGTCGAAGAAGATCGGAGGAGTTCTCTTTGTTCCTGGATTGACAAAGAACCTATTGTCAGTTAGTCAGCTAACTGAGCAAGGTCTTACGGTTGAATTTTCTACCAATCATTGCTAGGTGAAGTTTGGTAGTGAAGTGATAGCTGAGGCAGTGAAAGATGCAAGATTGTAGAAGCTGGTTGGGGTTGTCCAGGCTTTATATGCGGAGTGTACTACTACGCTCAAGCAGAGTGACCTCTGGCATCAGAGACTTGGACATGTCTCAATGCAAAGTTTGGCATGCATATCAGCTAACAATCTGGTTAAGGGCATGGATCTTACAGGAGATCGGATCTTGAGTTTTTGTGACGGATGTATGTACGGTAAACACCATCGCAACTCATTTCCAAATAATGGAGGTTCTCGAACAAATAAGGTTCTTGAGCTGGTTCATACAGATCTATGCGGTCCTATGTCAACTGAATCTCATGAAGGTGCAAAGTATTTCTTGACCTTCTTTGATGATTTTTCCAGGAAAACATTTCTCTACACGATGCAAAACAAGTTTGGAGTTCTTGATAGGTTCAAGGCATTCAAAGCTTTGGTGGAGAATCAAACTGGAGAAAAAATCAAAGCTCTTCGGTATGATGGTGGTGGTGAGTACATCTTAACTTTAACCAGTTCTGTAGGGGGAATGGTATTGTGAAACAATCAACCACACCATATACACCAGGACAGAATGGAGTTGTAGAGAGGAAGAATCGAATGTTTGTTGAGAGTGTGAGGTGTATGTTGCAACACATGAGGTTGGACCACCGTTTCTGGGCAGAAGTAGTGGCGACTGCAACATACCTCTAGAATCGACTTCCTACTAAGGCAATCTCTACAAAGATACTTGAAGAGGTTTGGAAGGATGCAATGAGGAGTGGGAACTCTTCACACTGGAAGGAAGTTATGGCATCTGAGTTTAGGTCTCTTCAGGATAATAAGACTTGGAGTCTTGTTCAACTTCCATCTGGACGGCAGTATGTTGGCTGCAAATGGATTTTCAAGGTTAAGTACAATGCAGATGGTTTTGTAGCAAGGTACAAAGTGCGCTTGGTTGCAAAGGGGTTTTTGCAAATTGAAGGTATTGATTACAATGAAACCTTCTTCCCTGTTGCACGGATGGAGTCAATTCGAGTGATTCTAGTGTTTGTTGTTATTGAAAATCTTAAGGTACATCAAATGGATGTATGTACAGCCTCTCTCAATGGAGATCTTATGGAAGAAATATACATGGACCAGCCGGAGGGATTTGCTGTAAAAGGGAAGGAAATGATGGTGTGTAAGCTCCTCAAGTCCTTGTATGGTTTGAAGCAATCCCCGAGGGCATGGAATTTTTACCTGAACCAGCGTAAGTATCTTGAAGATATCTTAAGGCGCTTTGGTATGGCTGAAAGTATGCTGGTAAATACCCCGTTTGTCCCAAATTGCAAACTCTCAAATGAGATGAGTCCTAAGAGTGCTGCAGACTTGGAGACAATGAGAGATGTTCCCTATCATAGTGTTGTGGGAAGTCTCATGTATGCAATGGTCTGTACTAGGCCAGATATTGCAGAAGCAGTAGGGGTTGTAAGCCAATTTGTGACTAACCCTGGGCAACTCCATTGGGTTGCAGTAAAGCGGATTTTCCAGTGTTTGCAAAAGCACAGAGCTATACGGCTATTGTGATGCAGATTGGGCTGGTAATGTTGATGACCGCCACTCTACAACTGGCTATGTTTTTATGCTAGCAAATGGAGCTGTAAGCTGGAGCAGCAAAAAGCAATCTTCAATTGTTATGTCCTCAACTGAGGCAGAATATATGGCTGCATCTCAAGCTACAAGACAAGCATTATGGTTATCATCATTTCTCTCTAGTATTGGTCGTCCATAGAGGGATACCATGGTCATATATGATGATAACCAAGGGTGTATTGCTCTCTCAAAGAATCCAATGTTTCATGCTCGCACAAAGCATATTGAGATTCATCATCATTTGGTACGAGAGAAGACTGAAGCTGGAGTTGTCATGCTTGTATATTGCAACACCAACAACATGGTTGCAGACATACTGCAACCATGGTTGCGCTTTCGAGGCTTAATGGGAGTAGTTAAGTGCTTAACTTGGTAACTCGTTGAGTGGGGGTGTTGGAAATCAACTTTTGACCAAGTTACTACTATCTAGATCAGTTACTATGATGACAAGTCAGGCTTCAATAATAGCAGTGCTGACAAGTCACAGTTAACAATAGAGATAAGCCTCAGTTAGCTAAAAGATAGCTAAAGTTAGCTTCAGTTATTAGTGACTCAAGTCATTGTACCAAAATAGCAGGTGGAGATAACTTAAGTAAAAGCATGGAATTATGCTATAGTTATCTCAGCTATTTATGTATTAGACTTTGAGTATAAATATGGAGAGTTCGGAGGGTGGACACACAGCTTGTTGTGGTCCTATGGTTGGGTGGAGAGTTCTCAGTAATCAATTCATCTTTTATCTCTATTCTCTGTCGAATTCCAACATAATGTACCCTGACCCGCCAATTGCATGATACCCTGACCCGGGCCCTATTGGCACGGTACGTAATTGCTACCAAAACCGGACCCTAACCTGAATCCAAGCCTCTAAAGATATTGGATTGGTTTCTGTCCACCTCACATGGTCCGGGTTGAAAAAAAGAACGGTGACCGATAGTCAAATTAAAAGGAGAAACAAAGAAAATATAACCCTAAAGAAAGTCCTGAAGCAGACGAGGGGGATACCACCCCGATTGTTCTCTATTTTTTTTTCTAGCTGAAGAAGGGGCCCCATTTTTTTTTAAAGTGTTGAAAACAAGAATTAGTTGCTCCATTTTCTATTGGACTGTTTTAACATTTTTTTTCATTATTATTGTGTTGCGCCATTATTTGTTTTATAGGCCCGGACCCTTAATCCACCTTGGCCCTGACGGTATGTTATATGAATACCCGAACGTACCCTAACCCGACTCTTATTTTACCCTGACCCGACCCGGATTCTTTTAATTTGTATGTGCACACAAATTTGAAACCCGGACCTAGAGGGTCCATTTTTTTTTATTGAAAAGGGATAACCCGGACCTTAAGGCTATATTGAAATCAATATATCCGCCCAACTAGAGTGTCAAGGCCAACTTGCTTTGTCGCAGCTTGTTACATGCAATGACTTGGGGAATAATTTATCTATGACCTATTTTGCGCCCGACCCGGAGGGTCCATTTTTTTTTATTGAAAAGGGGTAACCCGGACCCTGAGGCTATATTGAAATCAATATACCCGCCCAACATTGGTAATCCTAGTGTGGCAGGGCCAACTTGCTTTGTCGGAGCTTGTTACTCACAATGACTTGGGGAATAATTCATCTATGGTATTTTGCGCCCCCACCCCACCCCTCCTTAGTGAATATTCTGCCACCTGCTACAGTCTACCCTCCATAAATGTGAGCTTTTTTTCTTGTCTTTTAAAAGCGGCACTAGTGGCAATCTTGTGAAGGAAGAAGTCCTTGTGGCAAATTCGCCTATCTTTCAGCCGAAAAAGTTACAGTAGGTTTTTCTGACTGGTGCTTTTGGCAACACTTCATATATGGACCTAACTACATTAGGCGAGATTATTTTTTCATGTTACTGGACATTGACTACTCTCTCAAGACAGAGATATAGGAAGTGGCAATTTGGAATTGAGAGCAAGAGCAAATTTTGACAAAATGGATCGGCAAAGCTCCATAATGGACCTGGTAGCGGCGGCAACATTTATGGCAATGGCAGCATCATTAAGCATACACGTGCGAGAGTTGGTGATGGAGGCGAGGAAGCATGTTGTCGTTCATGCTCTTGTGCCCTAAACCTAAGAAGATCTTGGCCCTTCATCTTTTAACCCCGGTCTCGCGTCCATTTTATACTTAACCAAATTTGGACTTAGTCTAATTCGAGACCGAGTGTAAGTACACCAAGTGGAGTTACACACCCCATCGTGTAACCCAGTGTAAGCCCAAGTGGAGTAACACCCCCCATTGTGTAACCCAACGTAACCTCGACTCGAGTTGACACTCCTTCGTCACTCTCAAGAGAGGGTGGGAAAGATTTGACATGCCGAAAATCAGCGTACCTATTAGAGGTTGCACGTGTGCATTAAGTTCTTACCTCATTTCTATTATCTTCCCCAAGTGACCTGCATTCAGCTGGAGCATGTCGCCATGTCGTCATGTCAATTATTGCAGAGAAAAACTAAAAATATTAATATCTACAAAATTTATGGGGATTTAACTAGTTTAGCAATACCCGTTTGGGGTTCCATAGGAAGTTAACCCCTAAAGGACGACCCGACCCCAATAGGGTCCGTCAGATTTTTGCCACCATCCAGCTTTCATGCTCGTTTGTTGGAGAGATTGCGAACGACCCTAGGGAGTACAAAGGTGTCCCTATCCACTGGAGCATTCAACAAGGCCATCTCCTTATTGCGGGCTTTGTGCTGCGCCAGGACTTGTGCTGGTGATAATCCCATTCGAAGTAGAGACATGATGTATTGTTTCATGTCATCAGACAAGCGGACCCCCATAGAAAAACGGAATTGAGCAAATGAGCCCCCATGACATACTTCTCCATTAATGTTTTGCATGCTCCATGTTGTGATATAAGATTTCACATAAAGTGTTGTCAAGATACAATTGTTTTATACGAAATTGACATTTGTAGCCACGTTTAACAGACATGCCTGACATTTTTTTGATGATCCTCTTCTTTTTCTCTTGAGTCTTTCCATGGTGTACTGTACTGGACTGCTCCTGCAGCATGACATGCACATGAAATTGTAGTGCAAGCAGCTGAACTGAATCATATCACAGAATGAACACATAGCCACAATATACCAACCTCATTTCTGAAAGTTGAACAGATTGTGTGCGGCAAAATGACCAAAATATGACTATTTGTACAACAGTAAAATATAAATTTTTGTGTTCAACCACAATCTGAGTACTTGTGTCTTGGTTTGCAGGACAACCTCTTTCTGCTTTGCTTTCACTTGGTTTTTTTTATTTCTTCTTCCTTTTAAGCTGAACTTTCTGTTTTTGCTTCTTTTGTGTAGATATGAGTAGTGTTGTCACATCTTGAACCACCATTTGACTATAGTCTTCAGGGCCATAACAACAACGATATCTGTTAACAAATTCCAGATATATATCAGATGCAATATATGTTTGAAAAACAAAGTTTGAGTTCCAAGAACAGTTTTGATAGTGCACTTGATAGCTCATCTCACAAGCAAACTGCTACTGTTTGCCCGTGGGTGGGTGATAGATCCAGGAGCATTTCTCTTCATGACCTCTTTGGTGAAACTAGTAGGAAATTGATGATTGTTCTGCGCCCCTTCAATGAAATCAGACACACGATCCCATGGTATGATGGCGGTACAAGTGTCTTTGTATTGTCCACTTCCTACAGTCACATGTGGAGTGTCGCGCACTTCACTTCGGTAAGCTCCCCTTCAAGTCATAGTTACTCGCTTTGATGCGCGTGCCTAACTCCCAACCTGGCGGCTGGGCCAACTTGGAGCTTCGGCTGCTCACTGGGACATAACGGTCCCCCTTTACTCTTCCAAAAGACCCTCCACCAATTTGGGCCTAGTGGAAATTCTCTTTGGTAGATGGCAGTCCGGAATAGCTCCCCACTCCTTGGTCGCTTTTCGGCTCGCTCGCTTACCCACTAGTTTTTGGTCACCAACGGGCTTGCACCGTTCTCGGGTTACTACTCCCTATATATACTTCTGTGACTGTCCGCGGGGTTTCACAAAACCCTGCCATTTTATGGCGAACCACCACGAAGACCCTCGACTCCCGGTGATGAGTCGCGGTGAGTCTTGGCCCACCCACCACGGCCCCATTGGACCGTGATGAGTCCCAAGACTCCCCACGACTCCCACCACAAGGTCTCCGCCCCATGGTGAGTCCTATGTCACCCCCACTAAGTCCTACTAAGCTACCACCACCCCTTGTGGAGCCACCCCCACCGCAACCCGGTGTGCGGGGCTCCACCTAGTGAGCGCCTCGGCCTCCGTGAGTGCCTTGGGCACTCAAGGGTGCTTTAGCCCCCCGTACCTATTGCTGCCACTGCCCCCACCACAGGGGCAGTCCCTCTGCGTCCCGACCCCTTGTCCTCCATGCAAAGGGCCGCGACACACACCCCTACCAACAGGGAGTCGATGTCCTCATCGACTTGTCCATTTTGTAGAAACGAACATCCAAATTGTGGCGTCCCACATCAAGGAGTTTGTTTTCGTACCATGGCGTCCCATGGCAAAGAACAAACCCCCACTTGACTCTACTCTCCACTAGCTAGTTCAGGTCCCCGCCAAGGGTGGAGCTTCTCAAGCTCCTCCCAGTGCACTCTTCTTGGCCCACTTCAAGGCCAAGGAACGATCCTCCCCGAGGATCGAATCGCCTTACTGCAACAACATTGCTTGCAACCGCTCATGATGCCACTTTTGGCATCACCTTGAGCAAGGGTTCACTTTGAACCCCTTTTTGACTAGGAAGATAACCTTGAACCAACCGTGCGCCCCAATCACTACAATTGGGTCCGCCTTGGAATGCTGGCCTGAGGTACGGGAAGACGCCGAAGCCGCATTACGACTTCGTCCCGAGGCTACACGATTATAGTACGTGAACGAAAGCACGTAGCTTCCGTGTTAGCCTGCACTACAAGGCAACCCCCTCGGTAGCGCAGTTATAGTACTTGCACGCACCAGGTGCGCACTAGCACGTGAAATCCCAAAGAAGGCGCAAATTTCCTTGCCGCTTGGATGGGAGTCACCCGATTTCGGCACTACGCAAACACACGATTAATCCAATTTACCTCTCCCACCTTTGTAAGCTAGCATGCATTCTACATACTAGCCGAACATACCATGCATCACCATTCCAAACAAAATAAGACGCACAACATTTGGAAACCATTTCATTTATAACAAAATTTGTACAATACAAGTTTTTGCAATCGGATTCATGAGCTAGCTAAGCCGGGCTAAGCATGCATTTCCTCCCCGCGATCCCGGTTGATGTCCCCATCAACGCTTTTCCGAGGTCGCCCTTCGAAAGCTGCAACCGCCTCGGATGCGTTTCCCATTTCTGAGGCACGCACCCAAGATGCCTCCACATGATGATAGCCCTTCCATTTTACGAGATACTCTGTTTCTCGATTCTTGAACCTCCTCGACTTAAGCACTGCCTCCACCTCGTACTCAGGTTCATTTTCATGATCCAACAGCATAGGTGGCGGACGCAACACTTGATGCCGATTCGGACGCGCTTTATCTTTGAAGTAAGGCTTCAAAAGAGAGACGTGGAATACCGGATGCACCTTGCTGTTTGCCGGCAGCTCCAATTCATATACATCCTCATTCATAACCTTCCAGATGCGAAAGGGTCCCGCATACGGAGGTACAAACTTCGGACTCACTTCCGGAGGTAGTTGGAAATTCTTGATGTTCAACCAGACCTCTATGCCTGCCTCAAACTTAACTTCCCTCCGCTTCCGATTCGCCTGCCATTCATACCGTTTCCTAGCTTTGGCAATGTTGTATTTTGCGAGCTTCAACAAACGCTCGCGATCTTCCAGCATCGCTGCTGCTGCGGGTTCCTCAACGTCTTGGGCGGCCCAACTTGTCGGCACCAAAGGTGCTTTTCCATAGACCAATACGAAAAGGGAAACTCCCGTTACGGAGTGTTTTGTGTTATTATAACAGAACTCTGCCGCGTCCAAGTGCTCCACCCAGTCCGATTGGTGTGCCACCACGTAATTTCGCAAAATCTGCTTCACCACGAAATTCACCCTTTCCATTTGGCCGTCCGTCGTAGGTCGGAAGGCAATGCTCATCTTGAGCCTCGTCCCCATTTTCTTCTAGAGTGCCCTCCAAAATTTACTTGTAAACTTTGGATCGCGGTTCAAGACAATATCCTTCGGGAGTCCATGATGCTTGAAGACGTGGGCGAAGTAAAGTCGCTCTGTCTCCTGTGCCGTTGCCGCCTCCTTGGTGGGAATGAAATGGCCCATTTTACTGAATCTATCCACCACCACCATGATT
Source organism: Takakia lepidozioides (assembly GCA_030704615.1). Lineage (NCBI taxonomy): Eukaryota > Viridiplantae > Streptophyta > Takakiopsida > Takakiales > Takakiaceae > Takakia > Takakia lepidozioides. The sequence continues at coordinate 58,597,045 of CM060733.1, forward strand.
GCATTGAATCATTTTGACAGCGGCATAGCAGTCATGAAATCCATCGAGACACTTTCCCAAAACCCCTCTGGAATCGGCAAGGGTTGTAACAGCCCCGCTTGCTTTTTGTACTCGCTCCGGTTTTGTTGGCATGTGGTGCATGTCTTGACATACTCCTTGGCCTCCTCCCTCAGTTTGGGCCCGAAATACTCTTTCTTTAGGAGTGCCGCGGTGCGCTTGGCTCCGCCATGGCCCGCAAGCGGGCCATCATGACATTCTCTCAAGAGAATATATCTGATCCCTTCCTTCGGCACATAGAGACGTTTTTGCTTGTACCGGAGCAGTCCATTTTGCAAGTGAAACTGCGATTTAACCCCCATCCTTAAGTCCCGCATCACAGACTTCGTCATCTCATCCTTCTGGTAAGCCTTCCAGATCTTTCTTTGGAGCGCCGTCTCACCTCTGTACACCAACATGAGCTGCTGCTTTCTATTTAAGGCATCGGCCACCACATTGTTCCGTCCCGGTTTGTACTGGATATCCACGTCAAACATTGCCAAAGTGTCTTGCCACCTGAGTTGTTTTGGGGACAACTTAGGCTGCGTGGCAAAATACTTCACCGTGACATTGTCCGTGAATACCTTCACCGGGTTGGAACCAACATAGTGGCACCAAAGCTCAAGGCAATGCACCACCGCCTTCATCTCTTTCTCGTGCGTTGGCCACCGTCGCTCCGCTTCATTCAGTTTCTTACTTTCGTAAGCCACTGAACGCCCCCAATCGCGAAGTCCGACGCATTTGTATGAATCTCAAACGGACGGTCGAACTCCGGGATTTTCAAGACTTGAGCTTCCGCCATCCGCTGCTTCAACTCGGCAAAGGCTTGGCCACAAAAGGTGTTCCATACCCATACCTTGGATTTACACAGAAGGTCTGACAGCGGCCCCACGATCTTGGCAAAATTTCTCACATACTTTCGGTAGCGAGTCCTAGGAAGGATCGCACTCCCGGGACCGAAGTTGGAGGCTCCCAGTCCAAGATTGCCCTTACCTTTCTGTCATCCATTTTGATCCTATCCTGTGTAATCACATGCCCCAGGAACTCCACTTTTGTGACCCCGAATTCGCACTTTGAAGCTTTGGCATACAGCTTCCCTTCTCGCAATTTTTGGAACACCCTTTTGAGGTGCTCCAGGTGCTCCTCTTTTGTTTTTGAGTACACCAAGATGTCGTCGATGTACACGATCACAAAGTCATCCAGCCACTTCTGGAAAAGGCTGTTCATCAGCGTGCTAAAGGTCGCGGGTGCGTTGGTGAGCCCAAAAGGCATCACCAAGAACTCATATGAACCATACCTTGTCCTGCATGCGGTCTTCTCCTGATCTCCTTCCGCCACTCGAATTTGATGATAGACGGAACGCAAATCAATCCGGCTGAAATACTTCGCTCCCGCCAACCGATCGAAAATGTCGTCGATCCTTGGCAAAGGGTACCAGTTTTTGATAGTCACCTTATTCAGAGCCCTGTAATTGACACACATCCGCAGCGTCCCATCCTTTTTGTCTGCGAATAGCACCGGGGCTCCGTAAGGTGACTTACTCGGCCGGATGTACCCCTTTGACATTAGATCCTTGAGCTGAGTCTTCAGCTCAACCAACTCTCTCTGGCTCAACCGGTAGGGCGCCTTGGCAGGCGGCTCCGATCCCGGTATCACCTTAATCTCGTGGTCAACTCCCCTTCGCAGTGGCAAGCCGCTTGGTAAATCCTCCGGCATCACATCCTGGTATTTCTCCAAGATCCCCTTGATCCAATCTGGGCTCGGCTCCTTATCGCCCTCTCCCTTCACTTGTCTTACGTAAAGCAAAAACTGGGGCTCGTGTGGCTCCTCCATGGCCCACTCCCTTGCTGACAGAAGGTTTATTCGCCCTCCCACGGGTTTGGGCGTTTACGACACTCGTAAAACTTCGCCACCATTCCCACGCGACAACGTGACTACTCTCTTGCGGCCATTTATGACCGCTCTGGATTTGCTCAAAAAAATCATCCCCAAAATGAGATCCACTCCATCGATCTCGCAAATGGTGAAGTTCTCACGTCCCTCCCAACTCCCCAGTTGAAGAGGAACATTGAACGCCAATCTCGTCGCCAAATTGTGGTTCTCTTTTGGCAGAACACATTTCAATAGAGGCCTCCACGTCACTTGTCGAGAGCCCCAGCTTCGTGTCATTGCCGGTGTCATGAAGGAGTGCGACGCTCCTGTGTCCACCAACAACGACACGTTAGTTCCGGAAATTATCCCATCCACGAACATTAACTAACTTCCTTCACGCAACTTGCCAGTTTCCTGATACAACTCACAAGAGTAGTTGCCTATCTTGCAAGTCTTGGTGACCACCGCCTCCACTAAGCGGCTGATTGAATCTTCGGACAACTCCGTGGCCGCCCGAGTCATGTTCAATTGTCGGGGTTTCGTGCACTTCTTGGCCATGTGCCTGGGCTCCCCGCAATTGAAGCACACTCCATCGAAGGTCGCCTTCTGTCCGCCATAAGCCGCCGCACCCGCTTTTCCTTTCGGAGCACCGGGTGCCACCTTGACGTGTGAAGGCCCTCCCTTTGATTTCCACGTGCCATTGTCGCCGCGTGGCCTATCCCACTTCTTTTCCGGTCGGAAGGAGTCACCCTCCCGCCGGGCCTTCTTGTGGTTCAGCTCCGTACGGCCTTGTCTTTTGCCCCTAGGGACATCCGAGAAACATTCAGCCCTCTCAATTGCCTCGTTCAAAGTCTTAGGTGGTTTCTCCTCCAACTTCCGCCTGGCCCATGGGGCCAGTCCCGCCAGAAAGTTGAAGACCATTTCTGGTTCTCTCATGTCCGCGACTTTGAGCAACATCACATTGAAAGCCTGAACATATTCCTGAATGTCATCCGTTTGCTTCAAATTCCTCATCTTGTCCCGGACGAGCCAGGACGTGTTGAGGGGCACAAACTGTCTCTTCATAAGTTCTTTGAACCCACTCCAGTTCAAGGTTTCCAGTTTTGGACCTCGGTCGTGAAGGCGTTTCTGCCACCATTGTTGAGCATAGCCCCTCAAATAGATCCTAAGAACATACAACTTGTGCATGACCTACTCAGCTTCATACCCCTTCTCCACCCATTCTAAACCAATATCCGGTTATATTCTACAAATATTTATTTTGTGTTGAGTGGAAGCAGATTTGCGATGAGCAACATGTAGGCAATCATTGAATTATTGACATATATTGTTCTTTGTTTTGCAGTATCCATTGTACAGCCTTATGGTTCTTGATGAGTGACAGAACGACATTCCAATTGCGTATGTAATCACTGGAAGGAGTCACCAGGATGATCTTGAGCCCTGGATGCAAGCACTGAATGCAAGGTTGCTCCAGCACAATCCAACATGGCATCCAAATGCATTTATAGTTGACAATGCTCAAGCTGAAATCAATGCAATAAGGTCAGACATATGTACGCACATATATAGAGTAAAAGTCTTGTACTGCATTTTTCATTCATGTATGGTTTGAAGGCTGCATAAAATGTGTTAGGCAATACCACAATCTGAACCCTATATTAACAACTTACGTTGCAATTTTTGCAGCAAAGTTTGGGGGAATTCAGCTATTTTCCTTTGTCCGTGGCACGTCTGTAAAGCATGGGCAGAAAATGTTGTCAAGAAAATAGCAATTCCAGAACTTCGAGCACAAATTTTGCATGACCTTGGAGATATCATGTATGACAAGTCTGGACTTATTGGCGATAAGGCGGTGCAGTGAAGCAAGAGCCGTCTAGCCAAGATGACTACCAAGTACCCTGACGCTGCTCGATTCATGAAGTACATGAACAAACATTGGGTCCATAAATGTCACATGTGGATCATTGGAAACAGGAACATTCCCCACGCTAGTCAAGACACAAATGCGGCGATTGAATCTTATCATGGGAACTTGAAGTCCATTCTCAACTCTTCCAAAGAAAAGTTCGAAGGACGACGAGTTGATTGGTTGATTTATCAGTTGGTAGGTGATGTAGTCACACGTTATTGGTATTAGGTACAATGCAAAGCATTTGGTTTTGTGCGCAACAAACGCCAAGAGGGTATTGTTTGTAGTGCTATTCTGCGTGCAAGAAGCATACCGGATGGCCATGTTCTGCTTCATGCAGATGACCAGGATGTTGCGTATGTGGCTTTCGTAAATAACCCACCTCTGGTCTGGACTGTGCACGCACTTGAAAGTGAATGGGCCCAATGTGACTGTCTTGTTGCCTCACAGGGATACATCTGCAAACATGTTGTGAAGGTGTTCAAGCTCTTGCACCCAAATGTGGAGGATGGGTCCATAATTCATTTGGCAGACACTCTAAGAGGTACAGAATATAGAGGTTTGAATCTCATGGCAAATCAAGGCAAGCTCATTCCAATGAAAAATGAGGAAATTGTTGGAGACGATGTTGTTTATCTGACTGCAGGCTCTGTCATGGTTCTAGTCATGGTTATCTAGAATTACCTACTTCTAGTTAACTAGGATATTTTAGATATTTATATTTATATTTTGTGTGTTGGAACTTCATTTGGTCTCACATGCCAAGTGAGCTGTCGAGCCTCACTTGGGACATGGAGATAGGTTTTCCCCTTGTGAGGATGGAGGAGGCTCATCTTCTTGTAGTTGAGCCTCCATGAGCCTCTCTCACCTCCAAAGCTCTAGGTATTGAGAAGGGGTGTGGTGAGGGCTTTGTAGGGTGGATTCCCTTAGCAAGGGTGCCCTTGGCTTAACTTAGTTTATGTGATTGAGTGGTTCATGAGTGGTATGTTTCCATTATGTTCACTTTTATTATCACTACAAGAAGATGACCTTATGCTTGTGAGTGCGGAGTGTAAGGATAGTTTTGCACTTGTGTTGGTGTACACCAAGGAGTGAGAGAGCTAGGGAAAGCTCAGGTATCTCACAAGGCTTGCAAGGTGTTGCAAGGAAGAGTATGTTTGCATTGCATCAAGGAGGTGGAGAGCTCTTGAGTTACAAGACTTTGCAAGTATTGCAGGGAGAAAGTATTGTGTGTGTGGAAGCAAAAGGTTTGAAAGTTTGAGAAGAAGGAGCGTCATCTCTTGTATCTCAAGTGTTGTAACAACCATTTGCCAAGGAAGTGGCTTCTATGGTGAAAAGAATGCATTGAGGGTTTGTAGAAGCATTATTGTGCACCAAGGGTTTGAGAGCTTGGAAAAGAGCTCTTGCATCACAAGAGAAGCGTCTTGTGTGTGGAGAAGATAGACACTAGGGTTTTAAGAGCAAGCTCTAGTTGTTCATGGTGTGAAAGAGAAGCCAAAGAGCGGCACATGCTTGGGTTAGAAACACCATAGAAGGAGTACAACAAGGATAGCTTGAGGAGCGTTGAGTAGCTCAAGAGAAGCTAAGAAGTGGTTGTTTTATCCATGGTGAAATGAAGCCAAGTGGGGTTTCATTTGGTTGACAAACAAGCAAGCTAAGGCGCTAGAAGAGAGTGATTTTGCTAGTCTATGAGTTCTTGGATTGCTCTTGGTGAAGCAAGTGGTTGACCAAGCAAGTGGTGCATGTGTGGAGTATGCTTTCCAAGTGCGGCTTCCAACTTCAAGCTTGAGGAGAGCTAGAAGGTGAAGGGAACAAGTTCATTCCTTTGTGTATGAGGTGATGCTTATGTGGAGCATGTTTTCAGCCCATCGAGGCTTCTATTTTCAAGCCTTGGAGAGCAAGAAGAAAGGAAAAGGGCTGGTTTCCACTTAGGTGAAGGAAAAACATTTGTAGAGCACATGTTTGAGTTGGGGTTTCAACCTTAAGCTTGAGGAGAGCACGACTCTTGAGCTAGCAAATGAAGGGACTTAAATCTTCCTCTTTGCATGAGATGGAGATGTATTGATGCTTGGAGAAGCAACACATAGGAGCCAAGAATGGAGCATGTGTGTGGATGGCCAAAGAAGAGCACATGAATGAGTACAAGACTTGGTTGCTTGTCAAATGAGGTAAAAAGCTTGATTCTTGAGCTCCAAATAGAAGTGAAGCTTGTTGTGTGGCAAATGCATTGCTAGGTGAGATGGAATCAAGCTTGATTGTGGCTTGAGGTGAAGAAGATCAAGGTAGTTTGCCTTGATATCTCATAGAAGTCATGGATGCTTGAGGAGAGCAAGCATGAAGCTCAAGGAATCCCAAACCCTAGCTTGGAATGCACAAACCCTAGCATGAGATGCATATGAAACCCTAGGTTCATGGGAACAGTCACCAAAGTGTGGGAATGGTCACCGTAGTCTGGGAACCATCACCGTAGTCTGGGAATTGTCACTGTAGTGTGGGAACAGTCATCACGGTGTGGGAACGGTCACTATAGGTTGGGAACATAATGACATATAAATACAATATAGGGCTTTTGGAGGATTTTCAAGGGCCTTTTGAAATCTAGGGCAGAGAATTTATTATAATGCCAAAAAATTTGGACAAGGCACTATGAAATGTTAGTGTACACTTACTTACGAGAGGAATTAGAAATGATAAAGGATAAAGTTTCTTTAACCCTTAAACGACCACGCGACCTGAGTCGCGTGGTTTTAAAAATTAATGTCGTAACTGATGTGGATGATGGATGAACATGCATTCTGAATGAAAAATTTAGGCGCCCTTGTCCTGTACATGCTCCAACAAATGCCACAGGAAAACCATAAATGCCCTACAACGGTACGATTTTTTAAGTGTCAGGGGTACCATAATAAGCTTGAAAAATCATCCATTTATTGATCAATAACAGAGATCGTACCTGAGGGAGGCGTCACCTCCTCTCCTTTGTGGAAAACTACTTCATGCAGTGCCTCCAGGTAGCATCTCCCTTAGGTAACATCCCTCTTATTGAACAATTTATGAAAATGGATGAAATTTCAAGTTTGTTATGGATGAAAGTAGATTTCGCTATTCACAAAGAGGAGCCACACTAGACTAGCCGCTTGTTCTAAAGAGAGGTGCCGAAAGAAGGGAAGTGCAAGCCTTTGAAATAACGATTAATCTATGGATTCATAAATTGTGATATTATATTTTTCTCAAAAAACCATTATATTACATATTTATAGTTACAAGAAGTTGGCTGAGTTGTGTTATTTGAAATTGTATAATACCTTTTTTAAGAATAATGATAATAATAATAACAATACCTAATAAATAAATGTAATTTAAATAAATATACAAATAAAAAATCTAACAAAAAGTATAACACATTAGTTAATCAAAGATATTGATGTCTACATATGTGATATTAAAAATATAAATAAAAACAATATGTTTTTCTTACCCTTTATTTAAGTATTGAAAGTCTAAAATGGTAGAAAAAGAAGTAATTTGTTATAATTATTATTTTTAATTATACATATTATTTCTATATTGATAAATATATATTTACATTTGTAATATTTGAAGGGCTATAAAAAACAAATATTATAATTTTTCTATTTCTTCAAATTTTATAAATTGTGGCATCTTTTGATATCACCTCATTGGCCACTTCTATATACCATATAGACCAAAACTTTTGTTGGTCATGCTAGCCCACTTGAAACTAGCCCAAGCACCAGACAATGTTTTAGATTTAAACAAATCTTAATGAATAACACGAATGTTGACTAAAGATGACCTAATTCCTGAAAATTCCAGCAAAAAACTTTCAAGGCTCTTCTCATGTTGTTTGTAAGAAGATCAAAATTTCATTGAACAAAAATCAATACAAAAATACATGGGGAAATATCTTTCTACAAATCCCAATCTATTTACGGGACCTCCATGTAACTTCCAAAGGGCCCTACATGGACTGACAATGTCATCAAATTCATCTTCATCACTAATCATCATGATCTCTCCATCTACCTCGTCCACCACATTGAGATCAAGGATATCCTCATTTTCAATGTGCAGATTTGCAAGACATCTACACATAGTTTCCTCTACGCTAAGGTCAAGATAGATATCAGGTACATCCTGAGTGACTTTAGCATTCCCATCCACCAAATCATCATTCACTGCAAGCAAATTGGTTACAAAACCTGCTCGCATATGCCATAGCCTCATCCTAAAAAGTGTGCTCAAAAGCCCGTAAAATCCCACATTGTTCCCACCCAGAGACAATCATGTTCGTATGCACATTCATCTACACCCAAGCCTCCCACATCCAAATTACTACATGTTCACGTATGGAAGGCAGGTCCATCTTTACCTCTACCTCTTCAGCGGACACACCTTGTCGCGGCCCTTTGCCTTGAGGGCAAGGGGGGTCGGGACACAAGAGGGGCTACCCCTGTGGTGGGGGCAGTGGCAATGATAGGTATGGGGGGCTGAAGCACCCTTGAGTGCCCAAGGCACTCAAGGAGGCGGAGGCGCTCACTAGGTGGAGCCCCGCACACCGGGTTGCGGTGGGGGTGGCTCCACAAGGGGTGGTGGTAGCTTAGCGGGACTTAGTGGGGGTGGCATATGACTCACCCTGGGGCGGAGACCTCGTGGTGGGAGTCGTGGGGAGTCTTGGGACTCATCACGGTGGGACCGTGGTGGGTGGGCCAAGACTCACCGCAACTCATCACCGGGAGTCGAGGGTGTTCGTGGTGGTTCGCCATAAAATGGCATGGTTGTTTGTGAAACCCCCGCGGACAGCTACCGAAGTATATATAGGGAGTAGTAACCCCGAGAACGGTGCAAGCCCGTTGGTGACCAAAAACTAGTGAGTAAGCGAGCGAGCCGGAAAGCGACCAAATAGTGGGGAGCTGTTCCGGACTGCCAACTACCAAAGGGAATTCCGCTGGTTCCAAATCGTTGGAGAGTTCTTTGGGAGATCAAAGGGGGACCGTTATGCCCCGGTGAGCAGCCGGAGCTCCAAGTTGGCCCGGCGGCCAGGTTGGGAGTTAGGCGCGCGCATCAAGCAAGTAACTATGACTTGAGGGGGGGGAGCTTACCGAAGTGAGGTGCGCGACACACCTGCTTCCAATTGCTCTTGGATTTCACGTGCTAACTATGTCTTGATTAATGCAGCAAAAACACACTTGAGAGGTCGTTGCAAGATCACATTGGCAGGTTGTAGCTTAGAAGTGCAATACAATAATATATAGGACACAAATGTTTGGGTAATTATCTCGCATGCACATTTTAAACTCTGCAGACTTGTGCATGCTCCCACAATCAATGAGCCAAATGACCTTCTGGTCTGAAGATAGACCAAGAAGTTGTGTTTCCAGCATCACATAAGGCATCAGAACAAACTCCACAAACTGCTGACAAGTGTTTTGATTAGACCATTGATTGTCAAAGATGATCCAATGCCAGTCATGCTTGAGAAGTCGACGAGTCTCTGGACCCTTGGGTAAAGATTGAACAGTCTTTCCTTTGAATACAATCTGAAAATGGATCAAATTTCCAGCGGTAGAGGAAGAAACACAAACTGTTACAACTCGTTTATTTTCCACACCAATTTGGGCAATGTCTTTCTTCCCACGTCTCTCCCAGGTTCTCTCTCCTGCCATAGGAAGAAGATGTATCCACGTTTGCTCAGTGTTTATAACCAAGCTGGGCGGAATATTATATACCTTAACAAGGTATGCAATACGATGGGCTATTGTTGTCCTCTGTGCCTCCCAATCGTTTGGAACCTTGCCGTGGGCTGTACTTGCTCTCCGATAGCTCCAATTCAAATGCTTGTGCATGAAATGTGGGGTCCATTGAAGGCTTAGTGTCAACCTTTTTGCATATCCTTCCATATCCTACACATGAGGCGCTTTTGTTTGTAGATAACCTAGAATGATAGGTTGTACAATGCCGACATTCAATGACTGACCTGCCACTCGCATTGCAAGCAAGAGCTTGCAAATGTCATCCAAATTGGGTTTATCCAATATTTCCATGAGGTCCCGCAGTGGATACCTTGCTCTGATTCCAACCAGACGGGTTAACAAACTAGGGACCAAACTCATGCAAAGGAAAAATAAAAAACACGGGATGAAACTAGTTTTTTCACCAAAACTGGGGGTCAAACTGGTTTCATACCCAGTTTGGGTTTTGCCGAGTTGCACGCCCCGTGACACCGAGCGACCTGCGAGATCATGTCAAGGAGTAGGGTTCATGCCCAAATTGACAAACTTGTGCCCAATTTTGCTGACTTTACGTTTTCACTCAAAGTGGGAACAAAACACGAGTTAGAGGTCCAAACTGGGCCTGACTTTAAGGATAACTTAATATGTAGCCCAAGTTGCATTTCAAAAAAATTCAGCTAGTAAGAAGATGGCATGACCAAGTGGAGGGTGGAAAAGGAGGGGATGGGCAATGAGAGGATGAGAGAAAATAGGGGTCTTGACGAATGGAAAGGTGGGCCCGGGCTGGAAGGACACCTAGAAAGATAGGGGAGAGACAATGTTTAATTTATGAAAGGTGAAGGAATAGGCGCACCAATGGAACAGCCAATGGTGGGCTCCGATTAGAGTTTCTGGGGGTGCAATTACTAGACACGTGTCAAATAGTGGGGTGGGACACGTGTGGGATCTTCTCACGTTTCTCAAACCATATCTTCACATTAGGCATCTTCATGCTGTAAGTTTTTTGAATTAAACACATGAAAAGAGAAAAAAATGATTTTCTTAAGAATAATATTAAAAAATAAATACCAATGCCCATGGGCCCTTGTCCCCTGCCAATAGGCCAGCTCGATTCTCCTCCACTCTTGCACCCAGCCGGGCCCCGCCTCATGAGTCCCGACTCCATTAGGTTTTTGTACCTTCACCTTCTAGGTGTGCAGCAGTCCATGAGCGAATACTGTGTTCGGCCCGCCATCATCACGTACAGCCTCCATCATCGCAAACGGCTCGCACACCCAGGTGCTTATTCTGTTTTTTAAGTTGTATGGAGAGAGAAGATATACATGTCATGTCAAGACATGGACAAGACCACTAAAGTCATTGTCATTGAAAGACAAAGCAACCCTTTACAGGGCATCATCTAACAACCCCTTTTACCAACTCATTTGAACATCTTATAACTTTTCAGGGTATCTGAAAAAACAGGGTGGGAGGGCGGGATTCCTGGTCATTCATATCCTGAAAGCCCCATAAGTTGACATAAAGCATTCATTTTTTTGTTGTGACATGGGTCAAGCCTTACATAATCTAGTTCTTGAGCCATTCATCTTCCTAAAACAACATCCTGTGTAGGCGTGAAACTGATCTGTCAGTGCCAAGACACATGCAAGATTCATAAAGTAGAAGCGGGGCTAAGTTTTTATCAAGTATATGTAAGCCTGGATAATCATTCCAGGACTTCAAGATCAAAACTCTGCCATAGTATAAGGTAGGAAGCGCACAGCATCTACCAGCAAGCAGTTCTTGAAAACCAAAATACTGATGGGGTCAGGTCTGAAGGTGCTTCAGTGCCAAGTCATAAGCCAGATTTCTAACAAAACAAAACATAGGGCTGAGTACCCTTAAGTAGATATGGGCCTGAAGTGGTATTCCAGGGCCTCATAACAAGCTCTGCTAGTTAAAGAAATGAACTCAGAAACCATTGTCCCTATCATGCAATGAAATAGTGGTGATATAAGAGCCTTGAAGAATGTTTGTTATCACAAGGTCTATCTTCTGATCCATCAGAGCCAGGCCATGGTGTTTCATTTCAGAGCTTAGTTTCCATGCTGCCAGAGCTATAGTCGCAGCCATGTACCTTTGTTAAAAACATCCAGAGCTTTCAACAGAGATTTTGTTTCTATGAAGTCCCTTGTGTGTCTTAACTCCAAAATGTATAAAAGTGGTTATCAAGAACCAAAAACAGGGATAAGGAGTAAGAAGGTGATCCTCATTAGAGCAGACTTGAAGCCGATTTGAGGCAGCAAGATGGCAGATTTGAAAACAACAGTTGGTATCAGCAGCTTCAGGCGGTAACAGCAATCCCTTATGCATGAATCAGACTCTGCAAGCTTCAATAATTCAAGACAAGTGAAGACCCTCACCTGTGCCCGTCCCAAAAACCACCACATAGAGATGTGTGTTAGTGAGGATGCATCAGGTGAGTGGCAGGTTTTCACAGTTGCTATCCATGTCAGTGTTGAATTCCAAAGCATGTACAAATCGTAATCCAAGCAAGGGTACACTCAAAAGAAACCTTGAGCGTTTGCGGTATGCCCTGCGCCATGGCGTCCAGTAGATGTCTCCAGCAGAACGCAATCAAAGTAGATAGAGATCAGCTCATACAGAAAGAGAGCAACATGTAATCTGTGGCTAAGTAGGGGTGGAGTACTTCCCAACGAGGAGTAAGAGCGCCGCTGCGAATTTAACAGAATCATAAATTTCTGAGCAGAGCGATCACTGCAATGTCGACTGCCAGAGAAGAATCTGTCTATCTGCCATTGCGCATCCCAAAAGCCAGCCATCACGAGTACCATGTAGCCGCAAGGGAGCAGGTTTACACGGCGCATCATCAAGGATCATAGAAGCACGAGTTCAGTGCTGTGAAATATGTCGGCCCGTTTAGGGCACATCTTCCCGATTTTTCATCCAGGGTGGATGAAAAATCACATTTTTAAGAGATGCACTTTGTTAATGGATGATATCCCATAAAAAGGTATCTTAGGGTTACGGTATAGGCTTAGGTTTAGTAACTGCCATCATTAATGATGGTACAGATTACTACCTCTTGGATTTTTAGAATAGGTCACCAGTATTCATGTATTTCATCCAGTTTAGATGAAAGAAGCAAATAGTAAATATCAGGGCCAAATGAAATCCAAAAAGTTATAGAGGGAGAGGGAGAGAGGGAGAGAGAGGGACCCACCAGCCAATCCCCTGGCATGGCATAACCTTACGGAATGAGTGTGGTATGCACTCACCCCGTAAGGGAGTGCATACCAGACCTCTTCTCATAAGGTTTCCCTCTTCCATGTAGTTCTATCATCGGATTATATTATCCAAGGGAGTAGAATCCTACATCCTCATTTCCTCGGCTCATGAATGAAACATTAGTATAAAAATGTGACATAGCAAAACTAGTATAGTATTACTAGCAAAGAACATAGAGTTCAATGGTATACTTAGCTCTGGATAGGTTTTTGGAAAATACCTTTCAGTTTCTCAATAAGCTCATGTACAGGGAAGAACAAGCCAGGGAATGAGCCTTGTTCAAGGAACCTTGTCAAGATACGAGCAAGTTTCCTGGTCTTAAAACCATTCCTCCCAAGAGTGTTAATCAGAATGCTGCATTCCTTCCAAGCCAAAACAGCATTGCTGGAAATGTATAGAATAGGCACAGCTTGTGAAATCACAATGTTGTAGGATTGATTCACAGGCCTATTGGATAAGAACTGGATATATTGAGTGTAAGAGAAAGGAAGTAGTCTTCTCTTGTCATATTTCTGGAAATAGAACTCACCTGTGTCACTGTTTGAGACTGTAATCTGGATATTCATGAAACAAGCTTCCAACCCCACGTATTGGGAATCAGTTTTGGTACGTAGTAGCTCAGGTTTGATCTCCACTACATTGAGTGGGTAGATCCACCAAGGGTTGTTGCTGCTTCTGTCTGCCTTTGGGTCCAGGAACAGCATTGCATCACCCACATTCAGCCAGCATATATCATCAATGTATCTGAAGGCAGATTTAAACAAAGGCATGAGCTGGAATTGTCCCAAAGCTGCAAGCCTTAAGATGAATTTGATCTCGTAAGAAAGGAAGTACATGTTGCACCATAATGGTGAGCATGAAAAACCCATAGGTATTCCAGAAATCTGCTGCCACACACGGTCCCCTAAGGCAACAAAACAGTGTGACATAAGCCATTTGTGGAGCATAAGTAACTTGGCTTCAGAAAGCTCAATCCAAGTACCTGATTTCGGGGAGGACGTGCCCCACCTACTTTTCCGGAAAGTACCGTTTTTGGCTGGAATCCATAGAGTATGACGTGCCCGGGGGTGAGACATATGGTGTTGTTGGAATGCAATCTTCACCACGTATTCAATGGCGTCCCCTAGGTTATCCTGACCTGTCAAAGGTATGTTCTCATAGCATTGTGTAATGTCAGCCACAAAGATGTTATGGACTTTTGCAGGCAGGTTTAGTGTAAAGTCAGTGATGGAATCAATAATCCAATACATAGCAGTAGATACTTTGAAAAATTGCTCATAAGTATCCAGCCTTGTTTTGGTCCATTCTTTTACCAATGGTAGAAGATCCATGGTAGCTCTTGTAAAGAGGCTAGCTAGTTCACTGAAAACACATTTGTGGGCATTGGTAATCCATCTGTATTTTTTCTTATGTAGCTTGTAGATTCCCATAATGTAAGGTAGTCTACAGGAGGGAACAGGTATCTCCGGAATCAAACTCTGTATTTCCACGGAAATGTTTCCTAGAACAAGGTCAGGTGGCAGCCATACCTCATCTTGCTTGCATGGTGTAAAGTCTTTACCCATCAATCTGTGGAATGCTTGGATTCTTACGTGCTTCACACACATAAAACATACATTGTTGTTAGCCTTGTCAAGACCAGAGAAATACAGGTGATTGAGAAGCCATGAAAGTTCGTCTTTTGCCTCTTTTACAGTAAGAGGATTGCGCTCATGGTGAGTGAAGTCATACCTTCTTCTGCCGGCTTTTTGTTTCAGTCTATCCCAGCATGTGTTTTTTACCCATTGGTTGCAGGTTGCAGCCCAAGATTCACATGGGTCTATATGCAAAATTTCACAGGTTCTGTGGAAAGCCAAAGACACTTGTTCAACAACGTCTTTTAGTAAAGTACGTTTGAGAGGGATGTGATTCATACCTAGGCTGAATAATTCTTTCAGCTTTGCGTGTTTAATAATGTTCAGGTCCATGGTACGTACGTGTTGCGTAGGTGTAGAACCAGACAGATGGAATTCTGATTTTGTATCCACATCCCGAAAATCATGAAACCTCTTGGCACTGTCACATAGACAATCTGGTGAGTGAATCAAGTCTTGCATAAAGCAAAAATCACGGAAAACAACAGCAGGCTGATAGTATTCAGAACTGCTTTGTTTATGATATGTCCATCCAAAAACTATCTCATCGATGAGAATAGCTAAGTCATTTTGCCCAAATTCCAGAAAGGCTTCTTTTATCAGGTTCTTAGGGTGTATCCACTCCATACCACGGTTTGGGTATAACATATGAATGAATCCCAAAGGAGCAGGTTTTGCTGCCTGTTTTATGAATTTCCTGCCATGGGCATGAGTTTCAATTTGTTTGCAACCATCCTCAAAGACATATAACGCATCTGCACATACAAAGTAGAGGAACATACCAAAAAATGAGATTTTTACAGATCATTCCAAGATCCAAAGTCTCGTTTGTGTATTGGGGAGAACTCGTCAGTGATACGACGAGTCTTGTATGACTCCTGGCTGGCGATGTTGATGGTGGTACTGGAATTAGCACCCGAACCCCCAGTTGAGGACCGATTCGTTGCTCTTGAATTCTCAGAGGTGTTGGTAGAGTAATGTCCCCTGCCAGAGCGTCCTCCTCTTTGGTAGAGACCTCTTCCACGACCAGGGGTACCTCTTCCCCGGGCAGTGCTGCTCTTGCCTTGTTGAGGAGGCATCTGCCCCTCCATACGCTGCCGTTTGTAGCTATTGAATTGTGGCCTGGGAAGGCTGTCTGAAAAAGACCCAGGTTTCACGAGTTTCTCAATGTATCTGGCCCCCTTGGATTCTCCTAACTTCGCAAGCAGCTTGGCTTGTGGGTCATTTGAGAATTCACAGGCTGCTTCCATTATGAACCCTCGGGTCATCTGGAAAGTAATTTGTGCCAGTACAGCAGATCTGGCAGCCCGCATGATCCATACCAGAAAATTGTAATACTTGGTTTGCACCGAAGGATAGGTATCATCAGGGAAGAACACAATCAGATTGTTCAGCATATACCAAACCATATGGTCAAACCAAGCAACACTCCCAATGCAAGAAGAAGGTGCCCCTCCTTGTCCACAGTTGCATCTTATGTAAGGACGATGCCAATTGAAGAGTTGACTCTTATGGTTCTTGGATCTGGCTGATCCAGTCGGCAAATCATTTTTGGTCCTCAAGGTAAGGTTCTCACCTTTGTCATAGAGCTTGTAGTAGAAGGTCCTTAGTGGCCACGCCACGGCAATAGGTTCCTTTTTTATTCTCTGAAGACCCTCCTTAGCATCCTGTGCACATCTACTGCGTTCAGCAGGAGTTATGTTGCCCCATTTGACCCACATTTCAATGGAAATGGGTGCCAATAGGTTGATATTAGCATGTGGATGCCACATCATATGATCGTTATTGGCAACCTCTAATTCAACTGCACGGGGAGGCAACCAAGGGACAAATTGCAGATTTCCAGGAGTGGCACCTGCTGCTCTTTCTTGTTCCACTTGTGAGAGTTCTACTTGTTCACAGAATTCTCTCACTGCCTCTTTTTCTTCATCCGGTAAAATTATGTGCCCAAGGATTGGGTGATTACTTACAGAAGGGATGAAGTCTTTTTCAGAGGTGTTTGCAGATTTCTGCGTGGAGACAGTCTGGTCATCGTCCGGGTTCGCCATTCTAAGAGCAGCCTCAATGGCTGATCCCTTCTTTTCCCATTGTATCAGCTCCTCGGCATCATCTTCCAGTACCTCAATCATTTTAGTATTGAACTCCTGGAGCTTCTCCAGGTACCTGCCATTCTTATTTGCCATGATGCCAAGTGCAACCCAATTTTCCAAAGCCAAAGTCTCAAGTAGTAATACGGGATTTTCATCACCTGAATTTTCCAAGGCCTCAGTGTCCATCTTTTGTAATGTAGCATGGAAGTCACTTGGTGTGACTTGTGTGAGGGTTGCTTGTACAGCAGGAATTGGAGGAGGTAGAGGGGACTGATACCCCAGAGCTACGAGGTCCTCATTCCATCTAGGGTCTCCTTTGGTGACCTTCTGTCAAAGTCCCCCCGAAAAAACTTGTCAGTGCATCATAATGAGAAGGTGAAAAGGAGATGGGTAGATGATGTGTACAAATACCACTAAGTACATTGGTCAAATAAAGAGAGAGAAGATATACATGTCATGTCAAGACATGGACAAGACCACTAAAGTCATTGTCATTGAAAGACAAAGCAACCCTTTACAGGGCATCATCTAACAACCCCTTTTACCAACTCATTTGAACATCTTATAACTTTTCAGGGTATCTGAAAAAACAGGGTGGGAGGGCGGGATTCCTGGTCATTCATATCCTGAAAGCCCCATAAGTTGACATAAAGCATTCATTTTTTGTTGTTGACATGGGTCAAGCCTTACATAATCTAGTTCTTGAGCCATTCATCTTCCTAAAACAACATCCTGTGTAGGCGTGAAACTGATCTGTCAGTGCCAAGACACATGCAAGATTCATAAAGTAGAAGCGGGGCTAAGTTTTTATCAAGTATATGTAAGCCTGGATAATCATTCCAGGACTTCAAGATCAAAACTCTGCCATAGTATAAGGTAGGAAGCGCACAGCATCTACCAGCAAGCAGTTCTTGAAAACCAAAATACTGATGGGGTCAGGTCTGAAGGTGCTTCAGTGCCAAGTCATAAGCCAGATTTCTAACAAAACAAAACATAGGGCTGAGTACCCTTAAGTAGATATGGGCCTGAAGTGGTATTCCAGGGCCTCATAACAAGCTCTGCTAGTTAAAGAAATGAACTCAGAAACCATTGTCCCCTATCATGCAATGAAATAGTGGTGATATAAGAGCCTTGAAGAATGTTTGTTATCACAAGGTCTATCTTCTGATCCATCAGAGCCAGGCCATGGTGTTTCATTTCAGAGCTTAGTTTCCATGCTGCCAGAGCTATAGTCGCAGCCATGTACCTTTGTTAAAAACATCCAGAGCTTTCAACAGAGATTTTGTTTTCTATGAAGTCCCTTGTGTGTCTTAACTCCAAAATGTATAAAAGTGGTTATCAAGAACCAAAAACAGGGATAAGGAGTAAGAAGGTGATCCTCATTAGAGCAGACTTGAAGCCGATTTGAGGCAGCAAGATGGCAGATTTGAAACAACAGTTGGTATCAGCAGCTTCAGGCGGTAACAGCAATCCCTTATGCATGAATCAGACTCTGCAAGCTTCAATAATTCAAGACAAGTGAAGACCCTCACCTGTGCCCGTCCAAAAACCACCACATAGAGATGTGTGTTAGTGAGGATGCATCAGGTGAGTGGCAGGTTTTCACAGTTGCTATCCATGTCAGTGTTGAATTCCAAAGCATGTACAAATCGTAATCCAAGCAAGGGTACACTCAAAAGAAACCTTGAGCGTTTGCGGTATGCCCTGCGCCATGGCGTCCAGTAGATGTCTCCAGCAGAACGCAATCAAAGTAGATAGAGATCAGCTCATACAGAAAGAGAGCAACATGTAATCTGTGGCTAAGTAGGGGTGGAGTACTTCCCAACGAGGAGTAAGAGCGCCGCTGCGAATTTAACAGAATCATAAATTTCTGAGCAGAGCGATCACTGCAATGTCGACTGCCAGAGAAGAATCTGTCTATCTGCCATTGCGCATCCCAAAAGCCAGCCATCACGAGTACCATGTAGCCGCAAGGGAGCAGGTTTACACGGCGCATCATCAAGGATCATAGAAGCACGAGTTCAGTGCTGTGAAATATGTCGGCCCGTTTAGGGCACATCTTCCCGATTTTTCATCCAGGGTGGATGAAAAATCACATTTTTAAGAGATGCACTTTGTTAATGGATGATATCCCATAAAAAGGTATCTTAGGGTTACGGTATAGGCTTAGGTTTAGTAACTGCCATCATTAATGATGGTACAGATTACTACCTCTTGGATTTTTAGAATAGGTCACCAGTATTCATGTATTTCATCCAGTTTAGATGAAAGAAGCAAATAGTAAATATCAGGGCCAAATGAAATCCAAAAAGTTATAGAGGGAGAGGGAGAGAGGGAGAGAGAGAGAGAGCCACTTCACCTTAAGGCTACTACCCCCTTTGGAGGGTGGGCCCTAAAACAGTTGCACGCACTCTTACACGCCATATCACTTGTCACACACTCTAAATTAGAAGTACAATTTTATATGTGGTTTTCGTTTCCTAGGTTGAATATATTTGGTACCAGGGTTTAGTGTGCTGTAAGTGTATGCATGTTTGTAATTTTGGCCAAACTCGGTCGAAGGTTGCCCTAACACACGTCACTCCTAGAGACCACCCGCCATGCCTGCTTACCCCAATCTAACCATGAACCATCCCCTATTTAATAGGTCTTACTTTCCTCCCTTTTTCCCCCCAACTTACATGATAGTTATTAATTGAACTCCTGCTGTAGCTTACTATAACTCCCGCTTCATAATTCCTGGACCACTCTCTAATCCCCACACCCACTTTCAAACCTGGCCCCCTTATTGATAAAGCCCTAGTATAATATAAAAATTAATTACCATTATAGAGGTAATTTAGAGAATCTGAACCTCACAAACCATTAACATAGCTATCCCATGGGCTTAAGGGGGGGGGGGATGGTAGCAAACACCCATGATGGCAGCATACCATGGGCGCCTGGCACACGTCAATGAGTGAGGCATCCAATTTTTTTGAATTTTCTCTCCAATTGTGACTATTAAATAAATAAATAAATAACAAATTGTGATGTCTTGGGTGCAAAAGTTGAAGGTGAAAAAAAAAAGAGAAAAAAGTTGAACTTGCCAACTTCACTTCACTTCACTTCAACTTGTCAAGTTAATCTTACATTTTGCCTTCTCACCAACCACACCGTCCACGACATACGTACATACGGCAGACATGAACATCACGAGATCGCTGCTTTCAGCATATGACCCTCCCACATCATCACTTTTTACTTCCCTTTTGGATGCGTTGCTTTCCAAGGAGCCACACTTGTGGGCCCACAAACCGCCAAACATGTGAATGACTAGTTTTTTAGTCACAATTTTGAGTTGGCTGTTGCTCCCAACGCACGAATGCATGGACCACATGACCCACATTCCGGGGAGCAGATTTAGGGAGGCACACCACTGTGTCTGCGTCACCAATCTGGCATGGCTCCCTCTACCAATAATGTAAACCCGGCCCAAAAAAGCTTTGTTTTTATTGGATTCGTCTTGTAGAAGATCTAGTGCGTGCCACAAGGGTCATGTGAGCTTGTATTGTCCATTGAAAACGTGTACAAAATGTCTGGATGTTGTTGAAGCATAGAGTGAGAATCGAGATCAATCATCAGAAATCTGCAACCGAAGTGGTACTTACTGTATGGAGGCAGTAACAATTTGGGTGTGAGGTGGGTGAATGCCTGCATGATTGTCCATAAGTATTGCCGGCAACTTTTCGTCCATGGATTCTGTGTCTCGGGGGCCCACCTCGCAAGCGGTGTGATGACTCGCACGGAAAGGAGAAATAGTATATATAAAAAGTGGTCTACAAACCTGGGCACCACACGCACAGGCTGGCAAACTTTATGAGCTTTGTAAGGACTTGCCAGGGACATCGGCAAGTGGGTGGTATCCGGTGAGAGAGACGAATTTTAGAGATCAGACTTGAACAGGTTGCCTGCAAACAAGCGGAAAGCTGAGAGGTCATGGCGAAGACGATGCGAGCTGTGCAATATTCGAAGTATGGCGGAGGGCCTGCAGGTCTTGAGGCACGCATCTCTCTTTCTCATCGACCGGCTTGCGCTAACCCCATTTGTTTTTTGCGGTGCAAGTTGGGTCGTATGCCTCTAGCGTGTAAGAAATCAAGGATATGGCTATTGTTAGTCAAACGGCAGTCCATACTTCGCATCTGGAATTTTGTATCTGACTTGAGATGCTGCTGCGGGATCGTTCTTTGACTGTGGCTGCAGTATGTGGACATACCAGTGCCGACTCCGAAAAAGGGGGAGATGTTGGTTAGGGTAGAGGCTACGAGTGTCAATCCGGTTGACTGGAGAATTCAGCAAGGCCTGCTCTTGAAGCACATTCTGCCTCGCAAGTTTCCTACTATCCCAGGTAATTTGTCACACACTCTGTAGTTCAGCTTTGCTTCCAAATTTTGTTGTTATGAGGGAATGTGTTCCTGTCTCTATTTAAGTAATCAGTGCTTCATGCCCAGATGTTTCTTACATATTTCACACAACTGCCAGGCACGGATGTTGCGGGCGAGGTGGTTGCATTGGGCCCTGAAGTGGAAGGATTCAGCCCTGGTGACAAAATCATTTCCAACTTGGCCGTCGCGGTAAGCCTCTCTCTTTGTACATCTTTGTATGGATACGAATGCGTCTCAGAATCAGATCGATCATTCAAAACAATTTTCTTAGCACTTGTACCTAGATCCCGTGATTTCCTTGAAGGAAAGCTCTAAGCTGCCTCGACAACACGAAGGTTGTCATCCCACGGGCCAAGCGACTGTGGAGGTCTTTCTGTGGTTGACAAGGTAAGGAAAAGCTTTCAATGCACATTGTACAAACGTATTAAGAGTTCTGGTTTGGGTTTTGAGATGTCTATACCGCTGCTCTGGAAGTGACCACCGTAGGTACTAGCAGTTTAGTGGAAAATGGTTGACCAGTCGCCCTAGCTCACAACTGGTTTGCTCACGTGACTCGTTTGCTGGTACAAAATGCTGCAAACCTTTTCACCATGTGTAGTTTCTATGAGAGTTTTTGACCTGGGGGATGCAAGCAGACGCAAGGAGCGCTAGCCGAATACACGATTGTGCCCGCCGACTTGACAGTGAAACGTCCACCGAATTTGTCAGCAGTGGATGGTGCTTCCCTGCCTGTTACTGGTTTGACAGCGTTGCAAAGCATTAAACTCGTAGGCATCAAATTGGATGGAAGCTCACATCTCAATGTGCTTGTAACAGCAGCATCTGGTGGTGTTGGAATACTTTTAGTCCAGGTTGGACCTCTCTCTCTCTCTCTTTCTTTCACGCACACAACCCCTTCCACGCCACCTTCCCTCCATTCCTAGCTGTTTCGAGTGAGTGGTAATGCACGAAAGAATTATGAGTAGGTGCCCACTTGAGTATCGCCTTCATTTCACTGTGAAATGCGCACAGGCCTCATTGCCTCGATGTCGTGGGAGTCTATTGTGCAGATTGCCAAACTAGGAGGTTGCTTTGTGACCGCCACATGCGGAGCCCGCAACATTGAGCTGGTTAAGGGCCTGGGAGCTGATGAAGTGCTGGATTACAACACCCCTGAAGGTGCCCAGTATAAGAGTCCTTCGGGAAAGAAATACGACGTGGTCTTTCACCTGGCAACATATCAAACCCTGGCTGCCTTCCAGCCCCAACTTTCTTCCCATGCAACAGTGATTGACATGACGCCAACATTTAGGACCTTCATAGAAAACTACTACCACAGGATCACATTTAAAACCCAAAAGTTTCTACCGTTTATAATGTCACCTGCCCTTGCAGATCTGCAGGTAATTGTAGAGCTTGCTGGAGAAGGGAAGCTGAGAATTGTTGTGGACTCCACATATCCGTTAGCGAAGGCAGGAGATGCTTGGGAACGCAACATTGGAAGGCACGCAACTGGGAAGGTTGTGATTATCTGCACTGAGTAGGGAGGCAGAAACACACTTGATTATTATGATGACAGTTGTAGCTTGGCACATGGAACTGGATCAACTAAAGCTACTTCTGGAAGTCATCTGAAACTTGGAGTTGTTGAGGAGAAAAGAGAGTCGAGAAACTGGACTGTAACGCCTCCATAGAAACTCGGATTCGTAAAACATGTTTTTCTTGTCCGAGCCAGTGTATATAGACTACAGTAGTCAAACCACTGATTTAGACAACCTCCTTTCCACAGCTGAATGCAAAGAATAACAAAGCTATCTAGAATGGTTGGACAGTCAACTACACTAAATCAACTTGGAAAAAGGAAGTCCTTAGTTCACTCTATGATGTCTACAATCCCCTCGTTTCTACAAACTCTCCTCCCTTTGATATGCCTATGAGCGTTGGGTCAAGGCGACACATCGAAGCCCACAAAAGTCGCTACCAGTGTTGGGCGGTTCTTGCATTTGTGAAGGAACCCTCGGTTCCAGTTCCACAATTTTTTCAAGAGACGGATCCGGTTTCGGTTTTTTTTTATTGAGCCGGTTCCGGATTCAACTTTTAAACATGGGGGCGGTTGCGGTTAGGTTTCAGTTCTATTTTTAAAATATATTTGTTTAATTTAATTAGATTTAAAATGTCTTATCAGTCCGGTTAAATAGCGGTGTATTCACATATTTGAACTAAAATCCAACGATTTTGTTAGTTTTCACTAACACAAAAAAACAAACAAAAATACTCTAAATAAACTGGTAGAAGAAAATGGATAAAATTTTATGGGTTGAAATTACTATTCAGCTACCTGGCAAGTATTGGCATCTTCAAACATTTTATTAATGAACTTAGCCAGGATATCATGGAGCTGGAGATTGAACCCAAGCTCTCATGGTGTTGAAGCATTGAACATAGAATCTCATGGCCTTCAAGCATTGAACCCAGGATCTCAGGAGCTTGAGAGCATTAAAGAAGTTTTGCCATGGGCCCACCAGCTCTCCCGTGTTATGCCAAGTCCCACCAAGGGTTCAAAAACCGGAACGTGTTTTTATCCCCGCCCCATGTCTCCGGTTCTCACACCCAGGAACCGCCGGTTCGGTTCTGTGCCAATCCCCATTGGTAAGTTCCGGTTCCGGGTCAGGTTCGCAGGAATGGGCCCGGTTCCGGTTAACCTGAACCTGAACCGACGGTTAACCTGGGTCCCGGCGGGTAACCGCCCAACACTGGTCGCTACATGTGTGTTGTTCAACTCTTGCTCTAAGGGCTGGATTCTCCTTTCCTCATTAGGGCATGCTAAATCTGTGGGAACGCAGTTTTTCGCAAGGAAAATGGATCAACCCTCAAAGGACGCGTGATTCTCTCGGTCATCACTAGCTTCACCTTCAGGACACTATTGCCACTATTGCACCCTTCTCTTTAATGGTGTGCAACATTTGTCAGAATGTAAGAGTAGTCGAGATTTTGTAGATCAATATAGAGCATGGCAAATTATGTTAGAGCCTTCATGTTTCTCCAGACCTAGCATTTTGCTTGAAGCTCACAATGAACTTGCATTTCCAAGAGGTTACTTGATACCCATTGAAAACAAAAGATAACATTGTATAGTTTTACTGTCTCATTGTAAAATACTAAATGATGTAAATATATGATGCGGAGTCGCAGACATTATAGCATTTGTGACATTGTCACATCTAATTGAACAAATATTGTCTCATTAAGTTTCTATTATATTTACCCAATAGATTGTAAGTGATTGTACCAACAATCCATTGGGAAATCCCCCATAGGTGCTATTATGATAGAAGAGAATTCACCCATTTTTCTTTTATGAGAAGCCTTCATCATATAAGACTCTGTGTATTTATAAAAACAAAGAAAAAATAACCTTGTGAGAATAAGCGTCACGAAGTCGAATAAATGGGACACAATACGATGATTGTTCACAATCAGTCAGAAAAACTAGTAAAGCAAGAGTGAAGATTTAGAGCATAAGGCCACAAAAGAATCCTATGAGAGGAGATTTAGAAGCGCTCTCTCTTCTTTTTAGAAGGCTCGAAAGAAAGCTAAGCCCAAGATTTGCCCTTTCTAAAACTACGTCTATGCCTCCAATTAACCTTAGGCTCTTCACCCTCTTATGGTGAACATCTTGCACTAATGGAGCTCCAAGCTATTCGGGAGGGAGTCGTTCTAGGTAATTGAATATTTAGATTGTCTTAAGCAGATGCAACCTCATTTTCCACAGGTAGTATCAAAGGCAAGAAGCAGTTGTTGTCGTCTGTCTAGAGAGCCTCTTTGAAGAGCTGCAAACAACACCCACCAAGCCTTCATGGCCTCAGACAATGAGTCTGAGTGAACCCTACCTTCAAACAAAGATCAAATCCCCCAAAAGTGGAGGAACATTTTGCCTTCCATATGTTCCATAAAACATAATATGCACGAAGAGTTGCCCAGATGGGACAATGGTTTCAAACAGACCCAAAGTAAAAAATGAGCACAATCACCAAGGATCATAAAGCAAATCAGATCTCCAAGCGGAGTAACAAACAAAAGCAAAATGCCAGACCCTGCTAGCAAAAGAACATGAGACAAATAATGCTTATAAATACAATAAGGCAGGAATTGATGACAACAAGCACAAGGGAACTGCCTGTTGTCAATGAACTCTAAATCGCCCAAAGAAAGAATCCGATTAATAAGTTTCTAGAGAAAGCCACTAATTTTTGAGGTCCGATCTCTCCTCCATACATCCTTACATATGCCATTCCAGAGAGGGAGCTCCAGGCAGATGTACTCTCCGTTCTCTGGACCATTTGCGTTCATGATAGAAGTAGGCCTGAGCAAAGAGTACCCCAGTTTGACATAATAGGGATAAAATGGACATGTTTTTTACCATCCATATCCATTCCCCCGAGTCAAACTGCAATTGAGAGGCAGAAAGGAACCAGCATAGTCTTCCATTCTAATGAAGAACGTCCAGCGGAGGAGCAAAGTTAAATATGTCACTAGTGAGAAGACAGAAAATCCCGATTGCGAAAAGTTCGCTCTCCCGATGCCGACATGAAGGGGAGCGAAAAGAGAACCATAAAAGTTGACCTTGAAAGACCAGCCCTCAAGAAAATCCGAATAACGAGAAGTGGAGTAAAAGGCATAAAAGAAGAGTTCAACTTAATACCCAACCAAGCAGGTAGCAACCGAATGTTTTCAGGATTAAATGAAGAGAGAGAGATCCATGGGGTTGGAAGATTTCCAGCAATTAAGTCCAACCCAACTGCTGCCCTCCGACGACGTGAGAGCCCAACCGTAGCCAAGTCCATGGATAGGAGGGAACAACATCCCACACCGCCCATCTTTTTGTACAAAGAACAAGAGCCTCTTTATCTCTATTAAAGTTTCCAAAAAGAGGCTACCTCAAAACTTCTTCCTTTGAGGCAGGAGAAAGTTGAGAAGAAAATGACGAATCTTAAGCTAAGCAGCCTTCGGTCCTTTGATCCCCTCGCCGGCTCTCATGGTGGACAGAATGTTGGGCAATGGCTGGACAACGTTCTACACGTAGATGATTCACATCGCAGTGAGAGCCCAAGAGACGAGCTATTCCAAATATCATACCAAACGTGTAAATTACTGAAATCAAGAGTTTCCTGTTCTTGGAGGCTGGTCAAGGAACAAGTGTTGATGGTGGCAGCCATAGAGGTAAAACTTACGACGAAATTGCAGAGAAAATCTTTGAAGGTGTTGAAGAAATGCGGTCCTAACTATCAGGCTTTGGAGGAATTGCAGGTGTAGCTAAGCCCCTTCGTTGTGTGTCGGGTGTTGAAGGAAAAAATGAGTGCCGATATTGCTTGGAAGTTTTTCAATTGGGCAAAAACTCAGAAATGCTATCACCACAATGTCTACACCTACACCGCACTTTAAAGCCATAGAGACAGTGTTGGCAGCAATGCGGAAATGGGGATGCGGAATGAGCATCATTACATTCACATCTCTTATGCATTGGTATCGAAGGGCCAAGAATCTGGAGGGAGTCCGGCGGGTGTGGCAACAAATGCGGAGCAAGACTGCCCACCCAATGAATTTACTTACACCACTTTGATTAACACACTCATCAGGAGAGAATGTCACCAGGAAGCCATGGATGTGTACAGGGAAATGCTAGATTCCGGCTGCCGACCCAACATATCTCATTCAACTACCAGGGTCCTTTTTTCTTTTGTTTCTATGTCCACACAATAAATACTTTTTAATTTTCATATTCTTAAGAAGATTGCAGGTCACATCCAGTTTCTCGGCCTCCACAAGACTATGCCATCAACAAAGTGTAGGTGTAGATATTGGGGCAGCTTGGATGCCGACCAAACTGGGTCACGGATGCTTTGCTCATAAAGGCCCATGCCAATGCAAGTGACCTGGAGAAGGCAATGTTTCTCCACAAGAGCACATGAGTGAGCTCGGGTTGACGCCCTCGCCGGAGGCAAGGGTGGCACTGACAATAGCTTTAAGGGAAGCAAGACGAAGAACAAAGGCTGATGAACTTACACTTCTCCACAAAACAAAGTCTAAAAAAATCAGAAGGACTTGAAGGTACTTCCCACCCGCTTGCCTCAACCATAGGAGCTTGCGAGATGCTGGGAATCCGATATGGACAAAACTCTTGAAAGCTTGAAGCCGAAAGTCAAACCTCCCTATGTGTTGAATGTGTTGACACTATTGAGTAGGGAGGTGGATGTGGCATGGTGGTTTTTTGAGTGGTTGACAGCTCACTTTGGACAAACAAAATACACCTATACTAAAATGATGGACATAATTGGGAAGGCCGGCAATACTAAACTAATTCAAAAGGTGCTGGGAGAAGTGGAGAGAGATGGATAGGTCAATACGGTCATTTAACACCCTCATAAAGTGCTACAGCAAGGCCAAACATGTCTCCAGGTTGCCTCTCTCTCTCTCTCTCTCTCTCTCTCTCTCTCTCTCCTGCCCTCTTTACAGCTTCTTGTTGCCTCCTCTTTGCTCCTTCTCCTCTGTGCCTGTGTTGTGTTTTACTCTGTTTGAAAATGTCAATGAACAGGAGTACTGTCAGACTTCAGCAATAAAACATATAGTCAGGTCTTAGTGTGTTTTTGTTATAGGTCTTTGGTCAGATGCAAGAGCTAGGGCATGAACCCAATGAAATCACTTATACCATGCACATTGACCTGCTATCAAGAACAAGAAACCACCACCAGGCTATGCAGATGTATGGGAAAATGCGGCAGGCCAACTGCAAACCTACCAAGCACACATACACTGTTCTAATTCATAGTCTAGCAAGGGCTGGAAAAGTAAATGCTGCACAAATACTATTTGGAAAAATGCCCTCCCTGGAATGCCCACCAAGTGTAATCACTTACACCATACTAATGCAAGCATTTGCCGAGGCAGG
This sequence comes from Takakia lepidozioides, assembly GCA_030704615.1. Lineage (NCBI taxonomy): Eukaryota > Viridiplantae > Streptophyta > Takakiopsida > Takakiales > Takakiaceae > Takakia > Takakia lepidozioides. Next base: position 58,624,979 of record CM060733.1, read on the forward strand.
AGATGTAGACAAGGCGGTACAACTTTATGAAAGGATGCGAGAGGAGGGTGTCAAGCCCTCCCGAGTCATCCTCAAAAGTGCTGGCCAAATGGCTTCATTGTGAAGGCAGGGAGGATGAGGCACAATGTCTTCTTAAGATAATGTCGAGCAGATTATGCAAGATTCAGCAGATTACAAGAAAACGCGGGGGCCCATGAGTAAGGCAGAGAGGATGTCCTCTGAACAATATCCAAGCAATTCCTCTGATGCCGGGCCAGGCCCAGAAAGTTTTCATAGGACCCCTCGGCACATATGGACACTTGAATACAGACGGCCAAAACATCTTACAGATTAGCACATGATTTAAAACAGAAGACGGATTAAACAACCTTCAACAGGTGGAAGGGTGTGTGGTCACAAAGCAATTGCAAGCAGTCTAGCAAGTACATTCTCTCTTTATCATCCCGCCCATGACGTTTATGTCTTATAAATTCTTCAATCTAGCATGTCTGAATGCATCTACTATTGTTGTATTTTTTGGCGTAAAAGAATTAACCCATGTTGTTGACTGTTGGATGCAGATTTGGGATGGTCTACTCGGACTGCTCTTTGATGTGAGTCGGCGACACTTCTTGACTATCCTCTTATATGGGATTCCCCCTGCAGGCAACTTTTGAAGCCTCATGTTCAGCTCTGCCATATTCAAATGGATTACAACCCCCACAAAGTGCATGCTGGGTAGAAAAGAAGCACGTAACATGTTTAGTAGGGCCATCTCCTGTCGCACTTACGTTTATGTTGATATTGAGGAGTAGCTCGTTAGTGGGTCAAATTCAGGGCTGACAGGCCTATTCCTAAAGCTCTCCAAAGTATGACCTCTTGCACTCCTGCACTTTATATTGTCGAAGTGGCTATCACGGGAGATAAAATGGATGGTTGATTGAGTACATGGTCCCTTGCCAAAAGAAAGAATTGTTTCGTATGCCTAATGAGGTGTATACTTCTTTTCATTTTTATTTTCGAAGAAAATAAGTATGGCTTCTCCAAAACAAAAGAAGATAGAGAAGGGTTCACGGAGTGAAGAAATTATGTAAAGAAGGGCTATTAAGTAAAAGCTTTGGCCTACGATACATTGTGGAAACAAGTTCTTGAATGAGCAAGCATATCATGCTCCAAGACATGGTTGGATTCTCATCCTGCAAAAAGAACGAATTGTTCGTATGTCTCAGTTGAGGGTGTATATATATATATTTTTCCAAGTTTTTTAAGAAAATGAGTAAAGCTTTTTCAGGACAAAAGATAGAGGGGTTGGCAGCTTATGGCCTTGGTCATATTCTAGAGGCATCTGCTAACATCATAGGCCTAAGAGTCCCTAGATCCCTGACCCCTCCCCACAACATCAAAGCCTTTCTTTACGTTGATGACATAGTCCATGTCATTGCCTCAAGGTGAACTAGCCTAAATCCGTTGGTATCTTGTCCAAGCTCAAGAGTTCCTCTTTGGCAGCTCAAGAATTCTCCGTGGGGTCAAGACCTTGACCTTCTTTGGCTTCAGGTTGGCCAATCCTATGTTCTGCTAGGTCATCTTATTGGTCATGATTTAGATGATCAGCAGTGTTAATGCGCTCCCGTTGTTGCTAAATTGAAAAGAAAACTAGCTTACTGGAGCTCTCTAAGTTTAGCGATCACAGGTCGGGCTCTTGCTATTAATCAGGTTCTTTTGGCCTCCACTTGGTTTGTCGCTACTATTTGGTCTCCTGGCTTTGTGGCTTATGAAATCCCTGGTCAGAAATTCCTTTGGGGTGCGACACAAACTTCTCCGAACCGAAGAGCCCTGGATTGTTGGGAGAAGATTGCTCAAAAGAAGAAGCATGGGGGGCTGGGCATTTTTAGACTCAAGCTCAGATCTATGTGCTTTTGGTCAAGTGGGTTTGTAGGTTCCTCACCAGCATCTCATCTCCATGGAGCATGTTGGGTAGGCATCATCTTCTCAGCTCCAATCCCTCCACTTCTTCTCTCTGGTCCCCCTCATTTCTACTACAACAAATAGGGGGGGTTTGCGACGCCAACCGCGCCCCCACGCCCTGCGCGGCGCTGAGCCCGCGGCGCCGACCCCGCAGCGGTTTTTTGCGACGCCCCGGTGTCGCAATCTCCCGCTGCGACACCATTACGACGCCCAACCGTCGTAAGGTGGCATGAAGGGGGAAAGAGGGCCCTCGCTGCGACGGATTTTTTTTTCTTGTGACGCCCCGGCGTCGAAAATCCGGGAAAAAAAAAAAAAAAAAAAAAAAAAAAAAAAAAAAAAACGTGGCGACGCCTCGGCGTCGCAAAAACGTCACTAAGGGCGCCCCAGCGCCTCTGCGACGCCAGGGCGTTGCAATAACATCACCACAGTGGGAGTTTTTTTTTTTTTTTTTGGGGCTTTGCGGCCCTCAACAAAAACGTCGCTGGGGGCGTCCCGCGCTGGGACGCCCAACGTTGCGACGTCGGGGGGTCGCAACGGGGGGTCGCAACGGCGTCGCAACAGGGGGTCGCAATGGTGTTGTGGTCAGCTTAGGTCCACACAAGGACGTCGCTTGGGCCGCCTGGCGGTGGGGGGGTACAACAACGACGACGATGTTGGGGCTGGGGCTGGGCACTAAGGCTGTGGAGGTTGCAACTCCCCGACGTCACAAGAGAGATGTTGTAGTGAGCGCACTTGGCAGACACAAGCTCAGTATGTGATCGCGAGAGATCATCTCGACCTGAAGATGCTTTGATGGGACCTTCAATCAAAGAGAACTCCGTTCAGAATGAGGAAGGTTACCAATGACAAAAACTTTGCAATCTTGTTGCCGATTTTTCATGAATGCCTAGCGCCTCAGACGAGGAGCGACCAGTTATGTCCCTTTGACTCATATTCCTTCGTGCACACCTTGTGTGGGTCTTTGCTCTTGGAAATCGATCTGCCCACCGTTTTTGAGCTAGGCATGGTCTCGCCTTACAAACAATTCCTCCCTCAGGCGCATCACATTTTTCTTTACACTCACTCCTGATGCGGCGTTAGGCTATAGGCCCACACTCGATCTTTATTCAAAACCACCTACAGTGCGAACAATCAATGTAGCAGGAACTCGTACTTTGGTCGTGTACATGTGTCTCTCCACAACAAATCTACAATCACCACGTTTGCCATCTACATGAGGGACTCCTTTCCTGTTGTATTGTTTGGTAAGTACCATGCTTAGCCAAGGTTTTACACAGAATGACTGATGGTGGGAGGAGGAAGGGAGGAAAGAGAATCATCAAGCCGAGACAACCCATTGGAGGTCTGCAGATGGGAGGGTGGTTGTAGATTACGGTGTCATTTTTTTACGAGAGAAAGAATGTCGAAACCCATGTGGCGTGATGCGATGCATGTCTAGATGCATGTCTAGACGTGACGTCCAATAAAGCTGTTTTTTTTTCTTGTTGACGTGTGTCCTTTCATCCCCAAAAAAAAGAACAAGTGACATTCTCATTCTGTCTTATAAACCACTACCACCCTTTTTATTTTTGTCCTCCTCTGTAGTCACATTTTTGCCCTCTTCCACAGCCACCTTTTTCATGTTACAAACTTTATCACCCAAACCACCTTACAAAGAAAAAGTAATGAGATAGTGGGATTTGGACACCAAGTCCCTAGAATATCAATGGAGTTCTCTATTGCTCAGCCAACAATAAACATTGTGAATGTTCCCTACAAAGTCTATCTTTACAAAGTATGGTTACTTTTATGTACACAAGAAAATGGGCAGCATAGCCGGCTCCACACCTTCCCACCCACTCGGAATGGGGCGATATCCTACAGGTGGTCAGTAGGATTTGGCTCTTCGGTTACAAAATGTCTCCCTTCAATATGGCGACAAATGCCTCCTTCTTCCGGCCCCCCTTACGAATGGTGGACCGACTAAATCATCTTTTGGCGAAATCCTTGAATTTTTCAAGCTCTTTTTCCTTAGCATCTGTCTCCAGGACACACGCGAGGTCGAAATTTGGCGATTATTCGCCACTAAAAGAATGGCTGCCTATTGCAACTTACAATCGCGCGGTTTGTTTTGATTGCGCCGTCGGCAAAAACTCTACAAATAACAATAATATCTTAAAAGACAAAGTTGAGGTCTAGCAATATTTTTTTTTATTTTTTTTAAATAAATATTTTATGTGTGTGAATAAAGGGGAACGAAGCCCAAGATACATTGCAATAGGTGGAAAGACTCAGCTTCAACTTTAAAAAAAGAAAACAAACAAATGTCGCCCCGACCAACCTTTCCTTGGAGCCACATTTAGTTTAAAATGAAAAATGAAGTGGGGATCTAGCAATGGCCATACCCACCTTGGGTTAAACAAGAGTCTTTTTGTTTGTATATATTTTAGTGAATGTACTTGAGGTATCTTATCCCTCTAGCACATGGATGAGTCAGGCAATGGTGGGACCCTCCTTTCAAAGCAATGTTTAGTTTTTGAAGGGTACCTCAGACTTTCATTTTCAAGGGCTGTAATTTTGACAGCCATTTTTTGTTTTGGCGGCCATTCGGAGAGCATGCATGTAACATAAAACCTTTTTTTTGTACAATACACATGAAATGGAAGTCTTTTTCACATTCCACAAGTCCACATATGATAAAGATTATGAAGAAGGTTCACCTAGTTTCGTTTGCCTTTGGGTTGGCACAAGCGTATGTGTTTTACATTACACGAGTTATGTACATTACGTATAAGTCTAAAAACGTTTTTCCCCCCCCCCCCCCCCTAGAAAGGGTTAGTGGCCCTTGAAAAACGTTTTGTGCATTGTGTACGTTACATACATACTACACAATTTAAAATATATTGAACTAGGTACTTTTTGGTACATTAAACTCGATCTTTGAGCCCTTTATATGTTATCTTTGGTACATTGACCCTCAGTTGACCTTCATGAATTTGCGAGAAGTTAAAGACCCAAACATGTTAGGCAACGGATTTTTATTTTATTTTTATTTGGTTTATTATTATTTTTTTACAGAAAGGGGACAGCAGCCCTTGAACTCATATTAATGAAAAAACGGCCAAGGCCAGGATACAAGGAGGAAAAAATAACCTCCGATGAGTGCCATGAGGCTGAAGTCGGAAGGCACTGCTTCAGAACCTAAGACAAGGGAGATAAGAGCACAGAAACTGCCACATCCATAGCGCCAGGGATCTTGGACGATCTACTCAGCAATGATGCTATCAAAGGAAAGCTGCACCTTAGATCTAGTTTTAGATCTAGCCTTCCTCAATGTTTCCAACACATTAGACTCATCCCCCTCTAGGGAAGAGAGCTTGGCACTATACACGCTGCCAACTTGACGGGACCTCTTCGTTTCATTGCACCTTAGAGTCGGACTCTCTGGTACAGATGCGGCCACCTTTTCCCTAGGAGCAATCAAATTCAGCGAGGAGTTGCTTCCTTCTCCTTTGCCCACATCTCCCAAGAGCTTTCCCAAGGACCAACCATGCCTTTCGAGCCTCAGACATTATGTCTGAATGAGTCCTAAGCAAAATTGACCTCACACAGCAAGATTTACCAGATAAGATCAGAGCACAACGAGCTTTCCAAACATTCCATAAGGTGTGTGCTCTAAGGGTTGCCCAAACAACACAAGAAGACCACATGGAGCCGTTTTTGAAATTCAAAAGCACCATAGAGGTGATATCTGGGGGAATAGGTTTCCAGTAGGAATACAAGTCTATAGCCCAGATAACACTTGCCAAGGGGCAGAAAAGGAGACAGTGCTCCAATGTCTCAGGGACCTGCAAAGAACACATTGGACAAGCAGGCTGGGGACCTGACAAGCAAGACAGAACAGACAAAATGCGATTGACAAGCTTCCACAGAAAACCAGAGACCCTAGCCGCTCTGTCTTTTTGCCAAACATCCTTCCAAACACACTTCCGATTGGCAGGGCAGTCCGCTAAATCGGACCACTTGAGAGACCATTTGTGGTCCATAGAATTCACCGAATTGAGCAAGGCATAACCCATCCTAACCTTATAAGCGAAGAAGGGTGAATGTTTCTTATCCCTCCAGAACCATTCCCCGGGGTCAAATTGGAGCAAATAAAAACCAGAAAAGGTAAGGGTTTGCGTGTCCCCCATTATCCACTCTTGGACTAATGGTGCCTGTGACCAAGCAAATATAACGGATTGCGAAGAGAGAGTCTTCTTGCCAGGATGCCCGAGATGGAGTATGCAAAGAACCCCAGGGAGATGTACATAAATTCCAACCATGGAGGAATGAATTCTTGCGATTCTGAGCGAAAAACGACAAACTTTTGACCATTGGATTCAACACCGAGCTAGACAGGGCAGGCTCGGTTTGCAGGAAGTGAGATAAGTGAAACCAGGAGGGCGGGAGATCTTGGGTTATGGAACCCCACCCAACAATGGTCCTTTGAGCTGAAGCCTGGGGGGGTCATTCCCCGTATTTTCAAAACCACGTGAGAACAATTATAGTGTGTAGTTTATTTTTTTGAGGTAAAACTTAGAATTTTTTTACTTAGAAAATATTGTAGGCAATATCCTTTCACCCAATTTTCTTAAAAAGAGGTTCACAAAAATCCAGAATTTTACTTAAAAAGTTAATGTAATAAATGGTTTTATTTGCACACCAAGCCCTCCAAATTGACTGCCATGCAAGACAGGGAGGCGGTTGGAGGAGTCCCCTTGAACCAACCATCGCAGGGAGGGGGACCAGAATCTTGAAGTAGAAGGGCAAGCATTACAAATGTGATGGTGAACTATCAAGCTCCAAGGGGAAGAGACTTGTTTGAAAATTTTGGGAACCCATTTAGCCAACAAAGCACAAATTTGAGTATCATATTTCTTCTTTTGAGTGATTTGTTTCCAGCTCACCAGGGCCCTACGGTTTTGGGTAACAGAATATGCTCCCAAATGAAGTTTCTAACCAAGGATTTGATTTTTTTAATGGTGCTTGCCCCCGGATTCTAAAATAAAAATAAAATTTAATTTTTTAATTAAAAAAAAAAAGGGAAACACCTGGGAGCGACAGCTCACAAATCAGGCCCCATGATAGAGAGAGGAGAAAATAACCTCTCAGTAACCTTGCCGTAAGGCTTTCAGATGCGACACCGCGCATGGAAGGGGGAGAAGAGCGCACCACACCCGTCAAGTAGCAGGGTTGACCCCAGGGTCATCCGGATGGCACTCAGTGCACTTTACCAACTGAGCTACTGACTGTTGGTTCCAAATTGAGGATCAAAACCAATGCGGATTTTTCTACTGCGTTTTGCAAGAAATAGCCATATATTCTGTTCATCCATGGAAATTTGGATATAGTCGTCCTCCTATGTACTTTCATCCATTGATATCATAATTTGTTCTCTATTTGGAGAAGTTTGGCGATTTCATCCATGTAAAACAGGGAATTTATGACAGAATATTCTATATTATTTCTTGAGGTCGAAATTTGGCGATTATTCGCCACTAAGAGAATGGCTGATGCCAGGAGGTCTTGAAACGAGTGTTTGCTGGCCTCACGCCTCACAAAGTTCTCACTGTCCGGGCCTTACACCAACCCATACACATTTATAACTCCATATCTGTTGGATGCACTTGGGATGGGGGAAAACTAACTACATGATAACCACTAACACATTTCGTCAGTGGTAAGCATTTAAAAAATTTAGACAGTAAGACTTCAGATATTATAACCTCCGGCATGTCAAATCTTCCCAAGACTGACATGGAACTGAAGGCAGTATAGCTCCAGTCGAGGTGGCATTGGGTTTGGGAGGGAGTGTAACCTCCATTGGGGGTTACATCAGATTACACGGCAGGGAGTGTAACTTCACTTGGGGTTACACTGGGTTACACGAAAGGAGTGTAACTCCACTTGGCGTTACGCCAGGTTACATGGAAGGGAGTGTAACTCTACTGAGTGCACTCACGCTTGGTCTTGAAATTTGACAAGTCCAAATTTGGCTAAGTACAAAATGGACTGAGAAGAGTTACACAAGACACAAGGTGACACCACCCAGAGTTACACTAGCTGGAGTTACATAGATCTGGGGTTACATTAGCTGGGGTTACAATAGCCGCCCATGAAAAATCAAACCCATCACCTATACTGCCATCACCTTACCAATATGCGTGCTGCCTAACAACCTTTTGCATATTAAAGCACTAGGGCTATCCTTTCCTCCGCACTACTAGTGACGACTTCTGAGAACAATACTCAAATTTTACAAAAAATTCAACGTTTGTTTCATTTGATTTTTATTTTCAAAAATTTATTTTGAGGGGGACCGTAATGGATGGAAAATCCCTCCAGTCAGATGTTGAGGCCCTTTCCATGGGCACATAGGGCCTGCCCTAAATGGGGGCACCTGTTGCCAAAACATGCATACACCCCATGAAGTAGACTACAACAGGGGCTCTGTACCTTTGACCCGACAGAGGTAGCAAATTTAGTTTGGAAAAAATAAGAAGTGCTGCTAATTCAACATCAAAGTAATGTCCAAGGGCCGGAGCTGTAAATTACAGAAGATCATGTAGCTTACTTACATTTAGCTCATGCACGACTGAGTGGTAATCTAGCCTACAAATGCGTCCCAATTTCAGCAAATAAATGGTTTGAGAATCCTTTACATAGCCACAACTTGCTCCCAACCTTTTCCTGTATCTAAATCCGTTGCTGTCAATACTTCTCCTGTCATGTGTGAAAAGCCTTTCTATGAAGTGACAAACTGCCAAAAAGTTGGGCTCATGGAAAGAGTGCCGACTAGCAATGCATGAAAGCATAATTCCCCCCACACTATGGTATGTACTCTTCACATTCTACAAACAATTACACTTTTATTACCCTTCGATACTCCTCCCACACCTTCAGGCCTTCAGATATGAACTTGATGCCTTCCACTTGGTTGCCAAATCAAACCTCTCAGGTAAGGAGGATTGAGTTGGTTTCAAGGGTTTCAAGCTCTGATAGCAAAGCTCTTGTCATGCACAAGCTTGTGGTCTGCTCAACGCCTCACGAAATTGAAATTCTTGATGGAATAGGCAAAAACAAAGGCAAAGAGAGATGGGAAAATGATAAGCATTGCGGCTACCACTCCAAGGAAGCTGTGGTGGAAGCCAAAGTGATCAGCTATGTAGTCCTTGACCAATATATTACTGGCAAAATTATTCTTAACGAAGGTCTTGTCTACATCCCCAAACTGGGATGCAATGAGGCCGTAGAGGGTCCAATGGACGGGACATGCCCAGGTATACCACCTCCACCATATTGGAATTCTCTGCATAGGCCACCCAGCCAGCCCAACTCAGCACAGGATAGAGGGAGACAGGAAAGGAAGGAAAGGAAGGAACTTAATGATGTCCTCACGAAGCTCCAAGAGCTTATGGGACAAAAGAAGCGAGGTACAAGAAGGAAGGTAAGGGGCAACTGAAGAGAAAGAAACTGGAGAAATAGAAGTAACAGAGAAATGGAATGAAATGAAATGGTACTTATATTGTCCGCGGGAAGCTCAAAGAGCTTATGGGACAAAGGAAAGCATGAAACAAGAAAGAGAGTGGGGCCCTCCAAAAGCAGCCTGAAAACTTTTGTCTAAGAGTGGACACCTCATGCAGATAGGCTGCAAAGTGTTTCTGATCCTCGTGATGGGACACCTCTGTGAGAGATTGGCTATCTTAGAACAGACATTAGTATCTTCCACACATCTCCTAGTAGAAAGGACAGTGAAATGAAATGAAATCGTACTTTATAACGTCCGCGGAAAGCTCAAAGAGCTTTGGGACAAAATGGAGAAAACATGAGAGAGGAGACAAAACCAGAGCCCAAAAAAAAAGAAAAAAAGAGCCCAAAAGCAACTACTGCTCAAGGGATTGTCTAAGGGTCAAGGCCTTGTGCAGGTAAGCTGCCAAGCATTTCTGATCCTCATAGTGGAAGACTTGAGTGAGAGATTGAGTCCAGCGGAATAGACAGTGGAATCTCCCACGGATCTCATAATATAGAGGGCAGTGTTCTTCAGTTTTTCCTGGTTGTGCCCGGTGCAAGCTGGGCATAGGCGGTCCTCCCGTTGCAGGTTTTCCCATCTGCCAGTTCCATAGATTGTGGGAGCCCACCCTGAACCCCAATGCCCTCAGGAGGGAAGGAGATAAAGGTGCTGAAAGGTAATTGGGCCGCAAGATTCTATCATCACGGAGAACCAAGAATGTATCTCGATAGAAATGGAGGTTTATTGTGAGGTGGGGCAGCTTCCAAATTCTCCTCACATGTAGTTCCATAAGTTCCCTTCTAAAGAAAGACAAAACTTTCTAATGTTCACAGTGGACCATGAGGATTGTACTCCTAAGACATTTGCCGCAGCCTTGTGGCCATAGACACACTACCTCTGTGAGGGTCTCACTCCAGTCGTGAGACTTAAGAGGGCCATGAGGGACAGAGAGAAATGAAATGGTACTTTATAAGAGCGAAAGAAAGGAACTTTAGAACATCCACAGGGACAAGGGGAAAGAGAAAGCAGGACAAGAAAAGTAGGCCCCCCAACAATAAGTTTAATAGGAATGAAAGCAAGAGAGATGAAGCCAAAGCCTCGTAGCCACAGAACCTGCACACCCAGATTGGAGAGCAACTGGAATCTGTCACCGAAGTACTGTACAGAGATGTACAAGGCTGAACAAAATCGAGTGACTTACCGGCCTGGGGATTATAAATCCGGAGAAGAGATTCCAAATAGAGTAGAATCCGGAAGCCGTGATAGCTGCAATTTGGTGGTTTGGGGTGAGGGCGACCGCCATCATCCCATAATATGTGAAGTAGAGAAAAGTGGTGAACATGATGAACACATACCACATAAACTTAGCACCTGTCCATTGAAAGTTTATCATGGAGTACGTGATGAACGCATAAAGGATAGTCTGGACGAATACATAGGGCATCTCAATCAGAACCTGTGAGACAAACTGCAGAAGTCAGAAGATGAATAAGAGTAATTAAGAAATTATCAAACCCCAAATGTCACTTGGCCTAATGCAGGTAAACTGCTAAAACCACTTTGGGTCCTACTAGCCGAGAGAGAAGTGAGTGGAAATGGAGAGGGTGGGTGTTCGTGTTGGGGGGGGTCCTCTGCTGTCATTCTTTCCAAGTCCTAGGGAAATCATCATGAGAAAATAAAGCCAGCTTAACACAGTTTCTCCTTATTGCAATTTGGTAGGAAAATCATGGATTCAAACTGATAGGAGGTACCTGAGACATGGCATAAGGTAGGGCTGAATACATTCTAGCGGCCCTCTCCCGGTAAAACACAGTACGCTCTATTGAAATCAGAGGTTGCACTGCACCACAGTTGTTGGTCCCAAGGAACAAAGTTGCCCCATACATGGCTCCCATGACACTGAACAATTTTGCCTGATCAGTTCTGCACCCCACAGACACACGAATCTGAGGTGAGGTCAAATTGACTTCCTTCTTGGCAAGCAGTGGATCCATCCTGCACAAACATATTTATTAAACTGTGTTTAAACTAAACCTGGAATGATTAGAACAGTTATTACCATTGTTCCCCAATTACCCTAACATGACAAGGACCACAACCTTGAGATGAAGCCAATTGCAGGCAAGGAACCCACACAGTCTGCTTGACCAGGCAAAGAGGAAAAGGCAATAGCATAACCACCTACCCTTTCTGGCCAAAGTCCCAGAAAATTGTGCCAAACAAGATAGCAGCTCCGATGGTGAAGATATATCGAACCCCATTATAGTCGGGGTTGCGAAAATACGTCTTACTCATTTTCCAAGTGCATGACTTCAACTGTTGAAATGCAGGCTGTGCATACTGCGTGGGAAAATATAGGTCTTTGGATCCTGGAAGTGGGCTGCTAAGCTCCTTCACAAGTGCCCTATTTTGTCTGCACCACAAAGAAGTATCAGTTAGCATCAGGTTAGAAAGAGATCATTCATTAGACTGCTGCCTATAGCCTTGTTGCCCTACACCCTATATGCAGTTGGATGGAGCACGACAAGGCGGCAGAGACTAAGGAAATGAAAGGAAATGAAATGGTACTTTATAACGTCCGCAGAAAGCTCAAAGAGCTTATGGGACAAAATGGAAAAAAAACAAGAGAGAGGACACAAAACTAAAGTAAAAAAGCAGCCCAAAAGCAACATTGGGTCCTCAGCTGCTTCTGCAAAGGACGAGACTTCAGCTTTGCTGTATGAAGTTAGGTCTTGGTTGCAGCAGAAAAGGGTTTTCATAAATGTATGTTTTGCCACTACCCAGGATGCCAACAGCTTGCAGCTACATATCCATGGAGAAACGCTTGGTATGGAACTGGCAAAGCTCTCTCACACTTTATTTGAACCATTGAGCTTAAATCTGGCTAGTCTCAACATATGATAAAAAGGAAGTGTAGAAAGAGGGAAAGAACGTCCGTACTCGTAAAGAGAAGAGTTTTTGTACACATCTGCAAAATCTACGCCAAGCTGTTGCTCCACTGCAACAGAACTCACTTCAAGCATCCACGTGGCAGGGTTGTATCCATCCTTGATTTTTGGTATTCCAGGAACAGCCTGCACAACTCATCAGACATCCACATCAGCTTGTCTTGCAATTTATGTAGAGATATTTACTCCAACCATGGAGAGTACATCATAGACTGAGCAGTTCACTCATCTTAACTGTCTGTGGGCATGTCTCTAACTGTCAAAATATGCAACTGATCTGTTGTAGTCATGCATCGAATGCAGTCTTTATGTGATGATCGAAGTTCCTCGACGTTTTGCCCTGGAATTATATTTCACTGTTCAATGCAACAGAGTAACTCCTACCACCTGTAGGAGCCTCTTGGAAGCCAGCATGGAAATTCTCTTTTTCTTCACCTCATGAAGTACTTCAGAGTCTCCTGAGTTCCAACTAGTGGCAACTGGAGGTAATTACATTCTGTAGATTACCACTATGACAAAGCATGTAGGTTTATGGCACAATTCATTGGAGTCATCTTACGAAGTGTAGAACAAGATTACCTACTCAATTTTTCATTTCTATACAAGCAAATGATCACTGATAGTGCCATGAGCGTTTGGGGCGTTTTTGGAATCACTTTGATAGTATGTTGAAGACCTTATTGGAGGAAACTGGAGCAAGCCTCAATCAAAGAGAGTGACCGCATTGTGCTCTCCAACCCCTGTTTTTCAGTTCCCCTCAAACTGGAAGTGGGATCTATAGACAAAAGGTTACAAAGCTCACTGTATCTTAGTCTCTCATTGTGATCGATTTTTGGTAGTCCCATGGATCCTTCTACTTCAAGGGGAGAAAATAAAATTCACCTTCTTTTCCCCTCTATATCCTCAACAGAACAATTGGCAGTGCAACTACAGCCATGTGTCATATTGGCTACAAAGCTGGAGAATCAGTGCTGGAATCAATGCCATGCTTTCTAGTTTGCTATAAAGGCCACCTGATTATGAAACAGACTCTTACTTCCTGGTAACCGAACTTCTGTGCATGGGCTCTATGGTGTTCTCCATCTCAACTACTGTGGTTGGTTGAAACCAGCTCAGGGAGGCTTAGTATCCTGCAAGGACTTCTCCTCTAGGGTATGTTGTGGCCTGTTCTTGGGAGCAGTCAATGTGTACATTCGTAAATTCTCTCTCTCCTTGTGTATCTCTATCTTGGTCTCCCCATGTTAAAGATCTCACCTCAAAGTACTCAACAAGTGTATGAGAATTGAACCCCAAGGGACCCATGTAGATAACTTGACCTCCACGCTTAAGCAACAACATCTGCCACGTCGTCAGCACTACACATATCAGATACAAACATGTATAAGGGTAAGTGCACTTCATAGTTGTTCTACAGGGACTCTTCACCTAAATCTCACAGAGAGGGTCATGACAGCAGTGCCAAAGTCAACATTTATGACTCTGGCGTGGTTTGAATTGAAGCCCTTGGCCAGCATGACCCAGTGATTCAAATGTCATTTGTGTACAAGAACTAAGGCAGCCTCGGACTGAGTTTCATACCCTGGTCAGTCAAACATCCTCGCAAATGAGCACAACGACCACCGCGTTCCACACTTCAACATCCATGTTTCATATTGTTAAAGACATGGGGATTGTTCTGCATACATTGGTCAGCTTAGACCGTAAATCACCCAAGAACTCCCATGAGCTACGGCTGCAGCTGGTTTCTGCCTGCTCATTGAGTAAAGGTTGCACAAATTAAAAAAGGAGCACGATTCCGAATCCATACAGTCACAGAATCTGCCTACTTCATCAGCCCACGGGACACAAGAAGAACAACCCCGAACACCAGGAACTATCTAAGCTTGAGCATTGCACGAAGGCAGAGCGCCTCATGCAGACAAGTCATTAAGCACCTTGGCAGAGACAAGAAAAGCAAAGAAGAGAAACGGTACTTCATAACGTCCGCGGAAAGCTCACAGAACTTATGGGACAAAATGGAAAAAACAAGAGAGAGGAAAAAAAACCAGAGAAAAGAAAGAAACGAAATTAAAAGGTGCTTTATAACGTCCGCGGAAAACATAATATAACGTCGGCGGAAAGAATGAAATGAAACTTTATAACGTCCGCGGAAAGCTCAAAGAGCTTATGGGACAAGAGAAAGCATGAAACAAGAAAGAGAGAGAGGGCCCCCACAAGCAGCCCAAAGACAACTATTGCTCAAGGGATCGCCTAAGAGTCAACACCTCATACAGGTATGCTGCTAAAAATTTCTTTATAATGCCCATAGGAAGGTCAAAGAGCTTATGGGACAAAAGAAAGTAGGACACAAAAAGAAGAGAGGAACTCTGTAATGTCCAAGGAGAGCCCATGGGACAAGGCAAAACAACCAAGAACTACGTAGTTCACCTGAAGACAAAGTGCCTCAAGCAGGTAGGCTGCCTGACACTTCTGATCTTAAGAAAATCCAAAGAGAAAAACTAAAAGAAACGAAATTAAATGAAATCACACTTTCTACTGTCCTCAGAGTGCTTGTGGGACTAGAGAATGTACTCATAAGACATTGTTTGCCATAGCCTTATGGCCATAGACCCTGTGGGAAAGCAGGAAACAAGAAAGAGAGGTGGGCCCACAACAATCAGCACAAAAACAACTTGATGAAGGGATTGTCTAAGAGATAATGCCTCATGCAGATATGCTGCAACATTTCTGACCGAAATTTATTGAGTCCAGGTTCCCCAAAAGGGCCCAGGGAGAGGGGATACCTCATCAAAAGCTTCAAAGATGTCAATACTGGGTTGATGGATGGTGCAGACAACAGTCCGGCCAGTGTCAACGGTATTACGGACAGTACGCATCACAATAGCAGCAGCCCGTGCATCAAGCCCACTGGTGGGCTCATCCATGAAGATGATGGATGGGTTGGCTACAAGCTCGACCGCAATTGTGAGACGCTTGCGCTGCTCTGTGGACAGTCCAGTGACCCCTGGCAGACCCACCAGGGCGTCTTGCAGTGGCACTAGCTCCACCAGCTCCATCACCTCATTCACAAATATCTGCATCAGATGTATTAGATAGAATGCAATACATTATTTTCTCCCTATGCTCTTGGATCAATGCACGATGAAAGGAATCACACTTGCAGGTAAGTCATAGCAGAAAGGGGGTCAAACACACTGGGGCCAAGGCAGACACAAAATAAAACAGAATTTATAAGTTGCTCAACTGCAGACATGTCATGACCATGGCAGCACAAATAGTACCATTTTATCAGCATCATGTATGTCGGCAGAGAGACGGAGCCAGGCTGAGTAGATAACTGATTCCAGAACTGTAACCTGAGGCGAATGAATGTCATTCTGCTCACAGTATCCTGCAATTCGAGCAAATGTCTCCTGATTCTTGGGGTAGCCAGCAATGCGGATGTCACCCTCAATGTAGCCGCCTGTTTTCCTTCCTGCAAGAACATCCATGAGGGTCGTCTTTCCAGCCCCGCTTATACCAACCAATGCGGTAAGGACACCAGGCCTGAAACTACCAGTGACACCACGTAGAAGCTGGAGTCTGTCCTCTGCTATGCCCTGCTGCTTCATTTCCTGTGTAGATGAAAGAGAGAAGAGTTCAGACCTTGGCATCCCCATGATCCTCCAAGTTCAATGACCAAGAGAGAACGGATACACTATGTCCACTGGATAGCCAGAGGGCCCATGGGACAAAGTCCAACGATAGAAACCAAAGAACAAATGAAACCCAAACATTGCACAAAGACAGCAAAAAGAAGCAAGAAGATCCACGGAAAGCTCAAAGAGCTTATGGGATAGCAAAGCAGAAAACAAGAAATGAATTGACACTAGAATTCACCTTAGAGAGATTCTCTAAGGTGGAGAGCTTTGTATAGATATGCCACACGGCATCTCTGATCCTTGTATTGAAACACCTCTGTCAAGGGCTGTCTCTCTAACGAGAAAAAGTATGGCCTTGTGATTCATAAGAGAGAGAACAGTGAAAGAAGAAATGTTCCTCAGTCTAAATCTCCTGCCTGGCTTGTTGAGCAGAGCAGGAGACAGTGTTTGGCACACTGCTGCTTATCCATCTGCCAATCTCTATCCTCAGGCTAGGTGAGCACACCCTGAATTGACACATAGAAAATATGGAGAGAGGTGTAAACAAGTCAGAGGTCTATAAGATTCTATCCATGCGTAGGACAAGGAAGGTGTCTCATTAGAACTACAACTTGGCTATGAGAGGCATCACCGATTTCCAGGTCTGCTTGATGTGGTTTGAAAGAAAGGAACTTAGAAACAACCACTGGGGAGAAGAGAAGTGGAATGAAATGGTACTTTCTAACGTCCGTGGAAAGCTCAAAGAGCTTATGGGACAAAATGGAAAAAACATGAGAGAGGAAACAAAACCAGAGCCAAAAAAAGCCCAAAAGCAACTACTGCTCAAGGGATTGTCTAAGGGTCAAGGCCTCGTGCAGGTAAGCTGCCAAGCATTTCTGATCCTGTGGAAGACTTCAGTGAGAGATGGAGTTCCCCGGAATAGACAGTGGAATCTCCCACGGATCTCATAATATAGAGGGCGATTAAAGAACAAGTGTTCTTCAGTTTCAATTTCCTGGTTGCGCCCGGTGCAAGCTGGGCAGAGGCGGTCCTCCCCTTGCAGATTTTCCCATCTGCCAGTCTCTATCCGTAGATTGTGGGACCCCACCCTGAACCGCCCAATGCCCTCAGGAGGGAAGGAGATAAAGGCGCCGAAAGGTAATCGGGCCGCAAGATTCTATCATCACGGAGAATCAAGAATGTGTCTCAATAGAAATGGAGCTTTGTTGTGAGATTGGGTAGCTTCCAAATTCTCCTGCCATGTAGTTCCATAAGTTCCCTTCTAATGAGTCTGTTGCGATCCTGTTTGGATGTGATTTCCACCCCTGCTGGATTCTCTGGCAGTAATGAAGTAATACAGAGTCCATTGCGCTCAAAAAAACTGCACACTCAAGCATACCAGGAGTGCTTGAAACCTGCTGCGAGGGCTCTTGCCACGAGCCCCTTGGGTGGAAGGGCTTGTAACCTATTAATGACACTTTATAACATTCGTGGAAAGCTCACAGAACTTATGGGACAAGAGATAGCAGGAAATAAGAAAGAGAGTGGTGCTCTGAACAAGCAGCCCAAAAACAACGATTGATCAACAGAATCTGTAAAATTTAACGCCTCATGCAGATACGCTACCAAGCACATCCTCGTATTCTAACAGCTCTGTAAGGGATTGGTTATCTCTGAATAGGCACTACAAAAAGACACATTTAATAATGTCCCTAGAAAGCCAAAGTGCTTGTGGGAAAAACATGTACACATAAGGTGTTGTTGGGTGACATTGTGGTCATAACCATGCACCCAGTTTGGGCAGAACAGAAGTGAAGTGGGCAAAAGAATGAGAAATATGAAAGAAGGAAACACAGAAGAAACTTGAAATTTATTCCATCTTGGGAGACCAAACGGCCCAGGAACACTGTAGGACAGCACAATAGAACACCAGGTATGAAGATTGAAGGTGGGAGATGGAGTACCGCAGGCATGTCAACAGAATACTTGATATCATCAAATGAGATGGACAATGGTTCGAAAGGCAAGATCATCCCTCGCGTTGTGACCTTCTCTCGAGTACTGACAGACTCAAATCCTGGATCCAGAAAATCCTTGTGATCTCTGTCTTCATTTGACACGCTCATGCGGGCTATCTGAGCTGAAATGCTCAAACGTACAGGGTCTGGTGCCCCATCCTCTACATCTGGCTGGTCCTGTACCATGTACATAGGGTCCATCGTAACTGAATCTGCAAGCAAACCAAGCATGGTCTCAGTTTGAAATCCAGATGACCCTTTAACCTTAGGTCATCACCGGTCACTATCCACAGACTGGGAGTCCACTCTAACCTTCCCAATGCCCTTGGAAGAGAGGAGAGTTGCAGACAAGTAATTAGGCTGTAAGATTCTATCATCGTGGAGGACCAAGAAAGACTCCTGATAGAACGGTGGCTCTGTTGTGGGATTCACTGGTTTCCAGGTCCGCTGATAATGTTCCATCAGCTCTCGCCTGATGAGTTTCTTGCGGTTGTGTTTGGAAGACATTTCCAAACCTTCTGCGTTTTGTGGCTCGCAATCTTGTCAGGAGAAAAGGAAGTTGGAAGATCGCTTCGATTCCAAGAAGTACACAAGCAAATTCAGTGTATAAATCTGTGATGCTGTTGTACCCCGAGCCCCAGGCATTACCTGAATTGCAGGGGTTCCAGATTTGGAAATAGGTACCCCAGGGGCCCAAAGCTCACAGCCGTAAGTGGCAGCATGGAAATTCATGACTCCGCAGAAGCTCAGAGAGGTCTATGGAATCAAGAATAATCCAAACCAAACACCTCAGCCCCAGCATTCAGCTACCAGGGCTACCATTGTAGCATAGAGAAATGAAATGAAATGGAACTTTATAACGTCCGCAGAAAGCTCAAAGAGCTTATGGGACAGAAGGAAGACAATAAACAACAAAGAGAACAAAAGACAAAGAGTGAAGCCAGAAGCAGCCCCAAAAGCAACAACTGCTCAGAAATTGCCCAAGGGTCAAAGCTTCGTGCAGATAAGCTGCCAAGCATTTCTGATCCTCATAATGGAAGACTTCTGTGAGAAATGAAATGGTATTTTATAACGTCCGCGGAAAGCTCAAAGAGCTTATGGGACAAAATGGAAAAAACATGCGAGAGGAAACCAAACCAGAGCCCAAAAACAGCCCAAAAGCAACTACTGCTCAAGGGAACGTCTAAGCTTCAGGGCCTGAGAGAAACAAATGAATGAAAGAAACTTTTAGAACCACGGGAAGTTCAAAGAGCTTATGGGACAAAAGAAATAGATGACACTTTATAACGTCTGCTGAAAACTCAAAGAGATTATGGAACAAGAGAAAAGCAGGAAACAAGAAAGAGTGGGGCCCACAACTAGGCCATAAAAAGAGGGACTCTACAACGTCTACAGAGGGCCAGGGAACATTATAATGTCCATGGTAGCTTAGAGAGCTTATGGAACAAGAAAAGACAAAAGGAGCACACACACAGACTTAGATTCCATAGGTGAATATACATACTTGGACTGCTGTTGCCATCTTGAGAAGACAGTGACCGTGGGAGCTTCCTTGTGTGGCTTGTCCGTGCTGGGGTAAGAGGTACGTCATCACCCGACAAACTTGCGTGCTTTCGAGCAAGGGCCTCCTCAGTTACCACAGCTTGAGGTTTTCCTATTGCTGTTTAGAAAATGATCAATGAACATAATTCAAACTCCAGTATGAAAGTAGAAAGGCACTAAGACAAAGACACAATCCAGGACAGTATCCCACCCTGTGACATTACCTTGCTGCTTCCTGCCTCTCCTATACTTGGAACCCTCTTCAATCAGTTGTAAGTACAAGTTGGCTTAGCAATGAATAGGCGGATTGTTGGACTTACGTCTAAGATAGGCGAGCGCCAGTGTCCAGAGAACATTGAAAAAGATCGCATATCCAATTAGTGCGGCAATGCTTATCCAATACCAATAGGGCTCCGTGAAGGTGCCCGCATTTACCAGTACCTGCTGTCCAAGACTGTGGGTGGTGTTTGGCAATTTCTGTCATGCCAGGTCAACATAGTCCATCATTTCACTGTATGTGTAACAACAAAACTATGGATTAAACCAGAAGGATCACATGGCATTTGCGTAGTAAAGAACTTAATGTCACATGCATTTCCATGTGTATTTGGTCCTTATTTGAGCTAAACAATACCATCATGGGAAAACATCAAGTTTCGATTAGGCAAAGACGGGCCAATATCTTGGTTGATTGCTTTGAAAAAGCACGGCACCGCATTTGAAGTAGGCTATGATGAATATTACCTTATCCCAGCGGGGTGCGAGCAATTCATTTGAAGTGATTCCGGTATTTGAGTAGGTGAGGGGTGACACCCAGTAGCCCCAAATCCACCAAGGCTTGATATCAGGCCGAGGAATAATGAAACCTCCCAACATAAAGACGAGGAGCAATGCAAAGGTCCCTCCTATAATCCAAAGGCAGACCAACGTATAAGCATCAGCAGGAGGATTTTGTGAATTAACCTACATTCAAGTATATGGCTCTGATAGCGAATTTGGGTAAAGCGTATGAGGCAATGGAAGATGCCCTGCAGCTTGTGAATTGCTCAGCTAGGAAATGCCATGAAATGAAAGAAAAAGAAGCTACATCCTGGTACAAGGTAGGGCCACTGGAGAAAACCCAAAAAGCGAGAGAAAAAAACGAGAGAAAAAAGAATTGTGTCCATGGGTGGCCAGAGAGGTGGGGCCTTTGGACAAGGGAGAACAACACAAACCACAGGCAGAAAGGAATTCACAACATCCACAGGAAGCCTACAGAGCTTATGGGGTTTGAACGCTCAGAGAAAGAGAAATGAAATGAAATGAAATGGTGCTTTATAACGAGAGAAAGAGAAAAGGAGCAGCTATCCAAGTTGGGCTGGTTTGGTCCAACCATACCTGTATTAGCTACAATAGTTGTACGACAGACCCCCGCCATGAAACGGAAAAGACCTGAAGACATTTGATGCGTGACAAAAAGGAGAAGGAATTGTCGAAAATATCTGTGGCCAACAATACATGTTGCTAGGGTGAGCTGCTGATAGATGACTGATGCATCCTGCAGCTCTTAACACTCGACCAAACATGCATGTTTCAGTCAGAACGGAAATGCAGCCACACTTGACATCTGTGTCAGGAGGATGCCCTAGTGGCTGACTACAAATCATGTTTTCTAGTGTTATGGTAATACTATGACTTGAATCCATTGTAATTTACTTGGACCAGGCACTGTCACCATTTTCAGCTTAGATTCCATACCCTCGTAGGTGACAACGTGACAACCCCACAAATAGCTAGAGGGTTAGTGGAGACTATAGTTCTGATCACCATTACATACTTGAGAAAGTTTCAATTCAGACAACACTTTCCTAGTCAGTCCAGTGAAGAATAGGCATGACATCCATGAGGGGGACCTGATTTTCAGCTAGGCTGGTCCAAGTGTTGGTCTGCCATGCAAAGGCACAGTTTCAAATCACAGGAAACCTTAATCTGACTTCATAGAAATTTCTTATGGTGGGTTTGTTTACAGCATCCCTGGATAAAGCAGTGTGATACCCCTCATTCATTATATGCCTTGTCTGACTGGTGGGTTGATTTGAGAACTCACCTGCTAGCTTCTGGAGTGTACCCTATGACAAAGTATGTCATTATGATCCAAAGGCCTGCATCGAGTAAGGACATTGGGAGCCTAAGAACAACTGTCGGGAGTGTATACGCCCATGCTGGAAAGAAGAGAAGGTCACGCTGCTTGAAGAATACTGGCAAGCGAGAAATGGTCATAGAGGTTTCTGCAAACCCATTGAACATGACCACAATGACACCAAAGAAAAGTGAACTAGCGTAGATCTGCCCATCCTCCACAGTCTCTCTGGGCATATTTGTGCGAAGGTACACGGTCATTGTTATAAACCCTATAACAATAATCTGCAACAGTCAACACGATTTTGTAGAGGGTTACATGGAGACAATGGAACACATTCAGATTATCTCTACTTTCTTCCGCTCTTTCTTGCCTTCGGTTAACAACTTCTGTAACTATGCTTCTTTGTGTTTGCGATCCATTCTTGTCCCATAAGCTGTCTGGGCTTTCTGTGGTTCTAATTCTTCTTCCCTCTATATGCTCCTTCCCTTCCTCGTATAGACATGCTAAGTCATTCTACAGTGGTAAATCAATGTCATGATATGACACAGTGCGTACACTCCACAGGCTGTATAAAACAGGATAATGAGGCAAATATAGGATTCTGAAGTCAATATTCTTATTATAACTTTCACCCAATTTACATTGGGATTTAACTAACCTGAACTGTTTTGAAGATATAAACAAACGAGTTGCGTTGCACCAAGATCAACTCCTTGGCAAAATTTGCCTTGAAAAGCTCCCACTTGCTGATAGAGTATTTATCATGTGACAATGCTGCCTGGTGGCTATTTGATTTGTCAAATGGAGTCATCAGCTCTTGATGCAATTTTGCACCTACTCGAAAGTTCTTGTAAGCATTTGTAAACTGCCTCACAGATACGTACTGGTAGGGCCGATGTCTGTTGAACCAATATTGTTCTTGATCTTTTTGTGATGTAACCTGCACAAAGTAAGAACCATGTACCAGCCAATTATATGGTCTACTCTAAAGTACTAAAGTGCAGAAAAAATACACAAGTACAACTGCATGCAAAGAGAAAGGGCCGAGAGGGGACAGGGACATGTTGCACACATGAGAGATAAGAGTGTACTCACTGTACTCAGAGCATCATACCCTGTTGCTAGAGACATGTGCTCACCTTGGACAGAGCAAAGGGAGTGGTAAGAGTGACAGCCTGTTCAGTTCAAGAAATCTCACCTCTTGCAAAAAATCAGCAACACCCTTTCGGTCCGGGCACTGGAAGCCACAGCTCTCGAAAAATTCCAACACATTCTCACATGGGCCATGGTATACAACCTGGCCTTCTGAAAGCAAAATGACATCATCAAAGAGCTCAAAGGTCTCTGGGGCTGGTTGTAGCAACGACATGAGGATGGTAGACTCCATGACATGGGAAAAGTGGCGCAGGCATTTCACTATCTGGAATGTTGTTGAGCTGTCCAGACCTGTCGAAATTTCATCCATGAAGAGTGTCTTTGTTGGACCCACTATCATTTCACCTGCGAGAAATATAACAAGCACCTAGCTTGTAATTGAGAGGAGAAAATCACATCCCATGCAACCATGGGGCATACAGCAGACCTAATGAACCACGTGCTTTCTAGTACAATGTTATGACACCATGCATGACCACAAACTCCTCTAACCACATTGCCATTAGCTGTACAGGAGCTCCTCACAAATCCCGACACCATACGACTGGTTCCAGGGTCATTCTTATGCTGCAGTGACCACACCCTTATTGATGTGTGTGCTTGCATGGGGCATACAGCAGATCTAATGAACCCCATGCTTACTAGTACAATGTTATGACACCATGCATGACCACAAACTCCTCTAACCACATTGCCATTAGCTGTACAGGAGCTCCTCATAAATCCTGACACCATACGACTGGTTCCAGGGTCATTCTTATGCTGCAGTAACCACACTATTATTGATGCTGCTCTCCTCATGCCCTGTCCCCCATTGCTCTTCTATTCAAACCCAATGCAAGGTGCATTGCCACGGGGTATGGAGAAGCAAAATCTACTACTCCGAGGACTCTTCTTCTTGTGCCCTGTGGTTTTCTCAGAGATAATCATCGCTGGAAGAGGCCCTTAGGTTGAACACCTGACTTGCCCGAAGTGAATAGCCGTTTACCTGCATGACGCACTCTGTCTTCGTGCAACAGTTGGGATTTTTGGCTTTTGGTTTTTGTGGTTCTACTTCTCATGGCCCTCTGGGCCTCCCCGAGCTTCTTTTCCCTTTCACCATACCTTTTCATTTCATTTCACCCACTTGTTTCCTGGCCACAAGGCTATAGTAAACAACGTCATATGAGTACATTCTCTTTCTTGTTTCCTGCATTCTCGTCCCATAAGCTCTTTAAGCTTTCTGCGGACATTATGGAGTGTCCTTTCATTTCTTTCCACAGTTTATTCAGTGGAACCCAAACTCTCACTGATGTCTTTCACTATGAGGATCAAAAATGCTTGGCAGCCTACCTGCACGAGGCCTTCACCCTTAGACAATCGCTAGAACATTAATTGTGGTTTCTGGATTTGTTCCTCTCTCATGTTCTTCCATTTTGTCCCATAAGCTCTATGAGCTTTCCGCGGACGTTATAAAGCACCATTTCATTTCATTTCATTTCATTTCCTATGTTCCATAAGATATTTGAGCATTACAAAGTGCATTACAAAGTATCGTTTCATTTCTCTCACACATTTTGAGGTTCCTTTTTTGCCCCGGCCTCCTCTGGAAATAGTAAAGTTCTCTCTTTCTCCTGCATCTCCTCCTCTCTTGGTCTTCAGATGATGGAGTTCACCCCACAAATCTGAAAAACAGCCCATTTAGCTATGTTTCTAGTGGCCAGCTACACATTACTATTTCCGTTGATGGCATGGTGATACCTGTTGTGGCACGTTTTCTTTGCCCTCCCGAGACACCTCGGCGCATGGCATCTCCAACCATTATGTCAGCACACACATCAAGGCCAAGTACCTGTCCAATTTGCAGATACAGCTGTGAGAATTATCTCACACTCCAGCATCAAACAAGCAAAGAGAAAGACTTAGAGTATCAGCCGACAGTTACATGAAAAGATTGGGAGAGGCATGATGCCAGTCAGACACTTTGTCAAATAGTGCGGGCCCACATCAAAACTAGAAGCAGTGCACTTCCAACAAATGGTGGTGACCCATACCTCTCTTTGAGGACCACCTAACCTTCCGATTGAGGACCTTAGAATCTGGAATGAGCAAAATGTCTAATGGATACGATCCTACCCTCAATGTATAATCAGTTTGAAGGCCGCTCTCCACTCCTTCCATAGCTGTTGCCTGCCATAACAATATTAGTTGAGCCCACAGTTGCAAGATTGATTTACAGACACAAAGGAGAAAAAATAGGTGGCCCGTGAGAGACAAGAAAACTGGGAATGATTTTCTATCCCCACATCATGCATTTAACAATTGTGGACTCTATTTAGTCCAAATTAATTCCCTCCAAACTGTAGAGTACAACTTTCGAAGAGAACCAGACAAACCACTTAGTTGCGTACTTTCATGAAGAAATCAACATCAGCCTCGGGGAAAATGCCTGCTGCCTTCTCTCTTTTCACCAGCTCCGAAAGTAGCTCTGTAAGCAAAAGACCACTTCGACCATGTGAATGAAAAACAAGCATCACATATTCGTCATATATTATTTTGTGTCAACAACAAGGATTTAGGTGGCCCATGACCAGTGAGATCAGACAGCCATCCATCCATAAGGAAAGTGCAAAATTAGCGAGGGAGTTAACTCACGATAGCGGGTGCCAACCCCTTGGCAACGTGCAGAAAAGGCGAGGGTTTCACGAACAGTCATTTCGGGTGTGTGTAAGTCATGTTGGCTTATGTACACTGCTGTTTTCTGTGGCACAAACTCATCCAGTGTATGCCCATTGTAGGTCACCTTCCCGGAGACCTGCGGAAAAGCAATTCATTTGCAGACTTCAGTTCTTTGAAGCCACGAAAGAAGTACATAATTTGTGGTCTCCTCCACCCAGCTACTGCCTCCTCCAGCCAATAATGTAAATAGAAACAAGCAGCTGGGTTCTTACTCTCAGGTCGGGATCGAGCTTTCCAGCCAAAGCTAGAAGAAAAGTCGTCTTCCCCGAGCTTGGGGGCCCAAGAAGCAATGTCATCCTGCAGGACCAAGGATTTTGGAAATACATGTATTATACATTGTGCCAATTGAAGCCCAAAAGTTTACAAGACCAGTACCATACAATACACGTTGACATGTTACAAGGCTATCAGTAGAGAACAAATGCAGAAGAAGCAAAGACACAGCGGAATCTGATTTGTGGGACAAATGAGGGACTGTCAAGCTGTAGACATTCAGTCAAGAAACTTGTGGGTAAAATCCATTATATTGTAGCTTGTGAAGCCTATAAATACCTCAAGCCTCTCAGACTAGTAGCAAGTGTGACAATCCACATCAAATCCCATTAGGTACCTTGAAGGTCATCAGAGCTCTAAGAATCCTCTAGGCTACAACTGGGATAAATGCTAGTTGAGGACTGGCATCAACGCATCTTTTAGATGCATTTACATTGGTTCAAAGGTTAGAAAGGTCTAAGTAAGGAGGCAACCACACCTGCCAGGCTTTATACTACCACTGACATTGTGTAATATATTGAGCTCTGTCTTTCTCCTCCGCAAAATGGGGGCCAATAGGACCTGCAAAAATTGAAACACCATCAGCTCAGTATCTGCGGACACTATTATGCATGTAACCAGAATCAACCACACCATTTTTGGTATCCTGCTGGGACAGTAATATAAGATAAGGCCTTGGCAAATGCCAATGAATAGGACCCAGTAGTATTTTCCAAATAGGATGGAACTCCTAGTGTCCTGCTCACCATACTGTTTGCTGAGCTTCCATGCACACTAAAACCCAGGGCTTAATTCTACTGGATACTCAGTACGTAAGAAGTAAATATCTAGCAACCTCAAGAGAGGCTTATTGGAAACCCACCTACCAAACTGGCCAGCAACTATCCATACTGCAAGAACCAATCAGTGTTAAGGTCCAGGTTTATAACAAACCTCAAGAATGTTTCTTGCAGAGTTCCAAAGGGTGGGAAGAGCTCTGCCTCCAACTCGACAGTCGGCATTTACTGTCAAATTTTCATATCGGACCTCTATTGTGGGAATTTCTATTCCCACCCTGTCACATCACAGACTGGCTTTAGTTCAGAAAGAAGCTGAGTGATCTTCTCACAACAAACGGAGTGTAGACCGTACCTTGGGATCAGAAGGCAAGGTTGTTAGCCTTCAACAACGCAACGTCTATGACTGATGTCTATTTCTAGCCTCTTCTTTCAGTAATTCATCCCGAGGAACTTGAGGTCATAAGCTCTGTTGACAAACCAACCTCTATGACTGAGGCACATTCAAGTTGTTCTTCTCTCTGCCCACCCTCAAATGCTAAGACACTTGAAACAATCAGGATCACTCACCTGTCAATTCGTTCCCGCAGCTTCAAGAGAAACTTCTCATTGTCTTCCTCAGCAACTTTAAGAGTTTTTTGTATCAACTGTTGGCGTTCCGCCAATCCCAGAGTCCGTAAATCCACAGTGTCATGTAGGATCTTGTTGCCATCCTCGTTTACTATGACAGTGGTGCGAAGGCGGTCATAAGTAGGGAGTTTCTCCAGAGCTGCCCACTTTAGAGCCTCCTCATCATCAATACCCACTTCCCTGCAGGCAAGGAAGACAGTTCGGTTATTTTTAAAGAAGGGCATGTGTACAGGTCTTTATCATGTAGGTGCTACCAATAATAAACTCGACTTTGTCCAATGCTCCATAATTAGGCGGGGGTGGTCTGAAAGACAACACCCATGGCACTGTTTCACTTTTTCTTCTTGCAACTAATCAACCAATTTGTGTACCAAATATCACGCATAGTTCTGGACCTGGCTGCCACCATGAAACCCCCTTCAAGAGAAACTACATACACCGATGTCATGTGGCACTGAATGCCACAAACCAACTCCTATGGTAAAAAAATTGCCTTGGAGGATCACAATTTGCGAATGATTTCCACAAATAGAGGCCTGTAAGTGCCTCTGTCCATCAAATGATGAAAATCTAAGCTTTGAGGGGATTGTATTTTGGAGAGGAGTCAATTTGCGGCAAATGGCATTCTAAAGTGATCTCCAACCGGACATTGTTAGTACCCATTGTCCCTACAGAGACTGATATCCCTGGCAATAGTCAAGCACCTTAACTTGGTGCTATTTCTCCTTACTTACAAATGCTAGCCATAATCCCCTTTGGGCAACAAAAGTCCTCTCCGTCTGCCTTGCTCTCAAGCACTATAAGTCCCTCATTAGATCCAAAAAGAGAGCCTACACTCACAAGCTCCAATCTTCTTTTCTTGCAAAAGTCAGATCTTCTCCTCGTTCCTTTTGGTCCCTCCTTAAACCTCACAGAGACCCACCTGCGATCCCTGACATTCACGTCTGGCATGAGTATGCCCAATCTTTGTATCATTCCCCAAACCAAACTCCCTCTCCCATAACCTCTAAACCCCTACACTTCTCCCTCTTTACTACAACCAACGTCAGCAAGGCAATCAAGAAGCTGCAAAATGGCAGGGCATTGGATATTTCAGGGCTACAGGGTGAATTCATCAAGCACGCAGCACCCACTTTGGCCCCGTTTATAGCTTACCTCTTCAATGAGGCAGTGCAACATGGCTTTCCAACAGAGTAGACAAAGAGCATCATCCATCCCCTCTTCAAGAGCGGTGACAGGCTCGCACCGACCAACTATCGCACAATTATGGTGTCATCGTTATTGGCTAAGCTGTTTGGGGCAGTAGTGGCCATGGAGTTGGATGATTGGGCTGAATCCTCTCACATACGGGCTAAGGGACAACCTGGTTTCCGTCGCAACAGATACACTCTTGACCACATCTTCACTCTTCAGGTTATGGTGGAAAGTGCTCGCTTTGACAAAAAACTGGTTTACATCTGCTTCATTGACTTTCACAAGGCTTTTGATTCGGGTTCTCGCGAACTTCTTTTCCAAAGGCTCCAGAAGGTGGGAGTCCCTCAACACATTCTCTATGCTATTTCCTCCATGTATGAGATCGTCACTGGCATGGTCAATATCGCAGGGGAATTCTCAGCTGAGGTCCATAGCAACATTGGGGTCAAACAGGGCTGCCCCCTCTCGCCTACCCTATTCGGAATCTACATTGACGCCTTGGAAGTCTACATCTCAAAAAACCATGGAGCTGGTGTGCCATTGGATGGAGGACCAACACAATCAGATCTCCTCTACGCGGATGATGTTGCCATGTTGGCACAATCTCCTATCTTCCTACAACGCCATCTCGACACCTTGGAACAGTTCTCCAATGACTATGGGTTGCAAGTCAACCTTACAAAAACCAAGATCATGGTTTTCAATGGGCAGGCCAACCGCAGATTCTTCCTCAACAATTGGGAGGTGGAGATAGTCAAATCCTACCGATATCTGGGGCTGGTTATCCACTCCCCCAAATTCCACTTTGCAGCCACTGCCCTGGACAGATTGACAAAAGGCAAGGCAGCCTCCATCCGCCTTCAGGCCAAATGCAAGCAGATACACCTGCGCCACCCACCGACCAAGAAGTGGCTGTTTGATAGCGTAGTCACCCCAAATGCCACTTTTGGTTGTGAATTTTGGGCACCTGCAGTCCCAGTTTCCTGGTGGGAAAACAATCTGGAACCATTGCAGTCATCTTTCCTCCAAGCAATGCTTGGCGCCAGATGCAGAATTCGCCTGTGTGCCACTCCAAACTGAGGCCCTCTTCCGGCTTACAATTTTCCTGCATAGGTTACAAGGCCTTCCCCCCAAGGGGCTTGTGGCCAGGGGCCTCACAACATCTATGAGACTCAAAAATGCAGGCTTCAAACAATCCTGGTATGCCCGTGTGGATACATGGACTCTCTATAGCTTCACTTTTGCCAGTGAACCCAGAAGAGGTGGAAATCACATCCAGGCATGACCGCAACCAACTCATTAGAAAGGAGCTCATGGAGTAGGAGAACTTGGAAGTTACCCAACCTCACAACAAAGCTCCATTTCTATCGAGAAACATTCTTGGTTCTCCGGGATGATAGAATCTTGCGGCCCAATTACCTTTCGGCCTCTTTATCTCCTTCTCTCCTGAGGGCTTTGGGGCGGTTCAGGGTGGGCTCCCACAACCTACGGATAGAGACTGGCAGATGGGAAAACCTGCAGCGGGAGGACCGCCTATGTCCTGCTTGCACAGGGCGCAACCAGGAAATTGAAACTGAAGAACACTTCTTCTTCTATTGCCCCCTATACTATGAGATCCGTGGGAGATTCCATTGTCTATTCCGTGGAACCCAATCTCTCACTGAAGTCTTCCACTATGAGGATCAGAAATGTTTGGCAGCCACCCTTAGACAATCACCCGAACAATAGTTCTTTTCTCTGACTCTGGTTTTCCTATTTTCTCTCATGTTTTCTTCCATTTTGTCCCATAAGCTCTATGAGCGTTCCGCGGACGTTATAAAGCACCATTTCATTTCATTTCATTTCTCCTAACGTGGAAACTCTCTTCTATGCTTTTCCATCCCTCATGCCCTCCCAAGAACTTAATAAATTTCGCTTTCTTTCTTTAGTTGCTTTGGGGTGTTTTTGGTTTCCTCTCTCTTGTTTTTTCCATTTTGCCCCATAAGCTCTTTGAGCTTTCCGCGGACGTTATAAAGTACCAATTCATTTCATTTCATTTCCTTGGATACTGCTTTCTTTTGTCCCTCAAGCTCCTTGGGCTTCCCATGGACGTTATAAATCATATTTCTTTTCAAGCACTGGTAGGTGCATCCACCACATTACCAGTGTCCCTATTGACATCATTCTTGTTACCATAAATGTCAATGCCAGCCCATAAATCTATCTTCCAGAACCCTCGTCAGCTGTTCAGTGCTAATTTCAGACTGAGTTCCCAATATCAGTTTGATGAAATCCCAACATTGGTTCGGGGAGAGTTAGAGGCTACTATGTCTTCAACAGGATGCAAGCCAAAATCCGCAAGGGCCGCTCAGAGAGTATATTTTCTCTGCTTGATGAGGAATTCTCCGCCTCTTTCAATTTCAGTGAAGTAGGAGATAAGAGGTTTCTTTCAGAGTAGAATCGGATGAACTTGCTAGCCCATATTTTGGGTTCCTAAGACGCCCAAAACAGTGGTGAGGAAGATGTGGTCATCTGCAAGTCGTGGGAAAAACTCAAAGTCCGCAACAGGGACTAGCAGGAGCTTGCCTCAATTCAATCCGAGCAGGGGCGACGACTAGAATTCACCGGTTGGTCTACCCTCCATTGATCAACATTTCGAAGATGAAAGCAAATAGAGAAGAGAGAAGAGCACATATTACATCGTGACTGCTGGACCTTAGGCTGCCTATAAATAAATGGTAACCATGTTTCGCAGAGAGGACCAAGGTGGATCATTTTCAAAGCTTACCTCCGAGAGGCTGAAGGCCCGCCAAACACATTGCCTGGATCCAGACCCCAGCTCAAGCGGGCACTGCTTGATCTCCCGGTTCCCCTCAAACTTCTCGAAAAATGAGATCCAGCTCTTTCGGCCCATACTTCCACCATCTCCAAGCCCCCTGGGGACGCCATTGGTGTGCCCCCTACCCCTGGCCCTTTCTCGCTACTCTACACTACATCATGTACCAGGGCGCTGGAAGAGAACATAAACGCCCATTGGATCCACCACTCTCCCCTTCTCTTTCCTCTGTGGCCGAGATAAATTCTCTCTCTCTCTCTCACTCTCCGAAACTCCTTCTTTGTACTTTTCTTTCGCCCAACAGTATTCTTGAGCTGCCAGCCAACAAACTGACGTCCAAGATGAAATACCACAGACAAAACAAGAAAGAGAACTGAGCTGAAATCCACTTAGTCCAAATGTCCTTTCTGGTAAGAGAAGCTCAAGAGCGATGCAGCAGCTCCACAGCTCGCTACAAGCAGCTAAATGAGAGCAGTTTTTGTGAGCGTCGGGTCCAACGGGTGACGGCCCACCACCGTTACGCACCGCGCCTGCGACTCACATGCATTCGCGGTAAAAAGACAGTCAACCTGCATATTAGTCACCTTTGTTACTGTTAACCCTCTCTATTAGCTGTATAGCCACATTCTTTCTAGTTACTCCCCCAAAAAAGAGAAAGGCAACTGTTTTCTACTCCTGAAATTTTACAAAGGCAAACTTCAAGCCCCAGCATCACTGGCAACTGGCTAAGGGCCTTAGCCTGTTGCTTTTTTTTTTTTTTAAGCAAAAAAACTGCTTGGAAAGAGGTTGTTGTCTCATATCCTGATTTGTGAGTGGTCGGTGGTGGCTTGTTACATTCACAAACAGTAGTGTCCACTACCAGAATTATTTGTTCCCTTCCTTGTCTCTTTGAAATATTGGAGCATATGAGCTTATTTTTCCTCCATCCCTTTCCCAGCAAACATCTCATTTCCGAGAGACATGAATAGGTAACCTGTTTTGAACTCCAACCAATCTACCAATATCTACTAGGTGTGGTGGAGAAGAGGCGGTCTATTAGCCTAACTTATTCCCTTTCCCTGGGTGGGTGGTGTCTCAAGTATGGGCCAGTGTTGTGCGGCTATTTGACTTTTTTTTATATCAACAGGTTATGGATGTTTCACTTTAACTTTTTGCTCACATCCTCTGGTGGGTTTTTGGAGCTTTCCCATTTCTAATATCCTGTCGGTTGGCAACAAATACAAAATTCAGCCCTATGCGGTTATAGACAAATGGAGTTTATGTCAGGATAGCCTCCGGCGGTTCAATATCCGGTTGTAAAACAAATCCCAGTTTATTGGCCCTGGCCGACAATGTAGGGACTAGGCATCAAGTTGGCCATAGTGCCCTTAACCTTATATCATGGGTTGTTCCCATGAGACTTAATGGGAACATGAAAGTTTTAGTTCCCAGTTGGGCACATGTTACACTCATTTTTTTCATGGCCTTGAGCAGTAGTATGCATGCATATGCAGCATGAAGTACCTTATACCTCGTGTGGGTCCCAGCTGGGCACATGCTCCTTACTTTTTATTTTTATTTTTTTTTAAAGGGGAGGTAGCCATTGGAAGTTTTATTGATGATTATTGAAGGAAAAAAAAATTAAAACCCTTTACATGCCCCAAGGCTGCCATGAGGCTTGTCACACAAAGAACAACGTGTTGGAGATTCCAGGGAACTGTAAACAAGACATGCTGCCTCAAGGCTTGAAACCAGAGCACTAAGCCAGCGGAGGCATAATGCCAAGGGGTAGCAACGAAACCATGAAACCAACGCTACAGCAACCAGTTATGTTTTTAGTGTGTTCTATTCATGGCTGATTCTCTATGTAAATTCAAGATGAAATGATAATATGTGTTTATCCCAAGTGATCAGAGGTTCCTCATGTTCTTTATGTGTTCTACTCAAGCCCACACTGCCAATTTTATTTTTCCCTCATTGCCAAAAAGGCAGGAAATAAGTTCTGAATGAGGACATATTACAATATGAAGATATATATGTAATATGCTATAGTAAATAGTACATATATTTTACTATTTTTATTTTTATTTTAATGATTTAAAAAAAAATAGAGACCAGTGTTGTATTCGTATATAGTATATAGGTGAAAGACTGATATGTGCATGGTATATGCACTGTTATTAAATAACAAATTAGTCAACAACACGGCTTAAGTGTATGTCAGGCCTTGTTAGGCATAACATCATTACATAAAACTTCATATCAGTACAACAATGGCAGGGCCTCCGTGTATCTCACGCCTTGTTTTAATAGAATAAAATAACTCAAACTTAAAAATCTGATGTATTAAAAATACTCATGGGAAAATGGTAACAATTATTAGGGTAGAACATAGAAGATCCACAACAGCCGCCTTTTTCATAAACGCCGCCCTTCATAATGTGATGGGTAGAAATGAAATGAACCAACTCGACTATGATCCGGCTATTAGCCGGATTATAATCTTCGGGTTTAAATGCCGGATATATGGCCTGTTCATAAACTATTTCTTTTGGACCACTAGTTCCGGTTCAAATCAAATAGAAGGAAAATACAAAACCACTGGTTCTCAACCGGATCTAGTTATCCCATCTCTTCATATCCGGCGGTTCTTAACGGTTTGATTTTTTTTACCTCCGGCAGATCCACACATATATATCCGGGTTGGGATCTGACGGGGGTTGAGGCTGAATCAAATATTGGGCAAGGTTACTTTGAAAGAGGTTAGCCCCTAAACTGTGATTAAGAGCGGTTGGTCCGGGCGTTTCAACAAATTTGGGTCCCATGAAAAACAATCAAACCCCCAATTGATTCTTATCCCCTTACTAGCTAGTTTGGCCGACGCGGCCAAGGGTGGGGCTTTTCAAGCTCACCTAGTGCACTCTTCTTCATGGCCACATCTGGGTTTGAGTGGTACTGAATAAGTACATTTCAAACCCCACCTCCCAAAGGGGGCAATACCCACAAGGGAAAGAGGTTCTTATTCATGCCAACTTCAGTTGGCGTCATCTCTTTCTCTCTATGTTGATATAGGCTATGGGTATTGAGCATTGAAGCATTGCTTATTGCAAGCCCTGCCAACCTGCATGCTCAGGAAGTATTATTTGTCTGGTGACTTATGCATGCAGCTCTCTGATAATAACCACCACAACCCAGGGAGTAAATTTTATTATGTACCAACCAGAAATTATGATGAAAGTACCAGTGTCCCACTTCCATCCTTCAATCCTGTGATGACTCATTCTACAGAATCTCTACTTTTTTTTAACTTTAATTTTATTGAGAATAAACAAGCTGAATATTCATGACTTGAATCATTCAGTCAGAGGGCCCTATGAACTATGAACATGATGATCAGGCTAAAGGAAGCAGGGTAGGAGTCAGGAGGTAGGACTGGGGGAGTCAACTGGTCACCACTGATAGATCCTGCTCTTTTGTCTTTTTCCCTTTAGCCCCTTGAGCGTTCATAGGATTCTGGGTCTTTGATTTTGGGGACAGAGGCCCTTGAAATTTTCTGTGATAACTGCCGAGTAAGTAGAAATCTACCCATGAGGTATCCCCAAAAACAAACAAAAGACATGTCTATTATATGGCTGTTTATGTAGGCACTGAGGGAGTAACTGCGGAGATCCAGGCATCACTCCCAAGGACACTCACAGAGATTCCAGTCAAACTTCTAGAACTCTGCTGCCAGCCCCACCATGTTCTCTTCAAGCCCACGGACGGTATTCCATTTCCTCGATCGTCCACCAGATCCGGTCAGCATCCCATTGCTTGTGAAGCTCAAGTCTCACTGCTTCTCGTGCATGCCTGTTGACGTTTGCTCTGCTTTCGGAGTCAGGGAGTTCTTAACAATACTTACCCATACCCCAATGCACAAGTATGGCGCGACGACAGAGGTGGGTGAAAAGCAACAATTCCTCAAAATAGTCCCAATACGCACACCCACAGTAGGTAGGCTAGTTTGTGAGTTCGCGTTTCAGACATTCAAGTCCTGAGTCATGGGATTGTCCTGTGCTGCATAAGCTAGGCTAGAAGCTCCAAGAAGCATAGTGGGTACACCTCACCGCCTGCTAAGCTTTAACTTGTGCACATGTTTTCTTGTCTAAGACTGTCATCTGTTGTGACCCAGTGCCCAGTCCTTGACAAGTACTATATTCGATGTACCCTGGGACAGTACAATCTGTACACCCCTTGCTGTGGAGCGTTGCTTGGGAAGAACTTGGGCAAGGATTCTCCTCCGGTTAGGACGGCCACAACTGTTGACACGTTTTTTTCACAACACTTGTAAAGCAGGTGCACAAGTATAGCAAACAAGGTGGCAGTGAGGTCACGGGTGGTCACACGAAGGCTAAATATGTAGAGCTCCTTGGAGCTTTTATGTCATGCAATACATATAGGACAAGCCCAGTATTCAAGGAGTTGAATGTCTGAAATGCCCAACTTTTAAAACATGTGAACAACAGACTACAGTGTACCGTGGATAAGTGTTACCCTTACTGAGTACCTAAAGTAGAACACTTATTATACACTTATTGTAGAGGTAACAAGACAGAGAAGATTCCAAATTATAGCACTTTTAGAAATGTATCACATATCCAAGGCATAGCATACAAATTGTAATAAATCCAGATCAGAGTAACTTTATTCAGTGATATTATTCTCTGAAAAGTGTGAACTGAAGATCTGGGGCTTTAAGAAAATATAAAATTAAAAATCTGGGGCTCATATTATGGGTTGTTCAAACCCTGGGCTGCAAACTGTCCCCTTTCTATAGTTCGGTTGGCCTCCAACATTTTGGACCCACAAGAAGGCTTGCTTGCCCTAACCCTCATGGATGCAAATACCATGTAGATTTTGTAGGGAAACTCGGCATGAAAGACATGAAAACAAGAAAGACCCCACCTAGGAAAAGCAGACAAGAGAAGCAGACAGTAGGTACTTACTGAAGGCACCAATTATTGTGATATGCTTCCAGGTTGGAACTGTAAAAGCTGCAGTGGTGGATCCTGGTCAAATATATACCCCAAAGCAAAGTTAGCATCTTATCTGGCCAACAGCTCATATCGGAGAAAATCTCCTGCTCTTGCAAACAGATAGGTGTCTCTCCTGCCTGGAAAGGCCTTTGCAAGGGAACTCCCTATCGTGTAATGTTACCCTCAGGGTTTCCTTACAAAGGAAAGACTGTTGTCAAAAAGGAAGGCCCAAAACCCATACAGCGCTTCTGGGCGGTGGTCTAGGTAGTTCAAAAGTGATTACATCCCTTCTTTGATTACTCATCTAAGCTTGGTTGTAGCCTTCTCTGGGATGCTCCAAGTCCCACTTAAGAAGTCGGCAACAAAGTTGGAAAACATCAGCACTTTACTACAGAAAATTGCAATTGGATTCTCCCTTCGTGGGGCATTCTTCCCCCATCCCCGTCCTCACCAATTGTGCGATTTGAGCGTAGATACAGCTAACGACAGCTATATTCAAATGCAAGAATGCAGGACCCTTTGACAAATCTTGAGAATGGCACGGCATTTCGTACACAAGAATTTCTGACTATCAGATCCAGGCTGACAGACTTCCACACTACTAGGAACTCCCACAGTTATGATCTTCTCGAATGGAGCGCAACGATTTTGACAGCAGTTGGAAGCAGAAAAAGTGGAGACACCAAAGTGAAAATTTCACGAACGTCAAAAATTTGGACTCGTTTTGGATTCCCTTCAATACTTGACAAGGTGCAGAGATTGCTGTTTTTCCCCGTGGATCCATTGTCGCTATAGCTGGCTGTGTCCCCCTCCAAGGATGTGTAGCCCCATGGCAATGCTCAAGATATTATGTTTCCTTGGTCCCTCAAGGACCTCTTCAAACGCAAAAGGGGGTCTCTGGAAAGAGAAAGAGAAGTTTCAAAAAATGGGGATTTGACGGCTTAATAATTTGCATCCCCAACCATGATTCCCTGTGGGAAGTTTGTGGGATTCTGTCATTACGATGGCAAACCTCTGGCCCTGTGTTGCCGAGTTTGGTTCACATTGAGCTCATCCTGCAGAAAGAGAAAACAAAGTTCATCAAACAAGTATTTCAGTGTATGCATGAAGTCCAAGGTCTCCTCCCTGTTGGGATCATCAGTTGTTGCTGAGTCGCATGATATACTGTCCCTGGAACAGTATTACTTCAAAGGAGTCCTCAATCTTTCTGGCAGCGAGGAAATATTAGCAAATCCATTGCCCTACAAACACATACCTCTATACATGGTCACCTGGCCTCAGACCTGAAAACTTAAACCCTAAACTTCAGTCAAATGCTTGTACATGTCAATGAGGAGGAAACAAGAGAAGACACACACCTCTAGAAACCGATCACGGTTGATATCAAACAATCTGAACATGAGATCAAGCTCCCTCTGTACAGAACATCATTCAATCAAATATCAGGGGTAAGAGTTTGTTGTGTTGGATTTTGAGATGTATATGCTAGAAAGCACATAAAAACATTGAAAAGTAGATAAAGATACTTGATAAGAGGAAAAAAAGCTAACCTGCTTCATAAATTGTGCTGAGGGATGCATTCGCACAAACTGTTCAAACTCTTGCTGTGTGACTGACTTGCCCCCCACTGTCAGCACCCCCACAGAAGGGAAATGTGAGGCCCCTGAAGCAGAGTGGAGAGCCTGGGTACAAAATCACAGAGCCAAATGGTGGAAGCTCTGCTATGTGGTCCATCCAGCTGCACGGGGGGTAATGGCTTGCAAAGTGGGTATCTACAGGCTTCTGAGTCTTATAAGCTATAACATGAGGGGCAACTGCTAAGCAAATCGAAGCCTACTGAATCAAAAAGACTCTAGGAGACGGGCTGTTGGAGTACTTTTCTACAACCATGAGAAGACATGGACCAATCAATATTGATCGGTGCCATGACCCAATGAATAAAAGGATGTTTGTGAGCTGAAGCCTTCACTAAGCCTTTATCAACTGGGCAAGGACAGAGACGTGATGATGGATGGAGGTTGAATCCCAGAACAAATGCATAAACCATTCTCTAACAACTTTGGGTACGATACAGCCTGGGGCTGCTACTTCCAAACAACAGTAAATGACATGTAACATGGCAAAAGATACGAACTCATACTTTCACGGCCCACAGCTTGAAAGATGTCATCAATGTCATCAATGTGGTGTAGAAGATCATGCAACCCGGCAAGATTCTGTAGGATACGATAATAAGCATTGATATGATGCCACTTTCACCTAAAGTGTACTGAAGTAGAAAGAATCCTACATACCACCCTCCAACTGAAGACATCCCATCCAACTAGAATCATAACCATGTTTGTACATTGAAGGTATAGGGGTTGACTGGTAGATAGATATGAAGGCTGAGATTTACTTGCCTGGGCACGCTGTTTGTCAGCAAGACGAGGCCATACATAGAGAACCAAAATAAGGCCTGTACAAAGAGCAAAAGATGTAGTTGTTGCTCCTCCAACCACCCACCAAAAGATGCTCGGATGGTCTTCCAATCCACTGCACACACAACTTGGTCAAGTGTGTTCGCTGTTTGTTGGAAGTTGATCAGTAACTCAATGTGGGAAAGGTTAGAGAGAATTCACTCACTGACCATTCCCTGGCCTAAAATACCTTTGAAGGCTTGATGTCCACAAAATGCAACCCTCTAAAAGCCCATTAAGGACTTTGTAGAAAAAAATCAGCTCTCAAACAGCAACAACACTTTACAGGGAATTGAGTGTTGATGTAAAGGCCAGCATAGATATGGTGCTAGAGAGAGAAAGGAAAAGGGAAAGGAAGACAAACTTCATGATGTTCACAGAATGCTCAGACAACTTACGGGACAATTCATCCTAACTAAAAAATGAAATGGTACTTTCTATAACTTTAGAAGAATGAAATGAATGGTGCTTTATAACGTCCCTGGAAAGCGCGTAGAGCTTATGGGACAAAATGGAAGAAAACATGAGAGAGGAAACAAAACCAGAACCCCAGAATAAGAACTAATGTTCTAGTGATTGTCTAAGGGTGAAGGGCCTCGTGCAGGTAAGCTGCCAGGCATTTCTGATCCTCATAGTGGAAGACTTCAGTGAGAGACTGGGTTTCACTGAATAAACAGTGGAATCTCCCACGGATCTCGTAGTATAGAGGGCAATAGAAGAAGAAGTGTTCTTCAGTGAGAGGAGGAAGTTCAAAGAGCTTATGGGACAAAAGAAATAGATGACACTTCATAAGGTCTGCTGAAAGCTCAAAGAGATTATGGAACAAGAGAAAAGCAGGAAAAGAGTGGGGCCCACAACAAGCCCGTAAATTGAGGGTCTTTACAATGTCCACAGAGGGCCAGGGAACATTATAACATATATAGATCTCGTAGTATAGAGGGCAATAGAAGAAGAAGTGTTCTTCAGTTTCAATTTCCCGGCTGCGCCCTATGCAAGCTGGACATAGGCGGTCCTCTCGTTGCAGGTTTTCCCATCCGCCAGTCTCTATCCTGTGGGACCCCACCCTGAACCACCCCAATGCCCTCAGGATGGAAGGAGATAAGGAAGCTGAAAGGTAATTTGGCCTCAAGATTCTATCATCGTGGAGCACCAAGAATGTCTCTCGATAGAAGTGGAGCTTTGTCGTGAGATTGGGTAGCTTTCAAGTTCTCTTGACATGTAATTCCATAAGCTCTCTCCCAATGAGTCTGTTGCGGTCATGTCTGGATGTGATGTCCACCCCTTCTGGATTCATTGGTAATAGGGAAGCAGTAGAGAGTCCGTTGCGCTAAAATAAACTGTCCACCCGAGCATACCAGGAGTGCCTGAAACCTGTAGCTTTGAGCCTTATAGATGTTGCGAGGGCTCTTGCCACGAGCCCCTTGGGTAGAAGGCCTGTAATCTATGGAGAAAGATTGTAAGCCGGAAGAGGGCCTCGGTTTGCAATGGTACGCATGCGAGCTCTGCCCCTAGGATAGCAGATGGAGTTGTGCTTCTGGCACCAAGCATTGCTTGGAGAAAAGATGACTGCAATGGTTCCAGATTCTTTTCCCAAGGAACACCAGGTGCCCAGAACTCACAACCATAGATGGTAGCAGGGCTGACGACGGTGTCAAACAGCCACTTTTTGGTTGGGGAGTGATGCAGATGTATTTGTTTGCATTTGGCCTGAAGGCGGACGGAGGCCGCCTTACCTTTAGTCAATCTGTCCAGGGCAGTGGCTGCAAAGTGGAATTTTGGGGAGTGGATAACCAGACCCAGATACCGGTATGATTTCACAATCTCAATTTCCTGCTGGTTGAAGATGAATCTACGATCAGCCTGGCCATTGAAGACCATGATCTTGGTCTTGCTAAGATTGACTTGCAGCCCATAGTCTTTGGAGAACTGTTCCAAAATGTGGAGATGGCGTTGCAGGAAGACCGGAGATTGTGCCAAAAGGGGAACAACCTCAGTGTAGAGGAGAGCTGATTGCGTTGGCCCCCCATCCAATGGTACCCCAACTCCATGGTTTTTTGATATGTAAACCTACAAGGCGTCAATGTAGATCCCGAAAAGGGTAGGTGAAAGGGGGCAGCCCTGTTTGACTCCAATGTTGCTCTGGACCTCTGCTGAGAATTCATCAGCGACGTTGACCATGCCAGTGACAATCTCATACATTGAAGAGATGGCACAAAGGATGTCTGGAGGCACTCCCACTCTATGGAGCCGTTGGAAGAGAAGGTTCCGAGGAACTGAATCAAAGGCCTTGTGAAAGTCCACGAAGCAAACATAAACCATTTTTTTGTCATAGCATGCACGTTCCACCATAACCTGAAGAGTGAAAATGTGGTCAAGAGTGGATCTGTTGCGATGGAAACCAGCCTGTCCCTTAGCACGTACGTGAGAGGATTCAGCCCAATCATCCAGTTCCATGGCCACTACTGCCCCAAACAGTTTAGCAAGTAACGAGGACACCATAATAGTGCGATAGTTGGTCGGTGCGAGCCTGTCACCGCTCTTGAAGAGTGGGTGGATGATGCTCTTTGTCCACTCTGTTGGAAAGGCCCGTTGCACTACCTCATTGAAGAGGTGAGCTATAAATGGGGCTAAAGTAGGTGCAGCGTGCTTGATGAATTCACGAAAGAATGAAAGACACATTGTGGCCAGACAAATAGAGACGATGCCTTCCTACAATCCAGTCAGGTACAAGTTGGATGCAACGAATTATGTAACTACTGAACCTGATGTCCATGGAAAAGCCCATCACGCAAACAAAGAACACACCTCAAGGCCAGGGCATGTGATTGTGGCCTTGAAATTGATGCAAGTTAATGTCTACCCTCCTTGATGATGCACAACAGTGAAAACTTTGTAGGTCGAATCCCAGCTTCCCCATCACAGAGCTCTCAAACTTAATCTCAGGTGTCCAGACTCCCCACTCTTGTTGGAATTGTTTTCTCACCTGGGTAAATAAGCGATCAGTATCTAGGGTCAATGTGGCCATACCTCCGTAGATTCATGCCAAAAAAGCCTGCCACAACAGCTGCTCTGCGGGGATCAAAGGGCCCACCCATATAAAGAATCAAAACCGTGTTAGGTTTAACCTGGGAACAAATTTAAGTCTAGAGACCACCCACAACCTAAAAGTTATGCAACACTTCTAAAACCACCAAACTTCATCGAGTGTTATGCAGAGCTCTCTGCAGTGCAAATTGAAGGTTGCGTTTTCAAACCTGGCTGGCCCGACCCTCACCAGAGCAACCTGTGTTAAAGAGTTACACATATTCACTCCCAATGCGCAACATGTTGGCTTGACAATCAAGCCCAATAAAGCCAAGGGAAAAGGAGCTGAATGAAATCTCAAAACCTGGCCTATAAAGCGACGAAGTGAGGAAGCTCACACGCTGAGTGAGAGACTTGCTGAGCTGATTATCAAATTCATTCGAATAATTCGGTTACGTGTGGTGTCCAGTCCTAGCTCCCATATCTGCATCATACAACGCAACATAATATAGAACCTTTGTCATGCCTCCATCATGGACCCCGACCCAGACATGGAGTGAATCTGTATGTTTGGATTAGCGTATAAAGATACCCCAGTAGTCAGCCACTGTGGCCACAATGCAAGCCAACTCATTGTGCCCCATAGGGGTCTACACCCCGCGGTCTACCTAGCTGCCACTGATTTGTCCATGAACTTGTGTAACCATACAGCTGAAGGCTTCCAGTGGTCATGTTGTCCAGGTACCTGTTCACCAGAAGCCAATAGTCACATGGGATAAGAGATGCCCTCATTAAGGATGCTGTGGCTGCTCACTTGCTTCTCTTATGTCAATGCACTGGCACTCTAAGGACACCATGCTCCAGAACCCACACTTAACATATTCAACAAATCCTTCAGGATTTTTAATCACAATGGAAAATAAAGTGAGGCGGCAGTACCTCTGATGCTGCAACCATGTCTTTTCGCAGTTCCTCCAGAGCACCCCCAGCATCATCAACCTGTCCAAACCCCAGTCAGTACCCTCCCTTCTTGGGTTGGTCACACAATGAACACATCTATCTAACAGTTGTAACTATAGACTCCAGCACGAATACCATGAAGGTATCAGATTGAGCAGAAATAGGAAAAGGGACAAGGAGGCAGGCAGAGGGGAGAATTACCTCACGTTGATAGGAGAGAAACATGTCAGCAGCTGCCTGCCGCAATGTGGGATATTGTGCATTTCCCTCCCCACTTCTGCAGCATATTTGTTCAGTTGATTCTGACTCTTTGTTTCACCGTCAGGAGAATTCAAACACTCTATCTCTCTCCCATGAAAGCAGAGAGGAAAGGGAGAGTGCAATTGCCCGTTGTGTGGGCAATCTGAAGACAGTATTCATTTTCTGATACACTGTCCGGGGTTCTCTCACCAAAGAGACGCTCTCTTCAAATCTATTAAGGGAATTGTGCCTGTACCCCTGTTTACCAACTTTGAAAGTCTCGAGGCTGAGCCAAAAGCCCAGGCCCTCCTGAGGCCTAGTTTTTGGGCAAATCACACACAGCAGATTGATGCTTGTGTGAAGGGATTTCTAGAGGATATCTGGAAAACCCGGATTAATTCTTTATATGGAGGTAAGTCTTACTACCAACGTCAGCCCCTGACAGAGGTAGGTTCTGTCCCTTTTGTTCCCGCTCAAACTGGGCGCGGGGTCAATGGCCACAAGGCTACGGCAAACAACGTCTTATGAGTACAATCTCTCCCATGAATATCTTTCTCCTTGTTTTCTTTCTTTTATTTCATCTCTTGTGAGGTATCTTCAACAAGGTGCTGTTAAGCAGAGAACAAGTAACCTAAGTGGTGTGGCACAACATCTCATCTAACCACACGCGCTCAAAGATGTGAATCACTTACATATCAAAGCCTGCTCAGATTTTTGTATTCCAATTGTATAATTTAAGATGTTATTGAACTGGTGAGAAAACATACTCTGTGTGAGTGGATTTGCCAGCCATGGGCCAGGCATACTTGTTGTCAAGACACAGAGCTTGCAGTGCGTCGTCGCTGTTCAAAACCTGAGGGATTCAAAATGATCATCAAATCCGGCTAGCTGCGCCCAGTCCTGGATGGTCTTTCTGAACCAACTGCTGTGCAAACAAGCCAAAGATCTCTACCCAGATCCACTGTTCCATGACCATTCATTACTAGTAAGTTCATGAGCGAGGTAAATCCACATTGGCTACAATTCTACAATGGAAGATAGTGGTGGTCGTCTCATACAAGACGATGCCAAGGCTGCTCCTCCTGCCCCTTTTCAAACAGCTACTGAGAACAACTGTGAAGACTATAGTTGATGTCCAACCATGTACACAAACGTAATTGATTGAACTTAATACTCAAGAGTGGTAGCAAATGCATGACCTGTATAAGTGAACTCCGGTTAAAAACTGACAGAAGTGGTTGTCGAGGTTATCTGAAAGAAAAATAGGGCACCTTGTCCATGGCAACATGTGTGTCGCGTACGTCATGTTCCACTTCTGTGAGTGCCCGCTTTAGTGGTAGGAGCCGCTGAAGCCTGATTCGATTCAATTCCAACATGAGTTGGTCAGAGAACAAAAAAAATGCAACAATAAAACCCAGAATGTTTGTGATCCAGAGCCATGCAGGTAAGCTGCCAAGAGGGAGAGAAAGAGATCACATCCAAAGAGAGGAGAGATGTACCCGCCCATGTTTACATCATCTGTGAGCTCCTGAAGCACTCTCTCCACAACCACCTTCAGCCTTGCGAAACACAATGTATTTAGACATCCAACCAGACCACCTTGCTTCCAATTGACGAAACAAGGAGAATAAATACCACCCTGATGATGTCTTCAATGACTGTATTGTCAAATCTAATGTGAAGATTAGGCAACAGGATAAAAATTACCACTTTAACCTATCGATGACTGGTTTCTGTACAATGTAGCAGAGTATTGAGTTTTCAAAATATTTAACTTCTGGCGACAGGCTGTTTGTCACAAGCCAGAGTTTCAACAACAATCAATAATGGGCGT
This sequence comes from Takakia lepidozioides, assembly GCA_030704615.1. Classification (NCBI taxonomy): domain Eukaryota; kingdom Viridiplantae; phylum Streptophyta; class Takakiopsida; order Takakiales; family Takakiaceae; genus Takakia; species Takakia lepidozioides. The sequence continues at coordinate 58,669,776 of CM060733.1, forward strand.
CACCTCTCAGCTTTCTGATTAAAGAAATTGCTGGTCTCCTCCAGCAAGCACTCCATCATCCTTAGATGGAACGGCATGGCTTCAAGTGGGTGGGCTGGTGGCGCAAGAGCTGCCTGTGCCAAAGATTCTGCGAACGTCTCCCTTGCCCTGCTTACCCACACATGTTCACAAAGGTCTTCAAGGCTTAACAAGGTATATTTGTCCATGCCAATGTCACAATGCAAACTTCATCCTCAGATCGACCAATGGCTGTCGACCAACTGCAGTGGTTGCAAAATCTGCTGTGTAAGGTTATGACGCAGCAAAGGTGAAGAGAGCCTTATGCACACCATTTGCTAAAATTACCATTAAGGCTTGGTTATACTGTTATGATTCTAACATATAAATAGTACAAGTTAACAACACAAATAACATGTGCACTGTTCACATGAAAAAAAGGATGATCAGCTGACCCCCAACTTTAAACCTTAAGGAAACACCCAGCTGCACAAGGTAACAATCTTCTTCGAATGTCCAAACAAACTTTAATCCACCCTGGAGAAAAGATTGCAACAAGATTAAAGGTTCATTCGACCTCCCTCTCCCATCCCTGTGGCCCTTTCATTGCAATAACAAGTTCAGAAGGCTCAGTGAAAGCAGTCCTGACTTGAGCATGGCTTGTTTTGGCGTTTTAAACACAGTTGTGAATGCAACTCCCAGCACTCCTTTATCTTTAAATGTCCTGCAAACCAAGCATGTCGTCTTTCATTGGAACTCTGAAATCAAAGAAACTTCACAGGCACAGAAGCATAGCTGGTGAGTGACATGGTTTCTAGGACCTACCAGCTTTTGGCACACTGAGAGTTGAAGGAGGCCACTGAAAGTGCCCTAAACCAGCACTAGTTTTGGAGTGCAAAAGGCTTGCTATAATGTCCTCTCACATCAGAGCATCTCAGCAAGCATGCATATCAACATTGGACCCAAATACTACTAAACAAAGTGTTATCATGTGTGCATGTTCAGTGTAAGGTGTAATTTTATCACCTACACACTCCTTATCGTTTATGGCATCACAAGATGTCTTGCCCTCAAAACAAACCCCTCCTCCCCAGAACCTCGCCTACATCAATCTAATGTGAAAACTACATGCAATTCTTGCAGGTAAAAGAGGAGGGTAGACAAGAAACCGAGGGGAACGTGCTTCAAAAAGGAGGACATAATCCCTGGCAACTAGTGCTCGCACATTCTCCATTCGAACCACCACCTGTATGCGGGAATGAATTTTCCCAGCCATTGCCGTTGTTAGACTGGCTCACTTTTCTTGCAATCTCTGCTTAAACCACTGTCACACCTGAAATGCATTGTGGGAGCACATTTGTTTGAGGAGGAACTTCTAGGAGTGTTTTGTGTAAAACTGGAACAAACAATGCTCCTCTATCAGGGAAGTAGAAATTATTTGCGTCCATAGCAGACCCATGGACACAGTAGGCTCTGGGAAAGAGATCACTGCACCTTGTCATTGCGGACAGCAATGGTGGCTCTCTGTGGGACAAAAGAGTTGGCACTTGCCAACACATCAATATCCCGAGGGTGTATTCCCTGCCCACACCCCAAACTCATTATCAGTAGACCTTTCAAAACACAAGCTATACTGAAAATCCAGAAGTTAACCACCTCACAACAACCAAGTTTTCAAATACAGAGGGAACCGCAACTTTCATGGAGAAATGTACACGTCCACCAATTTGTCTGGAAATTCTGTGATACTTTCTCTTGCACTTGGGATTGCTTTGTCAGCCAGAGTTTCTAGCACAAAATCAACATATGATGAAGATACATTACACATTCAGGCATCACCTCGAAATTACATGAAAAGGTTAGATAAGCATGTGTGGCATTCATTCATATACCACCACTTCTTCAATCTGGGTGAGGAACAAAAATCTTATGAGGCTCACTGAGCATTACCTCCAGAGGATGTGTGCATACAAACTTAAATACTGTGCCAGTATACATATGAGCAAGCGGCCCTCACCAATTCAGCTGAATGGAGACACAGAGAGTGCCATGACCCATCCTTGTTGATTCGAACAACATTATATTTCACCCCTCCCTCTAGCGCTGTTTTGTGTGAGGGCTTTTCCTGATGTGTTGAAGAGTGAGATGAACCCTTGTCTTCCTCTCCTTTCTTACCCTGCACAAACTCCTCTGTGCTAAAACCTTTACATACTTGGGGATTGTACAGCTGAGACTTTTGTGGAGTCCTTAGTGGAAGTGCACCCAGAGATGGTCTCACTGAGTTACTACCATGAGAGATCCACCTCCCATTCGAACAAAGAGAGACAAAGGGTTGAGACGCAGTGGGCATCTCCTTCGTATATAGCCAACGTGAAAGACAAGTGCCATAATTTCTTATGAACACAGTTGAATAGGATGGTTCATGGAGCCTGTGACTGACAGAGAAAGGTCCTGGAATTTGAAGGGATGCTACCTCAGGAAGAGCTGCAGACCCATTATTGATACTGCAGCTTTGTCTTAATTTGAATGAAGAAGTGGGCATCTCAAGAAGACGGCTCGCAATAGGTGAAGCTGTTTCTGTCCCACCGTATTTGGAAAGTGGTTTGTCAAGAATCTGACCTACTAGACACTCATTCCGAACTAAATTCTCACATGAAATAACTGCAGTTTCCAAACCTAGAAGACCTCTGTGGAATTCAATGCAAAGTCTCGGCAATCTTCCGAACTGGGCCCTTGCCAGATGTTGTAACGGCACTCCAGCCATATTCTTCCTGAGTGCCTACAGGCAGGGCAAGTCTTCAAATTGCATGAAACAAAAAGTCGCCAGAAGTAATCCCAAGAGACTCCACTTGCAACAGGAACATTCGGCACTAGAGCGACTATCCCAGGTCACGATCATGGACAAAATAATGGGCATACTGGAGGTCTCAGCTTTCATATTGAGTTACCCATGCCGATAATACCGCTATTGGTGACATCTACTAAAAGTATTAACATCCCTATAAACTTGACCGAAGCATTCCTTCTGAGCCAATGAGTTCAGTTGATATCCCGATCGCTGACCGCTATGGCAAAACAGGCTCTGCTTTATACCATTGTCAATGAGAAGTCAAACTCGGATGAGAACGGCTCCAATAGGGTTCGCACCTTCCCCGGAAGATGTGGCACATCGTCTCGGGAAGCAGTTGGTCGCTCCCTCTATCCCAACTTATAATGGTATGGACGGGAAATTGAAATGCCAACTTCGACTCAAATTACAACAGTAAATCCACTGCTGCAAGCATGCCCAGTTCTGGTCCCTTTTGCTGTTTCGTGCTGTCGTCTAACATCAACCACCCGAGAAAGTGACAGCACTTGTGGACTCGATCCTAAAGATGCCATTAGCTGAAAGCTGCACTCTATGGTGTGTAAACTTCTTCACTCCTCGGCTTCATGTGCTTGGCTATTGTCACCACGTGCCTTTTGAAGTGATTCTTTAAGTTTCTGAATGTGCTGAAGTCAAGGAATTGCAGCCCCAGCTACTAGACTTCCTATTTAACACAGAGTACTTGACCTGGAACATGAAGTGTATTTCTTCCTCCTAAAAAGAAGAATCTCTTGAAGGCAAACTATATTTGCTGATCCATAACCATCAAGAGTGACAAGCACATGACGTTTCTCTAATATGTTACGACAGCTAATTTTTAGCTCAACAGATCGTTGGAGAAGGCTAGCAACCACAGACCAGCAGAACATCACTAACAACACCCAGGGTAGAAACATAGAGAATACAGATATCACCCCGTGTGTGAAATGGCGCAAGGCTACATATTGAACATTTTCAGAAGATGAAGGGTACAAAAGAGAGGATATTCTGTATTTATCAATAGGATTGAACAGCATCAAGCTCATTTGCACGTTTGTAACCACTGCCCGTACCAGCAGATCCTTGGCCTCTCGGTGCCTTCGCTTCATCACCTTCAATAGCTGCAGCAGGCCATATCATGAAGTGTCAGATTCAGTGAATTTCTCAATCAATCTGCATTTCATTGTACGTATTTCAAATCAAATCTACATCAGCTTACATTGTCAAGTTCATTCGCATAGTTTTCTGCTCTCTTTGCAAAATTGTCGCTCTCGATCATAAGCACATCCGTAGAAATATCTTCCACATCTTGGACAACCAGTTGAAGACCAAGCTGCTGCTCCTCTTTGTTCACCGGTGCAGTCTCATTCTGGTCGCCACTTACCATTGCAATTGAGGTACAAATAATTTGACCTTCATCTCCGAGGTCTGGGCCAGCCCTGACAGCTAATGGCTGGGGCATTTCAATGGGTTGTTCATCTGATGTGGTCTTCAAGAGTGCCTGTGAAGGCTCGGGTCTGAACTCCATACAAGTAAGGTCAAGGGTACCCTTTCAGCAGATGTTCAGGAAACTAACTAGAGGCCAAGCAAATACTGAAACTTCAATCTTTGCATAAGACTACGGGGGATCACCCATCCGCTAGGGATTCATCGAGGGATCTCAGTATGCCTGTAGCACTGGGTGCTCTTGTGCGAACTATTGTAGTATCAGAATATATAAATTGACCTGAGTCCCCGTGCAAGTATATTCAGTTGAGTTCCTGTTAAGGGAGCTCAGAACTAAACCTGTTCGTAGATATTGAGAGACGGCGGAGACGGAGTGAAGGTTTCTGCAAGGTCCTCACAGGGCTTGCTTTTAGAGTGGGCACAGCTGCTAGTTTTGGTCGGTTTATGGCTGTCGAATTTGCAGGAGCTGCATTGCCCTCTTTAAAAATCACTGGTGGCCGAAGCTGTTTCTTTGCATCCAACACACGTGCCTGGAAAATACAGTGCTCATATAAGTACTAGTGCCGATGTCAACAGATTGTCATAGGAAGGTATAATCAGTAAGATAGACTCTTCTGGGATTTTAATGGTACAAGCAATTTTCACCAAGACTGCAGACCTACCAACTGCAACTCCTGCTGAAGTGAGAGCATTAAGCTCACATAGATGTGCACAAACCTGTGTTGGCTTCCGTTTCTGGGATAAGGTTGCAGATAACCGAGGGGAGCTCCTCAGTACTGTTAAACTTTGGCTCTTTCCTCCAAGACCAGCAGGTGTTGCGACCAATGGATCTGATGCAGCCAATTCCCCTTCCAGTGTTTTTGGCTTCAAAGATGAATGTGGCTCCTTGTTCCCACTATAAATCCTGCAGTATCCCAATTTCCTGTATTTGCTTCGCTTGGGGGAACAATTCTAACAGTACAAGTGTTCAGTGAACATTGTCAGGCTAGAACACAACATGCATGATTTCTGGCAGAACTCTGGCAACTTGAAGACCTTGTAGGCTCTCAGCTGAGGTCCTCAGTGTGGCAAGGGTTTGAAATTTTTTGTTTCGCTTCGGAGCAAAGGTAACTCCTCTATTCGTAACAAAGACCTGAAATGACCAATTCTTTCATTTTCCTTGACAAGTTAGGAGAAAAACTCAAAAAGTGCTTTGATTTCATATGTCATTGTTTCTTTATCACTGTTAAGGAGTGGATAGCAACTAGTGCTACCTTGCTCTTAGTGAGCTGCAAAGAGGACTTGCGATCTCAGCTGTGGTCGTTGGAGAGCTTATTATGAGCCCAGACTTGGATGACCCAGGTTTTCCCAAAGAACTGGACATCACTTTTCCTTGTAGGGACATGGGGGTGGTGGATAGTTTCAAATGCACAACTTTCTCCTCCAAGCCATCAGCTGCAACTTCAACAACTTGTAGGAATTCGGAGCTGTGCTGATTCTCCTTGAAGCCATCAGCTTTTGCATCTGTAACTGCCTCTAAGGAGCTAGAGCTGTGGTGCGTTGTGCTGCATGGCAAAACCTCTGGTTCTTTTCTGTTGTCTGATACATGATCTTGACCTTGTCCCCGTGGAGCTTGCTCTTGGTAGACTGTTCCATTTTGAGCTGGCACATCCGTGATCGGACTCCCTGCATGATAGTCAGGGCAAATGTCTGTCTTCTCCAGTTCTGTCTTATCACGTCTCTCCACCATGTCTTCATTTGGATGGGCGTCCATCCCGCTTACATCTCCCGAGCCAACTTGGCTTGTTATTAAATCTTCACCTGACGAATCTGGGGTCAATGCCTTTCCCGCGGGAGCACCTGCCTTATCGGGATTTTCTTGGCTCTTCATTTCGGATGTGTCGTCTGCCTTATCGGGATCTTCTTGGCTATTCCTTGAGAATGTGTCATTGAAGTCCAGTATGTTGAACCTGGAGTCTGTTTCGTGGCTCTTAAATGACATTGTATCGTCGAATTCGAGGGCCTTAAATTTGGTGCCCTTCTCACTTGGAAAGTCAAGATCGATATCGAAGGATGCAAGCTTGCTGAGGCCAGCATCAAAATCGAAATCCATGTCCCTGTCGTATACCAGATTCCGTTCCTCAGAAACAGCTTGGAGAGTATGCAAGTCACGAAACTCACCATTTCATTTCAACAACTCAGACGCTGTGAGCAATGGGGAAAAGAACAATGCAGAAATGACCAGCAATAAGATTGCTGAGACAACTCACAATTTAGCAAGATTGAAGTTCTTTCGTGAAGTCACTGAGGATGGGACATCGTCAAAGTCAAGGCCCACGGCTAGGGACATATTGGTTGGTTTCCAGGACAAAAAATCATCTCCAAGATCATCGTCTGTTTGAAACATACAACTTGGCTGTAAGTGCGAACAGTCTAGAGCTGTATATGCCTCCATTGCATCCCTCGATCACAGACTATATTGTCCCCGTTCCTTTAGTTTGAGATTGCATACAAACGACGACTAAATTTTAGCTAGTTATCTCAGTAGACGCCGACAATCTGCAACATAACAAAGATAGCTAAGACAACTCGCTGTATATGCCTCCATCGAATTCCTCGATCACAGACTCTATTGTCCCCGCTTTCCTTTAAATTGAGATTGAATACAAACGACGACTATATTTGAAAGCTAGTTATCTCAGTCGACGCCGACGTTTTGCAACGTAAACAGAGATATGTACGACAACTCGCTGTGTATGCATCCATTGTAGGATACCTCGATCGCAGACTCCGTTTTGCTAAAGAGAGATAACAACTCGCTGTATACCTATGCCTCTATCTCGCTGTATATACCTTCATTCTATGATCCTTCGATCACAGACTCTCTCGTCCCCGCTTTCCTTGAACTTTGAGAGTGAATACAAACGACAGCTAAATTTTAGCTAGTTATCTCATCAGAAGCCGTTTTGCAACATAAACGTTGATATACTAAGACAACTCTTAGCATTGTCAAACTCATTACCACAGCTTTTGGTATGGCTCTTGCTTTTCGGTGCGCCCTTGCGCGGAAGAACTTGAGGAGATTTCTTCTTTTCTGCCATTGTCCACAATTTTCGTTCCAAAAATCAACTCTCTCAGTGACGATGGAAATCTAAGCGCAGGAAGAAGAATCCCACCTCTAAGTAAGTTGATAGATGTACCCTGCTTATTAGAGACTTCTAGGCTGAGAAATGCTGGTGGAACCTCAAGCACGGCGGCATCCACCAACAAGAAATGTTAATGCGCAGAAAAGTGAAGAAGGAAGGCTTCCGTCCCCTTTCCTATATATATTTATTCAAAAAAAGAAAAAGAGGAAAAATCAAACAAACGCTGGATGTGGATGAACAGACAGAAACTCGGTCCGCATCTAAGGCTAGGGCTGCTAATGTGTCCAACTTCCGTTTGCGAGACAGTCTGCCCTTGGATAGATGTTACCTCCGTTAAACTGCCTTAAATGGTAAGAAGATTTTACTCCCCTACTTGTGCACACTACTACATGTTAAGTGTTAAGTACTATCTACAGGCAGTTAAGGGTTAAGCTAATAATTGTCGATCTCTAATCACATGCATCCATTATTATTTTTATTTTATTTTTTTTCCCCTCAGTGAGCCTCCACGGCCTCCTTGGTGGTTATTTTTTCCACCTTAATGTGAACCTTTTATTTCATCCATAATTAAATTACTTCTATTTTGAAAATCTACCGGGCGGGCGGTCACGTCATATTTTTAGGAAAAACAATTAAGCAAAACAAAAACAAAAAGAAGATAAACCACCATTTGTGGCCCATGCATAAAACTAATGGATCAAGTTAAAGCCATATATAACGCATAATTATGATGTCACGTATTAAGAAATAATACCGGCTACCAAAAATTCGCGGGAAATAATAGCAACAACCTTGAGCATTTGACGTTCTTATTTTCCACATTCTGGCTAGCAGGAGAGACATGTTGTGGAGCAATATGCCAACTTGCTTAATTCTTTCTTCCATAAAACGAGTGTACATCTTTCATGTGAGGAGAAATTGGTTCCTAGAAAAGATTAAATTGGAGAATGCACCAACTTTTCTTTATGGCCCTAAACAGTAAAGTCTTGGGTCAAGAAAAGAAATGGATGACCATCGCATGTCAACATTCTGCAAGTAAAGTGCACACCACAATCAGTTGTGAACTGCAGTTGCTCACCAAAAATCTGACATGGGTTGTGAGAAATTGTATGGGGTTTGGAAACAAATTCCAAGAGAACATAGCCCTATGATTTGTCGTACACAGTGGTATTTGCAATCCTTCTAGCAAAGAATTTGCTAGCAGTAGTTAGAAAGAATCTGAAGGGGTTGAGCTGAAAGTCCTAGTAAGCATTTGAATGTTGCACTATTTTCCCAACTACTACACAATATCCATCAGTCAGGACTGCTTCCCCTCTAATTAGAAGTTGCCGATGTTAAATCATTATTAACCAAACACTAAGACTATAACATAAATTGGTAAATATATTTACAAATTTGAATAGGGTCAGCTGCTTTGTCACCAGCATCAAGAATGATAGACTTCAGCTCAATGTACACAACAAGTTCTCAAACCCTTCAGCCTCCAGCTTCATAACCATTTGCTCCACACTAGTTACATATGAACTATAATCGTTTCACTATCTCAGCACAGAGACTACAAACAGCCCTCACAATATGAATTCCTTAGTGAAATCAGATAGTGACCATAACACTGTCTGACAGACCAGATCTTTTATGAGGATAAATGGGTTCCTAAACTTGATTAGATTGAATTCCAAAATGGCCAAATATGCCAAAACTTGAAGGTGTTGAGTTGAACACACACCATCCTAAGATTGCAATCTTCCCCACCATACTACAAAAATCTCAGGACTGCTTTATCCCCACGAGATTAGAAGTAATGTTGAATTGTAAGCAAACACTGAGACTGTAACATAGATTGGTAAACATATTTACAAATTTAAATAGGGTCAGCTGCTTTGTAATCACCAGCAGACCCTGAAAATGGTTTATTGCTTTCCATCGGAAGGTGGTTTATTGCTTTCCGTCGGAAGGTTGGACACCTTCTAACGGCTCTAACTAGGGCAATAAGGTGTTCAAACTCTCCCTAGACTAGTCTAATAACCATTAGGTTATCGTTTTATCCAATGATCATTTTTCTTTTAAGGAGATGTTGGTTTTGACGGGTGAAATCCAACATACACTTGCTTTGGCGGGAGTAAAGATTTTCTTTTAAAGAAATGGACGACCTCTTGTCACCGGTTATACGCTTGTGTAGCACATCGAACATATCATTTCCGAACAAGACAATAGTTACAAAATCTTGCAATGACCATAAGAGGACTTGATATATCACTGCACCAGCATGGAGGAAACATGCTATTGCTTTGTCGACAGAGCTCTATGCTGTTATAATAGGACAAATATAATTCAATCCTTAGCATTTCACTACAAGGTGCATTCAAAATCTTCATAATTTGAGTTTGGCAGAGGGTAAACAAACAATGTGTCTGCAACTACTCATTGACAAAACTCTCATAAATCATTCCTCAAGTATGACATCCACAATTTCCAGACACCAAGAAAGGTCAAGAATTGGGCCTCTATATGGCAGCCCAATAGATCAAGTTGACACGCCTCCCAGGGTTAGAAGATTTGAATCCCACAACCTTATTGACATCAGCAACCATCCCAAAGCTTTTAGCATGTCAAATTGCTGCCTACCGAGGGAGGCCTGGCAGGAATTGGCCTCAAGGATGGAGTCCCCTACAAGCTAGACCCTTACACATGACAGTAAAGCGTCCATTCACCAGGCTCTTGAAAGGTTGGATGATTACTCACCAGGCTGTTGAGAAGTTGGTTGACTTCAAATCACCAATTGACAATGCCACCCATCAATGACTGCATCCTTGATGGGAGAGAGAGACCTAGCCGAGCTTCCCAATAACAGCATCGACTACATCCTGTGTGCTACTGGTCCCTCCCAGGTCCTTGGTGCGGAAAGTACCCTCTTCTACAACACTCATCACCGCTTGCTCAACCCTGTCTGCAAATGATGGAAACTGAAGGTGTCGCAACATCATAGCTGAGGACAACAGCAATGCAGTAGGGTTTGCAGTACGTTGTTGAACCAATTTCTCATTGCCCACATTGCCTGCTGAGGCCCCCTGCTCAAATATTGCATGCTCTGCACCCACATTCCCTGCATATACAGAAAAAGGACAATATCAGAGACAAAAAGCTCAGCTGCATGCTGTAAAGAGACAGTGATAGATGATGAGATGAATGAATGCATCCCCTAATAGAGACTGAAACTAAAGGGTCTCCCCATGTTGGGCACTAGGTTCAACTTCAAACTAGTTGGATGCATTCGAATGTGTTCGCTCAATAGGTCCGAGTGCAAAAATTCAAGTGCGGGCTCCATGAAAAGTTAGCCCAGCTGGGAAGAGGAGAATCTGCGTGTCTGACCGTGGGGATGAAGGTGAGGATAGCGAACATTCCTGATGCATTGTAGGAAGTACTCGGGCCAATGAGAGGTCCTGTTTGGAGGCATCAACCAGACTGTAGCTGCAGTTCTTTCAAGAAGCTCAAGACAACCTCAAAGCTGTGCACCTCCTTGGGATCTGGATTCTGAGATGAATCCACTCCTGGAGTAGGCTTCTGCATTTGTAGTGCCCTGCTGGTTCCCATCCTCTCCTCATTCTTCAGAGTTTTGGACAAGATTTTTATATTCATGATCTGGAGTTTCTGCTCCAAACAGAAGAGTCTATGGCCACAAGGCTGTGGCAAGCAACTGGTGTATTTCTTTTCTTGTTGTTCTAGTTTGTAACATGGGCTCTTGGAGCCTCTGTAAACATTATATAGTATCTTTGCTAGAATCAAGGTAAACCTCGCTCCAGGAGGGGTTTACACAAGATAGTGGGCCCCGAGGTGCTCTCCTTGAACCGCCCTCCTCCCTCATCTTTTCTGCCCTTCCATGTTGGACCTCTTCCAGGTCATTTCATCTCTCTAACTATGGCTAAAGGATTATTTTCTTAGCTGATTCAATTCTGAGACTTAAGTTCTCAATTGTGTGCGGTTCATCTCTCTCTCCTCTACTCTCCCCTTGCGCCCCTTGAAAGTTGGAGCAGATGAACTGAAAATGTCAAGTACAACAACCTACCATCTTAAGAATAGCTATCTGAGCTTGTTCTCTGCTCTCCACTTGTACTGCAAATGCAGCACTAAAGCAGGAGAAATTAAGCAAGAATCACATTGTGGTCAACACTAACTGAAATTAATGCAGTGAAGCAGCTTAGCAAACCAACTATCAGCACCCTTACAATGCCAAATTCTAAGGCCATTTTGAGCTCACTAGACGTGCAACATGAGCCCAGAGGCTGCAGACAAAAGGCAAAGTATCTCTCCTGTTCGCTCTCTGTAACAATGGAGTGGGGAACAGGGAAGATGTTGTACCTCCAGGCATTACACCAGTACCTCCTGCAATACCAGCAGCTGTATTGGCCACCAATGTACCATACAAATTAGGTGTGACCTGCAATCATCCACCTTTGACAGAGTGATTCCAGAGAAAGGAAAACAACAACCAAACCCTTAGCTCCCATGAGAGTATTAAAAAGGGTTAGGGTTTGAGCTATACGCTGGACTGGACGTATTTTTCTTTCTTTTCCACTCTCTGCTCTATCAAGCTGGACTGACAGTACAACACAGCTATTTGTTACTTCCCTACAGGGATGTTGTGGTGTTAGATGACCCTCCTGCTTTTGGATATGATGTATTGAGACAGATCCACAGATCGACACAAGATTACCCGTTTGGGCTTCCAGGCTGAAGACGGTGTCTTAAGATTAGGAAGTAAGGTGAAAGTGAGTAAGACTGCTTTTGGGCCAAGTATTATACTGGAAGAGTTCAATGCATGTTCTAAATTCTACCATTGCAGGGTTGATTGGAATCTTTAGGGAGGAGTTGACCAACTTAAAGCAGTTAATCGATACCATCACAAGAACACTACACCTCATGTGACCAGACAGTATACTGTCATATGATTGTGTACGTATCTGTGCACTTGAATTAAAAGGTTTTAGCTTAGAAAAGCCTAGCTCAAGACAACAAAGGAGAGGGCAAATAGCAAAAGAAGGAATGTTCAATTATACATGTCAAAAGAGAGAAAAGTGATGTACCATACCATTACATCAAATTGCTGTGGCTTCGACACGAGTTGCATACAACAGTTGTCCACAATGACCTCATTATATTTTATCCCTGGGTACCTCTTGGCCACCTCACGACAGGACTCCAGGAAGAGGCCATCGGCGAGCTTCATAATGTTGGCCTTGTGCACTGCTGTCACTGTCTTGCGGTTGTTGAGATATGCATATTCAAAAGCATATTTTGCGATGCGTTCTGAACAGAACTTTGTTATCACCTACGAAATTCCCCACTGTCAGACACTTGCTCCTTTACAATCATATTAGGATGTACAAATATGTGTAGACAATCCATTCATCCTTGGTGTAACCCTTGAGGCATAGAAGCCCTGGACAAAAAAGGGGGCAGAGGATGAGAGAGGAGAATGTACTCATAAGACTGCCGTAGCAGATGAGAGAGGAGAGAGAAAGAGGCGTTGGGGACACATGTCCAGGTTCTTGCCAGTGTGACCACAAATCCCACATGCAGCATATAGAGGAGTCAAAAGCAGGGATGTAGCATAAAAGACATAGAAGGGGTACAACAATGATCAATGCATTTCCTGTCAGGGGTAGAACTAGTTCTGGCCTCCAATGTTCCGGAAAGGCCTTCACCAGAGAAAATATTTTGATAAGAAATATTGAGTTCTTTCTGTCTTTCTCTCTCTTTGCTCTTTGAGCTTCCCACAGCCATTATGAGGTACCATTTCTCTCTGAGGCGGCTACTGTTCTGCCATCAACTTGTTTTGAAATTTACAGTCCTGCCTTGTTACACTGAAACTGATTTTAAGTCATTGTTGTTCTCCTTCCTTGTCCTGCTTCACAATTCCTCATAGGATGGAGGTTTTCTGACAATCAACACTCCTATTGAGCCACGGATTCATACTGAGCTTCAAATCCAAATCATCCGCCAATTGTCCTAGTGTATGATCAAGATATGTGATAGAGGTCTCAATTCATTGAGTGATGACAACAATTGATCATGTACTTGCTGACGCCACTGTTTTCTCTGGAAGGTGTTGTATCCCTAAAGACTCTGCCCTACATGATGTAAGGGCCAAAATCAGACGGGAATGGTGACTGCGTACACCTTCTCCTTTGTAAATCTTTTTGACTGGATTGGAACAATATACTGAGATTGCACCACGATGGAGGAGATAAATATAGGTTGATATGTGCTGGGGCAACTGCCCAGTCACAGGAAAAACCTATTTTAGGTTAAGATCGTCATGAATGCGCCACAAAATTTGTTCTCCTGAAGATCTTTGGCCTCCCTTCAAGCCAAGATTTATGTGTGCAGGCATACCTCAGAGAGAGAGAGAGAGAGAGAGAGATGCCTACTATGGAGATTTTTCCTTTTAATTTGCAAGTACTCAGCATCAGTGGGCGAAAGGGGTGAGCGTACCTTGAGGCTCTCAACAACCCCAGGGACCACCTCATGCTCCAGGCCCGAATACTCGCCCTCAGTGTTCTCTCGTATGACTACAATGTTGACCTTATCGTGCCGAGTCTTCAACCCTGGAAGATTAAAACAGTGGACCAAAGACGCATACAGATCCAATTCTTTCCGTAATTGGACATTAAGAGAACTAACCCCTCCTCCCACCGGAGTCGCCAATCCCCCTTTCAAACACACCTTGTTCTTCCTGATAGAATCCATTACGTCAGTAGGAACCTTGTCCATCCTCCCGGAGACTTCATATGTCTCGAAGTAGACGGGTGCGTGCATTGCCTTCATGACCTGCACAACAGCCCCTGTCACCAGAGGTCCAATCCCATCTCCAGGGATCAGGGTGACCGGTCTAGGGTTTCCATCTCCAGGCCTAGGCATGTAGGTGATGGACCGAGATTGCTGCAACGACCTCACCACCTCCTTCAAATGCCTCCCTACTCCATACCGTCCTTGCCAAGCCATTGTTGCAAGCAATCCTTCAACTAGAGAGCCTTCTTCCCCATGCCTCCCACGCAATCCCTTCTACATCACTGCGTCAATCTATCTGCAACAAGAAGCCATCGCAGAGCAGCAAGGAATCCTCGTGCGTGAAACGAGTCAAGCGTTTTGTACATGCTCCACTTTCACCTGAAATCCTTAGACAATGCTCAGCGCTACCTTCACAACGGTAATACCAGAGTTTGTCGGATAGTTTTCGCACTCTTTTTTATTTTTGTTTTTGTTTTCATTATTGTTGTACTTAGTAGTAGTTGACATTCAGTTAGCAAAAAAAAAAAAAAAAGTTAGCCTTGGGTTTTTGTAATTTGTTCACTTGTCCAATTATTACGCTGGCTTCGGTTGGCGTCATATACATATATATATATCCTCAAACGACGATGAGCATGACTTTGCACAATACACCAATCGGTGCTTTCACACGGTGTTTGAAGGTCCTTTGACCACATTTTTTCCCTTGACTTCAACATGATGCGTAAGTCCCGCTCTATGAGCTTTCCGCGGATATTATAAAGCACCATTTCATTTCATTTCTACATTAGAGCCAAAACGTCCCATTTCTCAGCCTACATGGCACGGTTATTGTGAAAGAGGTTATTTTCTCCTCTCACTATCAAGGGGCCTGATTTGTGAGCTGTCGCTCCTAGGTGTTTCCCTTCAAATAATAATAATAATATAAAAAAAACCAACAAAGCAATAATTCAAGTCAAGGTAGTATTAAAAAAGTGCATAATGGCATCGTGGTAAGAGATATTGTGGATTGGCTTGTGCGTTTGGGGTTCAATCCACTCCACACCCCTATGATGTTTGGAAGATAATTAAACAAACCTTCAACTGGCAATGAGCTCTCTTGCTTTGGCAAAACACAAGGGGAGTGAGAGTAAGGGGCTTGACTCAGCACAACACACCAATCACAGCCTTGGCACGGTGTAAGATCGCCGCAACCATAAAACCAAGTAGGGAAGCTTAATTCGGTCTACTCCATCTTCCGGTCGGTGGGAGTCTTTTGACCACATTTTGTCCGTTGATTTCAACATGATGCATAATCTCTCTTCTACGTAAGAGAGCCAATAAAAAATACCGGAAAAAGAGGACACTACTACTAGTGTTTTTCTTTTCAGTAATTGTAGGCAAAATCAGGCTCATGATACTCAAATAGTGGCGCTTCCTGCAATTTTTTGTTACCCCCCATAATTCTAGCGACGACCGAAGGTCGAGAGCTAGTTTAGCGTAGAGCAGGAATAGGGTGCCATAGTGCCACATCATCGTCGCCACGTGTCATCACCACGTGTCGTAGCCACCTGTCGTCGCCACGTTTCGTACGTCGTCAATTTCTTTCTATCTGCCCGGATTGCCCAAAAAATCCGAAAATAACTTCTTGAACGGTACTTCGTCGAGACTGACCCTTTTCCTCCCTGCTTCTGTTTGATGTTCAAAGGAGAGAGAGAGAGAGCGCGAGCGCAATGGCTACATAGGTTGATAAGGCCTGGCATTTAGAACAGGTTTAGATAGGTTTGGCAGAACTCGACTGTGCGGAGGGCATTTCTTCAAACGGCGCATCTAGGAGAGCGTTCTCCAGTGAGAATCCCAGGGAAAAAGGTGAGCATATTTATCCTTCACAATGGTGGGACAACCTACATATCAAGGTTTAGAGGGTTTACCCCTAGGACGCCTCTCTTTCTTCTTACATGATGTGAAGAAGGTTTTATGTTCTGCAAAAGTGGCTGTCCATGTCTGTATCATAGGTTGTTGTTCCTAAACAGGCCATGAAATTGCATTGCGCAAGGGTTTTTCTTGGTGTTTACAAGGTACTGGGGAGGGTCTTCTTGGTTTTGGGAGGCCGTCTTATTGATAGCTACAAGAAACCTGCATGAGTAGATGGTCAACTGCAAGCAGCAGCAGGGGCACAATTGATAAAATCAGGCACTCTCACAATGACCACAGCCTCCAAAAGAGGACCAAGAGAGGGAGTCCACAGGACCTCTTCTGGAAATTCCGGGTATATGAGGACACTATGTGAGGCAGGGAAACTGAAAGAGGCTCTTCAAATTTTGAACCAAGGAAGCATTTCAGCAGGTACAGATACTTATGTCTGTCTCTTGCATGCGTGCGTCAAGATGAAAGGCCTGGAAATGGGAAAGCAGGTGCACTCTCACATTACCCAAAGTGGATTCAAACCAAATGTTTTTCTACAGAACACCCTTGTGAACATGTATGTTTAATGCGGGAGCATCATGGCTGCACACCAAGTGTTCAACAAAATGCCTGAACGAGGTTTGTTCACATGGAATACAATGATGGTAGGATTTACCAAGTATGGGTGTGGTAAGAATGCCTTGGAGACATATGAGCAAATGATGCAGGAAGGGGTGACGCCCAACCAGGTCACATTCGTTTGCGTTTGCAATGCATGTGCAAGCCTGGCAGCCCTGGAAAATGGCAAAGAGATCCATGGTGACATCATCAAAGCTGGAATTGTACCAGGTGTCATTCTGAACAAAACCCTCATGGGAATGTATGACAAATGCGGCAGCATCAAAGATGCAAAGGGGGTGTTCGACAATATGGCTGCACAGGATGTGGTGTCCTGGAATGCAATAATCGTAGGATATGCCAGGCATGGGTGTGGCATAGAGGCTTTGGAGACCTATGAGCAAATGATGCAGGAAGGAGTGAAGCCCAACCGGATCACATTTGTGTGTGTCTGCAATGCGTGTGTGAGCCTGGCAGCCCTGGAAAAGGGCAAAGAGGTCCATGGTGATGTAATCAAAGCTGGACTTGTACCAGATGTCATTCTGAACACTACCCTCGTGGACATGTATGCCAAATGTGGCAGCATCGAAGATGCAAAGGGAGTGTTCAAAATATGACTGAACGAGATGTGGTGTCCTGGAATGCGATGATTGCAGGATATGTGCAGCATGGGTGTGGCATGGAGGCTTTGGAGACCTATGAGCAAATGATGCAGGAAGGGTGAAGCCCAACCGGGCCACATTTGTTTGTATTTGCAATGCATGTGTGAGCCTGGCGGCCCTGGAAAAGGGCAAAGAGGTCCATGGTGACATTATCAAAGCTGGAATTGTATCAGATGTCATTCTGAACACTGCCCTCATGGACATGTATGCCAAATGTGGCAGCATCGGAGATGCAAAGGGAGTGTTCGAGAATATGGCTGAACGGGATGTAGTGTCCTGGAATATAATGATTGCAGGATATGCCCAGCATGGATATGAGCTGGAGGCTTTGGAGACCTATGAGCAAATGATGCAGGAAGGGGTGAAGCCCAACCGGGTCACATTCACTTGCATTTGCAATGCATGCGCGAGCCTGTCAGCCCTGGAAAAAGGCAAAGAGGTCCATGAAGACATCATCAAAGCTGGAATCGTACCAGATCTGATTCTGAACAATACCCTTGTGGACATGTATGCCAAATGCAGCAACATCAGAGGTGCAAATGGAGAGTTTGACAATATGGCTGAACGAAATGTATGCCAAAGGCGGAAGTACTGAAGATGCAAAGGGAGTGTTCGTCAAGATGGCTGAACGAAATGTGGTGTCCTGGAGTTCGATGATTGCAGGATATGTGCAGCATGGGTGTGGGATGGAGGCTTTGGAGACTTATGAGCAAATGATGCAGGAAGGTGTGAAGCCCAACCGGGTCACATTTGTTTGTGTTTGCAATGCGTGTGCGGGCCTGGCAGCCCTGGAAAAGGGTAGGAAGGTCCATGGTGACATCATCAAAGCTGGGATTGTACCAGATGTCATTCTGAACAATACCCTCCTGGACATGTATGCCTCAGGGTGATCCCTGGGAATTGGTTACTTATGCCAAATCCAGGGCTTCATGTGTAGTTTTTGGGGTGAATCCCAGGATGGACGATGTGTCCTTTAAAACTACATGCTCTAGCTTAGGCTTTGATTTCATGGCTAATGGTACCATCTCGAGACTTGATAACAGGGGTACGTTGAAGGTTGCAATGACCAAAAGTGCTTCTAATAGAGTCCCGCATCAATTCAATCTCAAAGAAGTTCGTCCCTTGACTGGCTGGAGAGCGGTCTTAGACATTGGTGATTCAAACGGGCGCTCTAGGAAGACAACCAAGGGCAACAACTTCAACTTGAGAGTTTCTAATCGGTTTGATGCTCTGGATGAGGTTGAATCCAAACAGCCAGAAAGACAAGATGCCCCTAAGTGTACGGAACCTGAACGTCCTGAATTTGAAGGATTTGGTACTCTGAATGGCTTATCAATCCTCAAGGTTTACACAAGACGAACAAATTCTATACACGGGGTAATTGTCCCCAAGCCGTCAGATGGACAGTCTGTCCCTAAGTGTGCAGAGCCTGAACGTCGTGTAACTGAAGGATTTGGTACTCTAAATGGTTTACCAATCCTCAAAGTCTACACAAGACGAGCAAAATCTATACACGGGGTAATTGTCCCCAAGCAGTCTGACGGACAATCTGCCCCTATGTGTGCGGAGCCTGTGCGTCGTGTAACTGAAAGATTTGGTACCCTGAATGGTTTACCAATTCTCAAAGTTTACACAAGACGAGCAAAATCTACACATGGGGTAACTGTCCCCCCTTTGCAGAACGGTTGGCCGTCCAGGAGCAATCACAAGCTACCTAGACGACAAACAATTCACACGCAAAGGGCTGGCTTGCGGCTGGCCACTTTCAACTTCTCAGGGTTGACCAACCAAAGGAAACAACTTGAAGTGGGACAAGTTCTTCGGACTAATGATATTCATATCTGTGCTGGGCAAGAAACATGGGAAACGTCGGATAAACTGGTTGGAGATGTCATTGGTTTGTCAGGTAAGATGTGTACAAGGCAGCCTCTTCAAAAAGAGGTATTTCTTGTTTGACAATTGTGAAATTATCATTTGAGTATCTGGCTAAAACTGAATTTGAAGGGCGGCATGAGTACAAAGGACCTCTTTGTTGGTTGTGTTTACATGCCCACAGAGGGGACCCTTAGTGCTGACGCAGACAAGGCCTTCGAAGATGTAAAGCTGGACTGTGCTTCGTTCCTTGCCAAAGGTCAGGTGGTACTATTGGGGGACTTCAATGCCCGGGTGGGCAAAGGGATCCATCAGGACGATATCATTGGACCTTTTGGTGAGGACGAGCTGAATTCTAATGGCAAACGGTTAATTAACTGTCTAGAAGAGCTTCAGCTTTTGACCTTGAATAACAGGACAAGTGGTGACCAAGTGTAGTGGACTCGTGAGAAATCCCAAACTGGGGAACGTTCCATTGTGGACTATATCATAATGGACAAAATTTTGTTCCCCCAGTGTGCCAATGTGTTGATCGACAGAACTGATATTGGTACCTCTGACCACTTCCTGGTTTGGACTGAGATCAAAAGGTGTTTTCCCACCACCAAGAGATCTGTGAAACGTTCGATTTGGAAGTGGCGCATAGAAGAATTCCACAATGAGGAGGTCAAGGCTGAGTACGTCCAGGCCTTGCAAGAGGCTCTCCCTCATTTTGTCCAATCGCTCCAAGAACTTTAGTCACGCTCTGTTAACGCAAGAAATGAAGTCAAAAGAGCAGTGGACTCTTGAGAGAGTTTCGTTTCCTCCGTGGCTGACAAGATCATTGGGAGGAAACTAATTGTCTGCGGTAGAGCAGTTAATTGGTGGACCAATGAGATTAAACTCAAGATAGCTGAGAGACGAGCCCTCTATAAAGAGTGCTGCAATTTGGAAACCAACAGAGAATTGTGGGCGAGGTACTACCAGCTCCGTAAAGATATCAATCAGCTTGTTAGGTCTCAGAAGAAATTATACTGGGACAAGTTATACAGTGAAATAAACTCCAACCACCATGGTGGTAATGACAAGAAATTCTGGTTGGCCCTTCAACGTTTGTACAAGCCAAAAAACGGTCAGCAAGTGCAAGCGCTGAAGACTACTAAAGGTGCAGTGGTGACTTCATCGGTTGACATTGTCAAAACCTTTGAAACTCACTACAGTATCCTTGGCAGAACTTCTAGGTCTAACAGTGAGGGGTCTTCTGCTGAATGGAGGGACACAGTTGGAAAAACTGTTCCTATGATTCAAAACAGCCCTGATGAACTGGAGTATATTTCAATGGCTTATAATGCTCCCATTAGTTCTTCTGAGATTGTGGAAGCAATTGAACATTTAAATGGATATAAAGCTGGTGGACCTGATGGTATTGTCAACGAGCTTATCAAGCACGGTGGCGATCCCATGATAGAGGCCCTAGTTCTCCTCTTTAACCTTATCTGGAAGACTGAAATGATCCCCTTTCGCTGGCGACAGGGGGTCATTGTCAATCTATACAAGAAGGGTGGCAGAGAAGAACCGGGGAACTACCGTGGCATCACACTCCTCAATGCTGTTGGCAAGACATTCTGCAGAGTTATAAGTACTCGTCTCGAGGTTGATCTGGAGTCTAGAGGTTGTTTCCACGAAGGCCAAGCTGGCTTTCGGCGAAACAGGGGCTGTGTGGATCATATCTTCACTCTAAGCCAGATTATCCAGGGAAGGAAAAAAGAAGGGAAACCCACTTATGTTTTTTTCCTGGATGTCAAAAAGGCTTATGACACAGTGTGGAGAGATGGCCTATGGTTCCGCCTCTGGTCTTGTGGGATCAAGGGAAAGATGTGGAGAGTTGTCCACAACTTGTATGCTCACACCAAAAGCTGTGTCACTGTTAACGGACAGAAGTCCAACTTCTTTGACATAGACCAAGGTGTAGCTCAAGGATGTACTCTCTCCCCTCTGCTCTTCAATGTTTTCATCAATCAACTCCTCGAGGATGTGGAAAGTGAGGGATTTGGGTTAAGGGTGGGTGATACCACCATACCAGCCCTTATGTTTGCGGATGACTTCGCAGGCATAGGGGAGACTCCAACCAATCTCCAGGAGTTGATTGATTGCACGAAGAGATACTTTGATCTTTGGGGGCTAGAGGCTAATGTCAGCAAATGTGCAGTGGTAGCATTCAACGACAGAGGAGAGGGAGGAAGTGATCTTAAGTGGCAGTGGGGTAGCCAAGAGATCCTGGTCCTCCCTTCCTACACTTACCTAGGCGTTGAGTTCTCCTCCAATTGTAATTGGGATGCACATATCTGGAAAGTTGTTCAAACTAGCAAGGGCAAAGCTCTGGGGCTCACTAAATTTTTCCACTGCAGAGGGGTCAACTTTGAGTTAAGAAAACCATGCTTTGTCGCGTTATTAGACCTGCCTTGGAGTACGGATCTGCTATATGGGTTGATAACTCCAACCAGGCTAAGTCTCTAGAATCCATTCAAGTGGGGGTGCTTAAGGAGTGTATGTCAGCATGCTCCAAAACAGCCAATGTGGCTGTTCGGGGTGAGTTTGGCATTCCGTCCTTAAGCTCCCGACGAGATGAATTCAAGGTCAGATGGTGGGGTCAGCTGCAACATATGCCCAACACCAGATATCCTAAGTTAATCGACTCTATATCTTGGAAACAGGACCGCCCTGTCAAACATGCTAAGTCCTGGCAGAAGAGAGTAGAAGAGATCCTCAAGGACCTGGACCTGGATCCGCAAGTCTTGACCCTGCTGGATAAATCTGACTTAGAGGCTGTAGTGTCCTCCGCCATGTCTGTTGCCATGAGATTGTCTGATGAAAATGAAGTTAGGCAGAAAACTTCCCTGAACTTGTTTCCAGTCTGTGACATGGGGGAGGACATCTTGGATGACCTCAAGGGTCTACCCACTCTCGGCACTAGACTGAAATTTAAACTCAGGGCATGAAGCCTACCTTTGAACAGCAAACAGAAGCAGAGAGGAAAGGGAGAGTGCAATTGCCCGTTGTGTGGGCAATCTGAAGACAGTATTCATTTTCTGATACACTGTCCGGGGTTCTCTCACCAAAGAGACGCTCTCTTCAAATCTATTAAGGGAATTGTGCCTGTACCCCTGTTTACCAACTTTGAAAGTCTCGAGGCTGAGCCAAAAGCCCAGGCCCTCCTGAGGCCTAGTTTTGGGCAAATCACACATAGCAGATTGATGCTTGTGTGAAGGGATTTCTAGAGGATATCTGGAAAACCCGGATTAATTCTTTATATGGAGGTAAGTCTTACTACCAACGTCAGCCCCTGACAGAGGTAGGTTCTGTCCCTTTTGTTCCCGCTCAAATTGGGCGCGGGGTCAATGGCCACAAGGCTACGACAAACAACGTCTTATGAGTACAATCTCTCCCCAGCACATTTTTAAAGTCTTGGGACCATTTCAGAGTAGGAGCTAGTGTGTGATCAGTAGGGTTTGGGTGTTTGCAAGAAAAAATTCAGCTGTCATTGTCAGCTTCTAGCAGCAAGGGCAAGGTCTATGCATTAATGGTGCTGAGTAAGGGATAGCTGAAGGAGAGCAGGGATAGAGTGTGGGTCCAGATTCATCCAAGAGGGATGGATATCAGGCACAATAGTGCCCATGATTCCCTGTGGATTAATAGCTACATGAAACCTGCATGGGTAGATGATCAACTGGAAACAGCGGCAGCAGCATATTTGAAATCAAGTGCTCCACCATGGTCACAGCTTCCAAGGGAGGACCAAGAGAGGGAGTCCACAATACCGCTTCTGGCGCTTCTAGCACTTCTGGGCACGTCAGGATGCTATGTGAGGCAGGGCAACTGAAAGAGGCTCTACAGATTTTGAAGGGTTTCAGCAGATTCAGCAGATTCAGATACTTATGTCTGTCTCTTGCATAAGTGCATCAAGATGAAAGGCCTAGAAGCCGGAAAACAGGTGCATGCTCACATTATCCAAAGTGGATTCAAGCCCAACGTTTTTCTATGCAACACCCTTGTTAACATGTATGTGAAGTGTGGGAGCATTGTGGATGCACACTGAGTGTTCAACAAAATGCCTGAACAAGGTGTGATCACGTGGAATATAATGATGGCTGAACGAGATGTGATCTCGTGGAACGCAATGATCACTGGATATGCTCAGCGTGGGTGCGGGATGAAGGCTTTGGAGACCTATGAGCAAATGATTCAGGAAGGGTTGAACCCAGACCAGGTCACATTCGTTTCCATTTTCAATGTGTGTGCAAGCCTGGAAAAGGGCAAAGAGGTCCATGGTGATATCGTCAAAGCTGGAATTGTACCAGATGTCATTCTAAACAATGCCCTCATTGACATGTATGCCAAAGGCGGAAGTACTGAAGATGCAAAGGGAGTGTTCGTCAGGATGGCTCAACGACATGTGGTATCATGGAGTGCTATGATTGCAGGATATGCACAACATGCGTGTGGGATTGATACTGCCAATGTGACAACAAGAAAGTATCCCGAAACAGGTAACATAGACGAGGAGAAGCTGTGGAATGAATACTTTTCTGACCCCAGTCAATGGTGGCACAATCGAGGCAAGAAGATGAATGTCTGTTAGATTACAGAGAGTAGCAGGCGCAATTGAGCATAGGAACTGTGGAATTTATAGCCTCCATTCTTCTAAGTTTACTTTCTCTACTGTCCAAAAATCAATCAGAAGGTTCATGGATACAGCAGGCAAGGGTACCACCAACAGTTTGGAGGCTGTGATGGCTGCATATGTGTGGGGAAAAAGAAGCTCCTCCTGGAACAGGAGTGAAGGTTGACAGCATCCGCAGGCAAGTCATGCACCCTTTCATGTACCCTCCTCACAGACTTTAAACCAAGGAGGCATTTCAGCAGATTCAAAAATGTATGTCAGAGCAGAAGTTGCGAGATCTGCTGCTGGACTTAGGGTGCAAGCAACAGGTGCTTGGCATTCAGGTGTATGCCTCTACCTCAGCCAACAGGAATGTGATACTCTTGGATTTTGGATGCTGTTGCTATCCATCTATGCTGCAGCTGGTAATTGGGATAATACTGCAAAGGTGAGAAGAATGATGAAGGTTAGAGGAGTTAGAAAGGAGCCAGGTCGCTGTAGAAAAACAGAAAAGGAATTTTCTGTTTGCCACCACAGTGAGAAGCTGGCCATTAGTTTTGTGTCTGGAGACGAAAGTAGTGGATCTGCCAACATCCAGTCCAACAGGTGAAGTCCTGGCAGAACGGGAAGAGGAGATTTCAAGTGCCTGAATATTAGGCAAGAGGAACTGACCCTACTAAAATGAAGTTGACTTGAAAGTTAACTTGGAAAGCTGATGTGTCCAAGGCCATGTTGGAAGAATGCAGAATGTCCAAACAACAGTTAGGCATAAAACCCTGAACTCATTTCCGGTTTGTAACATGGATGAGTGAAGGGCAGCCTTGACACTACTGTAATTTTAACTCAGGGTGAGGTTCAACCTCGAAACTTTCAAAGTTAGTAAACAGAGGTACATGCGTATGAGCAAATGATGCGTGAAGCCCAACCACATCACGTTCGGTTGCATTTGCAATGTGTATGCAAGCCTGGGAGCCCTGGAAAAGGGGAAAGAGGTCCATGATGACCTCGTCAAAGCTGGAATTGTAGCAGATGTCATTTTGAACACTGCCCTGGTGGACAATATGTATGCCAAATGTGGGTGCATTAAAGATGCAAAGGCAATTTTCAACAATATGCAGGCTGAATGACATCTTCAGAGCTGGAATCGTACCAGATGTGATCCTGAACAATACCTTGGTGGACATGTATGCCAAATGTGGGAGCATTGAGCAAGCAAAGGGGAGTGTTCGACCATATGGCTGAACGAAATGTGGTGTCATGGAACATGATGTTGCAGAATATGCACAGCAGGGGCGCAGGATGGTGGCTTTGGAGACGTATGAGCAAATGATGTGCGAAGGAGTGAAGCCTAGAAAGGGGTAAAGAGGTCCATGGTTGCATCGTCAAAAGCTGGAATTGTACCAGATGTCATCCTGAACACTGCCCTGGTGGACATGTATGCGATGTGGGTGCATCGAGGATGCAAATGGAGTATGGCTGAACGTGATGTGGTGTCGTGGAATGTGATGATTGCAAGATATGCACAGCAAGGGTGCGGGATGGAGGCTTTGGAGACCTATGAGCAAATGATGTGCGAAGGGGTGAAAACCAACAACATCACGTTTGTTTGTGTTTGCAATGCGGAACGCGATGCTTGCAGGGGTATGCACAGCAGGGGCGCGGGATGGAGGCTTTGGAGCTCTATTCCAGAGTTTATTGAGCCTGTCACAGGCTGTCATTGTCAGCTGCTAGCAGCAAGGCAAGGATGTATGCATGATTTGTGCAGAGGCATGGATAGTTGAAGGAGCAGGGATAGAGTGTGGGTCCAGATTCATCCAAGGGGACCGGACTTCAAGCTCCAGATTACCTATGATTCCCTGTGGATCAATAGCTACAAGTAACCTGCATGGGTAGATGGTCAACTAAAGGCACGTATGTTTGCATTTGCAGTGCGTGTGCTAGACTGGCAACCCTGGAAAAGGGGAAAGAGGCCCATGGTGACATCATCAAATCTGGAATTGTACCAGCTGTCATTCTGAACACTGCCCAACGCGATGCTTGCAGGGTATGCACAGCAGAGGCGCGGGATGGAGGCTTTGGAGACCTATGAGCAAATGATGTGCAAAGGGGTGAGGCCAACCACATCACGTTTGTTTGTGATTCCAATGCTTGTGCAAGCTTGGCAGCCCTGGAAAAGGGCAAGAGGTGCATGGTTGTATCGCAAAAGCTGGAATTGTACCAGATGTGATTCTGTACGATATCCTCGTGGGCAGCATCACATTTAAGTTGAGCGAACCTGAAGCAAGCTTCTTCTTTTTTTGGTGGGGGGGATGCATTTAACTGTAAGTTGGAACACTAACTAACTGTTGCAGACACTAACTGAAAGTGCAAGTGGGCAGGGCCCTAAGCACTACTCCTCTCTAAGTTGTTCAATTCAACCTGCTGATCTAACTACTTTTGTGGTTCTCTCGCTCACAGTGTCGCTTGCCCTAATGCCACTGGACAGTAAGTCTCAAACCCTGCACGAAGTCTTGAATATATAATTGTTTGAAGTGACGTGACATGTGCAATTAAGATGGTCATTTCCCAAGGGTAGTTGCAAAACAAGCCAGTTGTGAGATCCAATCTTTGGGTACCCAAAGAATTACCGACTTACACACAATACACAAGCAAGGAAATATAGCCATAAGGTTTAACAGTGACATCTTGTTGCAAGTGCAGGTGGAGCAGAAAAAAATATAACATATTGTTGCATCGCACTTTGCACCTAACTTCCCAACAAAGCAGTGTAGCATCAACCTCGGTCTGAGAGAGACAACCACAGTTCTATAGATTAACGTGATTAATTTTACAGTCGCACTCTTAGGGTTTAATTCTCCTCAAAAATCCACCGATATATACTTTCAGCTACCCCCGCCTCTCTATCTCTCTCTCTACACCATACATACAAACAACCATGTCAACATCAGAAATAGCCGACACAATAGACACTGTAACAGACAAAGACATAACCCACCAAGACATGACAAACGTGATATACGACAGTTTCGCGTCCAATGACCACCATGCCCTTAAGGTGGGGAACACGTGGAAACGCCTGCCCAACAGTACAAACTTCCACAGCACCTTGTGGAACGTCCCTTCGGACCGTGAAGAAATAGCAATCTTCGTAGGTATTGCAAAATTCCCCTACCTTGGCAAAACCGGGAATTACAGATTCGTGACTTTCGCCGAAGAACTAAAAGACGCAAAATTCACAATATTGATAGAAGACAGCCATTTCCAGTTCGACTATGCAAATACAATAACGGAATGGTCCGATCATTGGAAGAGGAGAGGCAAGGACACGTGGTGGATGGGTGAAAACAACATGAGCTTCACGAAAAAGCTCCTAAAAAACAACACAAACAACTCTGGATCGACGTCCAATAACAACGAACGTCACAAAACAAACAATGACGGGATGTACAATACGATAGAAGTCCTTAACGAAAATGGCCAAAAAATGGATGGACAATCCGTACGTTCAGGGGATCTCGTTGCAATCAAGTGTAACATCCGATATTGGATGAATTTCCGTCACAAGAAACACGGGCTTTCATTCCAATTAAAAGGGGTCAAACTGCTGGCCAAAGCACCAGAAGAGACAGAATCGAACGACGACAACTGGAGCAAAAGCATAGCTTGGTAGAGCTTAAATTAGACACTTCTAAACGTTCCATGTAAGGGCCACCATATTTTATAAAGACCATCCTCCTTCTCCTTTTCAAAAAGTCTATATTTTTCCAATGCATGCTCACAACGGATAATAAAAAAATACTGATTTATCATAGTCCAAATCTACTTGTTGTACCAAGATGACCCATGGAAAACCCCTCCAACTCTCTCTCAAGTTCCTCCAGTATGGCCCATCCGTCCGGGCGTCCTTCTCAGAAGTCGTCGCTAGTAGTGCGGAGCAACGCGAAGCCCTAGTTCATCTATACAATTAGCTAATCCACTTTCTAGATCTAGCCCAATGGTAATGGGAACATACCACCTCGGAAGTGGCGTGGGTTCAATCCACCGATTGGTGTTACAAAGGTGTCCACCTTCATTTCTGCTAGAACGCAATTGTCGTTCGGGGTCAAGAGACCCCATAATCTACGCTTCCTTTGGGAGGCGTCATACATTATAATATATTATCATTACCTATCGAAGAAAAAAAACTACCATTTGCTTTTGCGTCTCTTCAACTCTTCAACTGTCTTCGGCATCTGTCCTTTCTTCCCAAAACTTCAATTGGTCTGGATTCCAGAAGACCATAGAATAATACAAAAACCCACCCACCACTCAAATATAGGCCATCTAGTTTGTAGGAAGGTCATCTTACTGTTGACAAATCCTCTCAAAGAAGACCACTTTGGAGAAGAGGTTGACTAAAGCACTAATCCTACCTATTGGATCTATCTTGCTTTAAACCGACTGTTCCTACATATCTTGTTGGTGAGTTATAATAGCCATTGATATTCAATCCTACAGATGTCTTCTTCAAAACTTTGCATTCGCTACTATTTTTCACTTCAAGCTCAACTTAATCAAACTATTGGCTCTATGGTATCCTGGAATCCAACACTTGAGATAAAATAGAGAGTGGTGGAAGAAGAAGAGTCACATTGTCATGAAGTTGCATGCTTATAATAGGACAAGTACCCGTCATTGTTAATCAAACATTCATTTGTTTCCCTTCCTACAAAAGAAAGGTCATAATACATGAATACCATGAATGTGATTACTCGTTTCACCAAATTTAGACAGAGGGTTGTATAACGAATACTAGTAATATGGTCTTCTTACATTAATAAATTAGATGGCATGTATTTGAGTGGTGGGCAGGTTCTAGTATTATGAGTGGGAGAGGAAGAGAGAGTGTGAGGACTATGACCAAAGCCGGCGTAATTAAGAGCCACTTCACTTTTCAGCTACTGCCCATATTATTCACCACAACTATTATTTAATATATGTGTCCCATTTGCCATATATCTATGAACTTCAATTTTGGGGATATTGAGATGTATGTTTAGTAGTTTGATTATGTCAAACATATAATTAGCCACTTACTACCTGGTGAGAAAGGGATCTTTGCAGTGGCGTGGTCCTTTCACGATCTTTGTGGCGTGGTCTTTCATGATCATTTCGATTGTGTGATTGTTGTGACTTGCATATCACTAGCTCCCGCTCGCTCCTCTTGGGTGTATCCCGCTCGCTCCTTTTGGATGTGTTGTGCTATCTTGCTCTTTGATTTTCTTTGTTTTGCATTTTCTGTAGTCATTGTCTTGCACCCGTCTTGCATTTGTTGTGGGGTCCAATGTCCTCGTCGACGTCCTGGCGGTGTTCTCTGATGCACTTGGCACCTAGCAGAGGAAGAGGGATTCCTCACCATTTAGGTGAGGCATACTCATGAATAAGGTTTTGCAAGTTTTATTTGTTTTGAGTGTTTGACATCTGTGGTGTAGTGTTATGTAGCGCTTTTATGGAGAGTGAAATATATCTTAGAGGTTGGTGCAAGCATAGGGTTTACTTGCGTCGGCTTCAGCCAACAGGACGATCGAACAAAAACTGTTTTGAAGAAGACGTTTGTACGTAGGATTGAATGTGAATGGATGTTGCCTCTTACTCAATTTTTTTTGGATTTTTCACTCAATTTGCGAATGTAGCTAGCCAGACCTTTTTTAATTTACCAAAAGCAGGATTGTAGTGGTAGGGAGGAGGAGCATGCATGTGGATATATTTACATGACAGTGGAATTGTGACGCTGTGAAACCCTAAGGCCTCGACTAGAATAGACCTCAAATCGCAAGAGAGTCAAGTCAAGTCAAATGACTGATCGACCTATCTTGATTGAACAAGACAATGTGTCACTCTATTGCCTAGGATTTAAAATTGTAAATTCATTCATGATGTCATGATGGCGATGGTTTTTGTAATATATGTTTCTTTGCCCTGCATATTCGTAGATCTTTAAACATGACGTACTGTGTTACTTAAAGATCATAAACTTTACTTCTGTCAATGTCATTTATTTGTTTTCTAAAAACTTGAATCAAATCCATTGATTTCTCATAGATCCAACTCATTTGTTTTCTGAAAACTTGAAATTATCCATTTGTTTTGTCAGAATTGTACTATATATACATCAGTTTTAAAGTGCAGGTTAGTATGAACTTGATGATACAATATCCTCATGAATGATCAGAATAATGTTTCTTTGGGCCGGCCTAACTGAAATTAAAGTTCAGTTCATGTCAGTGTCTGGTGATATTGCGCAAATGTTTGAGCCTCAATTGTTGTCTTTCATTTGCATGACAATGATCAAGTTAATTGAATCATCTTTTAATCAGCTAAGTTATTCACGTGTTCAGTACAAATATTTTTAAGAACCAGGATTACGTTCAGTCTTTCATATGCACGATGTTGCTTAAAGTTGATCATAGACTTGCTGTCAAATATATATTATTTTTTGAAATGTCGCCTTCATTTCAGATTCTGGACGTGAATTTGATCAGGGGGGTGCTATTCTGTGAGCCTGGAGGCGTGAGCCTGTGAGCCCAGGAAACCGTGAGCCCAGCACAGGCTCACGCCACGTCAGCATACATACAGGGCCTATTTCCGCGGGTTGATCAGCCATTTCCCGGGAATGCAGAGTGGATATGTTACATCCATTGTATCCATTGCATCCATGCAGACGTTATCAACATACCAAGCCCTCACAAGTTTATGTGGGTACGTTGTGAGGAGGTGCACACTGACATGATCTAAAGCGGAACCCTGCGAAATCTTTTCTTACTCACCACCCTTGCGAACATGCCAGGTATGTGCGGGAGCATCATGGATGCTCATTAGATTTGAGAATGCCTCACAGCTCTTTGATGAGGTGGACTTCACCGTGATGGATTCACCAACCATTCTTCTAGCATGAATGGTTTGGAGACCAACGACCAAATGATGCGGGAATGCTGTACACGAACCAAAGTCGTTTGTTTGTTTTTGCAATGCACTCAAGTCTGTGAGGTCCAGATAACACTAAATAGATTGAAGGAACAATCCGGACAGTCCATGCAACCCCCATCTCCAACAATAGTTTGTTCCCATTAATGTGCATTCCACGCACACATTGCAAACAGGACAACAAGGAGACACAACCATCCCATTTCAAATTTGGCCCCGAATAAAACCAAAAGAAAACTTCATATCAAGTGTCACAGTCATCAGAATCAGTCTCGACCTCCTGTGCTATGTCATCCACAAAGATTCTGGCCCCAGCACCACGTCTTCTACCACGGCCGTCGATGGGTGGACTCCGAGTGCCATGAACGGTCATGCTTGTTGCAAGTGCCTCCGCATAGACAGGTAGCACGCAAGACCAAGGAGGACTGGAAAGAAGTCCAAATAGGTGTGATAGCCCTGGAGGGCAAGTGGAAGCACGCGGACTCCTGCACATGTCGACAAAAACCCATTCAGAACACAATATGCAATACACAAGTCCAACGAAGATGATGTCTGTCATGTGAACTTTGCCTCAAGAAGAGTGATTCTCGATATTGAAACAACAAGCAAGCATCCACAGGTTGAACTTACTCACAGGCAAAGTCGGAGTCCAGCTCCTTGTCAGAAGTCTCCTCTGTATCAATATCAGCGGGACGGGGCTTCGGAAGGACTTGAGAAGTGTGTCCACCCAAACCCATCAGGAGGTTCTTGTAAATCTCAGCATCCCCTTCAATCCCAAAGAGATGTCGGGCACTGGCCTTGCAAGCGTGGTACGAAGCACCTGCAGTGGAATAGAATGAAGGAAGCAGACATTGAAGACACATATGGAACGGTGGGAAGTACTGAAAGTGCAAGCTGAATCAAACCTCATGAAATCCGAATGTTGAAGAGACGAACCTGTGCCCATTGACAAATCCAGAACTCTGGCGTTTGTGTAGGTGCAGCACTCCACAATCGTTTGAATGAAAGCCGGGCTCCTCTCCCTTGCCCCTCTCCAAGGAACCCCATTCCCCCTTCGCAAGCAGACGTTGCTGTCGACGTAGTTGTGGTGCATGTCATCCGTTGGAGGATCTGTCCTGTCGTCTATGAACTTGCCCCCATAAGTGATGGCGAACTCCGAAATGCCGGCCGGAGTCGTTGGTGGATGCACTCGGACGAGACAAACAGCTTCAAACAAACGAGTCTGCGAACAACACATCCAGAAGGAACTAAGAAGCTTCAAAAATCAGGCCCCTACATATGAGTTCGAGCGACCTACACAACTCCATCCGAGAACCACCAAGAAGAGGAAGAAGAAGGCAAATTTACCATCTCTCCCGGACGATCCCCCTTCGTAAGGTACATGCTGTTCACACAATTCCATGTCTTCAGGACTCTCATGCCCGAGGCTTTCAAATAGCTGGCAAGTGCACGGCGACAGCGAACGTCGGCGGACTGTATGAGCACCAAAACACCTGCATCGGACAGGAAAAAATTGCAAAAGGAGAAAACCCACCGCCAGTAGCGCTCATCAAAAGCATTCCAACCCGGACAAGCACCCGATGGAGGGACATCCGGGACTGCCAACCCATCAGGGATGTCCAAGATTATGAGTTCGGCTGCATATTGCTTCCCGTTCACCCAGGATTTGGTCATTTTAGCCTGCAAACAAAATTACAATGGAATACTCAAGAGGATTGAAACGGTCCATGCCCACTGCAGAGAAGAAGCAAAAGAGAACACGCACCGTGCCGAGGAACTCTACAATCCTCTCCCACACTGGTGATGGCTCGCCCTTCTAATCAGATTTCTTGGACTCCATCATGGCAAGGAATCCGACGTTGGCCATCTCCAACCTGGTAGGGCGAATGACCCTCGTCGGATGTTCCACTGCATGGTACGGGTCCTT
This sequence comes from Takakia lepidozioides, assembly GCA_030704615.1. NCBI lineage: Eukaryota > Viridiplantae > Streptophyta > Takakiopsida > Takakiales > Takakiaceae > Takakia > Takakia lepidozioides. The sequence goes on from CM060733.1 coordinate 58,702,540, forward strand.
GGGATCAACCACCCCCTTGTTCTTTCTCACGGATCCCCTACCATGCGGTGGAGTCTGCTGGACATGCACCACTGGGCCAATATCTGCAACACTTCCCTGCCCTTGTGCCACCTTCCCTCTACCCCTTCCTTTCCCCACAACACCAGCAACATCTTTCCCCTTTGCCTTTCTACCTCTACCCGGGGTATCCTGAGCGGGAGGCTCCTTCTCTGCAAGAGTCCTCAAATTTCGTTCATGAATGTCGAGGTCGGCTGCTGCGGCAGTGGCTGCAATTCGCTCATTCTCTCTCCTCAAAGACACCTCCGGAGCTGGGGTCTCAGAAGGAGGGCAATCTAAATACCAACCACAAGAAGAAAGATGGTCTGGGCCCCAGTCATGCAAGATCCCAGTAGTAAACATGGTCTGATTGCCAGCAGGGACAAGCCAGAGGTCCACGAAATCTGGATGTTTGTCCAAGCAATTCTCTTCCATGAGAACAAACTTTATGTACCTGCAGGAACAAAGACAGCCTCATTATGCAATGCAATTATTGTCTCTCAGCTTTTCCATCACACCAGGAAGACCCCCTTAAACTGTATGCGTCACAGTACATTGCAACCACAGCACACTAAGTAGCTTGAACGGCCCAGGGTGTGCACCTGTAAAGGCATCGTTTCCAGGCTTCCTCTCCTTTTTCTTGCTGGTCAAGGTCATGTGTTCGACTGATGCCACCCTCCTTGCTGAACTCTCTAAAGAAACAAGAGTGCCACACTGTGGCTCTCCATTTCCTCATGTATGCTTCGAAGGAGACCTTCGGTGCTGTCATAGTGATGCCATAGTCAGCCAGCTGAGTATGCAGAACCGACCATGCCCTTTCTTCCAACTGCAAAACAATTCAAATGCAAGAATGAACCCAAAAAAATCACAGCGAATGTGAGAGGCAATGGAAAGAGAAGGACAGGAAAAGAGAAAAGAAAGTGACACAGGAAAAGACATCACACCTAGCTCCAGTAAGTGGCCTTGTGAAGCCATGTGTCTAGCACATTGTCACTGACTGGAATGACACGCTGGGTCTTCTTCTCTTTCTCCGGCCTGGGGAACATGTGGGTATCCCTAACTGTGGGATCGGAGTTCCATATCTGTAGCCACTTCACCTTCTGTTCTGAAGACACAACGGCGGTAGACAACCTGTGTAACTTCTCCTGGGCCATCTCTGGCTTGCCAGGCTTATTATAATGGTTTTTTATCTCCAAGAGAAACTGCGATCCGAATGATGGGTCGGCAATTCTCAACTGCTTCACAAAAGCACTCATTATAGTCCTTCTTGTAGCGGTCATATCTTTTTGGATGTGAGTCTCAACCCCCTTTGATGTCCTTCTCTCCTCAGGGGTTGACCTGTAGTATTCCAGTTTGCCACGCTCCCCTGCATCTGCAATGTCTTGCTGCAAGGGAATGCACGAGAGTTGCATCAACCCAAGGGCAAGGGAAACAAACAGAAATAAACATGTGGAAGCATGAATATGGAAAGGGCAGATGAAGGAAGATGTATCTCACCGTGTACATGTACTCCATGAAAGCCTCGCGTGTCAACGAGTACCACGTTTCCGATGTCTTGGAGCTTTCGCACTTCTTGTACGTCTCTGCTGAAAGGATGGTCTTGAAGTTGGTCAAGGGCATCTGCCCGATCCTTTGTATCCTATACAGTGTGTGAACCAGACTCGTTTTGACATGCGATGTCTCCGTTCCTCTGCAGAATGATATCTGAAAGTCAGAATGAAATTCAAAGACTTTAATCAAAGAACCACGGAACTACAAGTGGAACTTGTAGAATGAGAAACCAACCTGTTCACATCATTCATTGCCGTCAGAAGACCCATCATGTTCCCCTCACAATCCAGCACCATCGATCGAACAGAGTAATGCCACTCTTCCTCCTGTGAGTGCAGCCTCCCAATAACAGCCATCCATGCAAGCAATCGGTGGTTCCCATCCCAAACGTGAAACATCTTCCCCGAGAATGCCTGGGTGGAAGGTTTCCTGGAGAGAAGAAGTTCAAGGATTCGTTCACCTGTCTCCAAATAGGATCCCAGGAGTCCACGATTGACTCATCCACAAGGAGCTCATTGCCTGTGGAATCCTTTGTACAAACGTAAAACACTGCGGATCCATCCAAAAACAAACTCGGCCTCTAGCTTGAGAATGTCCTTGATGAGGGGTGGTCGAACGACGGGCATGAAAACCATCCTACACAGGGGAATCTTCAACCTCCCACCCGGGGCAAGCATACTTTGCACCACAAGCTGAGAGTTTACCTTCTGACCCCCCAACATCTCAGCGGCTTTGCTTTCAAAGAACTCATCGTCAACATCAACAATGATATCCGTCCCCAGCCCCGAAGGGATCTCCTCCGCCACACTTTGCATCTTCTCCTGCAGGGTTGTCCATTCAAATTGATATAAGAGTGAGGCATGAGACGATGGTGTTTGAGCATGGCAAACAGGCCATGTGTGGAAGAAAAGGTGAGCTCAAACAGTGTGCGTTGACGCACACTGTTTGAGCTGCAAGGTAAGTGTTCATTGAACCTCAATGAGAAGCCCTTAGTGGCCGATTTTCAGATGGAAAAAAAGAAAATGTAAGCTCAAACAGTGTGAGTTGACGCACACTGTTTGGGCTGCAAGGTAAGTGTTCAGTGAACCTCAGAGACATGCCACATAAGTGTTCATTGAACCTCAGAGACATGCCAGGTAGGTATTCATTGAACCTCAAAGAGAAGCCCTTAGTGGCCGATTTTCAAATGACAAAGGCAATGACAAGGTGAGCTCAAACAGTGTGCGTTGACGCACACTGTTTGAGCTGCCAGGTAAGTGTTCATTGAACCGCAGACACATGCCTTGTATTGCCGAATTTCACAGGGGAAGAACAGTGACAAGGTGTGCTCAAACAGTGTGCGGCAACGCACACTGTTTGAGCTGCCACGTAAGTGATGATTGATCCTCAAATACAAACCCTATGTGGCCGATTTTCAGATGACAAATGCAATGACATGGTGATCTCAAACAGTGTGCGTTGACGCACACTGTTTGAGCTGTCAGGTAAGTGATGATTGAACCTCAAATACAAACCCTATGTGGCCGATTTTCAGATGACAAATGCAATGACATGGTGAGCTCAAACAGTGTGCGTTGACACACATTGTTTGAGCTGCCAGGTAAGTGATGATTGAACCTCAAATACAAACCCTATGTGGCCGATTTTCAGATGACAAATGCAATGACATGGTGAGCTCAAACAGTGTGCGTTGACGCACATTGTTTGAGCTGCCAGGTAATTGATGATTGAACCTCAAATACAAACCCTATGTGGCCGATTTTCAGATGACAAATGCAATGACATGGTGAGCTCAAACAGTGTGCGTTGACGCACACTGTTTGAGCTGCCAGGTAAGTGATGATTGAACCTCAAATACAAACCCTATGTGGCCGATTTTCAGATGACAAATGCAATGACATGGTGAGCTCAAACAGTGTGCGTTGACGCACACTGTTTGAGCTGCCAGGTAAGTGATGATTGAACCTCAAATACAAACCCTATGTGACCGATTTTCAGATGACAAATGCAATGACATGGTGAGCTCAAATAGTGTGCGTTGACGCACACTGTTTGAGCTGCCAGGTAAGTGATGATTGAACCTCAAATACAAACCCTATGTGGCCGATTTTCAGATGACAAATGCAATGATATGGTCAGCTCAAACAGTGTGCGTTGACGCACACTGTTTGAGCTGCCACGTAAGTGATGATTGATCCTCAAATACATGCCGTTTGTGGCCGTTTTTCAGATGAAAAAACAATGACAAGGTGGGCTCAAACAGTGTACGCCAACGCACACTGTTTGAGCTGCCAGATAAGTGTTCATCGGTCCTCAGAGACATGCCCTATGTGGCCGATTTTCAAATGAAAAAGGCAATGATAAGGGTAGCTCAAACAGTGTGCGCCAACGCACACTGTTTGAGCTGCCAGGTAAGTGATGATTGATCCTCAAATACAAACCGTATGTGGCCGATTTTCAGATGACAAATGCAATGACATGGTGAGCTCAAACAGTGTGCGTTGACGCACACTGTTTGAGCTGCCAGGTAAGTGATGATTGATCCTCAAATACATGCCGTTTGTGGCCGTTTTTCAGATGAAAAAACAATGACAAGGTGGGCTCAAACAGTGTGCGCCAACGCACACTGTTTGAGCTGCAAAAAGTGGAGAATTGAACCGGGCATAGTGGCCCTATCTGGCTGTTTTTCACACCATCAACCAAGTAAAATGCGGGGCTCAAACAGTGTGCGTCAATGCACACTGTTTCAGCATCCAATTTGTGGTGGATTTAACCTACCATAGTTCCCGAATTTGGTCGTTTCAGACATCAACAAGCCAGCAAAATGGAAGGCTCAAACAGTGTGTGTCAACGCACACTGTTTGAGCTTCTTGTTCGCGGTTGATGCAACCTGGCAGAGATGCCGTGTGTAGACTATGTTCATATCGAAATAGAATCTCAACTTGGGTTCACATCAGCAATGAAGCACAAAGGTGGGTTTCAAAGATTGAACCTTTTTTTTTTGCTGCTCTGAAAGACTCCCCAATCGTCGGGGACCCTTTGCGCTTCGGACTGCTCTCCACGCCTCTCATGTTCTGGAGCATCTCCCCCATCCTCTCTTCCACTATTAGGTTCTTCGTGAGGCCAGCGTCAACATCATCTTCGGCGTCTGCCTCTCCCTCGGATGCAGTGTCCTCCTCATCTGTTCTTGGAACTATGGCAGGCTGCTGTTCTTCCCCGGATTCCTGCTCTTCCATCGCCGAACTTTGCTCTTTGCCCTCTTCTTCCGCCTTTTCCTCTTCGGCCACTCTTTCCATCCTCATTCTATATCTGGCTCTATTCCTGTTTCTAGAGCTCGTGAAGTATAATGACTTCCTTCTCTTCCTCCTCCGCTGGAAACAAGGGCTCCCCACGATGCCTCTAGAGCTCTCCAGTTTGACGTTTGCAACAAGGGTTGCTATTGCATGTAACCAAAATCAAAATTGGACATTGTCAACCGTATTTGGATGCGGGTGTTGTTATTGTGTGCGAACGGAATTCATCCATTTCGGCGTCTTTGTATTATTCAAGAAATAAAGTGCTAGAAAATATGTACATACGTTGCATGTACTTGTGATATATGTCAGATGTACTTCGCCGCCTGCCAATATATGGCGGCCTTCTTGCATGGTTTCAAATTCGGAAGTGCCGTAGAAATCTAATGCTAGTTCAATTTGGAGCAGTTCTTGCAGATTCGCCATAAATGTTGTGCTTCACATATGCATCCACGTGTTTCGTACTGCCTGCCCTGTGCTTTGCATTTTGCCATCATCGTCGCCATGGGGTCATTCGGTATAAAGGGTTGTGTCGGAAATGATCTTGTGTTGCACACATCCGTGCGAGGTGACTCTTGGAGTGTCAGTGTTTGTGCTGTGCTCTTCTGGCACGGCACGACCTCATTACATTCGGGGTCTTCCTGTTTACTGCTCTCCAGGGTTGTTGCCGTCTTTCCATAAAGGATGGTTTCATGTCATGTTCAGGGTTTGTTTTTCATCCAAAAACAGCACGGCTTCTTGTGGCTTCCTGTATTTGAAAACAGTTTTTCTAGTTGGTGTCTCTCAGCGTGGTTATCTCCGAAGTTCAGTGCATGTCATTCCTGCATCCTTTTGATGCATCGCCCGCAGCCTTTGGGTTAGTGCTACCCTTGTTGACCTCAATTTTTTTGTGGTGGATCCCCTTTCGAGAATTGCGGGCTATCAATTCGGGGATTCCGTTGTGAATCGAAAGTTTCGGTCAGCGTAGGAAAACATGTCCAGGGACAGAGATAGACTAGCCCGATTTCATTCCAATGCAGGTAGTCTTCCACTGACTGCCACTGCAGACGACGATGGGTTTGCAGTTGTTCATGAGGATGAGCTGGTTACAGTGTTCCCACTGGAATTGGGTTCTCTGCTTGTTCAAAAAGAGGTGTATGACGAGGATGGGAATTTGGATTCTGGACATTTGGAGAAACCATTGGTTGGCGAGTGTGGAAGGAAGTGGAGAGTCCTTCCAGGCACATACCGTGTCCTTGGAAAAGAGAGAAGACAATCAGCAGGATCAGTCATTACCCCTGGAACTGCAGCATCGGTCGTGCAGCAAAAGGGCACAGTTCATGTGAAACAAGAGGTGAGCACATCCACTACATTCGTGACTCTTTCAGACTCGTCCTCGGAGGATGTTTCTGAGATTCCTCCGCCAGTGCAGACTCCATTCTTGGATGAATCCGAATTGCAAGAGATAACGAGTGTCATTCCAAAATTGAAAGCCCTCGCAGGGGTGCCTGGGTGCAAGAGCGAGCTGCGTTTTGTTGATTGGGAGTCCCTTCGTGTGCAGCGGGTTCAATACGTGCCAGCAGAGTTTGATGGGGACATCTTGTTTGAGCTCAACCCTCCCACGTCTTCCAATGGACTGGCTGGGCTTCTGCAGGGCATGGACAAGAAACATGACGGACACCCTTGGTGCAGGACAAAAACGTCAAACATCCACAACGACATTGGATTGAAATTTCGAAGGTCGGTTTGCGTTGGGCATTGCAAGTGCCTGAATATATCTTGCCCTCGCCTGAGAAACAGCGCTCAACCAAACGAAAGTGAGTGGGAAGGTGTGCCCTTGAATCCTTTCACCCCAGGACTTGCCCCTCCCAAGACCAATACTTTTGTGTGCAGGTTCTGCAAACTTTCCCCGTCTTGTGTTTCTGTGTGCCACGCTCGTATGTACCAGGTGGCACACCGATGCAAGACAATGACTCGTGCCTGCATTCATATGGGTGCACACGAGCATCCTGTGTCCAAAGGAAGTTGCAGGGATAGCGTGGACATCGCTAGAAATCTGCTGAAGCAGGAGTTCCACAATGCCCCTTGTGCAACACCTTCTGCTATAGCGCTTGCAGCTAGCAAGGCTTTCCTGGAAAAACACATATTGGATGAAGGGGATTCGACACAACCAATGCTGGATGCAGATTCGCTTGATGCAGTGATGGACCATTTCTCCGTGTTGAGCTCTCCCAATATTCGAAACCAGGTGAATGCACTCAGAGTCGGCACAGGCACTGCTGGATTCATGGACAACATTATGGACCTCAAACGGAGAAGTCGCTATGAATTCATTCAAAACAGTATCTTCCCTGGCCAGGGCTCATCCAAGGTGTATTTGTTCAAGATGTCCGCAGTGGGCGAAGGCAGTGGTGTGAGCATTGTCCGCCGAATGCAACCTGGAGGAGATTTGGCTAAATGTTGGTTGATGTTTGATCACTGCAAACGGGTGAAGGGTTGGACAACCATGGCGTGCCATGTGTATGATCCAGCGTACCAGCGTGTGCTCTCAATAGCAATTTGTGATATGCAGTCGGAGGACACTGAATCCCAGATGCTCATGTGGAATTCGCTCCTGGCCGTCATGCAGCGCAATGGAATACAGAACACAAATTTTGCGGGCTTCATGGCTGATAGTGCACAGGCAAATTTCAATGCAGTGCGGCGCGTGTTTGGTTCGGGGGATCCTAAGGTCCCAATGGAAAATAAGGAGCGCACATGCCTCTTCCATTGGAGTCAATCTCTGGCACGTCATACAAAGCGGTGCATTCGCCCTGACCTTCAGTTGGAGCACAGAAGGCTCTGTCTCAAGTACAAAAATGCCAACTCAATGGGAGAAGCTGAGAGCACTTACCAAGCAATCCGGGCTTGGTGGTTCTCCTCTGGTGCTGCTACTGGTATCCACCTGAAGGAGTTGGAGGACTGGTTGGTTTTCTGGCACTTCAGATACAGACAGTGGGGAGCTTTCATGACGACGGTAAGCCTCTTGAATCCCAAAATCAGAAATTTTGCATCGTGCCTCTTCATTTGGGGTTCTTGGATTGTCGCTTGCAGAACCTCTTCCATTTCCTTTCCTTCCTCACATTTCCATGCAATGCCTCATGCAGGACATGTCCTTGGAGGACTTGGCCGACATGCCATCCTGTAATTTGGCGGAGACTGTTCATAACGCCTGGATGCAGCAATCTACCAAAGCAGGTCGTGACTTGTATGTGGCCACTGCTGATGACATGGTGCGGGCACTCACACAACAAACCAGGTACCGCAATTTTCTGATGGGACGGGGTGGAGGCAAGGGCCCCGGTACGACTTTGTTGATGCTAAGGGCTGCGAGTAGGTCCGGAGACCCATCCAAGATGGCCAGAGCTCTGAACAGGTGCACTGAAGGCTCCCCTTTGCAATCCAGGCTCCCTCATTTGGAAGGCGAGGAAAGATTTGGATCATGCAAAAGGAAATTGAACACTCTTCCAGGTTCAGATGGAGATTCCCATCGCCCAGACAGGGTCAATTTCTCTGTGCCAAAGGTGTCTCCAGTGCAGACTAAGTCGTGTGCCGGCCCCTTCCCAGGTGGGTCCTCCTCCTGTGGAGCAGGTGCAGAACATGCAAGCACAGCAGCAGGAATCCCATTGGAGGAGGTGGTGGCCATGGTGCAGGAATCTGATTGCATTGATAGTGAGTGGCATATAGAACGCACCCCACCAGGATCTAGAGTTGCTTGCATGGCAATTCGGACCCCCTCTTTCAAGAAATGCAAATCAAAAATATGCAAAGGCTCCAGGGGGACTCCAGCTCCAACATTCACAGGGTTGTTCCGACCTTATCATAGTGGGGAGTCAAAGGACCACAAGTTCTGGTTCTGCCCAGACGATATGGCACGATGCGTCAAGGGAACAGTTCGTCCTTCGGTGATAATGAAACCCCCTCCCCCCGCAATTTGGCCTGTGAAACTTGGGACGTCGCTGTCAACAACCGAGATAAGCATGCTGGAGGAGGGAGGGTTTTGTCTTGCACGATCCCGAGTGGTGTCCTTGTGCACTGTCGGCACAGATGTGCCACAAGCTGCGGCAATGCCTCCACCCGGTGCCGACTCCCACCCAACAAAAAGAGATGGAAAAACAGTGCGTCGTGTCGCTTCGGGTGCAGATCACGAATGCAAGATGGAATCGGCTAGAATTTTGCAGGCTCGGGTGGCTCGTATCACCGAAGTCCCTGCCCCGGGGTATGGACGGATTTACACAGTGCTGTCTATTGGCTCAGTTCTTCATGGCAAAGAATATCAGGTTACCGTGGGGAATTTCCCTACTTGCACTTGTCCGGATTTTGTAACGATGCGTGAGGGCGCTCTCGGCATGAGAGGGAAGTGGGTCCCCTGCAAGCATCAATATTACATATACCTTGTAATTATGTGTTGCGACGGTAAGAGAGACCAATTCATTCACCAAGCCACACTAGGCTACGGAGAAGTCATCACCCTTCTGCAGCGGGACACCTCACGTAGGGCTCCGCCAAATTCTCTTTGAACACATACGAGCCATGCCCGTTTCCCATGCTGGTTTCAAGGTTACCGTGTGAAGACTTTGCATTTAGGACAAACACATACATTTCGTTCACGGAACCAGGGCAAATGCACATGCCATTCATTGTAAGCGTCTATCTGTGAATTGAAATAAAGTGTGTCAATCATTCTGAGCTCAATTGCCATATTTTCATATTCCTCTTTTTGTGCAGGCATTGCAGACATGGTGCATGGTGGCCCCCTTTGTTTTGTCCACGGTAATAGGCCCTCTTCTTGCAATCCTCGCTTATAGGACCTGCTTCTCCAGCAGATTTGTGCCGCTCACCCTTCCTTGAAGCATGAGCTCAGCTCACGCTTTGCAGCTACAACGTGAGCTCAGCTCCCAGGCTCACGGGGCTGGGCTCACGCCGTAGCTACGCTGATTTGATCAATATAGCTTCTAAAACTGTATTGCATCTCTGCAAAACCCGTTCCTCCTTTGCCTGGTTTTTAGTTTTTACTACCATCCACCTTGGTTATGGTGGCCTTCCCGTTCCATTTTCTTGCCTCTTGCCCCGGTTGGCTCCTCCTTTTGGCTTTCAGCTCGGCCCTTTTCTTTTCTCCGTGTTCTTGCGTACGTCTTCGCTCGTTTGTTTTGTCATTCGAACCCCATGTGTAAGCCTTGGGTGGAGTATCGAAACAGGGGCAGTATCAGATCGCTTGCCTCAACACAAAAATCTTGAGCCGCTAGGGTTTGGAGATATGATCTTTAATAATGTTTAGTTCGTTTCTTCATGGTAGCGTAGCTCACGATTTGTTGTTTCTGTTTGGTTATACAAACATAAGGTCAGATTTTCAAACTAGTTTAGGTTCTAATCTCAACAATTTTGTCAATAGAAATAAACAGCAGCACAACTTTGTAATTACAGACACCGTGTTAGAAGAATTATATCTTGAAACCATTCCAATGTTTGTTTTTTTAATGTCACTTGAAACCTTGAAGGGAATAATTGAGCGTCTAGATTGTTGAAAGTTTTGAACAGTATTCTGTTACGATTGGGGACGTGGAGAGGTGGTGGATGTGGGGAATGGGATCTTGATTTCGTAGATGTTTGGGGAGCACCCTTCAACAAAATCATGCGGAGATAACACACCGCACCCCTACGTCCATTCAGAATAGCGAGCCGATTTGATAACAGAATAAGGAGATATATGAATGACTGCAAAGACTCCGGGGGCATGAGCAGCCCCCCACGAGCGCATCGACATCAACATGTCGAGGTGGGGCACGCACTTGGGGTTTAGATACCGAGGGACCTTGGAGGAGGTCGTGTTACACTACAAGAGATGAGCGTTTTTAGGACTACGGCTTTGGCGGAGTCATAAAAATTGCACTAGGTAGATGACTACAGAGCGCTGAAATGCATTGCAGTCATAGTTTTATGACTTTGTAGTAATGGATATCACTACATGACTCCGGAAAGTTAGGGAGCATTGGTCAAACATTGTTGACCATGATGACAGGGATGGTTTATATGACTAGTGTGATATGTTTGACTACACGTGGACGACGTTTCATGGAATCTTATGACTCCATGACTGAAGATGGTTTCACAGCTCTATTTATACGACTACATCACTACACGTGTCATTTTGAAGGCACATATAATGCAAATAAGGTTGCCCATTAGGTTTAAAAAAATTAAAAAGTTGCTAATAAGGTTGCCCATTAGGGTAATCGTGAACAGAAAGGAAGGCTGGGACTTGGCGTTTTTTTTTGTCTCCTGCGCCACACCACATAGCCGAGGGATGGAACGCGATGATAGCAGGATATGCAGGGGCGTGGGATGGAGGCGTTGAGCAAATGATGCACGAAAGAGAAGAGGAGGAGGAGAGGAGACGAGGAGAAGCGAGCTCGCCGTTCTTGGGAGAGTCAGCTTGGTCTTAGCAGGTGTGTTTGAATCTCTGACTACTCAGCTATGCCGTAGTCGTTCGATCTCACAGACCAATCCGACATTACCTGACTACAGACACAAGCAGCACACACAAGAGGTCCTTTTAGGTTGATGGTCGGTCAAATCCTCCATGGGTCAGGACAGGTCAAGGACAATGTGGTAGGGCACCTTCTTCTTCAACCTATTTCAGCCTGTGTTGCCCTTTTACCATACTCGGCCGCAAGATGCATATTGAATTCTGTAAGTTAGGTCGTTGGGTAGATTTCGCCAACTCTTCCCTTCACACTTGGCGGGTTGTAGCCACACACATAATGCAGACTCGTCCCAAAAGTTTGCTTCAAGATGGCCAACCAACTCAGACTCATCGAGATTGATGTGAGATGATTCGCGAAGAGTTCCATGAGGAATTCACCAGAGTAGGATTCTAGTGAACAGAATGATCTCAGCATGGCCGTTTTTAATGGTGGCAACCAAAGGCTGGAACTTTCAGTATAGAATAGTGTTACAGTTATTACTTGTTTTAGAGTGACCTCTCTGTTTGTACGTAGCCATGGCCCAGTTTCATGTATTTCTCATGACCCAGCCCGCATCCTTGTACCATTCTGGGGTAAGAGTATCTACAAGGATTGTTAAAAGGAGAATTTCTTATGTGGAACTCGCGACTGGGTCTCATGGGATTGCGGTACCAGAATGTAAGAGAAGTAGATTCAAGCTGTTCGCTTCCGACAATACAAGTGGTGCCAGGTGAGACATTGTTTTTTGGCGTAGCGAGGGTTGCGAGGGATGTTGAGGACGAAGCATGGAGATCGACAGCTGAGATGTAAAAACTTGAGAAACGACGAGGATGTAGGGACCATCTATTTAAGAAGATTACAATTTTCGGCAGTTAGATAGAAGTTATCAAATTTTCCCCGACAGTGTTATGCTCTTGGCCCTAAAAGACCAGTTGAGCATCGTAGTGGGTGCCTTTGCTACAAGAAGCAGGATAGAAGAGACAGAAGAAGAATGGACTATATGTCCACATAAAGCCAAAGAGTTAATCGGACAGCCTTTCTATTTGTCTCCAACAAGGCATCATAAGCATTGCCCTATCTGTGCTATCGTTTATTAGTTTGTCTGGTTGTTTTTACTGGCATCATACTTCAATGGTATGTAACTTGGTTACTCGTCATTCAGTGTAGAAAGAAATGATGCAGCTGCCACGGGACCGCTAATGAAGCCTGATCCAATGGTACATTCTCTCTCTCTCTCTCTTTCTCTCCCTAATGTCTCATGACTCTCTCTGTCTCTCTCTGTCTGTGTCTCGCTGCATTCTTAGGGATGTAATCTCTCCATATTGGCCTCATGTCACATTAGGATATCAAACTAGATATAGTATCAATATTGATTCTTATATGGGGCGTCATTAAAGTGGAGGATCTATGGCACTTCCTTACTTAGGCCACCCACTGTGAAGGATTTCAAAGGCTGTGACGTCCATGTAATGGCCAAGCATGACAGTAAAGAGTACATCCCTCTCCCATTCCTGACATTGAACGGATGTAGTGGGTTATGTATAGCTGACAGCAGAGGATGCAGTGAAGGTGCAAATGGATGCTTTGGCATTGAATGACGAGCCCCATCCTGACCATGGCCTAGAGGTGGGCCTCTATCCTTATGAGAACATGGATAGCTGAAGAAGCAGGGATAGAGAGTGGGTACAGATTCTTCCAAGAGGGCCAGATTTCAAGCACAAAATTACCTATGATTCCCTATGGATCAATAGCCACAAGAAACCTGCATGGGTAGATGGTCAACTGAAGGCAGCAGCTGCAGCGGCACAGTTGATAAAACCAGGCACCTGAACCGTAACCACAACTTCTAGAAGCGGATCAAGAGAGGGAGTCCATAATGTCTCTTCTGGCACTTATGGGCATGTGAAGATGCTTTGTGAGGCAGGAGACTGACAGAGGCTCTATAGACTTTAAACCAAGGAGGCATTTCAGCAGATTCAGATACGTATGTCTGTCTCTTGCATAAGTGCATCAAGGTGAAAGGCCTGGAAGCTGAAAAGCAGGTGCAAACTCACATTATCCAAAGTGGATTCACGCCAAATGTTTTTCTCCTCAACACCCTTGTCAACATGTATGTTAAGTGCGGGAGCATCATGGATGCTCACCAAGTGTTCAACAAAATGCCTCAATGATCTTTGATCACGTGGAATATAATGTTGGGAGGATTTACCAAGCATGGGTGTGGTAGGAATGCTTTGAAGACCTATGAGCAAATGATGGGGGAAGGGGTGAAGCCCGACCACATCACGTTTGTGTGCGTTTGCAGTGCGTGTGCAAGCCTGGCAGCCCTGGAAAAGGGCAAAGAGGTGCATGGTGACATCGTCAGAGCTGGAATCGTACCAGATGTGATCCTGAACACTGCCCTGGTGGACATGTATGCCAAATGTGAGAGCATCGAGGATGCAAAGGGAGTGTTCAACAATATGGCTGAACGAAATGTGGTGTCGTGGAGTGCGATGCTCGTAGGGTATACATAGCAGGGGCACGGGATGGAGGCTTTGGAGACGTATGAGCAAATGATGTGTGAAGGGATGAAGCTTGACCACATCACGTTTGTGTGCGTTTGCAGTGCGTGTGCAAGCCTGGCAGCCCTGGAAAAGGGCAAAGAGGTGCATGGCGACATCGTCAGAGCTGGACGCTTACAGGCAAGAGATGGACCCTTTTGTATGTAGAGCAGAACAGAGAGAGAGGGGGGTGTGAGAGAGAGAACCAGATGTGATCCTGAACACTGCCCTGGTGGACTTGTATGCCAAATGTGGGAGCATCAAGGATGCAAAGGGAGCGATCAACAATATGGCTGAACGAAATGTGGTGTCGTGGAGTGCGATGCTCGAAGTGAATGCACAACAGGGGCGCGAGATGGAGGCTTTGGAGACGTATGAGCAAATGATGTGCGAAGGGGTGAAGCCCGACCACATCACGTTTGTGTGCACTCGCAATGCTTGTGCAAGCTTGGCAGCCCTGGAAAAGGGCAAAGAGGTGAATGGTGACATCATCAAAGCTGGAATTGTACCAAATGCCATTCTGAACACAACCATGGCAGCTCTGGAAAAGGGCTTGCAAAGCGGTCTATGGCGACATCATCAGGGCTGGAATTGGACCAAATGTCATTTTGAACAATACCCTGGTGGACATGTATGCAAAATGTGGGTGCAGGAGCAAACATGTATGTTAAGTGCATGAGCATCATGCATGCATGCTCACGAAGTTTTCAACATAATGTCTCAATGATCTTTGATCACGTGGAATATAATGTTGGCAGGATTTACCAAGCATGGGTGTGGTAGGAATGCTTTGGAGACCTATGAGCAAATGTTGCACGAAGGGGTGAAGCCCAACCACATCACGTTTGTTTGTGTTTGCAATGCGTGTGCAAGCCTGGGACCTCTGGAAAAGGGGAAAGAGGTCCATGGTGACATCATCAAAGCTGGAATTGTACCAGATGTCATTCTAAACACTACCCTGGTGGACATGTATGCGAAATGTGGGTGCATTAAGGATGCGAAGGGAGTTTTCAACACTATGGTTGAACGAGATGTGGTGTCATGGAACGCGATGCTTGCAGGGTATGCAGAGCAGGGACATGGTATGGAGACCTATGATCAAATGATGGGGGAAGGGGGCACCTTCTTCAATAGCTCACAGCGGCTACAAGTGGGTAGATGGTCAACTGGAAACAGCAGCGGCAACAGCACAATTCATAAAACAAGGCGCTGCTAATGAAGGTACCTTCTTCAACATATTTCACCTTGTTTTCCCCTGCTATCAGAGTCGTCCCTAAATTTTAATGTTGAATTCTACAAGTTAGCTCGTTGGTGGATCTATGGTAGTTTTGGAGCGATTTTGACATGTTACTTCCAATGTGGTCGACAGGAAAGTATCAATAAATATATAACAGAGACTCGAGGAGAAGCTCTAGGATGAATACGTTCCCGACCTCAGTCAATGGTGGAACAATCGAGGCAAAAGGTGAATGTCTGTTGGAAGCAGACGCAAGTCAGCATAGGAACTAGTGTGATAAGTAGGGTTGGGGTGTTTGCTCAAGCAATTCTAGGCTGTCATTGTCAGTTGCTAGCAGCAAGGCGAGGATGTATGCATGATTTGTGCAGGGGCATGGATAGCTGAAGGAACAGGGATAGATGTGTGGGTCCAGATTCATCCAAGAGGGCCGGATTTCAAGCTCCATATTACCTATGATTCCATGTGGAAGGATAGGTACAAGAAACCTACATGGGTAGATGGTCAACTGGAAGCCGCAGCAGCAGCAGCACAATTGATCAAATCAGGCACTGTTAATCAAGGCACCTTCTTCAACACATTTCACCCTATTTTTCCCTCTTATCAAATCGGCCGTAAGTATTGCACTGTTTAAACAGGGTCCTTGATTCTAGTAGCACTAGAACAAACTAAAATTACAACAATTCAGCCCATGTGTGGGCTTGCTTATTTTTTGCTTACTGAACCTTTTCAGGCATGGATTTTTGGACCTTGTGGCCTTTGAGGTGTCCATTGGGACATTGGTCTCATTTGGATTTTTGTAATATAATTTACACGGTGTGTATTCCCATGTACTTGTCCATTTTGAATGTCCTTGTGGTTGCTGGTATGCAAGAGGGGTCCATCCTGTTTTTATATCAGAATTTCACCATGTAATGAAGAGTTTAAATCATTTAATCTATTTTTATTTGTATAATATTATTAAATTAAACAATAATACCATTTAAAATTTTCCAAGCTGCTATCCCCTGTTTTCAAAAATAAAATATAAATTTAAGAATTGAAAATTACAAATATAACTATTAAATTATTTTCAGAGACATTCTTGATGACACGTGGCATAAACCCTGCCATATATGCTAGTCATATATTATGTCTAAGTGCCACATGTCACATCTGAAGTGCAACAGGTGTCGTGACGTGTCACTTGTGCAGTGGTGCACGTGTTCCTCTAAGGCCTCTCCATGTAGGCAACGCTCATCAGACAATGTAGTCATATAGTTAGTTATATGTAAGTCATAGAGTTGTAACTACATCACTCTCTTATGCATGACTCCAAGTGCCACGCACGCAGTCACGACTATGACTTGCAAAATGCAGTCCTAAAGACTAGTCGTTATGACATGGTTTTTTTCACTACAGAGTGATGTAGTCATGAACGTATATAGGACTGAAAAAATAGTCATATGACTTGCAAAACGCTCATCTGTTGTAGTCTTACGCCCTCGTAAACAATTTATCGAGTTTGTGACAGACGACTCGGATGAAGTGTCTTCTTAAGGCTGCTCAAGAAGCTTGAGGAAATGTAAACAGTAATTCAATGATACTTGTTGGACATATTTTGTTTTGCAAGGTCTAAATTATGCGTTCATTGTCCAAGTTGCATTCATAGCCTTCATCTATTTATGGTTGGAGCGTCAGCCATATTTTCACAATCATGGCTCAAACTGTCAAGGACGAGAACATGACTGAACACAAACAAGAAATCAGACTAGAGGTACAAGACTAGACAAGAAGTCAAGGTCGGCATGGCCGAATGCATAATGGATAAACATGAATCAAGATGATCTTTATAACAATGGACAAGAGTACAAGATACTGGAACTCGACTCGAATATTGGAATGCTGGAAACTGGACTGGAGTACCAGATACTGGAAACTCGATTGGAGTACTAGAAGCTGGACTAGAGTACTGGACTGGAAGCAATAGTAGCTTGAACTTGTGTTGGCGAGACTGAAGAGTGTCCAGTCTCGCCTCCTATATATACTGGCTACTAAAAAGTTCCCTAAGAAGCTTCCCTTATGGAGGTTTCTTGATGGAGAAGCTTCTTTAAACAAAGGAGGTATCTTGATGGAGAAGTTTCTTCCAACTGAAGCTTCCTGGGTAGTTTTTCAAGTTACTCTTGGTAATTTGGTAAACTCCCGATAACTTGGTAAGTAATGGTAAATCATGATAGATCCACTACAGGAAAAATGGGGGGTTTGCGACGCCGCGGCGTCATAAAGCAGCCCTTTTCGGGAAGTGGGAAAAACCCAAATTTGCGACGTCCGGACGTCGCAAGCCCGTTGCAAGGGCGTCGCCAAAAAAACGTCGCAAATTTGCGACCAATGGGGGTCGTAAATAGACGAAACCGCGATTTGCGACGCCCAGACGTCGAAAAAAAAAAAAACAAAAAAAACCCTACTCTGCAATGCAGAATGAGCACCGTCCGGGGGTCGCAAAGTGCGACACCCGAACGTCACAATTTAAGGGGGTAAATTTGAATTTCAAAAACTTGTTGACCATTGACTCTGGCGTTGACCATTGACTCCGATTCTGTCTAATGATGATATGTTTTGTTCTACATATCTGATGCAATGCATACTTGAACCTAAGACCTCCACGTTATAACATTTCTAAGACACTACAAACTAACCAGCACGCCTACGCTACATCTATGTATCACAAAAACAATCTAAATATATATTAGGGCTTCGCGTTGCTCCGCACTACTAGCGACGAATTCTGAGAACTATGTTCAATTTTTCACAAAAAAAGGGGCTAGGTCATCCCCACGGTGGTACATGCAGAGATCCCGTGTTTTGTTTTTTTCTGGAAGAAAAATGGCGGATCTGCATTTCAACATTCAATTTTCACAAGCCGCATCAATCAATAACAACATACCCAAATACCCTTACATTCAAGCATCCACCATGGGATTGGATCTTGGTGGATTAAGGCTAGCTTTTGACAATATTCATGCAAGTTCATCAAGGGCTCCATCCAAAGCCACCCCACGTGAACAAACACATCATGCCAAATTTAAGATGCTGAACAAACTTGTGCACAGGGCTGCCCCTCCCATCAAGCTCATTAAAATTCGTATTCACTTCCATCTTCAAGCTTTGGAGAAGCTCCACCACCCAAACCCAGAATTAGGTCAGCACTCTGATTTCCATCCACTGTCACCAGAATCAGTCAAAAATCACCCTTCAGTCAAGTGCAATTATGGGCTGACTTCCCACCTATGTCGGATAGACCCCACTATCATTTCC
This sequence comes from Takakia lepidozioides, assembly GCA_030704615.1. Taxonomy (NCBI): domain Eukaryota; kingdom Viridiplantae; phylum Streptophyta; class Takakiopsida; order Takakiales; family Takakiaceae; genus Takakia; species Takakia lepidozioides. The sequence goes on from CM060733.1 coordinate 58,720,973, forward strand.
TGTGGATTTATGGCACATGAAATGCACTCAACAATACATCATGGTCAATACTTTCGGGAAATGGTGGATGGTGTGAGTAGCTAAGTCACAGATCAATGAATGAAGCAAGACACTCGCATCTTTCCAAGGAGACATCCTTTCACCAGTAATCACCACAAGAACAAATCCCATCTTCAAAGTGGTGAAAGCGGTTACCGTCCCGTACAACAATTGCTTGGCCAACAATCTTTGAGATGAATTTGGTGGAGGTGTGGCAGTCACCACACACTCGAAGATTCTTGATGAGACGGAGAGGTGTCCTAGGGGTCATCATGATCAGCCCAAAACCAATGGCCAGCTTCTTACTGTGGTGGCAAAGAGAAAATTCCTTTTCCTCCTCCCCACATCATGCAATACAAAGCGTCTGTCAAGCACATACCTCGCCTCCTTCATCTTCCAAGACAATCTTCTCAGCTCAGCATGGATTTCCTTAATTCTGGGATGCAACTTGTCATCTACAACGAAGGTGTGCACCCTGTTGCAAACCTCAATGCAGCAGCGACCTGACTCCTTTTCAACCCCTCTGACCTTCATCATTCTTCTCACCTTTACAGTATCAACCCACCTGCCAGCTGCAGCATAGATGTTTGATAGCAACATAGGTTGCGGCATCCTGTTCATTCCACTTGAGGATAGATGTTGCCGCACGTTGAGCAATCTCTACATTGTCATGGATTCTGCAGGCACTAAACAAGGCCTTCCACACCACAACATCTAGATTGATTGGCATTTTATTAATCAGGTCCACTGCCTTATCCAGTTGTCCCGCACGTCCAAGAAGGTCCACCATGCAGCCAAAGTGCTATACTGTCGGAGTGACACCATGATCTTGAATCAGGGAATCGAAGTAGCGTCTACCTTCATTCATAAGGCCAGTGTGCAGGCTGCATGCAGAGAGAACACATACTGCTTCAAACCGCTCTTTTGCATTCCTTCAAATAGTTGCAGGACCTCCCTATGACAACCATGCTGTGCATATCATGCGATCATTGCATTCCACGACACCACATCTCATCCAGCCATATTGTCAAACACTCCCTTTGCATCCTCCATGCACCCACATTTGGCATACATGTCCACCAGGGCAGAGTTCAGGATCACATCTGTTACAATTCCAGCTCTGACGATGTCGCCAAGCACCTCTTCGCCCTTTTCCAGGGCTGCCAGGCTTGCACACGCACTGCAAACGCTCACAAACATGATGTGGTCGGGCTTCACCCCATCGCACATCATTTGTTCATAGGTCTCCAAAGCCTCCATCCCACGTCCCTGCTGTCCATACCTCTTTGCCCTTCTCTAGGGCTGCCAAGCTTGCACAACGCCACATCTTGTTCAGCCATAGTGTTAAACACTCCCATTGCGTCCTAGATGCACCCACATTTTGCAAAGATGTCCACCAGGTTATTGTTCAGAATGAAATCTGGTACAATTCCAGCTCTGAAGATGTCGCCATGGACCTCTTTGCCCCTTTCCAGAGCTGCCAGGCTTGCACACACATTGCAAACGCACCCAAACGTGATGTGGTCGGGCTTCACCCCTTCTCCCATCATTTGTTCATAAGTCTCCAAAGCCTCCATACCACGTTCTTGTTGTGCATACCGAAACGTGGCGACGAAACGTGGCAACGATGACGTGGCGACAAAAACGTGGCACTTTGGCACCATATTCCTGTTCTACGCTAAACTAGCTTCCGATCTTCGGTGGTCGCTAGAATATACACATGTAAAGATTTCCTTCAAGAGCCTTCAAGTTCATTCTAAGGGGGTCTCTCTTGTGACGCCAGGGAGATGAAACCTCCACAGCCTTAGTGCCCAGCCCCAGCCCCAGCCCCAGCATCGTCGTCGTTGTTGCACCCCCCCCCCACCGCCAGGCGCCCCAAGCGACGTCCTTGTGATGACCTAAGCTGACCACAACACCATTGCGACCTCCTGTGGCGACGCTGTTGCGACCCCCTGGCATCGCAACGTTGGGCGTCCCAGTGCGGGGCGCCCCTAGCGACGCTTTTTGTGAAGTTGAGGGCCGCAAAGCCCAAAAAAAAGAAAAAAATTCCCACTATAGTGATGCTGTTGCAACGCCCTAGCGTCGTAGAGGCGTTGGGGCGCCCTTAGTGACGTTTCTGCGACGCCCTGACATCGCAACGTTTTTTTTTTTTTTGAGATTTGCGACACCGGGGCGTCGCAAGAAAAAAAATCCGTCATAGCAAGGGCCCTCTTTCCCCCTTCATGCCACCTTACGACGGCTGGGCGTCGTAACGGTGTCGCAGCGGGGGGTTGCGACGCCGGGGCGTCGCAAAAAAATGTCGCGGGCTCGACGTCGCAGGCTCAGCGCCGCGCCGGGCCATGGAGGCGCGGCTGGCGTCGCAAACCCCCCTCATTTGCTGTAGTGATCATGGTAAATTACGTTAAGTCATGATAACTTCCGATAACATGGTAACTTGATAACTTCTTGCATTTACTCCTGGTAAATTCCTCTGGGCTACGTCTGTGCCATCACCCCCTCCTCTAGCGCCGAGTTCATCAAGGAGCGGTAAAATCTTGGACTTGCTTAGAGCTGGAGAAAATCCAAAATCTGGCGAATGGTACTTGCCAAGTATTCGGCTCTTCGTTCTTGACTCAAATGATTTATAGGTCCCTGCAACCATCGATAGTGTCCAACACCTTGAACTTGGAACCACGCAGTGATTTGAGTATTCTGATTTTCGAAGCTGCCTTCAAACATGATTTCGTTGCCCTCTGCGTCCGAAGCCTCAACCTCCAACAGAATTATCAGACTTCGAGTAGACTCCACTTGCCGTCGTACGGGGTCCAGACGAGGAAGTACGCGTTGCATTGGTGGCCCATCGTCTCGAGAGCGTCGGCGTGATGTTGAAGGTCGTGAGAGTCGGAATGGCTGATCTGGTAGTTGGATAAACGACAACTCCAATGTATCTGGTTCCTGTGACTCCATGCTACCAATACAAGATGCAAGAGTACTGGAGTGTTGGAAGTGTAGCTATATATACTGATGTGTGGTGCTCATCTTTCTTTAGCGTGTATCAGGTACATTGAATGTGGAGTCTTCACCTTAAAGCTAACTTGGCTGACATCATCATTGTAACGTCTTATTGACGTGTAGCTCGGGGCTTAGCTGGGTATCGTTGATGAAACTCTTGGACTTTGTCAAATGCATTGGCGAGGTTGGATGAAGGTTCTCACGTTCATTCGCTGATATCGTAGCCTTTCCAATGTACGAAATATTCAAGACGTTTATACTTGATGCGAGAGTCTAGGACTTCGTCGACTTCATACTCAATTTCCTGATTGACTTCGATTGGTAGAGGTGGTACGGAGACTCTCCCTGGAATATTCGATGGATGATACAACCCCAATAATGAAACATGAAAGACTGGATGGATGTGCATACTTCGTGGGAGTACTGACCGAATTTATTTGTGGAATAATTTTGAATAGTCCGAGACGTTGATAATCCAACTTCCTTGATGATCGCGAGGTTTGTATGTCCCGTCGAAGAAGCCACACACGATCTTCGACCTTGAACTGGGGTTGGAGTTGACGACGTTGATATGCATACTCCTTGTATTGTTTTACAGCTTCTGCGAGGTGGAATGTAAGCTCCTTGTGAATTGTAGCAAGATGAGTAACAAGGTTTTCTGCAGCAGGGCTTCCAACAGTCTTCATGTGGAAAGGGTTTGCTCGAGGATGGTGACCACAATTGGAAAAAAAATGGAGTTTGCTTGGTCGAAAATGTATAGTATTGTTGTAGGCAAACTCAGCCAATGACAGAAGGTCCGTCCAATTATCTTGGTGATAATTTATCGTACAGCGAAGATACTGCTCCAAAATCTGGCTTACACGGTCGGTTTGACCATCAGTCTGTGGATGATTAGCTGTAGAGAGGTTGATCTTAGTATCCAATATGTGAAATAATCCCCTCCAGAAATTTGATATGAACTGTGGTCCTCGATCAGATACAATGTCATTCGGGAGTCCATGAATGCGGTAGATATTATTGAGGAAGAGTCTTGCAGTTTCCTCTCCGGAATGAAATGTGACATCTTCGTAAAACGATCTATAATAACAAGGATTGAATTGATGGTCTTGGAAATTGGAAGGTCCGTAATAAAGTCCATAGACACGGACGACCGTGAACCTTTGGGAATGGGTAATGGTTGAAGAAGACCGTAAGGTCGATGTCGCGGTCCCTTCGCTCTAACACACGTGTCGCAAGATTTTATAAATTCTTTCACGAGTTTCCACATCTGCGGCCACGAATAGTTCTTGGATATCAATTCCATTGTTTTGTTGAAGCCGAAATGTCCTGCAGCCGGAAGATCATGACATGTTTGAAGAATTCGAATTCATATAGGTCCTGGAGGTACATAGAGAAGTCCCTTGAAATAAAGTAGAATTCGAAGTCGTTTGTAAAATGTGGGTTGTCTCGAGGTTGATTTAGTTGACTTCGTAGTGTCGTAGCAAATTGGTCGTTCTTCAGTGCTTCCTGAATCTCATTTATGATCTCTGCATCGTCATAGGTGGACATAGATAGTATATTCAATTGGAGATTTGCTGGTTTCAAGATGATGGATTTCTGTTAGTCGAAAGCTGCCTCCCATTTTTTCGGCGCAAGATACGATCGTCGAGAAAGAGCATCGGGTTTCTTTTGAAGATGTCCGGGACGATAGGTAATAACAAAATCAAACCTTGCTAGTGACATACCCCATCTGGCTTGACGTCGATTCAAAACACAAACACTCATAAAATATTCGAGGTTTTTGTGATCGGTGTAGACAGTGATCTTATGTTTAGCTCCCTCCAGTAGATGACGCCACTCCTCAAAAACATTGATGATCGCTAGAAGTTCTTTGTCATGGATTTCATAATGGATCTCTGCAACGGAAAATTTGCGAGAACGAAAACCAACAGGGTGAAGTCTGCCATCTGTACCGTATTAAGAGAATATAACGCCAAGTGCAAAGTCGGATGCATCTGCTTCCAAGAAGAATGGTTTAGATGGATCTGCATGTACCAGTATTGGAGCCGTTATAAATGTGTGCTTCAGCCTTTCAAATGCCTGGTCAGCCTTTTCGTCCCATACAAATTTGTCTTTCCATGTGAGTCATGTCAATGGTGCAGCAATTTTGGAGTAGTCCTTGATGAAGATTCTATAGAAATTTGCAAATCCCAAAAAATATTGTACATTTCGGACTGAAGTTGGTTTAATCCACTCGATGATGGTTTGTTTCCCGATGATTCAATTTCCTATCCAAAGAAACTGAAATAATAACCAGAGACTGTATTTTCTTCTGATCCATAAAGACGTATTTGTCGGAAATAATGTAGCCCAGAAATTTGACCTCAGATTGATGGAAAAGATATTTTTCCAACTTGGTATATAGTCATCTTTATCTTAATTTATCAAGGACAAGGCATACATGGCGGCCATGTTCTTCTTCATTCTGTGAAAATATCAAAATGCCGTCCAAATAGATGACTACAAAGTCATCTAAAAATTCTCGAAAAATGTCATTCATCATATGTTGAAAGACTGCTGGAGCATTTGTAAGACCGAAAGACATAACACTGTATTCAAAATGTCCATACCTTGTTCGAAAAGCTGTTTTTCATTCGTCTATTTCTTTTATCCGTACAAGGTTATAAGCTCATCTCAAGTCAATTTTGGTGAAAATCTTCGCTCGTCCCAGCTAGTCGAGAAGCCCAGAAATCAGCGGCAACGGATAACGATTCTTGATTGTGACTTTGTTGAGGCCGCGATAGTCGACACACATGCGTAATGATCCGTCTTTTTTTTTCACAAACTTGTGAGGTGCCCCCGCGGATGATTTTGAATGTCGGATGAAGTGCTTCGACAAATTTTCATCAATGTATTCACGTAATGCAGCCAACTCCGTTTGGGATAAGTTATAGATTGAGCCGAATGGTGGTTGGGCTCCTTCTTGTAACTCAATTGCACAGTCATAAGGTCGATGTTCTGGCAATATGTCTGCATTTTTCTTCTCGAATACATCTTTGAAATCTTGATATTGAGCGGGTAATGTTGAAGTACCATTGTCTGTTATGGTCTTGATCGGAGTTGCATAAAGTGTAAATGTCGCCTATTTTTTGGTAGCTCTCATGAAAGCTCTAGCTTTAAGGAACATGGGCTGAATACCTTTGATATTTCTACATTTTTGTCTTGCAGAAATTTTTCGCGATCGCCAGTTGATGTCGGGATTGTGAAGTACGAACCAGGGAAGTCCAAGGATCACATGATTCGTTGGAGACTGGATGACATTGAAAACAATATGTGATGCTTGATTTTTAAGCTTCACTTTAAGTGGTCGAGTTTCATGGTCCACATTGCCTGATGCTAACGGTCGTCCATCGATGACTTCAACGGGGACCGAAAGTTTCTTCTTTACGAGCGTTAAATTGTGTTGCTTCGCATAGTTTTTGTCCGTAAAACAAGCTGAATCTCTTGAGTCCAAAAGTGCTTCTACAGAGATATCTCGATTTTGCACTATGATTTTTACCGGAACTGTGAAGCAAGGTGCAAGGTCTGGAGGTAGAAAGAGACATTTTTTTGGTAATGAATTTGTGGTGTTCAGCTGCATGGTCTCTACTGTGACTGGACATCTTCGTTTTCCAACCTTCTCGTATCGAACCCCTGAGTAGTGCCCCGAGCTTTGAATCTTCTCTTGTTGGGGCAGTTTAATGCTATGTGATGTTCTTCTCCGCAATAGAGGCATAATCCATTCGAGCGCCGTCTTTGTTTTTCTTGTGGCGTCAATGGCTTGAATCGGACAACATCAATCTGCATAGGATCACTACAGGATGTCTGATGGATTGTTGTGTTTGGTGCCGTAGTAGCAGTGGCATGATGCGTCGTCGACCATCCATATCGCTTCTCTTGACGTCTTTCGAACAAACGATTATCGCATGCAATGACTTGGGTGATGAATTCACTCAGTGTGCTCACGTTTGGCATTATCGGCAACAAATATTTTACATCATCTTTTAGTCCATATCGAAACTGACTAATGAGGCTCTTCTCATTCCAGTCGAGGTCGCACACAAGTTGTCGAAATTCGGCAGCATAAACGGAAGCAAGACGTGCTCATTGTCGAAGATTTCGCATCTATATTTCTGTAACTCTCTCTCTATCATTTTCTCCAAACGTTGCAGTGAATTTGGACATGAATGCTTCAAAACTATGTAGTAAATGCAATTTTTTTTCTAATAGCGATGCAAACCAAGATATGGCAGTGCCTGATAGAAGGGTGCCCACGAATCCCACTTGAATACCTTCATCGGGGTAGCGTTGTGGATGTAGTCGTAGGAACAGTCGTACTTGTTGAACAAAATCGCGAAATCTTGATCTCGTCCCATCAAATTTCTCGGACATGCTGATCTTTGGTTCTCTCGTAATCTGTTGAAGAGGAACCGTTGCAGTAGGAGCTGTTGCAGTAGAGACTCGTATGGTTGAAGATCCATTGTTCGACTCTTTAACTCTGAAATTTGTTGTTGCAAATTGTGGAGAGCGTTGCCAAGATCTTGAGACTGATCAGCTTGCAATTGGGCGATAGAGGTACGAAGTTCTTACATCTGGAGCTGAAGACTCTGCAATGTGACGGCCATTTCTGCAAATGTGCCTTCCATCTTAACTAACTAAAGAACAAGGTCGGCGTGGCCGAATGCATGGTGGGTAAACATGAATCAAGATGATCTTTATAACAATGGACAAGAGTACAAGATACTTGAACTCGATTCGAATATTGGAATGCTGGAAACTAGACTGGAGTACCAGAAGCTGGACTGGAGTACTGGACTGGGAACAAGAGTAGCTTGAATTTGTGTTGGCGAGACTGAAGAGTGTCCAGTCTCGCCTCCAATATATATTGGCTACTAAGAAGTTCCATAAGAAGCTTCCCCTATGGAGGTTTCTTGATGGAGAAGCTTCTTTAAACAAATGAGGTATCTTTGATGGAGAAGTTTCTTCAAAATGAAGCTTCCTGGGCAGTTTCTCAAGTTACTCTTGATAATTTGGTAAACTCCCGGTAACTTGGTAAATAATGGTATTTCATGGTAGTTCATGGTAAATTACGGTAAGTCATAATAACTTCCAATAACATAGTAACTTGGTAACTTCTGGTATTTACTCCTGATAAGTTCTTCTTGGCTATGTCCGTGATACAAACATTAGAAGTTGGATCCGATTCCATACTTCAACTGCCTCTTGCAGATGCTCAGACATTTCTTAGGGTTTGTTTTTTTTTTTTTTTTTTTTTTTTTTCCGCTGTAAGAACATTTTGACATTGAGTTGCTATCTTACCTTTGTTGTGCCGTTCATGAGAGTCTAACGCACAAGGCAGCAATATCTACATGATTTCCCTGGTTTTTGACTTTTTGTGAATGAGCCTATCTTTTTAGTTGCGCTTCTTTGTCTCCTTAAACTTTTCCTCTTCTCACATTGTCGAAAAATGGACTGAAGCCATAGATTGGCGTTCAAACCAAACGAAGACAACAGCCGAAAGCATCAACACAAGACAAACAACACAAGCTACGATAGAGTCCTCAACCATGCGACGCTTACGAGCATTGTTTTCAACTAAAGAGCCGACGACAATTTTCATTTCTTATTTCGTTTATTAGAGGGGACAGTGGCCCTCGAAACTTTATTGAAAGAAGAAAATGGAGGAAAACATAACATCCAAAACCATGAAGGATTTTACAAACATGGGCATATCCCGACACGAGCTACAAGCACAAGGGGTGTCAAATACAAAATGACAGATCTTTGTTTATCAGCATAGCATATGCAAAGATGTGTTGAACCCAAAACCCCGCAAACTCTCACACCCTCCATTAGTAAGTCACGGAGTAATCTTTGAATAATTGCTGTCGGTACATGAAGAGGAGCTGGAGAATAAAACCACTCACATTTTATTTTTCATAAATGCCACAAAGTCAGTGATGTGATACAAAACCAAATTGAGCATGTATTCCAGTTTTAGACGTTATGCATATTTAAAAGATGTGTTGAAAGACATCCAGACCTTGTCAACTTTCAAGCCAAGTAAAATGCACGAACTCAAAATAAAATATATCAAGGGCATCTGTCCCATTTTTAAGTATATATATATATATATAATTATGAATAACAGTGCATCTCATTTTTTATTAATCTTATTATATTAAATGATCATTATTACGCTAGACGCGAAAAAAAAATATCGTGTTTTCATCCAACAATTCTCGTTCTTATTTTTCAACAATTTTCATAATTATATTTCAAGCAAATTATTATCATAGAAATGTCATGGGTAAAATCAAGTCTATCTCTACTACACTAGAGATCGGAGTGGTTGGGAACTTAGGTGTTGAGTTTTTCAACTTTGCATTTTGTAATGAGTGTCGCGACAACTTATAGTCCCTTATAGTGTATTGTTTGGTGGTTGGGCTCTCATTTTTGTAGTCTGCACAGATTCCTACTTTGTTTAGTGTTCTTTGAATGTCCTTTTCCTAGTTTATTCGCGTATCCATTACAAAGCTTAGAGCTGGTCTATTTGGTGCATGCTACAGTGATGGTAGATTCTTCTTTCTTAACCTCATCTTCGAATATAATCGTTTATGCATTGTAGTTATTTTGTCATGCGTCTCTCAGTTTGTTGAGTTGTCATCAACTTGGTGTTGTAGAAAGAGAATTGAAAATTCTTTTCTATTCGTCTATTGTGGTTTTAGTAGCACTCTGCAAGTGTCAACAAACAGACGCTCGATATTACTTCGCATGTGTTGGATTTGGTGGCTTCGAGATATCATGGCACGAAGGATCTTGGAGCTCGTTGGTGTTAGACATTTGTGGTTTTTTTTTGTCTTGTGTGCATTTCTCCTCATTGTTGTGTTGCATTGTGTTAGAGAGGTTTAATGAGGACTGATGTGTTGTGGTCTTTCAGTAACTTCCTTTTGTTTGTCCATTGTTTTGTAAGTGTCTGTGCTCGGAATCGTCTCTACTCTTTTGTTATGGCTTCTCTAAGTGGGATGGGTTCTAGACATCATGGTAAAAAAGGATCTTTTTCAGAGGTAATGGGGGTAGCGGTAGGAGTTGGAACTCCAATGTTCATCGAATAAAGTTGGATCGATATCAAGCTCTTTTAATGCTCCCTTGTAGATGTTTTTATGATCATTTGCCAGTTTTGGTGAATTTAATCATTCTTTTCTCAATGAATGCGGATGCAATATATGATCAATTGCTATAATGGCCAAACAACCCCTACTAGATTTGGAAAGTCCAAGATGAAACTTTTTCCTAAATATGGAAAAATGCCTAAATGGTATTTCGACCCTAATGGACTGGCGGATGAGTTCCGTTCATACTAGCAGATGGAAACTGACAGAGGTCTTTGGCTTGTCCTTAAGTACTCCAAAAACAATAAAATATTATAAGTGGAACTAATTAATGAAACCTCTTAATTTGTCTCTCCCCTTTGAGAGATTGATACTAGCTCATAGATCAAGGATCATAGAGTATGCAAGCTTGCAGTCTTGATAGTCTAGTTAATTTTTATAGCTTGTTATACATTAGGCTTGAGTGAGTAAGACTAGTTATTTGCTAGCATGCCAAGTTTCAAAGTTCAATATTCTATGGTATGAGAGCTTGTGCAAGAAACTTGACTAGGAAGAACCTAATATTGCCAAGTCTCTTTGTTTTGTTCATAGATTGAGTTTGTAAGTCTAGTTTTATTCAAGGAAAATACTTGAGCCTAGTCTATTAAGACTAAAGGACCTTGAAGCCATTGTGCCATTTATATTTCAAAAATTTATCAAAAAGAGATCATTTGGATCAAAGTGGATAAGTTACAAGAGGCGAGTAGAGCTCCCCCAAGTCAATTTCATGTATTTGCATGTAGTGCCATCGAATATGGTACTTTGCAAGTGCACGGTGTTTAATGTGATACTAACAAGCTTCAATGTTCTTGTTATGTATGAATTAGGAGCTTCCAACCTTTCCCTTTGAGTGGATTTGAGGGGGGAAGGTTTCATTTTAAATTGAATTCATCATTTCATAGACTAGTTCATTATTAGAACTAGTTTCTAAGACATTGATTTAGCTTATAAAATAAACCGGATATGAAATGCTCATTTCGTCTTTTTTTTGGAAAGGAAGGGAGTCAAAGGAGAGGAAAGCTGGAAAACCCATTGTTGATGATTATACTTTTTAATGTGTTTTTATTTTTTCAAATTTTAAACAGAGCCCATTTAATCAAATTAAACAAGGAAAAAATCACCTGGAGGCCATGAGGAGTACATAGCTCAAACTTAATTTGTGGAATGGAAGAGAGTCAAGAGATAGCACGAAAATCCTGATAGTTTGACAATCATGGATAGGATAAATAGGCCTATGACTGTTATAGTGTCTATGATCAATCACCTCATATTAATTGACATTTGTATCAGGGCCTATGAGCTACCATTGCTAGGCCTAATTTTGCCACTTGGCAAACTGTTATTTGATAGAACCCCCAAAAAGTGTGATTGGTCATAGGGCTCAGGGTTCACGCAAGCATTTTGATTGGTTCAACTTTCAAACCCTACAACTTTGTGTGGACTTCATGAAATCAAGTACTTCCAAGTATGTTGGGATACCCAGATGTGGGGGCATCTTATCAATTTTACCCGGGTTCAAAAGGACAAAAATTCATCGTTACATGAACGGTCATAGGTTTGTCTACCCTATGTATCTTATTTTTGGAAGAAAGAGAGTCAAGCGAATCAAAGAAAAACCCTGATTGTTTATTTATTTGTATTTTCTAATATTGTGGAGTCAGGTGATGATAAAGTTTTTTCTAGATTCCATAGTATAAGTAGTTAGACCAGTACAAGCTCAAAGATGTTGAAGATTCATAGAACAAATCCTTTACAGTTAAGTTACCAGTGTTGTTGCAGATTGGTGTTCTACCTAATTGTATATATGAGATACAGTGCATGAAAAGTGTTGGTCATGACTGACTCAGCACATCCTGTCAAATTGTTAACGTCTTTGGAAACTGAACACTTTGATGCTGACAGCAAAGGCAAGGGCAAAGAGAAGACAAAGCCCGAAATGCCAGATGACAACATATGGAAGGAAGCTATGGTGGAATCCAAAATGCTGTTGCAAATACTCTCTCACTTGCATCTGGGTCCCATACGCATCCAAGGTAACAATAGAAGTCACATCACCAAGCTGGGAGGTGATCAACCCATAGAGCGTCCAGGCTGTGGGGGTGCACCAGTACCACCACACCCAATAGATTGGCAGTACCTGCATACATGTCAGAGTGTACTCTGCATCAGAAAAGAAGGGCACGGTATGGGCTCAATGGTGCAGCTATCTTTACCCCTTTAGAAGAATGTGATATTAGTGAATATAGAAGATCAGACAGGAAAACGTACCGGACGAGGGATTAAGAAGCCCGAGAACAAATTCCAGATTCCATAGGCGCTTGTTGAAATGATGGCAGCAAACTGAACGTTGGGGGAGATGGCCACTGTCAACATCCCCCAGTATGTGAAGTAAAGCAGTGCGAGGTACATGAAGAAAATGAAAAGGAAGTATTTGCTGGCAACCCATTGAAACTGAATCATGGAGTACACGATAGTTCCATAGATGAATGACTGTACTAACACGTATGGCCACTCCACAGTAACCTGCAATCACCAAACAAGGGCTGCTCGTCACTGAAAGGTAAGAAAGAGTGGAAACTGCCAATTGATGCCAGATCAATACCAGAATATTTTTAGTGAGGCCTTGATGATTGCAGCGAAATGGGAGGGAGAAAAATGAAATGAAATGAAATGGTACTTTATAACATCTGCGGAAAGCTCAAAGAGCTTAAGGGACAAGAGGAAGCAAGAAACAATAAACAGAGGGGTCCCAAGCAGCCTAAAAGCCCAAAAGGGAGAAGAAAATTGTCACGTCTACTGGAAGCATGGCACAAGTAGACAGAAAGAAAGAAAGACACAAAAAGCGATGTCAACTTTCCGATGTCCACAGGAAGGGAGAGGCAGTCAAGCACATAGACAGATTTTAAGCAAAAACATTTCTCTGGCTGAAATGTCCGATAGTATTTATCATTCACCTGGGCCAAACAATATGGCAGCGTGGAGTACATCCCAGCTGCCCGTTCTCGATACAAAATTGTGCGCTCAATCGCTACCACTGGTTGCACCGAGGCCGAGTTATTCACTCCCACAAACAACACTGATGCATACATGGCTCCCATCAAATTGAACACGTCTTGTTTTCGTGACCTGCAACATGTAGATACATCTTTGAAAGAGCATTACAACTCAGCCTACTGTTCTCAAGCGAATTACAAGTGGCTTTTACATAAACAAGAGTTAGTCCTCACAATATAGCTGAAGTGAGTTCCCTTCTTTCTTGTAGACCCAAATTTATCCCTTCTTTCGTTGTCCTCTCTACTATAAAATCCGGGCCAGCTACTTTGACATTTTTACAGACACCAACTCCCTGACAGAGGCATTCCATTGCAAGGATTAGAGATACATTTTTGCATATCTACACTAGGCTAACCACCTTAGAGAATCTCTCTTTCCTTTATAGTTGCGGTGGCTGGTTGTTGGGGGCCCCACTTGTCTTTATTTCTAATTTCCATTGTCCCATAAGCTCTTACCCATGGACATTATTAAGTTCTTTCCTTCTTTCTCTTGAGCAGTAGTTGCTTTCGGGCTGCTTTTTGGCTCTGGTTTGTCTCCTCTCTCTTACTGCTGCAAACTTCCAAGGGCCTGAACAAACTTAGCTAAGTGGACGTGTACTACTTGTGTGTTCAAGAAAACCATGAGAAAGAAGATTATGCAAGTTGTAGAGGAGTGCAAGAGTTTACTTCTTGGTTCCAAGACCCCAGCAGATGCTTCCAAACAGCAGGGCGCTAATAGTGGAGAAGAGGAGACGGACCACATTGTAGTATGGGTTACGCCAATATGATCTGTGTTGCTTCCAAGAGCAGGCTAGGCATTGCTGGAAGATTGACTGGGCATATTGTGTTGGAAATGAGATGTCCTCAACTCCCTTTGCTGGTGAGCTCAGCTCCTTGATCAGAGCTTCATTGTGCCTGCAATGTTTGCCGAACAAAAGTGAGCTGGTTTCATCCTCTTTGCATGGTTGTTTGTTTGTAACTCTCTCACTCGTATTGCCAACTCCTACCCACTGTAGAAAGAATTGGAATAGTATGCATCACGACCAAAGAGATTCCTAAGTTCTGCTGAACTCAAGAGAGTCAAAGCCACCATATCACCACACTTACTGGTACAGAGTGGACTTCCTATAAATCTCTGCGAAGTCAACACCCAGCGAATTTTCAGCTGATTTCGAGGTGATTTCCAGCATCCACGTGGCAGGGTTGTACCCCTCCTTGATCTTTGGAACGCCTTCAACCCCTTCAAAGTATTCAACTAGATTGTGGGAGTGATAACCCAGGGGACCCGCATATATCAGTTGGCCCCCTCGCTTCATCAGTAGTAGCTGCACACAACGACCCACAGTGCCATTGCTCACGATCGTTGCCTGTTACTTGACCTACTTGGCAAAACAGTAATAATCGGACTTGTCTGCATCACCATCTTTGGTGGGGAGGCTGTAATGCAGAAATTGCAATTGTTCTCAAATCCAGGACATACATTATCAAATGAAGACCTTCAGTTACAAAAGACTACCGACCTCATCGAATGCCTCGAAGATATCAATGCTTGGTTGATGAATGGTGCACACCACTGTCCGACCTGTATCAACAGTGTTCCGAACTGTCCGCATGACAATGGCGGCTGCTCGTGCGTCCAGACCCGAAGTAGGCTCATCCATGAAGATGATGGAAGGGTTGGCAACAAGCTCAACAGCAATAGTCAGTCGCTTCCTCTGTTCCAACGACAGACCGGTCACTCCGGGAAGGCCTACCAGGGCTCCTCTCAAGGGAGTCAGCTCAACAAGATCCATGACCTCCTCCACAAATGCCTGCAAAACCGGACAGCAGAATCCAGTAAGCCCCCTGGTGGGTGGGTGTGCTGGAGGATTTGTTAGGCTATAACATCCGTTATTCCCACTCAATGTTGTGCATGGCAATGGTGGACAAGGTTCAATGCTTTTCTGGTGTAACATCTGCAAGAGAATTAATGAAATGGTACTTACCAGACATTGAAAACCTAACTAGTTCTCAGATAAAGAAAACATGAATACAGTCAGGCAAGTGGTTGTTCACCTTTCGCACAGTACTGCTAATTCCTTTAGAGAGACGAAGCCATGCTGAAAATACGAGTGACTCATGGACAGTAATATTTGGCGAATGAATATCATTCTGTTCACAGTAACCGGAGATCCGTGCAAATGTTTCCTGCTTCTTGGTGTACCCAGCAATGTATATGGAGCCCTCAATGTAACCCCCTGTCTTTCGCCCTGCTAATACATCCAGTAGGGTTGTCTTTCCAGCCCCACTCACACCCACCAATGCTGTGAGGACACCGGGCCGGAATGCGCCACTAATGTTGTTGAGCAATTGCAGCCTGGGGTCCTTTCCATCCTGCCCTTTCATCGCCTGCAGCAATATACAATAAACTGACAATGTGCAGAATCCCACATTCCAGAGCCTCCTGCAGCAACTTGGAACATAAATTACACAACCAAAGGGGTGAACTTCCCCCACACATTCCAACAAACTGCACTTGCCAAATCCAAATGTGCAGAGAGAGAAAGCTTACTGGAGGCATGTCAACATAGTAGTTGATATGGTCAAACGCAATGGCCAAAGGCTGGAATGGCAAAACCATTCCTCTCTTTGCCTCTACACCATTTGCCTCAGTTAGTGCATCGAACCTGTCTGAATTGGCTCCCCCTGACGACATGCTTGAGCGCCTCACCATGGCACCAACAGCTGACCCATTTGCCAATAAAGCTTAATTGTTCAGTATCCAGCTTGTGTTAGGTTGAGGGTACAGCCGATAAAAAGTAAATTCAAAGGGTTGTCCACCACCATCAGTGAAGCCTCACATATTGCTGTTATGAATTGATTTATTACTTCATATAATTTCCAATTGCAAGGTTGATATGGCTAGGAAACCAGATTGAACACCTGTAAAATAAAGTCCCTCAGTAGAATCAATTTTTTACACAACTACGTTTGGATTTGTGTTAAATCTGAAGCAGAAAAATAGTTGTGAAGAGACCCAACAATTTCCAACACACATTCCACAATCCCTGGACTAACTAAACCCATATGCACCAAAGATGTGGATTCTATATGGCTGAGCAAATACAAGGTCCTTCCACAGCAGATACAAGGAGATGCAGTTTGTGAAGACAGTCAGAGCAGAAGTGCATGACATACCATTGAGCTCGTTAAAGTGTTGCAGGGAGCTAGGCATAGAGCTACCCTTGCTTCCTCCATGACGACCGTTCTGGCCGATCCCTTCTTCCCCCATCTTGTTCTCATTCTTCTCGTCAATAGTCTCCTGTGATAGCACAGTATTTGGCTTCCCAAGTGCTGCATAATTTACACAACATCAGAAGTCCAGGTCAGAGTGCTTGCCTGTCTACTCTACTGGTGGAGTGTTGGTTTGTTGGTGGTAAAAATATGTCTAAATAACACTACTATTACTTTTCCCATTTTCTTCCTCCTGAAACTGATGATGCTACTATCTGATTCTTTGCCTACAGATTATACTTGAGTGCATTGCAAGTCTCAACCAGCAAACTGGCTACAGGCCACCTCAATGCCAAACAAAAACAAGGGTATTTCTTATCGAAAAGAACAACTACATCACTGGGGCATCGCTCTGTGAACCTTGCTCCAAAATATGAAGATAGATGTACATACTGTTCTGTTTAACTCATTTCCAAAACATGAGGATACCTGTGTTTGTAGTAAGACAAATACAAATTAGTAAATGTGTAGTAAATTTCGTAACCCTCCTAAACCAGGAAATCTTTGATGCATCAAAACTGGACAAGTACTTACGATTCAGGTATGTCAGGAAGAAGCAGAAGAGGAGGTTGAACACAATTGATAATCCGAACAGGGCTCCCACACCAAGCCAATACCAGTAGCCTCTATGGTATATTCCACGGGATGTTAATATCGCTTGTCCAAGAGACCCGGCTGATGGGTTGCTGGAATTTGCTGGCTGCAGTAAACCAGTAGTGAGGCAGACTGGACAAAATGGAGGGTTTGATGGGGCACAGTGCCGTTGTGTGTGAGAGAAGACAAGGAAAAACAAAGACATGAAAGGAACTAGGGAATAGTCTGGCACATCCCAAGAGCTCATGGGACTAACTCAACCCACAAGAGAGAGAGAGGGAGAAGGGGCTATTGGGCCCAAGGTGAAGAGGGATACCATGTCCCATCGCGGTGCCAAAAATTCATTGACTGCATTAGCATTTTCTGCATACGAGAGTGGCGATATCCAGTACCCCCAAATCCACCAGGGGTGAATGCTTTCTGTGATTTAATGCAGGTACCCAACACAACATGTTAGAGCTCCACTAAAGACTGTCAATATTAACTTTTTTTCACCAGTTTCTCTCAAAGTTCGCACAGACAGCGGACAGAGAGATCTCAGTACCTTTGGATACAACAAAGCCTCCAAGGACGAATACAACTAGAATTGCAAACGATCCATACGCCTGAGCCAGGATCATGGTTCGAGCCAATGAGGCGACCAGGCGGAAAATCCCCAGCGACACTTGATGCATAGCAAGAAGCACCAGCCATTGCCGGAAAAATCTGTATCCCCACAACGATTCCACCAGCATCTGACCAGTGAGCTAGACGTCTTAACTCCGGTTTCGAGAACATCACGCAACGAGAAGACCAACACCACCATCTTAAGATTTTACATTTTCATTGACCACTTACACCAACACGGGGCAAAATATCGGTAGTTTCCATCTACCAGAATCTTTCCCAGGTTTTGCAGACATGTCAACTCAGGAAATCTTCAAGTTCGCTGGACAGGATTGCAGCTGCTTACCGTCCAGCGTCGGGAGCAAAACCAATAGTCCAGTATGTGACTGCGATCCAAATTCCAGAGTCGATCAAAGATATGGGAAGCCGCAGCAGGTAAGCGGGTAGTGCAAAAGCCCAGGGTGGGTAGAAGAGTAAGTCCCGTTGCTTGTAGAAAACTGGAAGTCGAGCGATCGTAAGCGATACTTCGGCAAAGCCGTTGAACATAATATTTATGAGACTAAAGAAGATAGCCCCCAAGTAGAGGATCCCGTCTGCCTCGTTATTTGGATGCAGTGTTGTCCGGAAAAACACTGACATGGCGATCAGTCCCACGACTGCAATCTGTCAAACAGGGAACACGTTGGTAAGGCTCTCATTTCTCATATGTCGATGTGAGCTAGAATGGACGTCGGCTGATTATAGTGAAACAAGTACAATATCAAACACTGAAATTGAGCACACTCATGAGATTTGTAAGCTGAGGAAAAAAAGGTTTCGTGGGTTGTGATGCTGACATTAATTGTCTTAAAGATGTAGACGAAGCGGTTGCGATACATCAGCAGCTTCTCCCTCTGGAAACAAGCCCGGAAAAGCTCCCAGCTGCTGAGAGCGTACTTCTGGGTCACTAGTGCGGCTGGATGACTGCGAGTTTTGTCATAGGGGACTGTGAGGTCCTCATTGAGTCGCTCACCCACATGGAATTTCGGAAAAGCTTCAGCGAAAGCCTTAACCGGAACAAAGTGGTAGGGCTCACTTTTGTCGTGCCAGTACTGTCTCTGATCCTTCTTTGAAGTCACCTGCAGGGCAAGGAAAGATCGTAGCCAGATCAGAAGTCATTTGATCTGTCTCAGTGCCGCACCCACTTCATTCCTCGAGTCTGAGCAAGAGATATCTGCTTGCTCGCAAATTTTCTTGTGGACAAGAAAGACTCTGCGCTTGTTGAACTGAATGTGGATGTTCAGCATTTTCAGAAGCTACAATGATGCTTTTAACACGAAACCGATGGTAACTAGTTTTTGATTAATGTCACTGACATATGCACGTAAATGATCGACTAATTGGAATGATTCCAGAAGAAATTTTATGACTGGACGTGATCAAACGCACCTCCTGCAAAAAATCAGCAACCCCCTTCCGCTCTGGGCATTTGAAGCCCATGGTTGCAAAGAAGTCGAGCACAAGGTCACGGGGACCTTGGTAAATAATCTGGCCTTCTGCGAGTAATATAACATCATCAAAGAGTTCATACGTCTCTGGAGCTGGCTGAAGCAGAGACACAAGCATAGTGTCATCCATGACATGCACAGACTGCCGCAAACACTTCACAATCTGCCAAGTTGTAGAACTGTCGAGTCCAGTTGAGATCTCGTCCATGAAGAGAGCTTTAGCAGGCCCAACTAACATTTCTCCTGAGAGGAGACACGTAAATCCCAGGCAACACACCAACAAAAAATATGAGATTTTGTCACCACACTTACGAATTTGGAATGTTGTTACAACGTGTGAGATACTGAAGACCGGTTTCACTATCAATTGATCTACGCTTAGCGATCATACGGTGCTAAGAATTATAACATTTCTGAAAGAAATTTATCATACATGCCCACGATTGGGCTTCGGATGGGAAGCAAGCAGCTGGTGGAGAGCCCGGGTCTTCAAGAATGGTTATAAATTGGCGGCCAAACAATGTCGGATTGGCTGATCTCCCAAAACAAGCAGAGGAAAACAGACAGACAATCCAATTGCTTCAAACATGTCTATAAGCTAGTTCAACAAATGAATCCGTGTTTCATGGAATATCTCATGTAATTAAAAGTTTGCTCTGCTCTGAGCTCTCTCTTGCAACTTCCAACAAGGGGATTTTTTGAACCTTCGTGCACATCGATTCAAGCTTCCAAATGTTCGTGATTATAACAATCAGAATCTAGATACATCAATTGAGAACAGCAGATGCTTCCACACATAAGATACCAGTTGTGCAGTTTACAGTTACGAGCCTTCAGGTGAGAATCTGCAACTCACCGGTGGTGACACGCTTTTTCTGACCCCCTGATATACCTCGTCTCATCTGATCTCCCACCATTGTGTTTGCGCAATTGTCCAGTCCTAGAAGCTACGGCCCACCCACCAAGAAATCACTCATTAGTCTTGCACAGGCTACACTAAATTCATGAAACGAATCCTCTTGAATCCTCTTGTTGCAACGATTGGATTATCTTATGATAGAGTCTCACTCCCTTCAGCAAGTAGCAGCCTGCACAAGTGGATGTCCAGTATGAAGACAATCTACAAAAATGGTGATAATGTGCCTTTGAACAAGGATCCTGCAAACTGTCCATACTTAACAAACCTTCATTGTGTAGTCTGTCATGATACTTGTGTCTTGGCCTTGTACTGCCATGGCCTGTACACAGACACTTCACATTCAGTCTTACTACTAGCTGATCATATAGACATATTCCACACAGTTTCAGACAACTAGAAAACGCAGTTCTAGTTTTCTCTCCACAAGCCTTCTGGACAGATATGAAGCACAAATTATCAGTTCTAATGTTCAAGACATGATCATGAGATTGTAGTTGTTTAGTACGTGATATACTTCTGGTGGGGGACAAACACTGCACCCCAAACTTCAGGTGGCATCCAGCACACTGCTGAGGTTTCGAACCCACAACCAGTAGTGGAGTGGTATAGTGCTCTAACTACTTGGCTCTCTATAGAATGTCAAACTTGGACACAAGTATATATTCTTAAACTTGGCACAAATTCATCTACCTGCAATGTTGTTGCATTGAATAACAAAAGACGGATGTCCAGCAATGAAAGACAAGAATACTAAAGAGGGACGTCTCTGCACAGTGCACAGATGAGCTTCACCTTCAGAAGCACATCAACTTCTGCATCATCAGGTTGAAGTCCTGCTTCCTTCTCTCTCCTTGCAAGCTCCACCAACATATCTGTGATTCAAATAAACATTTAATGTTCAGACTTCCAACGTAACTCTCAGATAATTGTATCTCAAATCCCAACGCTATGCAGTTCAGCTTGGATTAAGAAAGAGAATCTTAACTTTGCAGCCCATTTGAAGATTGTTTCACCTGATATTAATAGATATGTATAGAGACGTTGTTACACTCTATAGCACTCACCAAATTTGGTGCCGACACCTTGACAACGCCCATAGAAATCTATTGTCTCCCTAACAGTGAGTTCCGCCATCTGCAGGTCGCGTTGACTGACGTAAACAGACGTTCTTTCCGGGACAAACTCATGTAGTTCATGTCCATTGTAGGTGACCCTCCCGGTAACCTGCATCAAATGTTCAAAGTATAAACTTAAATACAAATTCTTCGTTCAGCACTTCGCTTCGCTGCTCTCCCCAACTTCAAATTCGTATTAATCTAGAGCTGATCCTTTCAAGAGAATATAATGTGCTTGCAACCAAGTTGTTGTGAGAAGAGACAAGAATGGCTAATTTTCTGAGCTGCGTTTCAACGAGGTGTAGTGCAAATACAATGATCCTTTCCGATGGATTAGAGTTTTCTTAGTTGAACAAGGGAAAGTATTTAGAAGGATTCAAGCTCTTTTAGGAAGTGCGCTTTATCCTCCTGAGCATTCAATCCAAAGTGGCAGACCTATGTAAACCCAGCTGTTTCCTTCCACGGAGATCATCTACTTCAGTGTATAAGGCGACATATGCCGAGCCTACTGGAAGAACTGTCTTCCGGGGCAATGGAAAGAATGTTCAGGGTCCTGCTTACCTTCAAACTCTGGTCCAATTTTCCTGACAGAGTTAACAACAACGTTGTTTTTCCTGCGCCTGGTGGACCTAGTAGTAAGGTCATCCTGTCAAACAATCATCAGTGATTTGAATCTGAAGTCAGTAGTTGGTGTGCAGATGATTACTTAATCAATCCACAGTTATGGGGTTGAGAAGCAATCTGGTCCAGATGGACCGATGTATAGACATCCAGTGTTTCCATGGCCATGTAAACTACGCCAATTGATCGGATGCAGGAGAACAGCGATTCCCCATAGACCAAATTATGTTACAATTTCATAAATTTGGGTAAGTTCTAGATACGAGTTCATATATTGAATTTACGTTATAATATGGATCCGTGCACGGACCTTAAGTTTCGAGAGAGAAACGAACCTTCCAGGTTTGATGACTCCACTAACATCGTGCAGTATCGTGAGGGGTGTCTTCTTGGATGGCGAGAGATGGACTTTACTCAAAATAGTCTGCAGTTAAAGATATCCAGCTTAGTGACAAGCAAATGGACAGGAAGGAAAATATTGTACATACATACATTTCAATACAACACCACACAAGTTTGTGCATCAAGAATATCCTCCAAGCTGCTACTTGCAACAACTGCATAGTTCTCATCTGTCTGGACAAGGTTGTAGATCTATAGTGTGCCCGTCAAAAAGAATCTTCAGAACATTGCATACCCACTTCGATCCGGGGCAGTCTAAACCTACCGGCCTCCAGACATGCAAAGATTTTGATCCAGCTAGCAGAAGCCTTGGTTATGAGGACCCGAAGTGCTAAGCGGCTTACCTATATGACGGACATCGTCTCCGTGCAACAAATCAGAATTACATATATATATGTAATTAGGTTTCAGGGGTTCCACTGCACATGCCCAGTAGAGGTAATGAAGTTCTGGACATTAAATTGTTTCCTGATCTACAGCTCAGTACTCATTAACAGCAGGCTGATAAAAGTGCAGAATAATTCAAACCTCAAGCAGTGCTAACAAGAAGTTGGGAAGGGTCGGCAAAGCTCTGCCTCCAACGTAGACACCAGCTTGGATATTCAAATGCTCAAATCGTACCTCAGTTTTCGGCAGCTCTATCCCAACTCTGCAATTTGGGGAATGTGTGATCAACTCGAATTCTCTAGATCTATCAGTCCTTGGGAAGAGAAATTCAAAAGACGAACTTGTGAAATATACAAATAATATTACAGACTTCCTCAATTCGACGAAGTCATTCTTCAATACCGTGTGCGCATCAGGTGCGCATCAAATTTTCCAGATTGAGTTTTACTGACATAACTGGTCCCGAAATGCTCATGACATTGATCTTTGTAAACTGTCATGCTACTGTGCAATGATTATGCTTGATATATACACATGTATGTAGTGTGCGAGATTTCCCTCTACATAGCAGTGAGGACTACGCAACGGCCCTAACTAGTAACATGTACAAGGAAGGAGAGACACGAGCACCTGTCTAATCTTTCCCGATATTTGAGTAAGAAGCGCTCGTTATCCTCGTACGGGACTTCCAAGATCTTCTCAATTATTCGCTGGCGATCTTGAGAGCTTAGATTTTTGACATCGACTTCTTCAAGACTTGTTTCTCCATTCGGCGTGATGTTCCTGATAATTGCTGTGCGTATGCGATCGTAAGTTGGGAGCTTCTCGAGGGCTGCGCATCTTAAGGCCTCTTCGTCATCTTGCTCTTCTTGGTCTACCGATGACTGAGAGAATGCTGTCTCTCTTTGTTGCAATACCCCGGAGTGTCTAATTCCAGAGCTTCCAGAGCGTTTACTGCCCAATATTTCCGACTCTAGGACTGGGGTCGATGCCATATTTAAACCTTCCTTCAAGAAAATAAATTTTCCTGTCTCAGCCTAGATCTCACTCAGGTACATGATGAGTTCATTGCACCAGTGGCACCTCTTCTGTCAAAGCCTTGTTCAAAAGGGCTTTGAGAGTGAAATGAAATGTAAGAGGAATCTTTAGTAGCTGGTGCTGATGACCAACTCTAAGCACTGTCTGACTTAGTGGGCAAAGCGTCTGTCCATAATGTGCTGTGCACCGGACAGTGAGATTTCCCCTGCGATGGTGAAGGAACTCACTGTACATTGATCACAAGATGGTACTTGAATACCTTCCAGGCACTAGGCTCTGGACTCTGGACCTGCTCCAGAGGCATAATTTCTCCATGAGCCATCTTGCCAGCTGACCGTCTAAGTTTGGCAGCTACCCAGAAACAGAGCCTTCACAGTCCGGATGATACCTGTAGCCAACAGGTCTTTGAATCCAATCACAAGATTGCGCTTGAGCTTCGAATAACGGAGAGAAAAGGGAGAGAAAGAGAGAGCTGCCAGCTGGCCTACAGGTGCATAACTTCCTCCTTGGTCTTGACAAATTCCAGTAGCTCGTTCTCAGGTGCTTGAGCTGGTAGACGATATGAGAGAAGGTCTAATTAAGATAAGACAATGAAGGTGCGCATCTTTGTTCAAAAGTGATGAACTCCAAACTAACCGGAAAACATTGTCTAAGTGTGTGTGTGTGAGAGAGAGGGTGGGTCACTTCATATACATGTACATCATCCAATTGGGACCAGGACATGTCCACTCTGAGAGAGCGTCTGACATGAAACTCTCATCTTTAATACTCGAAAACCCAATGGAACCCAAATTGTTCGGGGCCTCCAATTCTCGAGGAATTGACTGCTAGAATTTGTATCCGGTCGACGTAAGCTCCAAATACCGTACAAGTTTCTAGAACCTGCAATGTCATGGGCCTGCTCAAGATACAATAATGGGTATGAATCACAGTTGAATAATACGTCCTAGGAACGCAGATAGAGCTGATAAGATCTACACTTAGACCTGAGCTGGAAAGACACTTTAGAGCACAACAAGGAGGGAGAGGAGAACCAAGTAGGGACCAAGTTTGGTTAGAATGGCACAGAAGCCTCCATGTCGTTCGAAAAGGTGATGCCCTAGGTACAGGTGCACTTTTCAAGCGCGGACACAGGAGGTAGCCGGGGTTTACAGTTGCCACAGACACCCACGTCGTAAATCGCATTTCCGAGGTCCAATCTACACGGCACTCTCAAGGCAACGCCAACACACGTCACAAAGAGGATCCGAAGCACTTTCTAAAGCAACACAAAAGCCACGCTTCCGTTGCAAGGGGACACACTGCTCAAAACTTTTCTGGATCACATGTACGATGAAATGCATGACGAGTGCGTAGTAGGTGGGGCCTGCCGAGTCTCCCATTTGGAACATGCAAACGCTACACGACAATTGTGGAATGGTACAAGGCTCAATGGAAACGTCACCGTCACCTTTGGTTTGAGCCAACAGGGGATTGAATTAAACGCCAGAGACCCACTAGTCGGAACAAGCTCCCAGCCACTCAGTAGACTCGTTGTGGAACTCAATGGCGAGAGAGACGCTGGAAACGGACTTGCAGAAATTCAAGATAATGGGGCAGTATGTAGCTAGCAGTGTCGATGGCGTCTGTTTCTCAAAAAGTCCTCCTGGCCCTACGTGGACCTTATTTTATTTTTTAAGGAAGAAATTCTACGGGATCCAAATGTCGGCCGAGAGTCCTGGTGGTTTTGACCTCTTTGTTCCTAGGGAAGAAAGTTGATTGACTGTGTGTTCAAAGGGAAGAAAGTTGTTTGACTGTTTGTCCATTTATGTCGAGAGGCAGAGCACTGAACAACACGACCATCAGTGCTGGGATTCCTTTCGTAAAAAAGCTTAAAAGTGTTATGATATATAAAGTCCACACTGAGAGTCCACATGAAAAAGGACAGCGCCGCTGCTTGTAATATATTGTTGTTGTTGTTTGGCCAGCAGCTCGGAAGAATGCATGGCCCCACCCAAGTGGATCGAGCTCACCGTGGCTTCGACCCTCCCTCTATGATTGCTGGGCCCACGCCTCCGTCGGGTAGACCCCACAAACACGAACACCCCCACACACACACACGCAGGCATGCACGAATAACGAGTTTTTGGGACTCACGCGAGTTCCATCGCAGGCTGATTCTTGTATGTTTTGGTCTTGGGGATTAGGTATCACCTTTTCTCTGTCTTACGTGATGGGCCCTACAAACTTGGTACCTGCCCAGGCTTTGCCAGCTTAAAAAAAGAGCATGCTTCCAGGAATGCCGGTAGTAGGCTACTATTCTGTTTGGGATCAGGGGGGATCATCCCTGCATAAAGCGTAAAGAGCACTCGCATCCCATTTCTATGACATGAGCTGTCCTTTCCTTTTCCGGCGGCCTCACCTGGGGAAGGGAGTGGAGTCTGGAGACTGGTTCAAAGCACTTGAATGGTCAAGCAGTATAGTAGGCCATACAGTCAGCCGTCGTGTTATGCATGAAGAGTATACAAAACATGACTTCTGGAGTCTACAGTCTATACACATATAACAACTAATAGCCCTAAAACATGAGGGCCGAGGCCAGAGTTTCAGAGCTGAGGCCTCTTGTGTGCCCAATGGATTATCTGAAAGGGGGTTAATTTTTCCCCCTCTCCTGAATTGTGAGCAGTCGCTCCCAGGTTTCCATCAAGATTTCAGGAAAAAAAAAAGGAAATATTAGCATTCTCCAGGGCCTGACAACAGGTAGTATATCTAACCTTCTCCTTTGCTGTTTTTTGCATTGGACGGTTGGGGGAGTTTACCCATCGATCTGTGTTGGCCGCCGGTTGCCACGTCAGGATCCAGATCTGGTGTCTTTAGGAAGAGGGTAGTATATGTAGCCCGGTGTCTTACAGTCCGGTGTCTTCTCTAGCGGGTCTTGTCTGTACCCACAAATTTCTCACCATGCATCAACATTTAGTCTTGGAAGTTGAAGTTGAAGTTGGATGATGCAACTAAATGCAAGTCACTGCTGTGAGAGAGACATCATTAGTCTTGGAGCGAGTAACACTTCGACAGCTTCTTCGTGTTTGAACATTCATATTCCCCTGACATCCTCCAGCCTGCAAGCAACAGTCTGGACAGATTTGGACACAGTCATCCTTCCTAATCCGTTATGTTTCTTGTGCTGGAAGACAGATCACGTGCGTCAGTTGATATAATTTAAAATGTTCACGCAATTCCATATTTGGAACCTAGTTCGCATAGATCAGGAGGAGACTTCAATATCTTCATTATGTTCCTGATCACCGTCAAATTTAACAGTATCGACCATCAACCCTAAGGGATTGATACCTAATTTGTGCTTGATCTACAGGAGTGGATTATCCATTAAGATTCACTACTGTAGATCTAAGTACATAAGAGAAAGGCTCTGGGTCAAAGAAGAATAGGGTGGGCCACTGCCACCATTACGCATGGTCTTCTCTCCTATACTGTATAAATCTCCGTTAACTTTTAGCGAGACTAGTGTATGGTTTCCTCGGTTTCAGCTTTGCATGCTGGGCCCACGATTCACTTGGGTCCCAACCTTCCGATTTCCACTTGATCTATGATGTGTACACACATGCAGGCTTCCAAAAGTGATCTAGTCGTTGACAAGCAAACGTCCATTCCTACTTTTGGCAGCGTGGGTCCGAAGTTCCTTTTGCAAGTCTTAAAAGCTCGTGGGAATCCCGTTGGTGTGCAAATAGTGTGCGAATACAAATCTTGAAGTTATTATAAGGGAGAGAAACATCGACAACTTATAAGGTAGAGGCACCTGCACTTCTGCACTTATTAGATTGGCCAAGAAACCCCACTCACAGTGCACACCAGGTTCAATGTCTCCTATTCACCAAACGATTATAACTGGCTAACAAATGGCACGAACTTCGATGACATACTCTCAATACACGTGTCCCCAGAGTTACGTTTTACTAGTGTCCACCTCCCCTATTTACTGAGATCGAAGTGGCGAGCCTGTAACTCTAGGCCAGAGGATCCGACCCCTATTGATGCAATATTGCAAGGGCTTCCTATATCATGTGGTCACGCTATAACATTAACTGTATACGCTCTGTGTACAACCTCCGTCCATGATTCATCAGAATAGCAATGTATAGGGCTGATCAACTCTTGATAGGGTCGGGCATAGAGGCAAGAAAAGAGATCTCGACGCATTGTGAAGTCATGCTATCTAAGTCTATAAGTGGTCAAGCAATTGGATGGGTACAGAATAGGCCTACTGATATACATAAAAATCCGAAAGAAAATAATAGTCCTTATAGCCGACGATCCACATCTGCCTGTCTTTCCCAGATTGTAGACATGCGACGATCATGACCCCCCTGCATCACAAAACATCTGCCCAGCACCCTGTCAGTCCAGTAAATGTAAGAACTCTCTCTCTCGACCTGTCTTCTCGTGACACGACCGTGTAGTCCGACGTCGGTGGCCAATTTGGAGCTAAAAGCAGCAGTACCCGCAGGTGCAGACGATTCTTACCATGATCTGGACCACCCTGCACAGTAACAGCCAACACTTGTACATAACCAGATTGCTGTTAGAGCATCTCGCAATTCTCAAGCTGAGCTCCTATGTTCTTGTCAGTAGACCCCACAGGCTCATGGAGGGTTGATATACCACAGAAGAAATTCCCTCATTATCACGTCATGACCAAGACTCCCAGGGAATGGTGAATGCACCAAGCACCTATGCATATAAATTTATTGAATGAAACCAGACACTCACACCACATGCAAGAGAAATGTTCACCGTTGCACCAGTGTAACTCCCCACAAGAACACATATATCGTCGGAGTAGTGAAAGCTGTTCCCATGCAACAACTGTTTGCCTAATGTTACTCTTTGGATCAACTTGGTGGCTGCGTGTCAGTCCCCACACAGGTCCTTGAGAGGCGTCCCAGCGGGCAGTCCAAAAGCAGGTCAGCTCTCACTGTGGTGGCAAACAGGAAAGATCGAGCCCTCCCTGCAGCCACCTCCCTTGTAAGCACCAGGAAAATTACCCCTTGGCGACTTATTTTCAGATTTATCCATTACAGATACCTGATGTAAGCAATAAGTTTTTCAACATATACATCCCCACTAGTTCTTCCTTTTGTTGGTTACAGAGTAGTATATCCCCTGGAGCTTGAAGCACATGACCGGTTGGTTGATTCTCCTTCCACTCACTCACACACTCTGCCCGGCACTCCATGGGTTAGATCAGAGTTCCAGACTTGCGGGTTTTGCCAAAGTGATCCATGCTGCTGCCATAAACCATTTAGATAGTATGACCACTCTTATAATAGCTATTCTGGATCCCTGTTTCAGCTTCCCACAGACATGCTTCCTATTTTCTCTGATCATGCATCATCGCATAAACCAACCCAACTCGAATATCATGACCATGACACGTGAGAACTCACATAACCCAACATGAGTTTGCTTTACTGATCGCCTCATAGCCTAGAACTCTCACACCTTGCTAGCCAAATTAAGTAAAACCCCCACTTGGCCGCCTACTGTTGCAATCTCTGCCATTGCACAGCAACCCTTGACCAAGCCCCAATGCACTTGCTGTACAGATACTAAATATAAATCCAGTTGCAGTAACATTAAAACGAAAGCAAACAATCTTGAACAGTTGGGTCTTATCCCCGGGCTCTCCTTTCTTTGTTAACTGACAAACGAACATTGTAACATATGCCCATGCAATTAACTGCGCCTGCCTTCCCAACTCCAGGACGCCAGCGATCGTCGTCCATGAGGGATGAGACGACACACCAATGAACGGTTCTATTCCATCCCATCTGACCGACATGTCACCTTTCTGATGTCGCCACATTGTTGTCATCCACAACCACACTGTGTGATGGAGTCATTCGAGAAACCGCATCGTTGTTTGAATTCCTTCACAGTCCCATGATCTTTACGCATTTTAAGTTTTCCTTACATCTCATCATCTTCTATAACTCAGTATAGAAGCTGTACAGTTCAACAGAGTTGGTCCTCTGTACAGCTTGCAGGATCCTTCTTGCAGACAACCAATGATAAGCCCCAAGGGTCGGAAGAGGCTGCAAAAATTATCCAGCTACACGCGTAGTGCATAATAAACCCCATTAGTTAAACAGTATAAGCAGATATCATTCTCTCAATTTCAGGGTTCACATTTAAGTTTTCTGGCATACAGGACTGTCGTTCAAGGTGCTTAAAGTAATTTCCTTCTCGAAAACCTACAGGAGAGCAGCCAAACACAAATTGCATTTTTGAGTGCAAGAGATGATGTCAGTAGGTTCCACACGGAGACATACTGCAGGGGAGTGAAAGTGCCTTTCAATACCTGCCACCCCTCTGCTTTAATTGAGAATAAAAAGAGGGGTCTTAATATCTATGGCAGTAAATACTGTGGAAAGAAGCACTGCCCCACCAATTTGCCAAGAACCCTGTAAGTGCAATACGATCGCCTGAGTTCAAAAGCTAGATAGGACTGCTAGTCTAGTGAGCATCCCGCTAGGTACTAGCCCTGTCTCTCTTATCATCCTTCCTCAAAGCCCTCCTTTCTGCACTCTCCCCACACACCACAAAGACTGTATATCCCTATGATCACCTGCATCCCAACCATCACACACATCCTTTGACACGGTCGCACCTGACCAAGGACTTACTGGGAAAGCAGCAGAGGGCCCCCATCCCCTGACACTCTTGTAAAACTGGACAAGAGGAAATTTCCTACCTGTCTTTCACAAGCACACCTGGCTATTCTTGTGATACCAGTAAATCACAGACAACTATTTAAAAAATTTGCAACCCTGCTGTATCTTTCCAACAGATGCAGCATCCATCATATACCTGGTGAGCCGCTAGAGTGATAGCTCCCAAGGATGTTCCCAAATATGCCATCAGCATGTAGGACATTACCTGCATTTGAATCAAGTGCCATGCTTAGCACCTGGTCGAGATTTGGACAAAGATCTACATATCTCTACTAGATAGCAAAGAAAAAAAGTTTATAACGTCCACCAAAAAGTCAACATAGACACATCATCCTGAAGACAAGGACAAAACACATGACATGTTACCCCCTCCGTTGCTAGGCAAGATAAATAGTAGAGATTTGTGGCAAACATAATTAATATCAGGCATTTGAGGAGGAATGTGTACCTTTGACATATTGGTTGGAAGTACAGGAACAGCCAGCTGCGCTACGTGTGTAAGCTCCGTCCAGGAAGGTGCAGCAATAGCTAATGCATTGTAGCCTTTCCCATTCAATGACTCCAGCATCAAGAATCCTGCCACATACAGTGAGATAGTCTTACCACAATCAGAAGCGGCCAGCAGCTGGTCCAATGTAGCAAACAACAGGAAGACTGTTTAAGCCAGCTCTTGCTCTTCGTCAGCCGCTCACCAACAAAGCATCTCCATCACCATATTAGCAAAGGCATCTGGATGCATGGGCCATAAGCCCCAGGTTTCAGACAAAATACTGGGCACTTCCTAACAATTGTCCATATTTTAGGGGGAAATGCTTCCCTCCAAGAACCTCCCTTTTCAAGTCGATAAGGTCACAGTACCCCATGGTGTGGAACATTGGCAGTGACCCTGATGGCCCACCAGCCGTGCCTGGACCATGGACTATCAGGATGCTTAGAATCTGACGCTATACATCTTTCCTTGTCAAGGAAATCAGTATGAGTATCCCATGCAGCACCAGCAATACCATATCCAAGAAAGGTGCATAGCAAAATGTCTCCAGAGAAGTTTACAAGGCTTGAAATAGGTAACACCTTCAGGGGACCCCATGAATCCTGCATTCCAAGGCTGGCCATACAAAGCAATCAGCAGTGGTGTCTGATCCCTGTTGATTCTAATTTTTGCGATGGCTATGGCAAACAACATCTTCTGAGTACATTCTATTTTTGCAAAAGAGTGGCCAGGGAAATGACCAATTAGGGAAAATTCCAAATCTATGGAAGATTGTGTGGCGTGGGTGCAGTCTAGCTCATTTTGCAATAAAGAATTTGGCACAATTGACTTCTTTCAGTAAGAAAAAAAACCATTCAACACGACATTGCCTAGATCGACCTTATGAGTGGGAGGGAGAAAGAGCGAGAAAGACCAGCAGTGTTCCTTCCAAAGTGGAAGTAGGTGAGGTCATCATCTATCGGCAAAGACATGGCAATGTCACCATCCTCATCTGCAAAGATTAAACCGAGAAATGTTTTAGAAAAAAGAAAAATTCGCCAATTTTGCTAGACCAATGGTCAGGAGACAAATAACTCCAGGCATACCAAATCAGAAAGGTATCACTGTCTGGATAAACTCTACTATGTACCACATGGTTTCAAGCTCCAGCTAGTAAGCTCAATATGAAAGATATAACTATTGTTGTATGGCCAATATGCAATCCGGTGGTACAAGCTTCCGGAGGGTACACTACCATATTGGGTGAAATCTAAGATTTCTCCCTTGACGAAGAATTCATACGAACAACCTTCCCAAGGGATACCAATGAAACTTGAACGGAAACGAACAACTCTCCGGAAGGGACCTATTGATGCAAAGATATTTTGCAATATGGAATGTTGCAGGCACAACCTTCCAGACAGTACACCGCCATGTTGGGTAAAATGTAAGATATCTCCGTTGGTGAAGAATTCATACAAACAACCTTTTGGAAGGAATACCGATAAAACTTGAATGGAACATAAGAACATCCCAAATAACCTTATGGTAGGTAACTCAACCACTTAATGGAAGGATCAACCCTCCCAAATGAAACTATTGATGTATGGTTTATTTTTCAATCGAGAACGGAACAATCTTCCGGTGAAAAACTATTGTGGCATGGATATTTTGTCATTCAGTAGAATGTTGCAAGAACAACCTTGCGGAAGGTACATGGGAAAATGTAAGATTTCTCCCTTGATATACAGACAACCTTCCAACGGGTAACCCAGAAAGTTGACACTGAATTGAACAACCGTTCAGAAGGAAACTATTGGTCCCTAATTTTTGGGCAATCTGGATTGTAGGCCCAACCTTCCGGCTGATAACCCCGAAATTTAAAAATGAATGGAACAACCTTCCGGAAGGATACTATTGGTGCATGGATTTTTTTGCAATCTGGATTGTTGCATGAACAACCTTCCGACAGATATCCCAAAAACTTGGAAGTGAGTGGAACAAGCCTCCGGAAGGAAAACAATTAATGTGAACATATTTTTTGGGGAATCTGGATTGCAAGCACAACCTTCCGGTAGGTAACCCCGAAACTTAAAAATAAATTGAACAATTTTCCGGAAAGATACTATTGGTGGATGGATTTTTTGCAATATGGATTGTTGCAGGAACATCCTTCCGACGGGTATCCCAAAAACTTGGAAGTGAATGGAACAACTCTCCGCAAGGAAAACAGTTAATAGGAATATGTTTTTTGGGCAATCTGGTTTGCAGGCACAACCTTCCGGCACGTAACATGTAAACTTAAAAATGAATTGATCACCCTTCCGGAAGCATGTACTATTGGTGCATGGAATTTCTTACAATCTGGAATGTTGTAGGAACAACCTTCCGGCGGGTAACCCAACAACTTGAAAATGGAAAGAACAACCTTCCAGAAGGTTGGGTGATATGTTTGTCCAATGTGTGCAATGCTATGAAGCACCTTCACAGAGGTAATAAATGGGGATTTGTAGATGGAACAACTTTCAATAAGGAAAAAGCATTGATAGAAGTGTACTTTTGGCCTCTTCAAAAAATATTGTGAACAACTGTCATTTTTTGGAATCAATTAGTTGTAGAATGAAAAACTTAATATGAACGATGCTATGCATATGAACATTTTGGAGAAACAACAATTCTCATAGTGTTCAACAACAAGACTTGTATTCATCATAATAGTGTAATCCATCACAAAGTATCAATCCATGAATTATAGTTTATATACCATGTCTTGTTGTTGTAATTAAACCATCCACTAGTGTTGTCTATGCCGTACCAGATTGCGAGATGCAATATTGTCACCCAAACTAGTTCTCCACTGTTCAATTGTAGCATAGCCCATGCTACCTAATTGTTCACGGAAAAGGGTAATTCCGGTACAAGAACGGGTGCGACGAGAACATCGATGAACACGAGTAGCAGGCTTCACTACAGGTGTAGAAACTGGAGGTTGAATATGAATCTGCGTTGATGGGTCATCTCCAGTACCCTATGACATAACCGAGTCGTTGATGACCGAGTCAATCACAATATTGACATTCACCATCTCCTCATGGATAACCTCATCCTCATGAATATCCATGTCATCCTCATTATCATCATCCTCGTTAAGCTCATCCTTTGCAATATCTGCCAATGTCCGTATGTCATGGTTCGGGCTCGAGTGTGGAGCTGGATCACTGTCAGTGGAAGTGACAAGAATATAACTGCAAGAAGGGTTAGTGCAGGCTAAGGTGGTTCAGTTTGGACGTCACACTGCAGTTTTTTAGTGAGTGTTCTTCATATTATCTGTAACATTGTGCAAATAAGTTTATCTTCATCCCAAATGAGATTGAATGTTACTAGCTATCTACCGTATTTACATGTTGGTACGATTATTTGCAAGTCAGATGATTTTTCATGGAGCTATGAACTATTTAGGACTTGCACTCTGGGCTATCCTTGGGCTATCACATTCCCAGTTTGTCCACAATTGGACTTTCAAATACTAACTTGCACTTAGTCATTTTATACATGGACCCCGAATATAAATTACCGTTAAGAAATAAGAGACATGGATGAATTTGTAGACAATTTCATGAATTTGTTAGTGTGCTATGGACTTTTATATACCTCCAAACATACCCACAATTTCAAAAGTCCATGTTATTCAACAAATTTCAAATTTGGGTAGAACTCTTCGATGACAATATAAAGATTGTCATTATCTACAAGTCTATATAACTAGATAGACAAATGTCATATATAATGAGGTACCTACAAATTAGTTATTTTTAAGATTATGAGATAATATTTTTAATAAAAAAATATCTCAGATATTTAGGATTGACCCCTTTACTAAAAATATTAGACACATCATTATCTATCAATGTAAATATATATTTGAATAAAAACATAAATTAATATTTTGCCCATGGATTTTCATGGAGGTCAGATCTGCCGTTTTTGAGCCACCTGATCTTGCACTCACTCTGAAGCGGATGATGGGGACTCTCAGGAAGATGATTGGTCTCTTAAGGATGAGAACCTCGAACATTCACAAGAGGGGAATTTTGAGGAACACGAGGAAAATGTATATTTTCTTCATAATTGGGACCAAGAATTAGAGACGGAAAAAGATGATTCATGGGAGCAAGATGGTCCATATTCATGGCTTGCCCATCTGGATCTTCATCACCATGAGCCAGGTGATTATCATCCGACAAAGAAAAACTACCATCACTCCCATAAAAAATTGACAAACCTTTCTTATGTTTATAGGCCTTTACTGCCTTTCTTGTGTTTTCCTCTCTTGCACCCGTAGTTAAGTCTCCATTTGATCATAGCTTTGGAAACATAAGATTCCACAAACTCATCTCTGTCTTGTTCCCACTTGCAATAATATTTCAATACATTATGCATTGCACTACAAATCAATGGGTACATACATAGATAATATATACTACACATTATTGATATATATAAATATAAACAACATTCAACAAGCAAAAGCAAAAACATGTCGTATCCATATCAATGCTGCCAAGAAACTGTATGATAATGAGACCAATAATTTGGGACTACCGCCGGATTACATGGATCCGTTCTTGGTAAAGGTGCTCGAGATGGATTTGTTGCAGGCCACATGTTTATCAAGTTGGGGAGATCGTGATTTGAGGTTCAACAAAATTCGAGTGTTGAGGGAAGCACAGAATCACGCTTACATGCTGGATCCCTCCAAAAAATTGAAGAAGTCATCACATCCCAAAACCTTGCAGCGCTAGATGCGAAATGCTTGGAGTAAACATGCATATGACGACAACTTTGATTACTGCACAGAAACATTACAACTCGTCTTTGAATACCATCAACAGGAGAGAAAGCGTTGGAGGTATATTTAACAAGATCTGTCATTGTACGGATGTCGTTTCTTTGACTCTTCTCAGGTTCTAGAGGTGTGTCAAATCTCACTCTAGGTCTCCTAGATTTGCTAACAGACAACTGGAACCCATGACCTTTACGAGCAAAATGATAATTGAAACTATCTTTCTTGCTGTAGCCTGTCTTAGGCCATTTGGCACAGATCAAACAATAATATTTCTCTGTCTCATTGTCTTGCTCATAATAGATACATTTCTCATTGATCTGCATCGTCATCACTACACATTCCACAAAGCACAACCTTCTTGAATGAAATACTAAGCTTTGAAAACATAAGAAATAAATTACTGAGTGATTGTATCTTCTTAGCTTATGCATATCCTGTCTTTTCCATAGCTGCAATACATTATTGGATAAAATAATTATGTAACATGCAAGCTTAGTCCTCCCTTTAGAAAATGATTGATTCATGGACCCGTCTCATTACAAACCAATGGAAAGAGCATTTGGTTTCATTAGGGTTTCACTAGAGTTTTAGAAATGCATAAAAATATCATGAACACAACCTTCCCGAAGAAAATGTTCATCCTGACCACCTATATCATAAGTGGATGAAATAAGAGTGCTTAAGAAAAAGAAGAGTAAGAAAGAAATGACCATATACTACATTAACTACATGGAACTACATATATGGTTCTAAAATGAACCAAAATCACATGGGTATAAACATTTTTGAAGATTTAGTTATTTTGGAATGCATTATGAAGTCCATAGAAGCTTAGACATAAACTGATTTGATGACCTTTAAAAGCTTAGACATAAGCTTTGTTAATGTAATATGACTATTATTCAGCAGCCACATGAAAAACAAATTAATGAAGTGAAATGAAATGACATAAGACATACCTCAAAATGTTGTTAAGATGATAAATTTTGTAGTGATTTCTCTCCAGCTTTTGTCCTCCTTAGCTTTGTTTTCATGTAGCACTAACGACACAGCTCCCGCCTCCTCCAATCACACTCACACTCCATGAAATTAAAATTCTAACCTTATTTTTTTTCTCACCCTAAACCCTAACGCTTTTCTTCTCTTTGAGCATGAACGGCGCAGCACCCTCCCTGTAGGGGAGTAGGGTGAGGACGGGCTAGACGGATGGTGGCAGCTAGGGCCGGGGTTGGCCCGGTGCAGGCGGGCCCGCCAAGAGTGCCCCAAGCCTGGGCGAGTAGGTTGGGGCGGGGACTGGCAGGTGTTGGTGGGCTCGCCAATAGCCCATGGTTTGCGAGTTTTGTCACTTTGGCCCCAAGATTGTGCCATTTTGGCTTGTGCAAGGTGTCGCGGGCCTGACACACGTGCCCTAGGAGCGTGTGAAACCCCGGTAGAGGGGCAGGTGAGGGAACAAAGGAACCAGCGTCATTACGACGTGGCTACTGAAAATTCACGGGCGCTAAATACCAGTGTTGTGCGGGTAAATAGATTTTGTTTTACCTCTGGGTCAGAATAAATATAACCCTTAACTTCTTACAAGGTGATATTTTTCACTCCCAAAAACTACTACTCCTTGGAACTAAGGGGAGGCTACCCACCTACCAGCACTCATCCACAAAAATTAACCATACACATACATAGCCTGATCAGTAAGAATCGTGGAGTTGGCTTGCATTGAAAGAATTATTTGTTCCATGGACAACAGTTCAAACACTTCAAGGTACAAGTGAAAAGTTTGAAAGATGTACGAATCTTACTTGAGTTAAATTTATAATTTCAAAACATTATGTTTTTCACAATCTATGATCTTTACAGATGGAAAAAATCTAACATGAACTGATTTGTTGCAAGGGGACATAATTGAAATACCCGCAGTCTATCTCTCCTTATGGCCAAGTGATGGGACTTCCAAGGTATAGATTTTCTACATATTTTTTATATTATTTTAATATGCATTTGATATATAATACAATGACACAAACGTTGTGGTATATTTATTGATAAAGTGTGCATATTCCATTTGAATACAAATTTCAATATGATTGGTGGGGTGGAGAATAGCAAGTGGAGCAAGTTCAATTCATGGAGCAAGATCAAACCAAGAAACATGATGTGTGCATGTATAATCTTGAAAATTACTCAGTTGTTTAGTGATTTGTTTTGTATGTATAATATGTGAAATGGCTTTTTTTCTAAATCCCTAGGGTACCGTCTCCATTTCATCACCCATTAAAAAACATTAATTTGAATTTTAGTACTTTTAAAGAGCTGTCACGATCATTTGATGGTCGCCGTCGGCACGACGATAGTGGGATGACCGCGAGAAGACGGGACCTCTAGAGCTGGTGGTCTTGATTTATTACATATTTTTAAAAAATCGGGACCGCCAAAGCTGGAGGTCCTGATTTATTAATATGATTTTTAAGATCAGGACCGCCAACTCCAACGGTCCAACTCCAAAGTTGGCGGTTGGAGGTCCCAATTTATTAAATATTATTTTGAAAATTCATAACACCAGGGCTAGCCGTCTCGAAGTGTCAAAAAAATATTTAATAATTGGGGACCCTCAACTCTGACAGTCCTAATTTTTTTTTAAACATATTCAATAAATTAGGACAACCAGCTCTAGCGATCTTGAATTATCAAAAAAATGACTTTTAAATCTTTTCTTAATAAGATGAGATAGCTCTAGCCGACGGCAAGCCGTAATGGCCAGAGCTATCATTCCCAATTTCTGTAATTTTTAAATTAATTATATAAAAGATCCTCATAGGTACCGGTCCAATTTTGTTTTTCAATTTATTAAATTCGGGACCACCAAAGGTGGTGGTCTTGTTTTTTCTAATTTTTAATTTTAAAATATTAAATTCGGGACCGCCAAAGGTGTTGGTCGATTTTTTTTAAATATTTTAATATATTTATTAAATTTGGAACCGCCAGTGGTGACGGTTACGATTTTTTTATTTTTTTATTTTTTCATTAAATATGGGACCGCCAGTGATGACGACTACGATTTTTTTAATTTTTAATTGTTTTCATTAAATGTGGGACCGCCTAAACGGGCGGTCCCGATTGTTTTAGTTTTCTTATTTATTATAATTAGATTTCGGACCGCTTGAGCTTATAGTTTTTTTTAATTAATTTCAGAAATTCCTTATTTTATCCAGAAAAAACAAATATAAAATCGGAACCGCTTGAGCTGGCGGTTTATTTTTATTATATATATCTATAAACATGAGGATCATCAGAGCTAGCGGTCTCGAATTTATTAAATAATTTCTTAAAATTCAAAACCGCGAGATTTTGTAAAAGCTATGTCATTTGCACAAAGTATTCGAGGCTGCATAGTATTAGCCAACCTTAAACCGTACTATGTCTTGTCACTTTGTCTCATTGTTCATTTTGTTTCTCTAAGGCAGACCTTCCACTCTTCTCAGCGGCCTTCCACGTTTGTATTCTTGCATTTTTTCCAGTAGCAATGGAATATGTTGACCTGTACATATTTGCAGAAGTTTCAAGACACGTATTGCTGAAATTATGGAGAATGGGCTCGAACTCTACAGCACAATATACGTTGAAGATATGCAATTGTATCTGTTATCCATGGTGCAGGTGTATGCAGGGCAAGACAA
Source organism: Takakia lepidozioides (assembly GCA_030704615.1). NCBI lineage: Eukaryota > Viridiplantae > Streptophyta > Takakiopsida > Takakiales > Takakiaceae > Takakia > Takakia lepidozioides. The sequence continues at coordinate 58,760,363 of CM060733.1, forward strand.
AACGTGGACTTATTATGTAAACGAATGGGTACGCACCTTAATCGTGGAGTTGGGTGGAATACACCTACACCATGGACGAAGACGATCAGAAAGTTGTCATCATCATTCATGTGCAGCTGGACTTCGTTGACATGGTGGTATTTCGAACGTATAAGATCATACATTCACGTTACGATGACATGTCTATGGAGTGGAAAGTGCACATCACAATGTCGAAACCATTGGTGCATAACGTTCTCGGTAGCTCAAGGGGGGAGTCGGAGATATATCTCACCTCGCAACCGCAAGATCTTATTGGTAATCTCACTCCCATTGTGGCCAGGCGCATCTGGATGATGGACCATTGCATTGACTACTCCAAACCTATGCAAATGGGTATTGTAGTGAGAGCTAATGAATTTGTTGGCAGGATGGCATAGTCCGGTTACCAATCCAGGAGATGTCATGATATCGAACACTCCTGTTCTGCGATCTCGGTTTCTTGAGGCTTCAAATGAGGAGCAAGAATTATGCTATTCCGTGAACCTACAAGTGTGACCTTGAGAACTATGAGCATGCATTGGTGAGCATAGGCTCACGGATGAAATAACCCCATATTACCGCGGATCTAATACTGAATACTTGAAGACCTATAACGTGTAGACTTACAACAAAAGAACACCCTATTCTAGCGGATTTTTTTTGTTTTTCACATAAAGGTCCAACTATAACCGTGCACCGAGACATGATTCTAGTCAATTACTGCGATTTACACAATCATTGTAAAGAGTGGATTTTGCATATGAAACACTCTTTTTTTGCATATCCAAGTAATCACCCTCCTCCCTCACAATGTTTTGTACCCCAATCATTCTTAATCTCTAGGGTGTACATTGTGACTGGAGGTGCATCAAATTTCCAAGCCATAAGAAATTTTGGTTCCGCCTTGAGCCGACCATCAGGTCCAAGAACAAATCTCATGTACCTGAATAATAAGAAAACCAACAAGAGTTGTAACAAATTATTATTCTACAACCACACAAAAATATTTGAATTGTATGCATAGTTGAATAAACCAGAATTGATGGATATATATGATAACACCTAAAGAGAATCCATCTGACTGTTTTTTCTTTCATAACTTGCTGCTCCCAATTATTGTCCCGAAAATGGTCTTTTTGACAAATATAACTCTCTATGGAACAACTCATTGAAATGAGACATCTTCCATGTGTCAATATAGTCTCCCAAACTCTCACCCTCACTTCCTCCAAAGCAATATGGAATTGGCCAGACTGGGTGGTATTGTCAACCATTAATGCTCATCATTAACGATTGCATACTTAATTATGGTTCGTGGTAGACAGAGCTAGGTTAGGTCCCGAAGGCGCCGCCCAGCCCCAAGGGTGCTGCTACTGTGGATTATAATTTTTCTATGTTATAAATGTTTGCGTTTGTAATTTGTAACCAACAGTTAGTACTAACTCATTGACGTATTTACGAAAACAATAGTCCCGAAATCAGTAATGCGAATGTATAATTACCCTCGATATAAAAGGTTATGGTTATTTTAGAGGAGAAATATTCTAGTATAAATATTAATTATTCAGTAAACAACAACAAATTAATTTCAATTAATCAACTTTATTATTTATTTATTTATTAAATAATTTTATGTATATATTTAAATTTAAAAGATAGGGATATTGATTTACTTAGTTTTAACTAGTCCCCATTAATTTATGTGAGTCAAGAATAGATAAGCAATTAGATCATTCTAAAAAAAAATCAGCCCGACAAACAATATTAATATAACCAAAATAAAAGAAGAGAATAAAAACCAACTACAGGATAGCAGTGTGGCTATTGGAATTTGAAACCCCAACCTCGAATGCGCGAATGAAATCACTAACTGATAAGTCCCTCAAGTTATATTCAAAACTAACCTTCATATCTAAGTACTTATAGGGCTATTAGAGGATTCTGAACAAATAAGCAAAACTAAGCAAATTGCGGCCGGCAAGAATTGCCCCAATCTCGGAAGTGTAAACTACCAGACTAATCTAAAGATGTTGTTAAAAGATGGTTTCTTTTAGTTATTTAAACACAATAGTCAAATCTCACTCTTTAACATGGCCTGACAGTTAGAATTCCATGTTTTCAAAAATCCGTAAGTCCCTACTAAGTTCTTCAATTCACTTGCTGTAAAACAGAAGCTCTAACCTAAGCTTTACTCAACAAGATCTCGGTATTAGTTTGTGAATCAAGGTCCATAAAAAGGGTTTAGCTCAAATCGTTCAAACATATATGTCTTTGCCATGGATATGACTAAGTCCCAAATTCTGCTAGCATATACTGCCTCTTTAGAAATTAATATCTCTTAACCCAGGCAATAATTACTAGAACTATAAACTTTTAGTGCTGTAGTAATCTTAATTTTATGACTCAAAGAAGAATCCACTCAGATATCTTACTAGCAGAAGTAAATAGATCAAATCGTATCAGCCAACATAATTCTACATCATAGACTTTTGTTGCTCCAGTTTAAAAACAACTACTTTCAAAACTTCATATTTTATGATCCCTAGCTCTGATCTGGCTAATCTTAGATCCAATGCAAATTATTAGCCTTATTCTCTGCTATCAACAAGAATTAGCATAGAAAGTTTTCAAGAACATATTCTAAAGCAGATTGATTTTGTATAAAAGAAATGAGAACCTTTTCGTACATGAAAAATGACCAAGTCCCCAACATCTGCAATTGTGTGCCAGTGTAAGAAAAACTGATTTCAAAAATTAATTTCTGTGGATACAAGGCTTTGATTTCACTAATGTCAAGTTCTATTGGGAGAATTATCCTTATTCTCTGCTATAAAAAAGAACTAGCATGGAAATAGGTCAATAGGACCCCACTACAGCAAATCTATTTTGCCAACAAATGAGCAGAATCCTAAAGCCAAGGACTTGAAAAGCAAAACAAGAACTGGACGTCCTACTAGCCTTTGCCTAGATTAGCGTTACACTTACATTCCGAGAGGGTTGATCAGATCAAGTCATCACTTCATTCAATTACGAAGCGGAAAGAACTAGATAAGATTGCAAATCTGGAACAAAATAGTTGTAACTGCAAGTCCATTGCTCACTACTACTGATTCTCTCTCCATCTTTGTGTTCTCCAACTCCAACGGCTGCCCTCCACCGTGCTCTCTACATTGTGCTAGTCGCTCACTGGAACTCTATCGATCCCGGTTATCAGCGTCACGTCCGTCCGTCAGCGTCAGGTCACATCAGATCTGACACTAATAGGACCTCCGTCACGTCAGGTTCGGGGAATATTTTGGTAAAAATAGTATTAGGTAAAATACTGTCACTTAAGCAGTCAGGTTGCCGACAAGGTGGCGGTGGCAAATACATTTTAAAAATTAACAAAATGAACGCGACCGCCAATTATGGCGGTCGCTTTGTTTTCGAAATTTAAAAAAAAATAGCGGTCGCCATAATCGCTTCAACTTATTTTTAAAAAAAACAAGATTGGCGATCGCACTGGCGGTCGCTTTATTTTTGAATTTAAAAAAAAATAGCGACCGTTATCTTGGCGGTCGCTTCAATTTTTTTTTTAAATAATAATATCGACGATTGCATTGGCTGTCGCCTAATTTTAAAAAGAAAACAAGCGACTGCCGTATTGGCGGTCGCATAATTTTGTAAATATGTATACAACAAGCGACCGCCATATGGCGGTCGGATAAAAAAAAAAACATGCGACCGCCATATGGTGATCAGATAATTTCAAAAATACATTAAAAAAAACAGCAACCACCATTGGGCGGTCGCTTAATTTAAAATATATATAGAAAAACAAACGACCGCCATATGGTGGTCGGTAAATTTAAAATTATGTAAATAAAACAAGCGACATATGAAAATAAAAGCGACCGCCACACCGGTGGTCGCTTGTTTTAAAACAGTACAATATTTGCGACCACCAAATCGGCGGTCGCGTCAATTTTAAAATATATATTAAGTTTAAGCGACCGCCAGCCTGGAGGTCGCTTAAACTTGAAAGATTAAAAGCAACCGTTTTACTGGCAGTCGCGTTTTAAAAAATATATTAAAAATAAAAACGACCACCATATTGGCGGTCACTTTATTTTAAATATATTACCAAATGAAGCAACCGCCATGCCAATAGTCGCATTATATTTTGAAATAAAAAGCAATAACGACTGTCATACGAGCGGTCGCTTAAATTTAAAAATATACAAAATAGAAGTGACCGCAATATTGCACAAAATGAAATGAAATGAAAACGACCGCAGTAGTGGCGGTCGCTTATTTTTCATAAAGAATAGAAATAGCGACCGTAGTATTAGCGGTCGCTTCATTTCAAAATTATAACAAATATGGTTGTACAGTTATTTTCGGGTGGGCGCTATTGGTTCGTCATTTATTCATTTCACTTTCATTTCACTTTCATCCTTCTTGGATCATATATAAGGGAGGAAGGTCACCAAACTCATCACTTCTTTTGACGCAAACACTTGAGGTTACTTTGGATGTTTTCTTCCATTGAACGAGAGTATAGCCCAAGAGGAGGGTGCGCACCTTTTGCCGTTGTGGCTTCCACCAAAGCCACTTCAGCAAATTGTGTATAAGCTCAACATTACAATCCACATCGACCCACTTGGGTTGCTGACAGGTATAGAAGTGTTGGGCTATCGCATTGCACTCTACATTCATAACACGTTCATTTATAGGTGATTGTTTTTTGTTGCTTACATCGCTAGGGCCCAGATGAGTGGATATTGGGTGAAGATGAGGGAAGAATGAAGACCTTGGTATACGGCAATCCCGAACACTGTCAGTGCCACTGGTAGTGTTGAGTGCAACCTATGTGGATTAAAGTTTTTTTATCGTAAGGATCGGTTGCTCGCTCATCTCGGTTATAAAGGTGTGAATAGCGTTGGAATGGGTTTATGCCCTAAAGTATCTATGCAGGTAAAAAGCCACTTTACCCAGTGTGAAGGCAATATTCCAATGTCTTTGGATCTGGACATAACCTCTGAGCAGAACACTTCATCTTCCTGTTAGGATGCCCCGATTAGTACCCAGGATGATTACGGCAGCAATCCATGCAGGAAGGTCTTAACTTGTCTGCGAAAAGACAGTTGGATAAAAAATAGGTGTAGTTTTTCTTCGAGACCAACATACAATTTAATGTGGCAAGGCTTCCGGCATTTGTCAGCACTGTTAGAGCAACCTCGGAGTCCAGATCCACGTACATGCCTCCGCCTTATCACAATCTCCGCACAGGATTGCTAGAAGACGTCATGACCGAGCTTACCAAAAAGGTCAACGATAGGACAGGCGAGTGCATCAGAAAATATGGAAGCACTATATGTTCCGATGGTTGGAGTTCTATAACAAACAGACCGTTGCTCAATGTCATGCTCGTATGTGCAGCTGGGGAACAATTCTTGGGATCAGTCGACACTAGCGGCGAGAAGAAAGATGGACGTTATCAATGCCAACTATTGACGGACTTTATCGAACAGGTATGAAGTGATAGAATCGTGCAAATATGCACAGATAATGTCGCTAACATGAGAAACACTGCAGACATGTTGTTGGCACGTTATCCCCATATGTACTATCAAGGTTGTGCTGCTTATATCCTTGATCTCCTTTTGGAAAATTGGGGAAAAGAACAGTGGATGAAACAACTTGTCAAAGCGAGCGAAGACTGTTGTGTCGTTCATCCGCACACACCACATCCATTTGACAATATATAGGAGGCATGAACCCAAATACAGCCTCCGCAATCCAGGCGAAACTCGTTTTGTCATTAACTTCTTGATGGTGGATCGGTTGGTGACGGTGAAAAACAGTCTGAAGCACACCATCATCGATCCTCAATATGATGCGTACACACGGACATTGCGGGACTCCAGAAAAACCAAGTTATTGGGCAAAAGTTGAAAAAATTCGAAATAACATTCGCAGCGATGATTTCTGGAAGAAATGTGAAAATTTTGTTAATATGGTAGAGCCGGTGTTAATCGTCTTGCGGAAATTTGATGGAAAACAACCAGTAATAGGCAAGGCATGGTTGAGAAACACGTCCAATCCTTGAGGCATCATCTCTTCTCCTTGGAACCTGAATTTGCGGACAGTGCTGAGGATGCATTTCACGACCGTCGTACGATGGTTCGAACGGATTTGCATTATGCGGGGGCTTTGCTCAATCCATTCTTGCTCGACAATATCATGCTCCGAAACAACGCTGATGTTAAGGCCGGCCTCGTGCGAGTGTTCATACGACTGGCTCCGCCGAACCATGCAGAGAGAGCTATATCTGAATACCAATGCTTCTTAGATCGCCGCGACCCTTTTGAGGACATGCCGGATCCAAAAGAGCTCAATATGTTGCCACATTAATGGTGGGATCTAATTGGAGTTGGAGCAAGAACATTGGCTCCCATCGAAGCGTATTCTTGCTCAAGCGTGCTCTGTCTCATCTTGCGAACGCAATTGGAGCGAGCGATGTACGCAACCCTGTTCATACAAACGATGGTGTCGAACCCATTGTACATTTGACAGGACGAAATCATGCCTCACCGATACGACCAGCTCCACCACAATGTCAAAACCGATCCAGCTCCCCATCAACACAGCGGGCATTAAGGAGCAACAAGGTTGATATGTTTTCCACACGCACGCATCATTCAGCTACATTGGACCGGGTGGAAGTTGAAGCCTCAGATGATGACAATCTGTCACTACATTTTTATCTTAACCGACGTGTTGCGCAGCAGATCCATGATTCCTCACATGTCGGACCATCTAATGTCGGTCCATCTCGGGCAGACCCTCCTCCGGTACCTCCTTCGAGACCACCTTCGATTGCGTCCCAAGTCCATAAACGACAGAGAACAGTCCAACCTTCTGTAGGCGATCGGCCCACAAATAGGCTAGATACTGTGGATGGTATTCAAGACCGGAGTGGGAGTCAACCTTAGAGATAACTAAATGTGGTTTGAGGTCGCTTGCAGATTCAAAGGCCTGGACATATGAGGTCGGATAGGGAGGACGATTCTAGCACTGATCATGGTAATGGTGGTGAAGTCGAGGGTGACCCGGATTTTCAACCCATCGAAGCATTAAGATTAGGATTTTCTTCATCTCGCCGTCGAAGCAGTAGAAGGAATTGAAGCAAAACAGCTGTAGGCATGCATCAGCACATTTTAATGAACATGTTTATATTTCTGTAGTGAAGTAATACCAGTGTGATCATTGTCACTATGAGTATTTATATTGCTGTTGTGTATGTGTTGAAAAGTTGTCCACGTGTATACCAGCCAAAATGTTGGCCAAATGCACAGTCACTTGCTCATATTTGTGTTCGGTGATTTGCTTGTGGAATGGAGAACAATTGTGTCATGCTTCCAACTCTGCATTCATTTTTATTTTAATGCAGCGACCGACATCACTGGCGGTCGCATTTGTTTTTTATTTTTTGTAAATACAGTGAACGCGATGTAATAATGATCGTCTTTTGTTTCTTCATAAAATTACTGGTGGTCGTTTTAATTTCTATTTTTCGTGAAAATCCAGCAACCGCCAATAGTGGCGGTCGGTTGTTTTTTTAATTTTGAAAAATGGATCGACCGCCATATTTTACAATTGTGTTTTTGGGATTTTTAAATGGAGCGACCGTGAAGGTGGCGGTCACTTTTACGAGGTATGCCCTGCACATGGAGCGAGGAGTGAGGCGGGGGGAGGGGAGCATATAAGCTCGGACTCATTCTCCCCTCACTTCCATTATAGGCAGTCGCTTGAAGTTTTTTTTTGTTTTCATAAATGCAGCGACCGCCATTTCGCCATTTCTGGCGGTCGCTGTAATGGTTATTTTTAAAAATGCAGCGACCGCCATTACTGGCAGTCGCTTATCTTTTTTTATTTTTGGAAATGGGGTGACAGCCATTACTGGCGGTCGTTTTTTTTTTAAAAAATAGAGCGACCGCGAAGGTGACGGTCACTTCTACAAGGTCTACCCTGCGCGTGGAGCGAGGAATGAGGCCGGGGGAGGGGGATATAAGCTCCCAGTCATTCTTCCGTCACTTCCATTACTGGCAGTTTTTGTTTTTACAAAATGCAGCGACCGCCATTTCTGGCGGTCACTATAATGGTTATTTTTTAAATTGCAGCGACCGCCATTACTGGCGGTCGCTTTTATTTTTTTATTTTTGGAAATGGGGCGACCGCCATTACTAGCGGTCGTTTGTTCTTAAAAATAGAGCGACCGCAAAGGTGACGGTCACTTCTACGAGGTCTGTCATGCATGTGGAGCGAGGAATGAGGGGGGGGGAGGGGGAAAATACATGGCGGTCGCTTTTATTTTATTTATTTTGGAAATAAAGCGACCGCCATTACTGGCGGTCGTTTTTATTTTAATTATTTTGGAAATGAAGCGACCGCCATTACTGGCGGTCGTTTTTATTTTAATTATTTTGGAAATGAAGCGACCGCCATTAGGGGCGATCGCCGCTATTGTTGTTTTTTTATAATTGCAGCGACCGCCATTAGTGGCGGTCGCTTTTATTTAAATTTGGTTGGAAATGGAGCGACCGCCATTTGTGGCAGTCGCTTTCATTTTAATTTTTTTGAAAATGAAGCGACTGCCATTACTGGCGGTCGCTTTTATTTTATTTTATTTTTAAATGAAGCGACCGCCATTACAAGCAATCGCTTCTCTGTTTTTTGGAGGAAAATCGAACAACCGCCATTACAGGCGGTCGCCGCAATTATTATTGTTTTTGGTAAATCCAGCGACCGCCACTACTGGCGGTCGCTTTTATTAAAATTTTGTTGGAAATAGAGCAACCGCCAATCGCGGTCGCTTTTATTTTTGTTGTTTTGAAAATGAAGCGACCACCATTACTGGCGATCGTTTCAATTCTTAATGTCTCTGTAAATGTAACGACCGCCTCTCTTGGCGGTCGTTTTTTTTTTTTTTTTTTTCTTCCGGAAAATGGAGCGACCGCCAAGTTGGCGATCGCTTCTAGAAGGTTCGCCCTGCACGTGGCCCGAGGAATGAGGGGGAGGGGGGGGGGGAGCATATAAGCCAAGGGAGGCTCATTCTCCCCTCACTTCCTCTCCACACAACTTCTGTGTGTGTGACATTTCATTATTCCACGACACGTAGTCACCTAGAGAATGAGGCCATTGGTTGGGTGGGGGGTATTTTTTGCCGCGATTTCTATGAGGTCATTGCAGAATGCTCCCATAGGCCCTCCTCTGGCTTCCAGGATCATTTTATTCTACGAAATTAGCTTTTATGAACTATTTTGACACCTACTCAAACTCCTTTAGGGTGAAGGGTTTAGAGTTACATCTTATTAGTAAACCTCGTTAGTGTTGCTCCGATTATTGCAGAATGGCAGAGGGCCAGGACGATGACCGTCAGGGAAGAGATGACCCCAATGAACATTGACCACCCCCTAAGAAAATCAAATGGTAAAGGCAAGATTTGAATTGGGAAGTATATGGTGACCCTAACATACTAGCAGAAGAGGGTTGGGAGGATGTTCCGGAAGAGTTCAGGTGGCCGATGGCGAGATGTAAAAAATTCGTGAAATGGTACCACATCAATCGATTGTGGCCTTTGGATAGGCATGACGTGCAAACCCGAAACAATTACGCAGAGTCCAGGTCTTGCACAAACTTGCATTTCCAGCATAGGACGAATGAGGTGCATTGCACATTGTGGGGTAAACCTCTCTTAAAGGGCCAATTCCCGTACCCTTGGCAGCCATGTTGTACGTGGAGGTCATACTCTTGCGTACAGTAAATTGGCAAACTGCTAGTAGGAGGAACGCAAGGATGCTGTGGCCCACATGACATTGTGTCATCAATGGGTGGATCCGGTCCCTACTGATGCGCTTATAGGCCTCACAGTGCATGAGTTTGAAATCTCGAGAAAGAACAACACTTACCATCGTTTTGGGGTTCTTACCATGGTCATCTGGCACCCACACAGACGACCGGGTTCGTTTAAAGTACCCTTCTATTTTTTGTCTCTTTGCAACTATTCAATCAGAGCAGGTAAATCAGATTGGTAAGGGCACCACCTGGTGTAATGCTTAGTGGACTTGCAGATCATGCATGTCGCCACAGAAGTCCTAGTTTCATGACGAATGCCAGCATTGATCTTACCTTGAGGCCCAGATTTGGCAGTGACTGTAGAGTTCCAGCCTACCTCGGCTTCGAAGGCTTGAAGTTCTCACTGTATTTCATCACGAAAAGATGACAACTCATGCACAATGGAAGGGACCAGATCTTCTGCAATACATTTCACCCCAAGGTCCCCATCTGTATGCTCTACACAGTTACCATCATTAGCCAGATGAGTGTGTTTTGTGTTGGGAACTTTAGACAGGCCTGCCTTGGCAGCTTTGAGACATAACATTTCTTCAATCAATTCCACCATCTCATCTTCAGTGGTGTAAGTCTGTTTTTGCATAAACACTTTCTCAGCAGGGGGCAAGCCCTTTACAAAACAATGTTTTAAAATAATAGGTCTCTCTGAGGCAATTAGAACGGACTTACAGATTGCAGTTCGCAAGTTAGTGTGGTATTTCCACACACTGTCGCCATAATGAAATTTTAAGTCTGGTGTGGTGTAAGCTATGGATTTTTTTTCACGAAAGAGCTTGCGAGCCAATTCTCTGGCTTCTACCCAAGTAAGATCATTTTTGTCCTTAATATTGGACTCAAACAGTTGCCTGGCCTCTCCCTTGAGACAAATCCGAAAAGACTTTACTTGGAACCGTGGGGGAACTCCATTCATTTCAGTGCTGATTTCAAAAAATTCCAAGAAGGACTCCAAATCCTCCTCTACGTTGTACTCAGGGTTTTGTTGTTTATGCATTCGCTCCCCATGATCAGTTTTCCGTGGAGTGGTATCCGGGACTTCAGTTTGTTTCAGCAACATCTTCATAAGCGGGGGGCAATTTGAAATCACCTCCATGGCTTCACACAGCTCGTCCAAATCAAATGTGGGTTGAGGCTTAGTCGCCGGATTCTTGTGATCTCCGGACAACTCTCCCCTTTCCGTATTATTTCTTTCATTAGTTGTTGTCTCTTCCCTCTCCTCCGCTGCACGTTTCTCCAACTCACTTAGTCCCATCGTCTCTTCTGCTTCTCTCTCTAGTATAGATCTTGTAAATACAGGCATGAGAAGAGGAGATACACGGCTACCTGTCCGAAGGGGCACTGAGCTTCGAATCCCACCCACACATAGTGAGATGTGATAAAGCGATGCTTGTGCAGCAGGTACACTCCTTCCCCCAAGAAAGCCCACAGTTCCTCTTCACCCTTGAGCCAAAAAGTCACGCGCACGATGCTGCATACCACCTTTTCCTTCACCAGCAGCGTATGGGCAGGATATGTCTTTGTTGCGGCCTTGTAGAGACCTACTGTTTCACACTGAAAACACACCCCCGGAAAGATCAACACATCACTTGGACGAAAAGGGAACTCAGAGTCAGGAATACCAGTGATGAGCTCTTCCCAAGTGGGATCCCGGATAGGGGCTGGCAGAACTTGAGGCCTTAAATTAGCAAGTAGAATTGATGTACCTCCTTTAACTAGTTCCCACAATCGTAGAGGGCTCGCTTGTCAGGAGGCAGGAAGCTCTCAAGCTCTACACCCAATTCTCGACTCACAGAGAATTGTGGAATGCCCAAGACAACCCAACTAAGTTTCTCACCACTCTCCAACTGCTCCTTGGCACTAGCAAGGGGAATTTGTAGAGTGACTTCCCTAAAATGAAGCTCGAGGAGAAGGCGTGCGGCGTAGGTTCCCTGAAGATACTTGCGAATGCGCTGGCTTTGCTCCCTCTACTCTGCTTTAGTGTGTATGGGCTTGCAAGCTTCTTTGCGTGCAGTTTCCTCAAAGGTTTTGGCCCAGAACTTTGGGGGCGTGTCCAGCGGGAGCTCAGGCCGTGGAATAGGTTCTCCCTCCGGATAATCGACAAACATCAGCTGCTCAGGTAACAGGTGCGTGCAAGCTCACAAATGTAGCGAGATTCCAACACCTGGGTCTGTCTCAAGCGCATGACATTGAATTGATCAAGCTCAAACCAACCACGCTCAGAACTAGAAGCCATAATGCTCACTTGCGAAACTCTCAAAACACAGAAAAGCTCGAGCATGCAAACTATCTCTCTCTCTCTCTCTCTGTGCATGACATATAAGCCGCCATTTTGCCACTACTTCTCCCCTCAATCATGCAGGATCCCCCGTACACAATCTACTGCTCTCAGGTGTTTCGTACGAGCCAAATTCTCTGTTAACGATTTTTAGTTACCCCGCATCTCCACCATGATTCCGGCGCTATGGGTTTGTTCCCCTTCCTCTACCGGACTTAATCCTATCTGGGGAATGTAATCGATAGATGGGCCTGGCAGAGAAGACGGAATCTCACGAAGAGGACGCAACAGAGTCGGACTTCCAAAACGCATTCATCCACACACTCAAGCACACCGTTACACCAAGCATACACTCGCGTAAGACCCGAAAGCCACCACCCTCATTGCCACGGCAGTCGAGCTTAAATAGTATTAGGTCGTAATCTAATCTTAGTGCCGCATGGCACTTACATATAGGCCAGCCAGATGCCATAGAAAGAAGCCAGATCACCCAGATCCATCCTAACCTAATCCTAAACTAGCTGTTAGAATAAGACAATACCTAATAAAGTCATAAGCTGTTGCCAGCTCATCCTCATGCGCAAGGTGTAAGTTCATCCAGACTTCATCCTGGCTCCGTCCATCCTTAAATCATCCGGGGCGCATCCCTCCTCCGTTCATCCAAGTCAAAAAAGAAGGTGAGAAGGAATCCCAGCTCCACAAACCTTTGGCCAAGATAATGGTCTGCAAACAGAAAATATAATTCTTGTATTCTCTTAATGGAAAAGCAAGAGTCTTTAGATTTTACCATTGTTGTGCCGGTTTGGAGTGTGGATTTAATTAAATTGGCATTAAGTCCGGGTTCAGCTCTGAGGTTTTTTTTTTTTTTTAATAATTTTAAAGGGAAACACCAGGGAGTGACACCTCACAAATCAGGCCCCTTGATAGTGAGAGGAGAAAATAACCTCTTTCACAATAACCTCGCCATGAAGGCTGAGAAATGAGATACCGCCCAAGGGAAGGGGGAGAAGAGTATACCATACTCATCAAGTAGCAGGATTTGACCCCGGAATCATCTGGGTGGCAATTAGTGCACTGACCAACTGAGCTAGTGAATGTTGGTGGTATTTGAAATTAGAAAAATTTGAGTCTGGTTCCGAGTCCGGGTATTCAAGTTTGAATGTGAGAACTGATGCGAATCCGGTTATTTGCTGGAAAATATCAGCGGGGTTTGGGGTCCAGGCATTTGCCTCTCACTCCGGCTCCACTGGCAATGGCACGCTTACTCCCGAACACGAGCAACATTTCCAGCAGGTCTTAAAGGATATCAAAGTGGGTGATCACCTTACTCCCCAGCAGATTAGTCGCCTGCACCTGTTTCTCCGTGACAATCTCGACATCTTTAGTAAAGGGCCATGACTTAGGCCGCACCACCCTTCTGGATCATGACATCATCAAGGATGATAAGCCTATCAAACAACATGCTTATAGGGAGAGTGTTCGTGAGCGCAAAGTCATTGATGAAGAGATTACCAAGATGCTTGATGCTGGTGTGATCACCCCCTCCATATCCCCTTGGGCCATTCCCATTGTCTTAGTGGATAAGAATGATGACTCCACCCGTTTTTGCGTAGACTTTCGGCATTTAAATGCCATCACAAAGAAAGATGTCTACCCTTTGCCACACATTAACGAAACGCTAGATCAACATAATGGGGCCACATCTTCTCTTCATTGGATTTAGCCTCTGGCTTTTGGCAAGTTCCTTTAACTGCTGTTGCTAAGGAGAAAACTGCCTTCACCTGCAGGATGGGCCTCTTCCAATTTGAAACAATGTCTTTTGGCCTTTGCAACGCCACTGCTACATTTCAGCGCCTTATGGACATTGTTTTAAGAAACCTTCGTTGGGAGTGTGCTTTAGTTTACATGAATGACATCAACATTTATTCTACAACATTTGATGCTACAGCGGGTTGTGTGCAGACTTCGTGCAGCCGGGCTTAAAGTCAAAGCCAAGAAATGTGATTTTTGTATGGAACAGCTCCATTTCTTGGGCCATCTGCTTTCTGCTGCTGGCATTAGTCCTGACCCAACTAAGATCCAGGCTGTGTGGAACTATCCAACCCCTAGAGATGAAACATGTGTTAAGGCCTTCTTGGGCTTGGGTTCTTACTATGATCGCTTCATTTTTCAATTTGCCAATCTAGCTGCTCCACTCACTCGCTTTTTATCCAAGGATGCTCGTTTTGTGTGGGGTACTGCTGAAACATACGCCTTTGAGAAGCTCAAAATTGCACTGACCTCTGCTTCTGTGCTTGCTTATCCTAATTTTACCTTGTCATTTATCTTGCAAACTGATGCCAATGATTTAGCTATCTCTGCAGTGTTGAGCCAGATTCAGGATGGTCAGGAGCATGCCATTGCCTACGCCTCCCGCCGCCTTGATAAACATGAGCGTAATTACTCTATCACCAACAAGGAAGGCCTTGCAGTTATCTTTGGAGTCAAATATTTTAGGCAGTATTTACATGGTTGTCATTTTACCATTGAGACCGATCATTTACCTTTGAAAGCCTTGCTAACTCCTCGTGAACTCACTGGCAGATTAGCTCGGTGGGCTCTAATACTGCAAGGCTATGACTTCACCATATTTTACAAGCATGGGAAGGATAATGTTAATGCAGATGCTTTGACTCGAGGCGAACCCAAAATCCCTGAACCTTACACTACCTTAAATGCCCTAGTCCCTCATACTGCACGCTCTACACCACCTGTTGTGCTTGTTTCGGATCCCTTTGCCTTGTGTCATTTGCTAGACTATCCTTATGTTCCTCCAGATCTGCTTGATACTTGGGATCTACTTTAGTTTGATGTTGGTTGAATTTCCTTTGGTATTGGCATGAATTCTAGTTTGGCATACTGCAGTAGGGTCTGGTACTTTCCCTTACCTAGTTAGGACTATTCATCTTATCTTGCGCCTGCCTTGGTTTGTATCCCGACCAAGGGACTGAGCTGCGCCCTACAGCTTGCTTGCCTCCTCATAGGCAGTCAACTGAAAATGAAGTCAGGGTCACGAAATGAAGAGAACGGGGGCTGTCACTTTCTTCTCGCCTGCACTAACCTGTTGTTGTGTGGCCATGAGTGATGTAGGCATGGATGATCCATTATACGATGCTCTTCTCCATAGGTGCAAAATCGGCACCCACCTTAGTGGCATATCCAAGCTGCTCATGAGACAAGTCAACTATCACTTACCCAGCCACCGGGAAAGTGAAAGGAGATTGTTCAGAGTCACTGCTTTGGAAGGTACCTCTGCTGTGGAAGTCCCTTCTAGGTCCGTTGTCCCCGCTTTACTTGAATTGTACCATGCTTCTACTTATGCTGGCAATTTGGGGGTTGTTAAAACTGTCAAATGATTGTAGGAGCAGTATCACTGGAAAGGCTTAATTAAAGATGTCTCAGCTTTCATTGCAAGATGTGTGCCCTGTCATGCTAAGATACCTTTACAGCCAATCCTGGTGACTGAACCATTTTCCAGTATTGGCTTAGATCTAGTTGGATCCACGTCCATGGGCCATGTATACCTTGCGGTTGCTACGGACTACCTGACGAAATGGGTTGAGCTCCGACCTCTGGTTGCTAAAGATAGTGATGAGGTGGTGTAGTTCTTCTTTGATAAGGTGATACTTCGTCATGGTTGCCCTCTTGAAATCCTCACGGATCAAGGTACTGAGTTTCTGCAACCAACTTATGGAGATTGTCTTGTTTAATCTCAACACTAAGCATGCCATTACTGCTCCCTACAATCCCCAATGCAATGGTTTGACAGAACGATTTAACAAAATTATATGCCAGATGCTCGAGAAGAATGGAACACTAATTGATGAATGGGATATTGTTGTGCATATTCTGCTCTTTGCCTATAAGACTTCTATCCATGCCAGTACCAAAATCTCACATTTTGAACTTTTGTATGGTAGGAAATGTAGAACTCCTTTGCATATCTCCTGACTGCAGGTATCCGCCATTGAGCCTGAGAATTGGGAAGACTTTTTGCTTTCCATGGATGCTAGACGACGTAGTTGGTGTGAAACAACTAAATCTAATATTGTGTTTGCCCAAGCTGCTCAGGCCAAGAATTACAACAGACGTGTTGTGTATTCTGAATCATTCAGGGTAGGCCAGTCTGTTTGTGTCAAGCTCTAGCCTGGTAAGCAGATATCTAAGGCCAAACGTCGGATTGATGGCCCTTACCTTATCTCTGATATTCTTCCTGGCAGACAGTATGTCTTGCTCCCCCAGCATGCTTCTACTCCTCACTTAGCTAGCTCCATTCATGTTTCATTGCTTGTTCCATGTACTCTTTACTTTTGATCTCACCTGTTTGAATGTTGAGAACCGTCAGGTGATCTTCACCCCCACAGTTCGGACAACTCGTGATTTGGCCCTGGCATCTTCTTCTTTAGAGTAGTTTTGAATTTCGTGACAGTTTTCTGCACCAATTGTAGCACTTGGGGTTTTTCCTATGGGATGTTTTGTCCTCCACCCAGCTTGCAGGGTGAGGTTTCTTCCCTAGGTTTTTTCATCCCTTGTGTGCCGGGTGTGTAGTTTATTTTGGCTAGGCTTCGTTTTTTTTCTTCCTGAGCTCATCACTCGCAGGAGCTCGCAGTTTCTAGTGGCCCCAGCAGACTTCACATACGTGGAGCTGGGATTCATTCTCACCTTCCTTTTCAACTTGGATGAATGGAGGACGGATGCGCCCCGGATAATTTAGGGATGGACGGAGCCATGATGAAGTCTAGATGAACTTACACTTTGCGCATGAGGATGAGTTGGCAACAGCTTATGACTTTATTAGGTGACTTTATTAGGATGGATCTAGGTGATCTGACTTCTTTCTGTGGCTATGCTGGAAGGGCATGTGGCTGGCTTATATGTAAGTGCCACACGGCACTAATATTAGATTACGACCTAATACTATTTAAGCTCGACTGCCATGGCACTGAGGGTGGTGGCTTTTGGGTCTTACGCGAATGTACGCTTGGTGTAACGGTGTGCTTGAGTGTGTGGATGAATGTGTTTTGGAAGTCCGACTCTGTTGCGTCATCTTCATAAGATTCCGTCTTCTCTGCCAGGCCCATCTATAGACTACATTCCCCAGATAGGATTAAGTCCGGTAGAGGAAGGGGATCAAACCCATAGCGCCGGAATCAGACTTCACAGGTTCATATGTCATAAGTCAAATCTGATGGTTTCAGTGGCAAGCGTTTTCAAATAATCAAGTGTGAACAACCTTAGATAGTTTAGACAGTTTAGATTCCATAGTCCTCACCGAGCAAGCTTTGCCCGATCAATGCATGTACACAGTGGAACTAGTACCGATCTGACTTAAGGACCGTTCACACTTAGTGATACGGTCACTACTAGCTATGGCTGTTCATACATATGCTCCCATGACAGGTAAGTAGTCCTCGTGGCAGCCACTATCACCTGAGCTACCACTGATAATAAATTTGTTGATAACTTATTTACAAGCCCGTCATAACCTTTACAACCGCGCCTATTATTAGCGGCAAATTATCTCTTTGAAACCACAGCACCTAAGGTACCATTTTCCATTGAGTCTCCTTCCCCGATCAATACTCGAACTCGAGCTTTTGTGCATAACGGAGCTTCAGTGTGCTGCGACAATAGTCAAACCAGCGTGATGACGACGATACAACCTGCACTGGCAGCTGCTTCAGGTGATAGTGAATCTATAGAGATAGCAGGAAGAGGGAGAGGGAGAGGGAGAGGGAGAGGAGGGGGAAGGAGAGAAGGAGGAGCAGTGGGGAGGGGAGTTGGTGCAGCACCACAGCGTCAAAAACAAGGAAATTGGGAGCATAATGAGGTGTTTGCTCTCATCAAATGTAAACATGATGAGCATGTGGCACAGAAGGCGTTGGTGGATCCCCGAGCATATATGGTGCCTGCTGCAATCAAGTGGACTAGAATTTTGGAAGAGCTGCAGAAGGTTATGAAAGCTAGGATTCCTCGAAATGGGAAGATGTGCAAAGAGAAACGGAATGGTCTTAATTCAGATTACAAGAAGGTTTCACACTATCACAAAGGAACCGGCCATAATACATCGTATTGGGAGTTGACCACTGATGAGCGCGATAAGTATCACCTGCCTCGCCAATTCAATAGAGACTACTATGAAGCGATTGAAGCATTCCAGGGGGAACGCATAATTAATGCACCTGTTCATGTAAGGGATCTGAATGCCCCTGGGGATGGAAACTATGTTGCACCCATGCCAGAAATTGAGATACAAGAGGAACAAGAGGAATCAACAACACAACCCCGTTCACATATGACAAGTTTTCTTGGCCAAGACTTCATACCAGAAGCACAAGGTGCAGTTCTAGAACGGGAACAGGGTAACCCAATACGTGTAAACATTGTCAACCTCGACGATTACTTTGAGAGTACTCAACGAGCCTTTCCTGATGTGGTCAATTTGTCGAATGTTCATAGTCAGGTTGTGCCTGCACCATCAATCGGCCAACCAACAACCCTTGGCAGTACCGGCGTTAAGCGCAAGCGCACAAACATATTCTCACCAGTAATCGAAGCTAGTGACAAGGGGAACAAAGTAATTGTAGACGCAGTTGGAAATTGAGGAGCGGCGTAGTAAGGTTCGGGAACGTACTGTAAAGGATCAGCTAGTGTACCTCAAGCAAAGAGACAATAAACTTCGGAAAAGAAGCAAAGAAATGGTGAATGTGCTCTCTAATTTGAGCATGGCAATGTGCCACGCATTCATACAGGATAAGCGACTAATGTCTCCCCCCATGAACATTCAAGACTCATCAGACGATGAAGTTCTAGACCTCCAGATGATCACCAGGATATCTGAAGATCCAGTAGCTTGATTGAACTACTCATTTGAATGATGACATTCTATACATTGATATGGTAGCTTGAGTGAATGACAATTCAATTGATGTTGTAGAGATTGATACAGTAGCGTGATTGAAATCAGCTAAGTTTTTGGTACAAATTTTGGTCCATAGAGACAAAACAATCTAGTCTGAAGCCATTTCATGCCTTCTATGTCAATGAACTCCATTCAAATTGACATTGAATTGACAAATCCATTCTCCATGTTCTGCCTGTTCACTATCCTCTACGTAGTTTGTTACCAAGATACTGCTCTAAAGCTACACGTTGCTCCAATCCAGAAATCTCTACACCTTATAATTGCGGTTCAGCTTCATAGTCCATTGCATTATCTCCTGGAATCCATTGTTCATTGTTCGCAGCCTCTCATCGACCAGGATTGCCACACGATTAATATTGTTTTCCAGTTATAATTGAATCATTAAGCTTTCAATCTCAGCAGCCTTTCCTCCTAGGATCATGTTATACAAGATACAACAACAGATGACTACATCAGGTAGAAATAGAACGTGCAAATTGGTCTTCATGATCAGTTCCCTGAAGCTCTTCTTTAAGATGCCGAATGAATTCTCCACTACGCTGCGACCTCGACAGAGGAGTTTATTATAAAGTGCTTCCAAAACAGTGTGGCGAATGTTGACCCTTGCTTGTGTAGAGTCATTACCCACGATAACAAAAGATACCCTTTGTCGGCGAGTAAATAGGGTTTGATTCCTTCGGCACCATGGTCCTGATGAAACAAATTTTCATGTACAGCTCTATGATATAAGCTCGAGAGTCTGAGTATGCGTGAATTATTCATAGATCCAGGCATCCTGATGAAGACATCCCCGAACCTATGGTCGAAAACTGCTTGTAACTGCATGCTGTGAGCTTTGCTCTTATATGAAAAGTAGTCTCCAGCAAATGGGCCACGAGGTTTCTGCATGTGCACCTGAGTAACGTCGATAGCTCCGTGCACTGAGGGAAGACCACAAAAGTCCTTAAAACCATCCATTACGTCTCTTAATTCATCTCCTTCTGGCCATCTCAGTTGATTTCTGAACACAATGTTAACGGAATGGACGAACTCTCGAAGACACAAATGGACTGTCGATTTGCCCATGGCAAACATTTCAGAGCATTGCAGATAGTCCGCTCCATGGGCAAGCTTATATAGCGAGCAAGCAACACTTATTCCTACATGTATATCGCATCTGTATCGAGCGTTCGTTTTTTCCATCAGGTGGTTCAATTCTCTAGTCAATAGAGCAACAAAATCTCTACTCACCCAATCCATCTGGAGTCCTCGTATTGCGTCATTAGGAAGTGAGAGTACCTCTTCACCCAATCTCCAAGCTCTCTGTTCATTAGAAGCTCGTATACGCACGACATTCTGTGCTGGTGGAGAATCAGCGAATTTATCATGGTATGAAACAGTGCTTTCCGCTCTCTTAAAGATTCTGAAGCTACTTCACCTGGAAATTCCGAGAGAGACATCGTTTCAGCTTCGTAACATGTGATTAAAGACTCCTGGTCTTGTAAAACAATCTGGAAAAATTGTGCCAGGAGAATCACATTCAATGGCCTCATGTTGAGTAGGAGCTGCCACCCTAGATCTCGTGAAATATATGCAGGAATGTGATGACGAGAACCGCAGAACCAAGATGCTCCCCTGAGAGAATTCAAGAATATGGAAGTAACGGGCTGTGACATGCCACAATAAAGATCCTATCAACCACGATATCATATATCGATTCATGAACAGCGATAGCATCGTAGGTATAGACAAGTTAAAATACAATATACTTATCACCAAGTATGAACTGCGGTAGCATGCTGTTATAACTACTTACTGATACGGTGAAAATTTTTTAGATCGTGGCGATAATTTATAAGTTTTGCTATGTACGCTGGAAACGTATCACCAAGTGTGAAGGGTCCTTTATGCAAAGAACGTAATCATATTACACAAGAATGATCTCTTAAGTACTGCGAGATATCTAACCTTGTGTGCTCTTCTATCATCTTGTATGACACTCTCTAAGATACACATAACCTCGATGCGAAAAATCTTCTGGAATCAATTTATTTCTCCTCAGCAGGTGCTGCAATGTGCACTAGTTTTCGCTGACGCATCTATATGCTAGCTGATACAGCCAAGTGTTCAATTAGACACTTGCAATTCTTCAGATACTAGTGTCTGCTCGGCCGATTTCTGATTTCTGAAGAAAATGCTTCTTTTTATAAGCAATCTGGACAATTGCAGAGCCTTCGAAGTCTCCTCATCACCATTATCCTCTATACATCAGATACAGCTGCTTTATCCGCGTCATGTGGCTTAACAACTTTTTCAGAGTCAGTAGGCGGTACAGGTACTGTCTTTGAGACTTCGTCAGCACCATTATCCTTTGTAACATTATCTGTGTCATCTGGTTGCACTCCCTCCGGACCGAAAGGCAGGTAAGGTTTATTTTCCATTGGAAATGCTCTTGCAGGGTGTCCGGCCGAAGGAGCCACAATACCTGCGCGCACATTTAAATCTGCTGCAGCTTGCACTGCAACAGCCACACCACCTGGCTCTGGCTTGCCTGTGGGCGAGTTACGAACCTCAGCATCCAGCACTTTGGCAGCATCTATTTGGGTAACAACCTTGTCCATTGGCAGCTCAATAGTAGCGTCCTACAGTGTGACAAAGAGAAACAAAAGTCAGCCTGAATGTAATTTGGTGAAGTAAAACATACTGCGAGCTTACAGCCACTAACATTTCGAACATTCAGGCCCGCCATTGAATGTTTCTCATACTTGTCACATTGTTTACAAATATAAAAGGCAATTCTCTGACTTCCGTCTTCAATCAGCCTCTAATCCACGACATCCTCCACCATCTGGGTCTCGAACAGCATTATCAGCTGCCAATCTTATATAGTAGACATACAACATCGACAAGCTCTAATGGGGCTGCGATCATTCCTCCCCAGGAATCCGTCGTCTGCAACCAACTTGCAAATGTACAAAGACAGTACCGAGGATGCTTACCATGAGAACATCAGCAACAGTTGTTTTCTCGTTATCACCAACGCGTGGATTCAATTCCGCAGCGGACTGGGCCATAGCTCCCAAACCCCCCTTAGAGCCCCCTATAATACCAGTTGCACGTGTCTCTGCGCTCAGAATAGCGCGCGCATCGCCGGGTCCTATAGGTCTATCCCCTGATCCTACCGCTGCTGCCTCCAAGGCCTGTACTCCCAAATTAACAAACCCGCAGGTTAGAGAACTCGCAGGTTTCAATTTCCTGGTGATTGTAACACAAAAATTTCAGACACGTTTGCGAAGGTGGCTGGAAGACGTAGTCACGTACCTCGCCGATGGTCACAGCCTCTTCGGCAGCAAGTTCAGGGGAAGTGGGAAGTGGCTTCATGGATCCTGCCACCGCCTCTCCCGCTACAAATATCGTATTCATCTCTACACCTGCACAAATCGGCAAATCCATGACACCACCCCGTGTAAGACTGGTTCAGAAATCAGATTCTCCCACGAACAACCTTCCGATTTTTCTCTCCCTTTCCCCCTAGACGCACCCAGCACAAGAGCGTCTGCAGTCAACACAACCTTCATGCCAAGAAACAGTCAACACAACGTTTGTGCCAAGAAACCGATCTGAGCACTTCCAGATTGAAGCACACCGGCATAACCTTCTCAAATTGCTAAGCTGTAGACACTCATATTACCCCCCACAACAACAACCCACCTGGCATAATGATCTTCGCCACGCTGACACCTGCTTCCGCCACACTAGAGTGCGCATCTGCCGGTACAAGACCCTCCTTCACATTGGTCTCAGCGGCACCTTGCATTGCAGAAGCAGCACCACCCTTTTGGGTCTGGCCCAGCGCCAAGGTCTCCGCACTCTGCATGAGTGATGCATCTTCACGAGTCACAGCCTGCCCCTCTAGCTGTGCCGCTGGCATCCCGAACACCTCAGGATATGTCACCGGCCCATTCCAGGTATCCAAACTCATTGTGCCTGCCGATCTCCGCTGCCCAGTACCAGGATTCTCGGTGGATCAAAGACTACGCTTTGCGTCTGAGCAAATCCAGCTAGCAGTGCTCCTAACAATTCTTCAGTGCGAGACGAGATATTGAGCTTGCATTCACAGACAGACTGATGCTAAATCCAGTTAGCAGTGTTTCTAAGAATTCTTCAGTGCGTGCGAGAAGAGATGTTGAGCTTGCATTCACAGAGAGACTGATACTGCTTGCTGCTCCGGAGAGAGTATATGATTCATGAGCAGCTGCTACCTGTCACGAGCAGCTGCCCTGTGACCCCGCCGACATCGGTCTCGCAGCGCAAGGCACGTAGGGTGGTGGGGCCTCGCTGTTGGCACTCACTCATTCCCCATGGACTACACGTAAGCTCCTCACGTGGCCACCGACCTTGACTCCGATCGAGGACACAGGACACAGGACACAGCTCATCTGTCATCTCCCTATCCAGCCCAGTGTAGAGGGGTAAGACAAAGATTGATGCTTCAGCTATGATGCTTGGGGAAATCCGAGGTTTCGAAGAGGTCACAAACAGCAACACAATTGCACAGCAAAGGAGGGCAAAGACCACACACAGATGGAATACAAACAGCAACACAATTGCACAACAAAGGAGGGCAAAGACCACACACAGATGGAATGTGGCAACACGCACAATGTACAATGGTAGTAGCAAAGAAATTTATTGCTTGTAGAATTAAGTGTGAGGAAAAATTGTTCACATTATCTATACTGCTATGAGAGTGACAGGGACCCCAATGTCAACCTCGACCAGAAGCTATACCAGACCACAGGCGGCATGATGCCGTGTGGCTCTCTCCTTCCTCCTTACTCACACTCCAATGTCTCGTATGGCTACCTCGCCTGGGTGGAAGAAGAGATGTTGCTTTGCTCAGTCAAACCACTAGTAGGGGCTTCAAAAGCGGGCTACCACATAAGTGGGGAGAATAGATAACCCTGTTGTGCGTGAGCTAATAGACTGGTAAAAGAACATGTGGTGTATTATCTGGACAAAAGCAGATCAAGTCTACTCAACATCACTGAAGAGTGAAGTCGGCCCCTGCATCACCTTCCAGAAGAAAGGCTGTTGATCTGGTATTTCCAAACTAGGTGAAGGATCGACGTCCACAAGGTTTTTAGTAAGAAAGGCTGTTGATCTGATATTTCCAAACAGGGCGAAGGGTCGACGGCCACAAGGTTTTTAGTAAGAAAGGCTGTTGATCTGGTATTTCCAAACTGGGTGAAGGATCTCCGTCCACAAGGTTTTAGTAAGCAGAATTTCTAGAGTACTCGTGTATCTGTTCCAAGATGTGTGTGCTGATCTTGTGTCTGAAATGCTCCCAATCCTGTGTCACTCTTCACTCAAAGCCATCGTCCCATAAGAAGTATCAAACATCTGTGGGTCCGGCAACACATTTCGGATCCCTTCAGAGCTCATTCCTCCTCAAAACACAATATACAGAAACCTCTCACCAGAGCGTTGTCAGGAATACTGCCCAACGTGCTATGTTCCAGCAGGCTGAGCAGCTGACTTGGCTTTCCCTGCTGCAGCAGCAGCGACTGCAGCAGCGGCATTGGCAGCTGCAGCAGCTGCGGATGCTGGCAATGGTGATGGCGATGGCGTGAGATTTGGAGGGCAAGGCAGCATTGTGGTTGCCCTGGAGGCCTGGGCATTCACTTGCACAAGCAATGCCTTGATCTGCACCCCAGTTAAAGTCTCCTGCTCGAGCAATGTGGCCGCGAGTGCGTGGAGTTCCCGTTGATGGGTGGTGAGTATATTTTTCGCATTTTCATAAGCAGTCTGCAGTAACTCCCGGACCTCACTTTCCACAAGCAACCGTGTCTCCGTGCTCATGGATTTACCATCGTCTTCATAGTTGTGGGCCACAACACCCACTGCCTTGCTCATTCCATACTTGGTCACCATCTCTCGAGCAAGTCTTGTGGCAGATACAATGTCTGAAGATGCACCCGAGGTTACCTACAGGTATCAAAATGATTGGTTACACACTATCCACACATACAATCTGGAATTCCAGTGACAATCACAAATGAAGCCTATAAATCTCCTCCAAATATATTTGACAACTTGATGACAGGCTGCTAATCTGACAACTGACTTCACAGAGTGACAAACAACAAAGCTCCCCTTACCAGTACCAAGGAAACATAAGACAAACATATCACCCCCAGACAGTTTCAAATCACCCAGTGACCTCTCAACCATTTTGAGCTTGACTTGAGTATCAGGCACAGTGACAACCAACATCTAACCCAGTGGTAACGGCACAACCCGCCTCACTAGCGCTTGTGGGTTCAAACCCACATGTTGGATGTCATAAAAGGTGTCCACCTTCCAACCGGAAGGCAGTAGCCCTTTGGGATCAAGTGACACCATAAGCTACGCTTGCTTCGGCAACGTGTTCACATTTCATTTCAGGCACAGTCGGTGCATCCCTGAACAAAGAAGTTGCCGAAGAGAAGAGCTCAGTGTTCCTAAAACAAAAGCTTCACCTGAATAGTACGTGTCCAAAAGAGTCAAGAGTCTGAGAGAGAGAGAGAATGTACTGATGCTGTTTCCCTGCGAGTGTTGGCTTGCCATAGCCTTACAGTCATTTACCCGGAGGGGAAATAACCCTCCTGGAGCCTTTTGTGGGTTGGGTTTGCACCCACCAGGGTTTAGCTTATCCCCGCAGTTCAGCTGCAGGTATAAACTTATTTTCCCTCAACTGCCATTAAGGCGCTCACAGAGGCACTTGTTTGCATGCAAACTCGACAGCCCGGTTGCAGAGTTATTCCGAGAGAGGGAGAGAGAAAGAAAGAAGAATGGCACAGAGGACAATGAGGGCATGAAACAGGGTAGAACAAACCAAGAAGTACTTCAGAATACACCCGAAGATGAAGTGCCTCAAGCAGGTGGGCTGCACGGCACTTTGGATCTTCAAAGCCAAAGGCCTCCACTAACAATTGGAAATCTCTAAAGCATCTCCTGAGAGAGAAAAAGAGAAAACGTACTCATGAGATGTTGTTTGCTGTAGAGAGAGAGACTTACCAAGATAAACACAATTAGTTCAGGCTTTCCAGATATCCTCTAGAAAGCCTTCACACAAGCATCAAGAGTGAACTGCCCAGCAATTAGACCCAAATAGGACCAGGGCTCAACCTCAAGATTGGTTGGTGAACAGAGGTGCAGGAATATGTTCCTGAAGAGGGTCACTCTCTGGTGAGAACATCCCTGACAAGGTAACAGAAAATGGATAGTCTTCAGGCTGCCTGCACATCAGGCAATTACAATCTCCTTTTCCTCTCTGCATCTGTTTTTCGTTCAAAGGTAGGTGGAGGACTGGAAACAAGTTAAGGGAAGTTTTATGCCTAACTTAATTACACCAAGGTTGAGAGAGAGAGAGAGAGAGAGAGTGAGGGAGCTACACACCTCCCCCTCCCCAAACACAAGTTCCTCTGCGACACGGCCCCCCATGCAAACATCAAGACGTGCCAGCATCTGTTTGCGAGAAAAACTGGTTTCGTCTTTCTCTGGCAACTGCGACACCATACCCAGGGCCATCCCCCGAGGCACAATTGTTGCTTTGTGCACTGGCAAAGCTCCGTCGGTGTGAATTGCCACCAGTGCATGGCCTCCTTCATGGTATGCAGTGAGTCGCCGTGACTCTTCTGATATTACTGCAGACTTGCGTTCGCTTCCCATCATGATCTTGTCTTTGGCAAACTCAAGATCAACCATGCTCACATCTTTCTGTCCATCCATAGCTGCTTTCAGAGCTGCTACATTGACTAAATTGGCCAGGTCAGCACCTGAAAACCCAGGAGTTCCACGTGCAATTATCGACAAGTCCACATCCTCTGATTTTGGCACCTGCCCAAGTATGGACACTCTTATTATGTTCCGGATTCCTAGGAGATTGATTTAGGCCAATCCAGATGCAGTGAGTTTCAAAATACAGTACGTAGTCAATGCTCAGAAAGTCGTCTAACTATACAGAGCCAAATAAACATCACTCGGAAGCTTGACTGAAACAAAAACAATTCTGAGCTTCTGTGACAAACAACTTTTGCCCATCAAGCAAGCAGCCAATAAGATCTCAGACATCTCACTGGAAGGACCTCTTTGGCTCATGTGTATATTTGCCTCAATTATGTGTGCAGATGTTTCTCCACCCTACCATGAAGGAGTTACATAATATATCTCTGTGAGAGCCTAGTAAACTCTGAACTGACATATGCGAGGTAACCAAAGATAACCTCATGGTTACAGTAACCAAATGGTTGCACCATGACACAAAATCCTGATTGTCAACATGAATCACCACCATAACCATCCTTCAATGCTTGTGAAGCCCAGCCAAGTACAGAGGCAGATAGTCTTGATTGAGATGAGCTAACTTACCTTGGACATGTGGGACTCCAGAATTTGGCGCCGACCTTCAACATCAGGGTTGGGCACAACCACGTGGCGATCGAACCGGCCTGGCCGGACCAAAGCCTTGTCCAATGATTCAGGAAAATTTGTTGCAGCAATGACGATGATGCCCTCATTTTGCTTGAAGCCATCAAGTTCCACCAATAACTGATTAAGTGTCATCTTCATGTACTGTTGGTCCTTGGGGTTGCGGCTACCACCAATAGCATCAATCTCATCCATAAAAATGATGCATGGTGACCTGTGAGGCTTTGGAAAATCAGAATAGCTCTGGAATATTCAAAGACTACACATTAGGACCAACTGTACAGCCAAACTACAATGAGAAAGTCGAATTGAAGAGAGTTGGAGGGAGGGAGAGAGAGATAGACCTCTTCTTGGCGGCTGAGAAAAGATCACGCACACGGCGTGCCCCCACACCCACAAACATCTCTTCAAACTCACTGCCACTGCAGTAGAAGAAGGGAACACCTGCCTCACCAGCTATCGCTCGAGCCAGCATGGTCTTGCCCGTGCCTGGGGGTCCAACCAGTAACACACCCTTTGGTAGTTTGCCTCCCAACCTTGTGAACCGCTGCATTTCAGGAGCCAATCACACTAACTTCAGTTGCTATAATTTGTTGTCGAAATGTCATGATGCAAACCAGTCTTCCAAAAGGTTGCTTGAGTTCAAACCATGCATGTACAATAACAAGGTAAAGATGTCATCCATGTTTCTCAACTCAAGAGTTTACACCCTGTCCTATCCGTTATTGCCTCTGTAGGCATTGAGAGTCTTACCTTGGGATCACGCAGGTAGTAGACGATCTCTTCCAGCTCCGCCTTGGCTTCATCCACACCCTTAACATCACTGAATTTGGTGCTGGATTCCATGCTCGGTTGCACCTCCTCATTCAGGCCCAACCCTGCCATAGTACCATTGCACCACAGTCTATGTATTGTAAATGCAGTGTCCGACACCCTTTCAATTCCAACCTAAACTGTGCTCTCCTAAAGCACAGGACCAGCATTCCACTTCAACATAGTACGCCACAAGCAATGAACGAAAAAAAATTCAATCGTCTTGAGAGGAAAACGAACATACCCTTGCCAATACCTCGATCCTCAATTAAAGCTCCTACGCCTGAGATAAGAAGGAAGCCTAAGGCCAGTGTGCGCACAGTTCGCCAGGCTTGGACTTTAAGCCCTCCCTCTGCTGTGACCATATGAATAGGGGCATTTGGGGTTCCCAAGACTCCATCTTTCGTCATTGTACCTACGCCTGCAAGTAAAGGCAACGCTGCTGCCATGTTGCTGCTATTGTCTGTGCGCATTCCCCCAGCGGACGTAGCCGCTCCTGTTGATACAAAACAGAGTAAAATACTGGAATTTCTAAGGGTTGGCTGCAACTGGTGCAAAAAAACGAGAAGCACACAAGTATGATCAAAATATATCCACGGGAGTTATTTTCGACTTGAGAAGAAAATATGAGCAATATATGCTGTCAACCCCACAATCTCAAGAGCCCAAAATTACCTCTTTGGAGAGTCTTCAACAATGCACTCTCGTCAAGCCTATCGACCTTCACCAAAGCCTTAACATACTCCCCCAAAGCTGCGGAGCTATGCTGTGGCAGGGGTCGGCTCTCAAACCATCGAATCACACCCTCAGGATCAACTCTATTCAACTCTTTCAAAAGTGTAGACTGCTTCTCCTCCCAGTCATATTTGCTGGCAGCCTCCCTGTCTAGTTGCTCAAGCCTCCTTGAAAAATTGTTTGCATAACTCGACATCCATCTCCTTTGTCCACCTGAAAAACAACCACCCGCACTCCCAGCAGCAGTGTGAAAAATTAAGGCTGACCTTCATACCAACTATTAGTATGTTGGTTGTAGCTTATAAGGTCAAGAACAACCTTCACACAAACTACAAGAGATATTTGAGTGTCTAAAAGTAAGACAAGCCTGATTCTATGTATTGTAATTCAATGAGCAAAAAAGTGTGACAAACAACCAACCTTCATGGCTGCGACCCAAAACTTGTATGTGCAGCTGGAATAGTGATGATCTCAAGTGACGCTGAAGACCTAAAAATGCATTTGATTTCACCATGTGCCTTGCAGTATGTCCCCCCTGCACGACAACCAATATACCTTAAGACATGTGCACTGACTAGAGCTTCTTTCTCATGACAGTTAGACATCTGCCAGACGATGAAAAGAAAAGACAAAGGGGTGAAGGTGAATGGCAGCCTTAGGGGGGGAACAAGGGCCAAGAGAAAGTAAAGGTCGTTCCAGGACGCATACATGAACTCCTCCATACCAGTCCAAAATGTCCACATAAGCAAGAACTGCTAGTTCTCTTTCATAAGAAAGAACTGAAACCCGCTCCCTTCCCTCCCCCAAGAAACCTAAAGCAGGGTCTAAAACCCTGCTCCATGTGCGTTAAGAATCAGTGCCAGGCATGATTCAAAGCTCCAGGCAGACAAAGCAACTTCCGTATGTCATATGCCGTATGTCATGATGTTTGCATCTTTGGAGTCCAGATGGATTCGCCTGATACAGTTCAAGAACTCTGCACCTCAAATCCGTAACCCTAACAACCAGACTCACATAGTTAGCACCATAGACACCATTCTATAAACGGATGCCAGGACATTTCTTAAGATAGTTGCCATGAAAAATTATCCTACATTAGGTCAAATATGCTTCTGAAGGTATAGTTTGCTTCTAGGAAACTTTCTTCATTACATCTCTTTGATGACTCAATGGGGCATGCTGGCTGGACTTCTTACAAGTGGCAGCTTTGGTTGGACTTGGTTTCAGATCTCACAGGATTCTGCATGGAAGTACCTACAGTGGCGTCCTCAGCAGCAGAAGGGTATCTCGGTCGACAGGTCACCAACTCGAATGCAAACAATTGTTTCAAGGTGAAACTCTTCCGGTAGTGGCCCAAGGCACTCGAGATCAATTTAACATGTCCAAGGTGTCCCCCACCCTCCCAAAAGAGACGCTGCACTATGGATAAGAGGACCCCTCCTCACGCAACCACAGTACAAGACCCAGCATCCTGAGCCTTAACAAAATTTCGCTAAACAAGGTCGCAGAGGACTTTTATGGTGACCTCAAAGGTCGAGAAATTGCGTGCCAGACTGGTTGATTCCAGTCACAAAGACCATACTCCATATTGCAAAATCCAAAACCATTCCAGTACCTAGTCTATTAAGCGCATCTGTCAATGAATGTGCATTATCACCATATCATCTAGCTCTACTGAATTCCTCCCCTCTTCTTGACCATTCTCTGAGCTCCATCCCTTCCTGTGTTTCGGCTCAAAATAGAGAACTACATATACTTCGATCAAGAGAGCTTGGAGATGACTCCATCCATGCATTTCACATTTCATGAACTCAAGGGAGGTCTAGGGTTAGGCGAGACGCTAACACCTGCTCCACGAGCTGGCGCCAAGCCATAAGTCCAGCCTGTGCTTGTACACTGACTGTCAACCCTTCCGCCAATCTGTACAGATCACTGTATCACCAGCACCCCCGACGGTGGCACCTCATCCCCCATCATGTCGCATGTACTCGGTATACTCGGCACACAGCAAGAAAATGCGAGCTCTTTCAGAAGCCGAAAAAAGAAGATGGAAGCAGAGCTGTACAGCAAGCTCTTGCAGAATTCAGGACAGATTAGAAGGTAAAGAAAGAGATTGTAGAACGCGGTGAATCTCCCACCAACATCCCTGCCTTCACACCAAACCCTAGTAGCCTGCTGAGAAGGTGTGGACGAAGGCGGTCACCGTCCAAGTCCATGACCTCCGGTCACCGGTCATTGTGCGCCTCGCAATAAAGGCGTCCCCCATGTCACCGGCTAGGTCCGATGTAGGACCGCCTACGACGTATCACCCTAGCCGTACCTACGGTCAGCCCGGCGCAATGTACGGTAGCTGACCGGCGTACTTAAGGATGAATAATTCTGTTATACATCACCCTAGCCCTAAGTTCATCCTGCTCCGGAGCCCTAGGAAGCAGGGGAGCCCTTGGGAAGCCATTTCCGTTTACTGTGTATAGAGACGATGGAGATGGTGCCTGTTGTAGAGCAGGTGTGGAGGAGGTGAATCTTTGAGGTTGAAGATGGTAGTTGAGACTGGATTTTTGGTTGTGGGTTTAGGGTTGGAGGGGGGTTTTGCACAGGTTTAGGAGTGAATTGGAGATGTGGGTTTTTGTGCGGGGTGCTAGAGAGCTGTTTGCGGCAGCTTGAGATGGAAGGGAGACGGGGCGACTGAGTTTGGAAGCTTTGAAGTCTTTTAGATCGTGTAACCATGCCGGCCAAGGACCGCGTCTCCTACTTCTACGACGGTGGGTGTCGTAACGCCCGCAAAAAAAATTATTATATTTTTGTTTTCACTGAATTCTTGGGTGCCTTTCTCGAAATGAAAGAAAGCACTTTGTGTATTTGGAAAGAACGGCTTGGTTACGATGGTTGCTATGGCAGTCTTGTGGTTAGGTTTGTCAACAGCTGTAGGGGCGTTTGGATAGTCCAGACGGCTGGATCATGCACAGTGAAGACGAAGGGATGGGCACCGTACTTTGCCGACCCTGGTTGACTCCGGCTGTAGCTCATACGCATTTTTTCCCCCGGAGTTGGAATTCCATCCATACTGTTTTGTTTCAAGAGGAGGAATCTTCACTGGAAAAATTGTGGGGAGACCTGTGAAGACTTTCAACCTGCAGTCTTATGGAGCTGTATTCTTCAAGTCACAAAGGTGAATCTAACGGTTAGTTGTAGGAGGTGAAGCAAGGGACTGAGTGGAAATTGAATGCAGGGGACGTTGGGAGCGTGTATTATGGGCCAAACCATCCGATGAAGCCCCACCGCCTTTGCATGACACACAGCCTTGTTCTTGCGTATGGCCTCCACAATAAAATGGAGATCTATGTATGTCCTCTTAAATGCACTTTCTCTCACCAAACGTTCCCTTCTTCTGTGTCATGGCTAACTATGTCAAATAAGGCTCGGAGAGATGGAATCGGTAGAATGTGTAAAAATCCAAGCAAGTTCATGAAAGCACTCAGAAGCTTTCACCTTGGCCCTCATGTACGCATAGACGATACAGGTGTGGAGAGAGAACCGTTCTATGCAATTGGATATCACAAAGCCTTGTAAACATACTCCTCATGAGTAACTATCCCTTCTGCAGCTGGTTGTGATATTTCAGTCGCTTATGAGACTGAAAGTGCCAGTGTTTTTGGCAAATTTGGTTCCAAGTTATTGAATTTCACCATACTAGCATAGTGAGAGAGAGAGATGATCTGCACAGATGAGGGAGAGGGTGGGAATGTAAGTTGAAAGCTAACTGAAGAGGTGGTGTACAGAGACCACACAAGGCCTATCCAGTGGAGCTTGCACAGTTCCACTCGACAGACTATATTGATTTTCTCAACAGAATAACGCCTGAATTGCAAGACAAGTATGCTACAGAACTCATGAGATGTGGGTTACCTCCTCTTGCCATTCCACGCATGTTTTATTCCTTTACATTTATGTATTTCATTGAGCATATCTTCAACCCTAGGTGTCAACAAAGGTCAGCAGTTGACAGCCACAATTTTTTTCCCCCACTCAGCTGGGTTGTCAAAAATCATATCATACTCGGAAATGGATTGACATGATTTCTTAATGCCAATTGGATGCTGTAGTATCTGTGCTTCAGCTTGTGATTACAATGTTTGACATGTATTCGATGTGTCTAATAAAGCGAGTTCGATATTATGCAGATAATATGGGAGAGGACTGCCCGGTTTTTAAGGACATGTTTGAGTTTTGCCAAATCTATGCAGGTGGCACTATTGGTAATTCAACTGCCTTGGACTTTTTATCATGTAAAATGCCAAAGAAGTTTGGCATGACAGAGGAATTTTATCAAAATGATGCTAGTGGTGAGAGATTTGTTGGTCAGATTTGCTAGGCCACAAGCTACCTCAGTAAGCCTTTCTGCAACTGTTCCCCCCCCCGGCCAGAAGGCTAAGGCAAGCAAAGTCAGGTTTATGTGCTCTCTAACCTTCCCACTCCTTTTGAGTGTCCCTGGTTCAAGTAAAGGGTATGGATGGCGGGGAAGCAGATGCAGCGCACAGGTTGAACCATGGATTATCTGACATAGCCATCAATTGGGCGGGAGGCTTACATCATGCAAAGAAATGTGAAGCCTCTGGGTTTTGCTATGTGAATGACTTGGTGCTGGGTATTCTGGAGCTTCTCAAATACCATGCACGTGTTCTATACATTGATATTGACATCCATCATGGTGATGGGGTGGAGGAAGCCTTTTACCTTACGGACAGGTAGCAACTTCACTTCACTTTGCGAATATTTGCTCATCGAGATCAAGATTTAGTATTTGTCAGGTCTCTAGGTTGTGTGCATCAATAGTGAGAGCTGTCTTAGATAACTTTAGATTGCCTTTTCTTAATGTGTTGGCAATGCTCTTCTCTGTTTTCTGTACATACCTGGTCCATATTGTGTCGTAGATCATGAAGTCGATCTCCAGAATCAAAGCCCCTGAACTATGGGATTTGTTTTCAGTTTTAGGTAGATTGTAGTGCATTTGTTTGTCTGTTTTGGCAGTAAATCGCACTTATGGTCAAGGTGAAGAGTTCAACATCTGTCCTCTCCATGACTCTCAAAAACTCCCAAATAATGTAAAGATATTGATCTTAGGATGTAAGGAGATGCTATGAGCATGTGCAGAGTTATGACAGTAAGTTTTCACAAGTATGGCGACTACTTCTTTCCTGGGACAGGGGATGTCAAGGTGGGGTTCCTGAACCAGCACAAGGGTTTTGGGCATTGACTGTGTATTCACAAGAGCAGCTATATCTGACAATATTCGGCCATATGTACATCCACCTCAAGTTGATGATTGACAGAAATAGCACACTCATCCAGGCAATGCAGTAGAGAATATTGCACTTGCAGGAATATGGAAGCTGGATGTTCTTTCATCTGGTGTTTGTCCATAGATGAGTGTATCACTGAGGGACAGTCGGTTCTTCCTCGCTCTGGGTAGATTTAGTTTGGTTATGGCAATTTATCTCATGTGCAAAGTCTTACACATTTTGCACATCTGTCCCCGAACCCCTTGTAAGGAAGTGCTTTTCCATTTTGGGAAGTTTTCATTTCATATCTCAACAAGGCAGTTTCCTGCATTGCTGCTGAGTGAAACTCCAGTGATCTTCAGAGTATCAGTGTACAACATTTATTATGCAATGTAGGAGGTTCTTCTGATAGTTCCTCTCTTCTATTTTCTGTTTCCAAGGAACACACTGTCTTGAGTTTAACAAGTGACT
This sequence comes from Takakia lepidozioides, assembly GCA_030704615.1. Classification (NCBI taxonomy): domain Eukaryota; kingdom Viridiplantae; phylum Streptophyta; class Takakiopsida; order Takakiales; family Takakiaceae; genus Takakia; species Takakia lepidozioides. The sequence continues at coordinate 58,795,266 of CM060733.1, forward strand.
TTTGTGACCATCTTGCAGGATGTAGGTGAGAGGGATGGAAAGTACTATGCTATTAATGTACCCCTCAAAGATGGCATCGATGATGCAAGCTTCACCCGGATGTTTCGTGTTGTAAGTCGGTCTCGTTTGGTCCCTTATTTACACTCAATGTGTAGGTTGAGTTCTGCAGAAGGCATTCACTTTCATGTCTTTATTTGGTTGAAAGTAAGCTTGAATGGTATGTTTGTTATCCTCTCCATTACTTGGATCTTTTTTATCTTTTCATGGTGTCTAACTCTCTTTCCTGTACCTGGAAACAACGTCATAGGAGTACATTCTCTTTCCTTGATCTGGAAACATGGCCCTGGTTGAATACAGATAATACAAAAAGTTGTCGACTTGTACCAGCCGGGTGCAATTGTGCTGCAGTGCGGGGCTGACTCACTTGCAGGGGACCGCCTTGGCTGCTTCAATCTGTCCATTGATGGTGCAGCCCTTACCCTTGATTTGAAGACATGTACATTACTTTCTTGTGACTATTGGCAGCTGACGAATACACTGTCTCAATTCTTGTGATGGGATTTTCACATCCAAGCTGTGCTTGGCATTGTCTTAATTGCAAAGACAGCTAGCATGCTGTGTCATGACCATCGTATTGCTTTGGTAAAATTTAATTCTGAAAAGACAAATTACTAACTTCTGTGAGAAGTTCTATGGTTCGGCTGTGATCTATACAGGCCATGCAGAGTGTGTGAAGTTTGTGAAGAAATTCAACATTCCCCTTTTGGTACACTTTTTTTTATCTCTTATTGTTCAATATGTGTCGTTCACATGTATCTTGAGGGCGTCTTCCTCATGTTTTTCCTCCCCTTGAGCTTTTCCTTTCCTCGGCACATTTCTCTCTTCTTTACTCCCCTTCATCTTCCAAATGACATCTCAGGGTTAGGGTTTTGTGATGAGTTTATTCTGTTTCAAAGCTCCATAGGTCTATGCAGAGGTCAAGCCATGACCTAGCTGGCATGGCACCACATTTAGTACTCACTGATTCCAAGGAAACAATTAGGCAACATAAACTGCATTGTTTTCTGGAAATTGCCACCTCCTCACAGAAGGCAATTGGTCTAACAAGAAGCAACTTATTAAGTCGGGTTGATTCTTATGGAGTTCATCTGGTTTAACCGTGCAGTCTAGCACCTTGCAATATTACTTGGCCGTAGATATGAGTCCTCAGTCAACTTGTTTGATCAGGTGACCGGAGGAGGTGGGTATACAAAGGAGAATGTAGCACGCTGTTGGACAGTGGAGACAGGCGTGCTTGTTGATACCGAGCTTCCAAATGGTGCAGTTGTCTCTCCCATGCTTCTGATTGCTTAAATCTGCTCTGTTCAGTTGTTTTGGTGTGAAATAGGCACTAGCCTTTCATTTCCTTCATGTTAGAATGTCTTTATTGATCGATCTTTGGGGCTGTCTGGCTGGGTTTTGCCTGCAGAGATTCCGGACAATGATTATCTGAAGTACTTCAAGCCAGATTGCACTTTGAAGATCAACTCAGGGAACCACATGGTATCCACCCACTGTTTCATACCCTGTTTTGCTGAACATTGTGAGATACAAGTTTTTGTTCTTATTTCACTTGTCTATGATGTTCAGCAGACATTCAGCTGTTCACTTCTAAGTAGTCACCCTCCGGCCAGTGTGTGACTTGAGGTTGTATCATTAAGTCAAATCATATTGATGTTTCTAGCTCTTGGGGGTTTGATTTATGTTGGGGCAGGAAAACTTGAATGGGAAGACATACTTGAGCACTATCAAAATGCAGGTCATGGAGAATCTGCGCAGAATTGCTCACTCACCCAGTGTCCAAATGCATGAGGTCCAGATCCCCACCTCCAAACGACACTCTCTTCTTTTCAGGGAACATTGAAAGAGGATAGTTTTTCTTGGGGTGGGTCTCAGCTGGTGAATTGGTATCGTGTTCAGTGACCGCATTCATTAATGATACTTCAAACTGGTGCTCACATGCAGCTCTTTTGTTGTATAGGTGCCCCCTGATACATATATTCCCGAGTTCGATGAGGATGAGACTAATCCCGATGAACGGATTGACCGTAAGTTGTTTTCTTCTCAGACCTCTCTTTGTGAAGTCGTTATGTAGGCTCTGTCCAGTTCTGAATGTACTAGTGAGTGACCCACTAAGTCCATGTCAACCATTGGTATACATTTTTTCAATGCAGAACATACGCAGGACAAGCATGTGCAACGCGATGATGAGTTTTACGATGGTGACAACGACAATGATCATGATATGGAAGATGTCTGTTAATATCTTGCTATTAGATGTTCCACATGATACCCACACATATTGTGAAGGGATGATTACTTGTACATTATCTTTCATTTGTAAGGGAATAACAAAGAAACTGAAAGGTGTATTTTATCTGATGAAGATGTTCTCTTTCAGATAGAGAGAAGTGAGTGGAGAGCTTTCTTCAGCCCGCTAATGTTAGTTAGGTTGTCTCCCTCTTTCTCTTTGTTCTGGAGTTTTGTATGATTTGAATGCTAAAACTGCTTGACTGAGTCTTCCCATGTTCACATTGAACTCAGGACTCCTCCACCCTCTGTCGGAAACCGATGGGAGTCACTTGGGAGTTATAAGAGGTGGTCACATGATTTGTCTTTTTGAACTCGGATTGCATTCAAACTCACTGAACGTTCTTTTATATTTCTTCTTCTGTGTCTTTCCTGGATGTTGTGTCTGCAACGTTTGTTTCATCTTTGAAAGCTCTTATTTTCCTTGAATGTGGATATCTCAGATCAGTTTTACTAGGCTCTCACATTGAATATCTTTTCATAGACGTTCTGAAGTGCCTGCCAAAACTGCACTCTGCATTTCTCCACAGATAGCCTTGTGGTTAAGGATCTAAGGCCAGATTGACAATCCTGGGCTTAAGGCTGCTGCATAGAAGGTTACCCTGTGCAGTGATCCTGTTGCAGGCCGGTTACTGGGTAAACAGGTCACCAACCAAGTTTCTGTAATGACTGGACAGGTTCCTAGCAACTTTGTTTATTCCCAATGGTATTGTACAATATAGACCATCTGAAGTGACACCAGCATATATGCCAGTCCTTGCAATCAGGCTAACATGTGCTCTCTACAAAATCAAACATCGCAATACTTTGCGAGAGGTATTCCTCATACCGGACTCTAAAGTGGTTCAGAATTCTGTATGGTTTGATAGGACAAAAATTTGCAAGGCAATTTAAGTGCTTCTTAGAAATCTTGTAGTTCTATCTATGAATACTTTGGCTTAGATGACCACAACCTCCCCTCTCTGTCGCGCCTGCAATCTTGCTTTCATCTCACTTTTGTGTACTATCTTGAGTTTCTTTCTGATGTCTGGGTCGAGCATCTTTTTATCCTTTGCAAGTCCAAGATAGCCATAGAACACTCGTTTTGGCAACTTGGTCTCCTCATCCTGGCGGACAAGGTCAGGGCTCTCTGTCAGGCCCTCATGGCCAGGAAGCCCATGCCAGAAGGGTTTAAGGCATGCCCAAAACTTGCGGTCACGATTGCTCATCTCGAAGTGTTTGTGAAGTCTTTCAGCTTCATGTAGACCTTCCAGTGTGGGAGCATAGATAACCAGAACAATGCCTCGATGACCTTCTTTATAGTACAGAGCCTTTGGCTTTCCTTTTGAATGCCCCATATCTGCAATAGACAACTTCCCATCAGTTGACAGCGCCATGACCAATAACTGGATGTTCTCTCTAGTCTCAGGTTGAGTGTATTAATCTACCAAAGTTTCAGCAATGCTAATCTGACAAACAATTCCATGATAGTGCTTTTCCCTTTTCTGAGACATGTCTTTGTCCCAGTCACCCAGGCTTTCTCTCTAATTCTCTAGAAGGCTGTCAATGAATCTTTGGGAAGAGGCCTCTCTTTCTCTCTGTAAATTTTGATCTCCCTCCTCTTTTAATGAAATGTACACAGTGGTCTCTAGTTTTTTACGAACCTCGCAGGAATTGCCGCATCTCCGAGTGGTTGATTCCCTCCCACTTTCCATCTAATGTTTTCTTGACACGGGTGTTCTCTACTATAACCATTGGCGGCCACAGAATCTGTTCGTTCTTGTCGCCATTGGTCTGTGCAGCAGCTGCTGCATCATCAATTGTAGGCAGATCTGGTTCATGCTGCAATGGTGGTGTGTGATCTGGTGAGCCATCAATCACCAGGCTATCTGAATTTGCCAGAGACTGCCATCCCATCAAATCACAGAGAGCAAGGTGAAAGCCCAAATGCTGGACCATGTGCATGGCATCCGTTGATCTGACACAATGGTTTACCAGCCCAGTCAAATTGTTGTAGCCCCTTCTGTAGAGACAATCAAGTCATCCAAGACAGTCATCCCATTAGGTACATCATAGAAAACAGAGAGGACATGTCCAAAGTTGAAAGTGAATGTGAGCCATGCCCGATATAAGCCCTCTGAGTTGGGCAGCAATGTCAGAATGGGCATGTCTGAGTGTTCGGTATTATCTAGGTGGTCTGAAACCTGCTGAGCAAGGAACGAAAAGAGTTTTAGTGTCCATGGAAAACCAAAAGTTCAAACACCCATAGGGAAGAGAGAGGGGAGATCCAACGATTTTCTACTCACTCACTTGGAGGGTCAGGAGGGGTGAAGACATCAAGGTAGATTGTTGTTGAGGTCACTAACCTGCCACAGACAAGGCATGGGAAGTTTCCATCTTCGCCTGTTTGATACTGGTGGCGCATTTTGGGGTCAGCACATAGAAGCTTATTAAACTGTGCTCGAGCCCACCTCACCTTCTCCTTGAACTCTTCAGTGGTCTTTCTCTCACCCTGGTACTCCAGATCCAGCCAGTGATCCCCCTCACCATCCACATCGTGCTGTTGATTGAAGACTGGTTGCTCAAGCATCTCAACACAAGTATTTTGGAAGCCATTTCCGATCCCATTTGCTGATAGACTCGCAGCTTGCACTGGAGAATCTTCTGTACTAATACCACCACATACCTGCTGTGTTTCCCGTGGGATTGCCCCACCATTCACCGCATGTTGTCGTTTGTAGACTGGTTGATTAGGCATCTGAGCAGCAGTTTTTGGGAATCTGTTTCCAGTCCCATTTGCTGTCAGTCTGGCAGCTTTCACTGGGAAATTGCAAATACTTCTACATTCCTCCTGTGGTTCCAGTGGGTTTTGCTGACCATCCACCCCATGCTGTCGTTTGTAGACTGATGGCGTAGGCGTCCGAACAAAAGCTTTTTGGGAGCCATCTTCAATCCCATTACTGGCAGCTTTCACAGGAGGATTGTTTGTACAAATATCTCCACATGCTTTCTGTGTTTCCAGTGGGCTTTGCCTAGGTTTCTTGTCAATTCGTTTCTGTATAAGGGCACAAGTTTCTCTCCCATTCTCATGTTTGCTATCCTTCATTTGCCTCTGAGCATGCAATGTTGCGGGGTGCAATGGTTGGGACCCGTTTGCATGGCGACCCTCTTGCAATTGAACAGCTTCTACATAACAAGAGTGACGAGTATCCGCCCCGCATCTGTTTCCAGCCCTATTCGCTGGTAGCCCGGCAGCTTCCATTGGAGAGTTGTGCCTAGATTTCTTGCCAATGTGTTTCTGTGTAAGGGTACGGGTATCTGTCCCATTCTCGTGCCTGCTATCCTTCTCTTGGCTCTCAGCAGGCAATCCCCCACGGCGTGAAGACTGGGACCCGTCTGCACTACTGACTGCTTGCGCCTCGACAACTTCTGCAAAACAAGACTCCTCGAGGCCACAAGTATCTGCCCCATTCTCACGCCTGCTTTCCTTCTCAGTTTCCCTGTAATCAGGCGATCTCTCAAGTAGTGTACAGTGCTGGCCATTGGGATTGCCATCCTCCTGCAACTGCGCATCCTCTGCCTCATGGATGGTCTCCAATGTCAAACCTTTGGGCAATTCATGCATCATTTTTCCACTCGGCAACCTGTTCCAATTGACCTGGGAGTGGCGACTTGTACTTTGGGACTGATTGCTCCCTACCTCCACAAGCTGCAGGGCATGCCCATTGCTTTGCACCTGATCAATCCCTGTACGTAACTCCGTCTCCTGTGTATTAGCCTGAGGGATTATGTGTGCTCTCTTTGCACCCGCTCCTAGCGCTTCGGCCTTTCGATGTTCCATATGTCCATTAGCCGGTGCAAGTTCAACCACAACGCCTGGAGACCTCACGTGCCCCATACTGCTTTGGCGCTCAATCTGTAGTGGTGCTGCTGCAGGCAGTGGCCAACCATGACGGTTCTGTAAGGGCTCATTTTTCATCACGTCGATGGGAGCATGCAGCCAACAGCTTGTCAGATTCCCATTGGGATAATCTGCAGCCTTTGGAATTCCATCGCCAAGAACATTCTTCAGAGGAAACTGATTTTTAGTGTGAGGGCCTGCATATCCCTTCCCAACCTCACAGTCAGGGCTGTCACCCTGCTGAGTCCCCTCCTTGGCCCAGTATGTTGAACCCATGACGGTATCATGCCTTCTGTTTTGCCAAGGGACCAGAGGCAAAGGTCTCCCGGTCTGGTTGTATAACCGCCGATTGTCTACTGGGCTTGCAATATACTCAGAATACTCAGGAGCGGACATGGGGTTATCCATATACCCTTCTACAGGACTGTTTTTAGGATACCCTTCCTCACTGTGGCTTTGTCTCTGAGGACTGCCGACAATGTTTTGCTGCCGTAGGCCCACTGGGTTCTTTCCCCACTCCATAGAACACCCCTTACCTGGGGACTTCGGGACATCCCCCCTCAAGTACTCGGCCATTGTTGTCCTGGAAGAATGGCTCTTAACGAAATACTCCCTGCCTGTATTCATGGGGACTGCGCTGCCGTTCCGACCCACAGGAGCCTGTCGTTGGGAGTGCATTTGAGAGGTTTGATACTTCTTTGCAGGGAAAAGTGGGTTCCCAGGCTGCTCTACTTGTGGGCTCTTTGGATATTCTTCCCAGAGGGACATGCTTACGGGTGTCACATGGCAAGGACTCAGAGGCTCCGGGGTTGGACTCATGGGGGCTGCGTCTCGAGCAGGGCTCATTGGGGGCACTTGACAAGCCATGAAAGCATTTCTCTGAGGTCTCGTTGGTGCTGACAAGTGTGATGGCCTTGGTGCCATTTCCTGGGTTGGGCTCATTGGGTGCAGCTGCTGCCAAGGTAGATTCATTGGAGGGTGATTGCTGTAGATATCCACAAAGGTTTCCAGATGGTGTCCAGGGTTGATGAAGCTTGTGCCTTGGTTTGGCCAGTAAACATTTTGATCAAAGCTCTCCTCGATTCCCTCCGCGAACCCTCCTTGATAGACATTTTGAAATCTCCAGCCAGCCACCATAGCCGTACTCCAAAGTAACTCAATCATCAAACATTTCTTGCTCCATTGGAGTTGGACTTGGAAAGCCCATGTCTTGGGAAACAGTATATATCTCCCGCTCCATTCCTTCAATGCATACTATCTTTTTCACCAGTCCATCTGTTTCGGGGAATGCGGTGGCTCCCTCTGTTGCACCTACCTGGGCACCAGCAGTATGGGGTTAAGGGTCACAAGCAACATGGTGTTGTCTGCTGAGCTTTGACATTTGGTCCAAGCTTCAAAACGCCTTTGGTTTGCCTATCAAGAGCTTGAGATGCAAAGAAACACCAGATTCTGCACCATTTGATGAATTTTTATGGAGACATTGAAGGCTTTTGCTACAAGACATTGACTCCGTTGGTGAGTCAATTCAGAAACAAAATGCACAAGGAACTTGCCAAGCCACAACCAATATGACAGTCTACATGCAGTACCACTCAGGGAACACATGCTTGAGGTACCAAGACTGACGCTTGACACATCCAGCAACGATCATCAGTAAGTAGGTATGAATAACAGTTATATGCATCAAATCTTCTTGAGCAAGGAAAAACTAACTGGTTACTCCAGCATTTGATGAGCTTCCGAGTGGAGATGAAGCAAGAGGGTGGGAAGAGAGTTGTAGAAGTTATCTGCTCTCTTGAAATAAGCGGTAATTTTCTTGAGTAAATTCTGACCACCATTAGAACCACAGGCTGACAATATCAACGTGATAGTTGACAACAGCAATGTTCCGTTACTCTGAATATCCTGATCTCATTAGGTGGAAAATTTGGAAGGGTCCGATGAGGCAATGTACTCACTTGGATCTGAGAGAGATTGTGGACTGGATGCCTCCCTTGGGAGTAGTATGTGGAGCTCCCTCCTTTCGCAGGCAGGCTAAGATGGTGGCTGTGACGGTTGACCACACCACAACCCACATTCCAGTCCATCCTTTTGTAACCACGACGAGAACTCATTTTCTTGTTCATATGCCCTCCTTTCTGCCTGCCTTCCTCTCCTCTCTCTCTAGGATCGGAAAGAATCGGGAAAGAACCGAGAGTCTTTCTCAGGTCTCGTTGTGTTCTGTTGGAACGTCTGTGCTCCAACGTTGTTTCCTCTCTTGAGGAGAAAGAAATGAAGTGATACTTTTTAACGAAAGAAAGAAAGAAAGAAAGCGCAATTTCTGCAGAGACCTGGGCAAGATTAAAGAAATCAAGGCTGTGCAGCTGGAGTCGCAGATGTGGAGACTGGTCAGACCATACTGAGAAAAGAGAGAGGGAGACGAGCTGGAGCAAGACAGACACGATCTTCCTGATCAAGTCTGAGACGCATGAGAAAGAAAACAAACGCACTTCAAAGCTGAATCATGCCCACATACTTTTCTTCAACGTGTACAGCTGCTATAACCCAGTAGAAATAAACGAGAGGAAAAGGCAAGAGAGGGAGGAGAGAACCAAGTGCAATCAAGCCATAGACCCAAAAGATTCAACTATACAACGCTCAAAGAGGACCCCATCTTCAGCTACTCAAGGACCCAAGTATGAACATCCAAACAGCATCCCTGCAAGAATCCATAGAGAGAAAGAAATGCAGGAACGTGGGAGAGAGAGAGAGAGAGAGGGTGTGGGGAGACGACAAGACAGGCTACTCTTCTTGGAGCCCAACGGCCGGCTGAACACAATCACTGGACAAACGGATGGATGACGGTTGGGGGCCTGTTTCTCATCCTCGTTTCTCACATTGCCAAGAAACCTGAAGAAAGAAACTGTAAAAACATTTCCCACTATAACTTTTTCGATGAGAACATAATTTTTGGGTACTGCCCTTTTTGTTATTTTTTTAGCAAGAACGTTTTTTTTTTTTTTTTTTTTTTTACAAATGAAATGAAATGAAATGGTGCTTTATAACGTCCGCGGAAAGCTCATAGAGCTTATGAGACAAAATGGAAGAAAACATGAAAGAACTTTACAATTGTGATTCGAAAGATTTTTCTTTAAGATTATTGCATTTTAATTAATTTCTTAACTACCCAAAACTTATCATAAACTAAGGCATTTTTGTAGTATCAAGCTAAGAACATATGAACTCCTCGCTATTCGTTACGCCGCGCCCTGAGCTATTCGGATAGGGGCTTAATTTAGTTGAGACTTTCAGAAATCATGAAACTTTGAGCGATCATATTAGTATTCAAGTGGAGGTTTGATGCGATGAGAACTTATAGATAGCTAAATAAATAAATGTCATGGTTTTTTTTTTTTTTTTTTTTTTTTTTTAGATAACAAGGACTTTGCCCTGGAAGCTTTATTTATGTTTATTTTTGGTGGGGAAAAAAGTAAAACCCCTAAAAGTACCATGAATGTATACACACCGTAGACAGTGAATGGCAAATCGACCTCCTATTGGAGAATTCCAAAAAATTAGGGCATCATGCCCAATGAAGTGCTGAGCGAGTAGCTCACCCAGGGAGCTTCTAGCAAGCAGCAGTCTAAGAGCATGTGTAGGTTTTGGCTTTAGAGGTAGAGTCCTAGCGGAGAGCTTGATGACTACTACTCTACTGCTATCGATCTGTTCTTGGAATGTCAACGGAACTTAAGTCTCACAGCTGACTTGATGTGGCGCCAGTTAATGTCTCTGTCAAATTCGGGGGAGAGTGTGGATGGCCGTTCTGAGCCCCCTCCAGGCGTCTGGTGGGCTGGCAGCCCAGTTGCATTCACTTGATGAAGTGGTAGTGCAGATGTGTCCTTGCTTGCCCCAGGACAATCTGAAATCTGCATGCAGGTTGGCTGCTTGTTGAGGGTGTATGGCCATTTCTGTACACAGTTTTACCCATGCTTTTCTAGCATCAATCTGTATATCCCAGAAAATGCGAGCTAATACTGCGGATAGTGACAAAGTCTCACCAGAGAGTGACCAGGAGCAGCGTACTTTCCATAGTTGCCATAGTGTAGAAACCCGGAGGCTTTCAAAGACTGGGCAATCAATGGCTTTCGATTTGGAGTTTGTGTCATAGTTTAAAAGTAATGTGAGTGGTGTTTGTGGTTGGGTATCCCAGATGGTGTAGAAAGCTTTTATGATTCTCCAGATTGATTCTGGGCCCTAGCACAAGAGGAGGCAATGTTCTAAAGATTCTAGCACTCCTGCGGAGCAACCTGAGCATAAAAGAGCGCCCTGGAATTGAAGCCATTCCCCCACCTTGAGCACTCTATTGGCAATTTGCCATAGGAATGCAGACATTTTTGTAGATTTGGTCTTGCTCCAGATGTTGCTCCAGATTGCTTTCCAGTTTTCATTGGCAAAGCCATAGTCCTGTCATTTAGCATTCCACTTGGAAGTGTTCTGCGGGCTTTTTTTGCTAAGTAGTTGAAGAAGGGAACTTGGGATCGGCCAAAGGCCCATGTCCATTCCTTAGGGTCAAATTGCAGGTCTGTCAGCGGCCTTCCTAAAATCCAGATGAAGTTGTTTGCTGCAAGCCAGATGTGTAGAGGTAAGGTGGGATCAGGTTGAGGGTTCATATATTTTGTCAGGTACGACCAGCAACATATCCTAACCGGGGTATGTGGAAAGATGGGGTAATCAATGGGTCGCTCGCTATTCAGAGACAAGGCCATAGAAACATGGTCAATATTGAAGGGAAATCCTGTCAGGGTGTAATCGGATCTTTGGAGAACGAAAAGAACAGTTAGCTTATTGTTGATGATCCCAAGAGTCTAGTAAAGGGATTGGGGATTTGAAGGACCAGTCTGGAGATTCGAGGGCCAAGTGGGGGGGATGGAAGCTGTGATTTGAGGCAATCCAGCTTTGGCCATGTTTTTGCCCGCAATGATATCTGCCTTTTTAAAGTCATTGTTGTTCCATATATCTTTGAGCTGGCAGATCCCCTTATGATCCCACGAAGACCATCTTCTGGCCTGACAACATTGGGCTGTGGTGGTTTGGTTTCGGTCTAAACGGGTGTTTTAAATATATGTGTAGTGCATATAGCGTAAACAATGCAATGATGGTTTGTTAATGTCAACCATGATCATGCATTAAGTTTAGTACTAGCCGTTTTATAGTCCACACCTGGTTAATTTTTAAACTCAAAACGGCTCAAAAATCCGCATCAATGAGTCCAACAAAATGATTACAGTAAAAATCTACCCTAACCACGGATTCATGTAATTGGTCCCGAAAACCCAAATGTCAACACAGGTTGTAGCCGCTCATTACCTCTCTAGTAGGAGCTATGACACTTCCAAACTTAGGGCATATGGGGCAGCACCCCATTCTAAGCTTGGTATTGTCATATTTCATACTAGCAGGGTTTAAAGGTCTTATATTCGGGTTTATACACATCTTAAACCAGGATATAACCAGACCAACATTGGTCTAAACTCCATCTTTAGTTCTAACAAAAGAATATAAAACCATAGTTGCATCAAATTGTCATTACAAATATGTGTAGAGTTGAAAACAATCTATGCGGTTGCTAATCCATAACGAAGCAACCAGCCTCCTTTCAAATCTCTCGTGATGTGTTCTACGTTTAAGAAAGCTGTGATGCACGGGTGTATGATGCGTAGCTGAAAAAATGCATCTATAGTCTACAAGTGCACGAGGGTGCATAATAAAATTTGTCTATATACATTTTTTTATGTGCACAGTCAAGAAAGACCTTTTTTCTGTTAACCACGATGGAGAGCTCTAAGCAGCAGGGCAAGGATTTGATGTCCTGCAAAATGTTTGTACTGCACAGAACATTAAAGTAGATGTGAGGATGAGAGTTAGAATAAGGCAAGGAGAGCCTAACGACGGTAGCGCGCGTACAGGGAGCTGCAAAATCTGGAGGGGCGATGAAATTTGGTATGTGATGCGTCCATATATGCAACCATCACATTTTAAATCATATGTTAACATATAAATATAGTTAAATCTAAGATATTTCATCCATGTGTCTAAAGCCCCATCAATGCATGTGGCAAATCAATGGCATGGACATTATGTTACTCAACAATCACCACTAGAGAACTTGTGCCAAAAAATTCCTATAGATGTAAGTGAGAAGTTGCAATAATTAGTAATAATGGAATAGGAAAGTCTAATATAGGGCAAGGGGCAGTAGCCGTAAGGCGAAGTGGCTCTTAGTTACGCCGGCTTTGGCCGGAGTCTTCTCTCTCTAGGAAAGTATAACCATAAAATCAAATCTACAAATGCATACTCCTAAAGCGCAAGTAGAAGTTACAAACCTATAACACAATTTGGGCTAAATGTAACATCATCAACATATAACTTAAGTATCTATTGCTCAGTGTTACGCAATCATGATTCATGCCCTACTAACTCCACGTCCACATATCTTGAATTTAAAGAGGAGTCATTTCTTTCAGGTTGGCTGAATCACACTAGGTATAGGTAAAATCAATGCCAAGATAAGTAAATTTACTGTGAGTAGATGAATTAGTCATCATTGGTCTTCATGTCCTCACCTCAATACACCTCAAATTTTAACACAAAAGCCATGAGTTAGACGACTTCTCTCCAAGGAAATTCAACATTATGACGGTAAGAAGTTGATCAGCTTATCATTGTTGGACAACGAGATGAAGTCGACCTCCTCATAAGCCCATTCTCCATCACAATTTGGAATAAATTGCATGGTGCTCATGTTTCGAAATGATGTTCTATACTGAGGGACAAGAAGCAGGTAATGTTCACGTTGGAAATAGATCCCGCAATAAAAGCTTATAGAGACGTCCGGACCAAACATAAAATTCTTCTTGTTGAGAGATAGAGTTATCAAATGCTAACAAAATTGGGGTCATTGAAGTTGGATGGACATAATAGTATGGTTGATCTTGCTAAATGAGTTTTTCATATGCTTCGTATGTAACTGGGATGACTCCCCTATTGTAGTTACACTATAATTTGTGTTGACAGTTGCTTACCAAACACCCTTATTGGAAGGATCACAAATAAAGTTTGTTATATGTTATGTGCAAAGTGGACCTCCTCATAAGCCCATTCTCCAATACGATTTCGAACAAATTACACGATACTCATGTTTTGAAAATATGTTCTATGTCGATGGACAAGAAGTAGGTGATGTTGATGCTGGGAGTAAATCTCATAATAAAAGATTATAGAGACGTCCGGACCAGGCATAGAATTCTTCTCGTCAAGAGATAGAGTTACCAAATTCTGACAAATTTGGGCCAATGAAGTTGGATACGGTTGATCTTGCTAAAGAAGTTTTTCATATGCTTCTTATATAACAGGGAGGACTTCCTTATCATAGTTACACTATAATTTGTGTTAAGAGCTGTTTACCAAACACCCTTTAAATTGGAAGAATCACAAGTAATGCCTCTTATATGTTATGCCAAACAACCTTGTTATCATCATGGACATCTGATGTTGAAGCCAACCTCCCCTTCCCCTTCTCCTTTTCCTCTGTGCCCTCCTGCGTCAATAGCTCTATACAAGTTTCATTCGCATCCAATCGATCCACCAATGATAAGCCTTCATGAGTGTAAATATCCTCCCATCATTGGGAGGGAAGCTTATAACAATGCAAAAATCCTCAATGTTGCCATTGGGAAATCTTTTGAGGAGGGCGAGCAAGAGGCATATCAAGATTTGTGCTGGAGAGGTAGCTCCAAATTACGGTACACTAACTAATGGTTGACTTCTTCCCATGCTCTCTCGTTTGCTCTCTAAGCTTTCGTCTCTCACTAACCTATACCTCACACTTTGGAACCCTTGCCGATCACATACAGGTGTAGAATCCCTTAACACCCTCCTCTCCCTCACCGTCTCATCACGGCCCAAACGAAGAATGTCCCTAAAACTACAGGTGGCACTAGAGCTAGAGCTACCGAAAGGAAAATATGGTTTTCATTGTTTGCCATGATTCCTGCAATGATAAGACAAAAAAAAATTGTTAAGAGATTATGCTGTTGTTGCAAATGTTTGTCTGCCTAAGGTAACCTATCCAAGAAATCAGTCACATCTTCACGTCGTTGAAGAAACTATTAGCTCCCCACGGAAGAGAAGTCAATCTCTCATGAAGTTCTTCTACAAGTTCGTTTGGCCGCGAGAAGCCATCCGCCTAAGGTGACCTATCCAAGAAATCAGTCACATCTTCACGTCGTTGAAGAAACTATTAGGTCCCCATGGAAGAGAAGTCAATCTCTCCTGAAGTTCTTCTACAAGTTCATTTGGCCGCGAGAAGTCATCCCAGCCTACAGTGTTGTAAACGTGATCTATACTGATTAGCTCATAGTCTAACAACAAAGGAAAGCAAGTCTCCAAAAACTTCAGAAGCTCTAACAATGTGGCTACAGGACGGAGATATTTCATACAAGCACTACGAGCATGTACTATAGATGGAAGCTTATAAAATTGTACTTAAACTCTCTTTTAAAAACAAATTCTTCTGTGTGGACCCTCCGTGGATATGTAATGTTGCTCAAGACATCTATTCACAAAAACTTAAAGATCTCCACTCTTACGTTAGCCAACTTAAGCATTATTCACAATAACAGCTATAATTTACTTACACGACCTTCACAGCAGGAGTAGACTCTCCGGATATGGTCCAGATAGATGTTTGCTAATGGGTAAGGGTATCATGGCAGGGTACCAGACCAGGCGGGTATACACAACTCGTAATACCCCGGGGCAGAACATATTGGGGGCAATATAGTGAAACGCTAATACCTGGGCTCCTACCATACCAGCCTGGTATCGCAAGGAATGCAGCTTTGTCGATACCAGTACTATGTCTACCACTGTCGCTTGCACCCTAGGTATCAATATGTGGAGTGTTAGGGATTTAGGGATTTAGGGTGCAACATGGAGAGTTGCGGCTCTTTGATTGAGACGATCTAAATGGCGATTTTGGCGAAAATATGCTTAGGCTTGGAGCATTGTCTCATTTATCAGTCTGTAATACGGCTCTTGTAAGGTGACCTCAAGTTACCTAAGGTGAGATCTTGCTCCTTGTTATCACTCAGCCGCTGAGGTGATCACTTCAGCGGCTGAAGTGCTCACCTCAGCGGTATAATTTGGACTGATTTTTATTTTTCAGTTTTAAAATAAATAAATAAATAAATAGCTGTATTGATACCAGTATTGATATACCCCCAATATAAGATTTGAAATTTGAAATACTGATACCATACCATACCAGGCCAAACAAAAACAATATACATACCAGACTGGTACATTAAAAGCTTAATACCTACTTTGATACCATTACTTGGCAGGTATGAAGGAGGCCTCTTCACCAACAATACCATACCCTGGCTGGTATGAAATGTTGATGATACCGGTCCAACACTGGTTAACACTTCCATGTTATGACCTTTCACTTTCCTCATTCCTCCATAAGGAACTAATTTTCTTTTGTTTTTATTCGTTATTTAGTTGGAAAATTTGTGGAAATTTCAAACATCTACCCGTTTAAAAATCTAACATTCGTTTTTCCGCATATCTCGCTACTATGCTTCCTTCTCTATCTCGGGTGCTGTACCCTTAATGGTTCACTCTCATTTTCTCATAAGCTACTGTTGTACAGTTATCGAGCACGATCTCTTGTGCGAACATGCTCATAGCTGCCTTCAGGCTTATAAGAGTTTTAATTTTTTCCCTACAATAATCATTCAATAAAGTTAAACCAGGGCCACTGTCCCCTGTTCTGAAAAAAAAAAAAAAAAAAACCTTCTCCATTCAGTAATAAATTTGATCAAACAATTTTGTTTATAATTTCTAGGATAAATCCAAAGTAAGGGAGCCGTTTTCTTGTCGAAAGTATTATCCTCCCTTTTAACTCGAAAATTCCTCGAATCAGTATTTACAGGTTTCTCGTCATACATTATGGCTCTATTTCATTATCGGTTTCACATCATCGATTGGTAAAAGGCTAGCCTGTAAGTCGAAATGATGATTGAATATTTTGAATTACCAAAAAATTACTTATGATTATAATTGTTCAATAATTCTGATTTAACTGCACGCGACGTATTAATCCAACTTAGAATCTAATTCTTTTGTAACTTAGTTGTGGTAACTTCCCGTAACATAAATCCAAAGCTTTAGGTTTAGCTTATGGAAAAATACATTGCGATAGGAAGATAAGAAGAAGTAGGATTTAGAAAAAAGAAATAAAAGTTCAGATGGTTTTTTTTACTTCTAACTATCATGAAATAAAATTATTGCATCACTATTATAAGATCTTATAAAGGTAATGAAAATATATAGATATATTTGTTACTGCCTCTCAGATGTCAAACCTAATCCCAATCTGACTGTATAACTATAGACAACAGGAGCGCATCACAAACCAAAAGATGCTCGGTAGATGAGTAAGCTGCTGAGCTCTTCGGATCATTATAGCGGAAAAAAAAGAATTGAAATGAAATGAAATTGTACTTTATAATGTCAGTTAAAGAAAGAAAAGACAAGAACTATGGAATGGCCATAGAAGCCCAAAGAGTTTACGTGACAATGCTCGAAAACTCGAATTCGTCAAAATGTCAATGTTGCTCACCTTCATGTCTCTTCTCTCTCTGCTTGTAGCCATGTAGGCCTTGTGGATGAAGGCCATCGCTATTTTCATTTCATGAGTCAAATTCATGGCCTGACACCTTTGGTGGCCCATTTTTGCTGCATGGTGGATCTTCTTGGCCGTGCAGGCCGCCTGGATGATGCAAAGGAAATTAAAACTCTTATAAGCCTGAAAACTGGTAAGCTAGAAAACCTGCACAGGGGACGGTAACTATCAACCGTCCCAATTCACTCATAGTGCCTTTGAAGTGCCCACTTGAGCTGAAACAAGGATGTTCCCAGTTAGAGGGCATGAATTTGCCTGTAAGCAATTCCGAAGGCAGAAAGTTGGTGAAAGGCCTATCAAAGCACCAGTTGGTAGTGCTTGCATGCTGGGTCCAAATCGCCTTTGCTACACTGTGGGATCTGATGTGTTCATTGCTGATCTATTTGAGAAGATGCAGCCTTTTTCAACAAGCAATGCAACACTTGGGCTATCGCATGGCTTCTGTGGGGTTGAACCTTATTCATCAACAGTGGGTGTTAGTATGGCACGGAACAGCTATGAGACCAAAAAGCCAACAGTCCCCAGTGGCTCCTCCAAATCTCAGAAATCAATACAGTAACCTAGGGAGCAATTTATATCTCAAAGGGTGCCAATTGACAATGTGGTTGGAATAGCTGGAATTGGTTATCCATGGCTTACACAAGCAGCCGACCACTGGTGGTTTTAATTGTTGGGGGAAACCTCCTGGGAGTGAAAGTCTCTGAGCAGGTCACCGTGCTAGCAAAAATGAAAGCTGTGGGTTTGCAAAAATTTTGAGAACCAGGGTGTCTCTGCCAGCCGCTGTGGAGAAGAGAGTTGATTGCAGATGGCAGGGCAGCCTTTGTGCTGAGCTGATTATGGAACAAAAGCAAGAAAATGTGGAATACCAAAATCAAAAGGTACCCATGATTACATCTGAAACATCCCACCACCTAGCAGTCATTGAACACTAACCAACATCAAATCTCGACTTTCCATACCCATGCACCTATCCTGTGGAGTGTCTTGCTGTGATGCTAAAGGAAGAGGAGTGCTCCACCTTTTTTATTCGTTCCATTAGGAATAGTCATCAGTGCAGATATGTTGACAATGAGACATTGTGACGTCCTCTCATACGAAGCTAGCTTCACAGTGTCCGAAGTGGCTAAGCCCATATTTTGTGAAGGGGACAAGCATGACAACATCCAATGGCTTGGGCCGGCACAATATTTCTGAATTTACATGACTGGCCTTCAGTTTGTTCAAAGAATGCAGTCAGCACAGCTTGAGGAAAACGTCATAGAGTGAGCATAAATTATGGTGATAGCCCAGTCCATGCACCGCCCCAGACAACACCCTTATCACCATGTACATCAAGTGCGGGAGCACAGTGGAGGCACACCAAGTGTTTGACAATTTGGAGTATGATGATTGCAGGATTTGCTAAGCTTGGGCTTGCTGAGAAGACTTTCAAACTCTATGAGAAAATGCAAGGGGAAGCGATAACACCCAACAAGGTCACATTCACTTGTGGTCTCAATGCATGTGCCAAGCTAGGACGCCTGGAAAGAGAGCAGCGGGTCCATGCTGACATTGATGTGTCCATCTTATGAGATTGATTGCTCTTTGTGGTGCTTAATACCATGGATGCTTGTGGCTGGTGTGTGGGTTGGAAACATCACAGAGGACGGGGTCAACATTTCAGAGCCTTATGGGATTACAAAGCCTTTTACAACCCCACAACTTAGGCTGAGGGGTACTGGTAACTAGGGAGTAAGGAAGGCACCGTCCTGACAAAGCTGGCCTTCAGATGAATGTTGATGTTATGTAGACTGCTAAGGGGCTACCCATGCCTTTGCGATATGTGTGTACATGAGCCCAATCGAGGAGGACATACAAGCCACCCCCTGCCCCTCGAGCAATTGCTGCCATAAAGTTGCAATGCTCATTGACTTGCACATTCCACAACAATATGGATGGGATTGTCCAGAGATATTCAAAAGGTTCTGAGAACCATGGAGTTAATGGGATTCCAACCTTTCTTTGCTGGAGGTTTGAGCTTGCTGGTGGTTGCGTATATCATTGAGTGCGAACAATCAGTTGTCCACATCAAAACAACCAAAATGTGCATCACTTCAGGGGATTGAGAAGCCCCAAATATCAAACTTGGAATTGCATTACTGCAGAGGTGGTGGAAGATGTGGGGATATTGCCAGTAGAAATACTGCCCTTACAAGCACTTTGTGCAGGGGGCACGTCCTCGACATAGCTCTGCACTGTCTTGATTGTCCTCCTCTGATTTTGCTTTTCTTTGCGCAACTTTTTGAATTGAAACAATACACAGATCTCTTAGTGTTAAGACACAATGGACTGTTCCCCAGTTTGGACTTTTTCACAAGTCCCCTGCAAATGGACCTCTTTTGACCTTTCCTTTGAGGTCAAAAGCTGAAGCTCTTCCAGGCACTGATAAAGTCTCCAAGGAAGTTAAGGTTGATTGTGCTAAGTTCCTTGCCAAAGGCCTGTGGTCTTGTTAAGAGCCTTTAATGCCGGGTGAGCAAGGGCCAACACCAGGACACCGTCATCGGGCCTTCTGGCGAGGATGAGCAGCAAGCAACACTAAGGGTTCCCTCTGAGGCATGTTGACACATCCCACAAATAGTTCCTTAGCCCTCATGCCGCCCTTCAGTTTCAGTCTTAGCCAAATACTGTGAAGTTCCTTGTTGATGATTTCAGAATTATGACACAGGAAATCAAGGCCAAAGACCATGCTTTGGAGAAGCCGTCTTGAGGGCACACATCTTACTGTACCACTTATAGCCAACGAGATCCCCAACCATCTTGTCCTTAGTTTCCCATGTCTCTTGCCCAGCATAAATGTGGGTGCCAATTAGCTTGAAGAACTTGTCCCACTTCACATTGTTTCATTTTAAGATGCCAGCCGCAAGCCAGATCAAAGGACACAGTTGGAAAAACTGTTCCTATGATTCAAGACAGCCTCCATAAAGTTAAGCACTTACTTGGCAGTAAAATAAAGAGCCTCAAAGCTAGACAAAGTTTCCTAACCTGGATAGTCGCATTGAGAAGATGGACAATGTTCTAAAAATGAACTCCACGCTTCTCCTCATCTCCGTTATCTGTTTTTGGATACTTTCCTGCTGCCACATCGGCAGTAACTTGTCAAAGTCACTCCAAACCACCACAGATCCACAAAACGAGCTAACTTACAGAATTCAGTATGCATCTCAGGGCCGAGTCTGATGAGATGAAACCCTGTAAGACTTTATTTACAACATGTACAATGGGTGAACGTGCATATGATGTGAAGTTCCCAAAAAGGGGGGGGAGGAACAAGAAACAAGAGAAGAAAACAAAAAGCTATAGTAAGCTACTCAATCAGCGACGAAAACAGAAGCCATAGTAAATTACTCAAGCAGAGCGACCCTCCCATCCAACAGCCTGGAGGAGATCAAGCAAGGAGATAGACAAAGTGTCAGGCAGAGGCGGAAGATGAGATGACGCGGAGCTAGCCACATCAGCCCGATGCAAAATAGAGATGGCTTATGCTCTCTGCAAAGCAACTGAAACACGTTGTCGATAGTAGGCGACAAGGACGGAGGCATGTGGGATGTCAGTGGACCCGCTCTTGGCTGCATGATGTGCACATGTCCGCAGGAAATCGTCGAAGTGCCGGTGCAATGAGCCAAATATTTCGACCGTCAGTGGAAGAAATGTGTCGGTGGGGTGACGATCGCTGTAGTCGCGCTCCTTGGCCTGGCCTGCTACAGTGGCTGCCGTGCCTGGTGTGGTAGCTGCGCGAGATAGCAGATCCGCTCGAGTGGGGTCGGCGAGAACGACATCTGCTAAGGTACGCAATCCATCTCTAGATAGGACGATGTCAACACGGCGGTGTGAAGAGTGGGACGTGAGCGTGGGTCATAGATGTGGTTGCTCACGCAATATATGATACCCTGCCTCCCGAGCAATAGATGCCACCGCATCGCAAACCATATCATGAGACGCAGTGCGCTCACCACCACATGGACAGCGGAGGAGATGGATGGCAAAGTCATCGATGGGCTGAAGACAGACGCAGCGCTGAAGGCCCAATGCCAAAGGATGAGGCAAACCGAGTCGAAGGCGGAGCGCAGTAGTGAAAATAGGGGATGAGAGGCGAAAATGTGCGATAGTGGGTGGTGCTGTCAACCATGCCTCTACTCCGGGTCCTGCGCATGATAGAAGTTGGGCTCGATGAAACTGAGAAGAAGCACTTGAGAGCATGCCGGAAAAAGAATGACGGTGCACGCGCTCGGAAATGAACTCCTCAAGATGAGGCCTTGAGCAACCAACTGCTCAAATGGTGGTAGACATGCTTGCGCCGGTGCCGGAAGAAGATCTCGTGCAGAGCGGAGATGCTGCTGGAAGGATAAAATGCCACTGTCGACATGTGCAACGGCGTCCATAAGGATGGGACGATGGTCACAGAGAAATCGTGAAGCGAGGGCTGGCGCCACCAATGCCCAACTGCCGAGGAAAGCTAACGGGGCGGTAGTGACAGTGGACAAAAGACCCACACCACTGGAAGAGACGGGCAAGGTGGCTTGCTGTCGTGGCAAAAGTCCCTGAGCACCCTCCAGAGCTCCTGGTCCTAACAATCTCCCGAAGATAGTTATCATGGTAGTATCAAACCCAGATAAGAGGTGTAGGAAATCTGGGCTGGGTGGAACAGTGCGTAAGAGATATGAGGGACGCTGAAGAAAACATTTGGTCAAGATTCCATATGCTACCTGTACATCTCCGAGCCTAGGAAGGAGATCGGCGTGGGCGGCATCCTGGTGGAGTGCATCTTCCAAGAAGGACTTTGTGAACTGGGTGGTGCCAAAAGGGACTTCCAGGATTCTGATGTCATTGGGCAGAGCAATGAAGTGAGCAGGGAGGACAAAATCTGCAGGGAGACCGGACGGAGACCACACCGCACATTTGCGAGGTTGCACTGAAAGGCCCACGGCAGAGAGTTGGGTGACAAAATGATAGTAAGCTGAAAGTACCTGTGAGGCAGGGCCAACAATGTGCGTGTCGTCTACCACCGACGGAAAAAGACAAGATGAGTGAACTTGTGCAGAAGCCGTGAGGGCGCGGACATGAGCCATGGCTCCTAAAGGGTCGCCTTGGCAGGTCCCAACCTCGGACTGAATGATGGAGCACTCACCTAGGCGAGAATGATGACTGTAGTATAGGGGAGTGGTGGATGCATAGAATAATCGAACAAACGGAATGAGCTGGTGGAAATCTCCTCCGGCTGAACGGAGCTCCTGAAAGATAGCCGCTCGTGACACAGTGTTGAAAGCGTTGGTGACGTCGACCTAGAGAACCACCCAATCCAGATGAAGATCAAGAGCTGCATGAATCCCCTAAACCACCGCCTCGCAACCGCCTGGAGTGGCGACCCCGAACTGGTGTGGAAAGAGGTGTCCGGAGAAGGCATCTCGAAACTGAAGACAAAGTGAGCGGCTGACAAGGCGGTAAAGAACCTCTCCAACTGCGATAGGGCGGATGCCAGTACCTGAGGGTTTGCTCATAGCCAACAATCTGGAGGCCCCAAGGAGACGGGCCACTGGGGCAGGGATACGGCTAGCAGCAATAAAGGAGCAAATCTGAAATAGCTGAGAGAAGCCACTAGCAGAGTCATGTGGAGAGAAACAGTCGCGTAAGTGCTCATACAGGAGACCGGAAGGACCTGCCGCTGCAAGATGGGGACTGCGCGTGAAGGCCTGAGTGAAGACCTCCCGATCTAGCTTGAGATCCTGGTCTGGCTCGAAGTCCTCAACAAAAAGCGGCAGAATATCCTGAGCTGATGGGTGAAGGGCTTCGAGGGCAGTGACAGTATCCGGTGATGGAGGCGCTGCTGAGGAAGGTGCTAAAGCCTTGGCCGCACGTGAGTACTCGCCAACGCGGCCTAACATGAGACTATGACGAAGTCGCCTGTGGGCCGATGAGGGTGGCTGCGTGGAGGAAGCAGGAGGGGCGCGTGCCGCAAGGGCTAGTGCCCGTAATTGATGCTCATCTTGCAGACTCTCCCAATCTCCAGATAAAAAACGGCGAAGACGGATGCGCGTCTCTCTGTGCCGTGACTGACCGCCATGAGGGGGCAAAACCAAACACCACTGAGGAAATAACAAGAAAAGATACCATGCTGGTATATCATCAGGATCACGAGCCAGCCTGTCTAAGGGTAGACGGAGTGCTAGTTGGACCTCATGACGTAGTGCCACCGGAATTCTTGTATAAAGACGAGGCCTTGGCAGTCCTAGCTGAAATGCGCCCAGAACATCTAGCGCTGAAAGCCAATGCCAAGCAGAGGCAGGAGGTGGCGCGTGCAAGATACTGGGCTGAAATGGAGAAGTACCATTTGTGTGGGACTGATGAAGAGCCGCACACGTGCGCTGGTGTCGCGCAAGCCCTCTGATGCGCGCAAAAAGACGACCGCATGGGGTACGGTCTGATGGGAGAGGCGCCTGCTGTTGGGGTAAGAGTGAT